>JAGTXZ010000010.1:1804737-2406316 GCA_018398575.1 Ampelomyces quisqualis
GTCTGGAGGCCAAAGTACTGGCACATGGGGTGGAACAGCCAAATCTGAGGAAGTTCGACGGTGAAGTGGGAGAGGAGGACGAGCAGAGCGCATTGAGTCTGTTCCCATGCGGTGGGGATTTTGTGCTGCAGGCGGTCAACATTCGCAGCTAGCACCGGGAAGTCGTCTGAACATACCTGCTGGATCTTGTACTTCCTGAAGTACGGAATGGTGTCGATTATGACCCAGGGCAACGATCGTCCATAGTAGAGGGTTTCGTGCATGACAAAGGACATGATGCCCGTGGCCAAGACATCGTTGCCCATCCAGGTGTACCACGCAAGCCACATCTTTTCAAGGTAGTTGAGCTGGACATTGTACTTGGAGATTTCCTCGAAGGAGCCCCAGTAGGTATCCTGCGCCATTGGCGTCAGGACCGAAGTTCCGTTCCTGAGAGGGCTGTCAGTACACGGCGAATCGAAGGCCGGGGTTTGCCGCAACATACATTTTGGCGATAACAAAGAAAGCAAAATAGTGTTGCACCAGCACGAGGTGGGTGAAGGAAGGACTGCAGGAGGAGTGGTGCAGGACAAGTGCGGCGCAGCGCAGAGGGTGGAAGAAGGCGCAAAGGAGGCAAATTAAACTGGAGATGTTGACTGCAGATCGACCGCACCACTTTGTCGACCTGTGTTCCGGGCAGGATGGCGGTTTACTAAGTAATTACTTAGTAAATTACTATTTACTATATAGTGATACTACAATAGGCTTAGTGGATAGTAATTACTATATAGTAATTACTATATAGTAACTTACTAGTAGTAAATTACTATATAGTAAATAGTAAATTACTAAGTAATTACTATTAGTAACTTATACACGTATAGAGTATCTTTTAAAGAGTAAGAAGATAAATATTATATAGTAAAAGCTATAATATAAAAGTGTATATACTATATATAGATAGTCTATAGTTAACAGTATATACTTTTTAGAATACTATAATTATTAGTACTATAAAAATAATTTACAGTAGTAAATAAGTACCTAACTAGGGTAATTAGTTTCTCTTTAATAGCTTAGGCAATATTAGTGCTAGAAAGATTTTTAGTAGGCTATTCTATAGCTCTACATTAGGGCTACGCACAGACGCAAAAATTACCTAAAACGGACTAGTATTCGCTAAGATAACGCTAAAATAACAAGTGGGTACCCTAACCTAACAGTTAACCCAATTAGTGGGTTGCCCCATAACTTCGTTAATACTAGTCCAAATTGGGAAATTTTTAAACAGTTATAAGGCGGCTATTCAGATCTATAAAATTGTAATAGAAAACTAAGCCTTAAATCTACTAGATTTAAAAGTAGAGACAACCTATTTACTAGCCTAAGAAATATAGATATTAGAGATAGATTATTAAAGTACTTTTCTTTTTATATCTTATAACTCTAAAGCTTTTTAATACTCTTTTTCTACTATATTTATTAGGTTATACAAGAAATATATATATAATTAAATAGTTATATATAGCTAAAGTTAAACTATACCTAGCTTATATATTAAGATTAGTTTTCTTCTAAATCTATACTTAGGTTATCTTATAACTATACTAATACTAGTCTAAGTTAAGTAACTTCTAAGTTACTAGAAAGAAAAAATCTAGGTATATAATCCTATATTATAAAGCTAAGCTATATCTATACTAAATATTAAAGTAGAAGTAACTTATTTACTACTCTAATAAAAATATATATAAGACACGTCTATATTTTTTTAAATACCTTATATAGTAGATAGTTAAACTTTATATTTACTTATTACTTAAATAATAGTATAGAATATAGTTACTAAATTTAGAATAATACTTATAATGTATAGAAATACCTATAGCTTAATATTATTACTCTAATATATTTCTATATACAGAAAATATCCAGTAAAAGTATATAGATATTACTATTTACTCGCGCTTAAGTTTAGAACTAATATAATCTAAAGGTACTAGATTAAGATCTAGATAGTCTTGATATAGATCTAGACCTCTAAGATCTTTAAAAACTTCTAGTTCTTCTTTAGAATAGAAGATAGTATTATAGAAGTTAAGATTATTAATATAATATAAATCTATAGTTATAAAGTAAGCCTTAGTCTCTAGAAAGCAAGACTCTTCTATAATAGAAGCTTTAATCTTATCTATCTCTTGAGGAGTATATAAGAGTTTAGAATAAAAGCTTCTAATTAGATCTATTATTAATTAGTAAATACTTAGAATTAGAATAAGAACTACTTACTATAGTCTTTAAAAATAATACTAGTCTTAATAAGATAAAGATTAATCTCTTGTAACGTTTTGTATAGATTAGAATCTAGACTAGTATCTTCTAAAATAAAAAGATACTCTAGATCTATTTTAGCTTTATGTAAGAGATCTAAAGAACGTTAGTAAAGTAGATAAATAAAGTAATAATCTAAGAAGAAACTTACTTAAAGTAGAGCGATATCTAGTACTATTATAGTACGCAAGCCTTTTTAGATAATAGACTATTCTTAGTGTATTTAAATAGTCTATAATAGTAGAAGAGTCTTGCAAATTAAGTCTATTATAGTTATTAATTATAGCTCTAAGAGTAGAGTCTAAGCGAGTAGACTTAACTATAGAGCTATTATTAATATTAGAAGAGATAAAGTAGGCTTTAGTAAGCGTAGGCATCTTTAAAAGATAATAGAAGAGAGGAGGTAGTAGTAGTAGTAGGCTTAGAAGAAGTCTTTGAGTTGTCTTGTTTGAACTCTTAGAGAGAGAAAGCAAGTACTTAAATACTTAGCTTTTAGTTCTAGAGCCTTCTATTATATTAGTAATATAGAATATACTAGAATCTTAATTTGTAAGCATTAGTAATAGAAACGTCTTAGATCTGCTTAGAAATCTAGTATTAGTAATAAAGACTAGTCTAGAAGCTTCTAGTAGAAGTAACTAGAAATAGCTAGAAGCTTCTAGACTAGTCTTTATTACTAATACTAGATTTCTAAGCAGATCTAAGACGTTTCTATTACTAATGCTTACAAATTAAGATTCTAGTATATTCTATATTACTAATATAATAGAAGGCTCTAGAACTAAAAGCTAAGTATTTAAGTACTTGCTTTCTCTCTCTAAGAGTTCGAACAAGACAACTCAAAGACTCCTTCTAAGTCTACTACTACTACCTTCTCTCTTCTATATCTTTATACTATATACTCTATATTCTAGAATATTCTAGCTTAAAAATCTACTATTACTAAGTAGAAACTACTAGAAGCTTCTAGAAAAATAATCTTAAGAAAAGTTTAAGATTTACAATAGATATATCTTCTTATTTATTAAGTCTATATTAAAAGGTTTAATACAATATGCCTAGACCTAAAAAAGTTTCTATTTTAGATCAAAGCTTTATTTTACCTCCTTTAGAAGCTAGCCATTTTATTTTTAAAGATAATCTATTTACTAGAGAACTTCTTCCACTAAATAGTAGTAATAATAATAAAGATAGAATTAAAGTAAACTGTACAAATTGTAGTTATAATACTCAAGTTAAATGGCCTATTAACTATACTAATTTAATTATGCATTATAATAATAAGCATAAGAATTTAAATAGAGGGATAGTAGATATAGAAGAAAATAACTTAAGTATAGAAGATAGCTTTTCTTCTAATATTTCTAGCTCTACTTCTAGTAGAATAGCTAGAAAGAGGCCTATTAGTAACTACTTTGTTAAAGAAGAATATAGAGCTTTGCTTCTAAAGTTTATAGTAAATAATAACTTACCTTTTAGTTTAGTAGAAAGTACTAGCTTTAATAATTATATTAAGTATTTAAAAGAAGATATTCCTACTTTTAGTAGACAAACAATTAAAGAAGACTTAGATAAACTATATAATAGAGAATTAAATAAAGTTAAAGATAGATTAAGTAAAAATACAAGTCGATTTTCTATTACTATAGATGAGTGGAACTCAGGTAATAATATAGACTTTTTAGCAGTAACATTACACTATATTAATAGTAACTTTAAGCTAGAAAGTCTTCTTATAGGCTTTGAGTCTTTAGAAGAATATACTAGCTATACAGGAGTTATTTTATACAAACAAGTAAATAAGATACTACAAGAATTTAATATTAAAAGAAAGGTTATAGCAATTACTAGAGATAATGCCTCTCCTATTAATAGTCTAGTAAAAGAGTTACAAGATAATTATAAAGTAAATCTAAATATTAATATAGAAGATAATAGATGTGTAGCACATATTCTAAATCTAATAAGTAATCAATTTCTTATGTTTATATTCTTTATTCCTAATAGTAGTAAAGGCTTTAATACTACTATTAATAGTCTAAAGCAAGATCAAAACTATCTTATTCTCTATACAAAATACAAAGATCTCTCTAATACTATTAGAAATCTAATTACTGCTATTAAGTATAATCATACATTAAAAAATACTTTTAAGAAGCTAGTAAAAAAGAACAAGCAACTAAACTATAATAATATAGGTAAAGAAAAGCTAGTTAAAGATAATATAACTAGATGGTTATCTACTTATAATATGCTTGATAGATTTATCTATTTTAAAGAAGAAATAAACGAGTTATTATCTCTTATAAGAGAAATGCCTACTAGTAGAAAGAAACAATTAAATATAGATAAGTTTAATATATTAGAAGAAGAGTGGAACTATATTATATATATTAGAGATTTATTAGAGCTATTTAGAAAGCCTACAATAAGATTTCAAGCTTCTAGCTACTCTACTATCTCTTTAGTAATACCATATATTTTTAGGCTACTAAGAAAGCTAGAATCTCTTTATTTTAATAGAGACAATAATATTAATTTTAATATATTTATTAAAACAGCTATTAAAGCTTCTTTAGATAAGCTTTTAGAGTACTATCCTTTAAATAATACTAGAAGCTTAGATTCTAAGCTAGAAACTCTTGCTATAGCTACTGCTTTAGATCCGCACTTTAAACTTCAACTTTTTAGCAATTTATTTCCTAATAACTTTACTATAGAAAGTAGAGTTAAAGAACTACTTCTAGAACTATATTATAAATATAAAGAAGAGTATAATACTACTACTAGTAAAGATAAAACTATAGATACTATAGATAGTATAAATAATATAGACTATAGTAGTGATAACGAATTTTATAGAGAAGATAATATTAATATAAATAGAGAAGAGATTTATATATACTTAGGAGAAGATACTATTTCTAAAGAAACTTCTATAGAAAACTATTATAACGTACATAAGCAAGATATGCCTATTATTTATAATATAGCAAGAGACTATCTTGCTATTCTTTCTACTTCTAGTCCTAGCGAGTCTACTTTTAGTATAGCAGGTAATATAGTTACTAAGCCTAGAAATAGACTTATATCTACTACTATTAAACAGCTTATAATATTAAAGTCTTGGAATATTATAGAAAGAGAAGAAACTAAAGATAATAATCAAAAGAAAAATAGTTTAATTAAGCAAGTAAAAGATATAGATATAGAAAGTACTACTTCTATAGACTCTAGTACAAATAGTAGCTCTACTAGCACTATAATAGAGCTAATATAATAAAGTAAATCTAAAAGAATTTATATAAAATAGTTATAATTTAAAGTTAATACAATAAAGTTAATATATTAGTAAGTATTAGAGAGTCTTACTACTTAGTTAGAGCTATATTATATATATTAATAAAGAGAATATTAAAAGCTTTACCTTTAAAAAGTCTTAGAAAATAGTAAGGTTATATATTATAACTACTCTAGTATCTTAGTAATTAATTTCTCTTCTAGAGGTATTATATTTAGACTAATGTTATTTAGACTAATGTTATATAAATAAATATTAACTATAAAATATTTAATCTTATATTACTACTACTTTGTATAGTTTATCTTTTAGCTATCTAATACTTTTACACTTATATATATATTACTTTCTAGTTATAAGTACTAATAGAATAAAAAAGTTTACTTCTTTCTCTTAGTTAATAGATATATAGTTCTCAAATAATATAGTCTATTTCTTTTAGCTTTACTTTATCTAATACTTAATATTCTAAAAAAATTAAAGTTATACTAATAAATTAAGTATTATCTAGGTCTATAGCTTAATATACATACTTTAATTATAGTATTACTATTTATATTGTTATTTTAGAGTTTTAATTATTATATATACTAAGTAATATATACTATACTTACGTAGTTTTATTTAGTTTTAACTCTAGTATATATAGCTTAAAGTATATAACTATAGTAGTATTAATATAGTAATATACTTATTTTCTACTATACTTTTAGGATTTTAAATAAAAAATATAATATTTAAAAGTTACTATATAGTAAATAGTAAATTACTATTTTTACTATTATAGTAAATTACTATTAGTAAATTACTATAAATAGTTCTTTACTATTATAGTAACTTACTACGTTTTCAGGCATAGTAATTACTATATAGTAATTACTTAGTAATTACTATTTTACTATTATCTGCATCCATGGGTTCCGGGCTCCTAGGTCCCTGCCAAGCCGCACGCTTTCCCCAATATGGCGTCGCATGTGACCAATCACACACGTCTCTATACTTGAGCCTGCAAGGGGTTTCTCACCGCCTGCCGTATCGTGGAGAGACATGAGACTCGACGGCTCGACTGCTTCCGCGTCGTTCGATATGAACATATTGTACAGATGTTTTCACCACGATCATGTCATCGTGCGGCAGTTCACGCCGCCGCACATGCCGACTCCATGCCGAGTTGTCCGAGCTTTGCCCTATCGGTCTTGTCGCGTCCGTGTTGGTCTTGTGGCGATAAAGGAGTGGTATGGCAGTCACGTGATTGCACAGTAGCAATGAGATTGCCGTGCGTACACCCCGCTTACATTGCAACCTACTGAGGTTTCTTCGAGGAGATTTACTTGTAAAGAATGAAACCACACACACGTAGCTAGGTGATGCGGAGCAGACGCTTGGGATGTTTCTCGCCGAAAAGTGAAAGAAAGAACGATTAGACAGACAGACGAATTTCCGTGCAAACCCACCACGCTTCCTACGTACCCATGTTCAGACACCGGGATACGCTGCCTACTGCCTTCACCACCTTCGTACACACGAACATTTCGTCGCGTCTTTCTCTGGCATGTAGTATCCGAGATTTCATACCCAAGCTCCTGGCACTCTGGTCCCCCGTTTCCGTCTGGCTTTTGCACGCTGCCTGCGGGCTTTATTGTTCCTCTGTCGCTCAAAAGCCTGATTGTGCTCGCCGGTCCGGTAGTAACATCTGTGCTCGCCTATATCAAACGGCCAGTCGGTCGGCCAGCAGATATCCGGACCCAGGGCTATGTGTTCGGAAACAACCAAGTAGCCCGGACAACATGTGTCGAGTACCCACTCCCATCTCAGCAACCAGCCACCTTTATCAGCCGGCTCGAAGAGGATCTTCTTCCGACGATGAATTATCATGCTCCAGGGGAAATACTCAGATATGCAGTGATAGCGATCCAGCTCCGATCTCATAAATGCTTGGACATCGAAGCCTAAGCGGGACAGTAGGTCGATGAACCGGCTACCAATTTCACTACTTTCGAGTGAAGAGTACGTGTCGGAGAACAGTGACTCCATGAAATGCCCTCTGACGCACAAACAGTGCTCCTTCATCTTGATTTCCAAAAACTTCTCTATGCGTTCAACGACTCTTTCACCACAGACTAAGTATCTCGGCACACAGATATATCGGACAACCATTTGCAAAAGACAGGACTGGAATGCTATAACATCCTCGTTTGGCAGTACACATGTAACGTTGTGCCACAGCCACTCTATACAATCTTTAGAACGTAAAAGATTGGGAACGAGGCGGAAAGCGAAGCCAAAGCGCTCAAATACTTCTGGTTCGTGTGCCAGCAGTAATCTCAGCATGTCGATCTGCCGTACTTTTCCTCCTGGCAAATAACAATAAGTTATACTTATATGCAGAATCCAACTGTCCAAGTGTCCGGGCTTTAGACCGTGGTGCACAAGCAAGCGGTAGACGTCTGGTCGACAATAACGCGTTGAAACCTGGTAGGGAAATTAAAAGGTAGCTAGGATATGTTTGGAGAGAAGACCAACTTGAAGCAAATTTCGGCCAAACACATCATGAATAAATGGGTGCAGATCACCCGAAGCAAACACGTCCTGTATCTCATCTATAGACGCATTCTTGATGAGATCCTCGTGTTTTTGAAAATCTGGAATGATTGGATACACACATAGAGAAGATAAGATCCCATAAGGATTTGGCTTGCTCCATTGTACGCCGTAGCTTAAAAAACCCCATGTGAGAAGTATTTCACGGCTCGTGGATATGATGCGATCTGTTGATCTGTAGCCCCTAGATGCTTCCGTGGATTTGCCTTTGATGTACTGTATTGTCCCTCTGTGGTGTATTCCGAGCCGTCTGAGCGTATATGAAGCCCAGTACTCGCGTTTGAATCTGGGCAAGGTAGAGGTGTTTGTTGCATTCAAAAATTGATTGGTGATTGAGTCCACTTGAGATTGACCCGGAGTATCTTCCGACCGAGTGGTGTGCGATAAAGCGGTCATACAAGTCCGTTGGCCCTGGAGCAGAACAGGCATGGTAGACATTCTGAGTAGGTTGGATTAACTCTGTCCATAATCAGGATAACAAGATAACCCACAATATACTCGTTGAATTCACGCTCAGAGCCGTGTGTAGATGCTCAATCTCACTTTGAATCCTGTCCTCAAAGCCGGCAATGTCTTTCGTCTTGAGTGCGAGTCTGATGTCATCTTTCAGCCTTGTAAGACTCGAAGTATTCCCTTGCCGCCCTGCCGTATGTTCTTCCACCATGAGGCAAAGAGGCTCTATACTCGACTCGCAGCTCCTCAACGTCTTCAAGATGATCGGCGATGGAGGTGGGAAATTCTCGGCCTGGAGTGACGTCTGGCGTTCCAGCATATCGCGAATGGCCTCGAGGAGAGCATGAAGTCCATCGAGTAGGGCTGCCAACCGCTGCAATTCTTTCGGAGCGCCTTTAACGCCGCGTACGAATTTTTTGATCTTATTAATCGACTGAAGAAGCTGTAGAAAGAGCGAGGCAACCGCCATGCCACTGGCGACGCCGGAAAGAACCTCCATAGCGCGCAAGCGGACTAAGTGTGCGATGCCGTGGGGAGGAATTGCACAAGCACGATGAAGATGCTCGCTGGATAGATGGAGAAGTTGTAAAATAAGTGGCAAAGGCTTGCAGCTCATATATGTTACCGCCAATTTCTCAGCCTCGTGCCTCTCCCTCAGGCTGAAGAGGCTGAGCAGATTGCTATCGGACGAACGCATGGGCACAGCCCTGTTGCCCATCGCTGCAGGAAACGATGGGCGGATGAAATGAAGCAGCGCGAATGTCTCGCGCGAGTGTCGAAACATAGTCGCACGCAAGGTGAGCGAGTACCGCCACACAAAAAAAGCCCAACATGGGAAATATTGGATATAGAACAACATCTTCATACTCATCAACCATGTTCTATATTCGACTCCACAGAACCTTCTTCATCTAGATATGTCCAACATGCTCGCCATGATAACGTCAGGGCCAAAAAAATCAGCAACTATGGAAAATGGAAAAACTCCACCCATGCAATATTTCCCACCTTCAATTCATGCTACACCTTGTCCTTATGTCGAGAGACACACAAAATTAAAAAGGGCTATTGTTGCAGCGAAAACAAGAAATAACCCTTTTCTGGCCCCAGGATAGCACCTGGATCTATAAAAGCATGAACATGGATACGGCTAGCACCGATCCTCCTGAAAGGGGGTAATCTTTGAAGAAGTGAAACTACAAAAAACGATAGAATGCAATCAAAGTGGAAAAGGAACATGGGCTCCCGCGGCCTGTGAGGAACAAATTCGAGCCAATGCGATCAGTAGGTATTGGGTAGTGGCTGTGGTGATGGTCGGCGGCTAGGTCAGCCGTAGAAGACAAGACGTGCGTTGTGTCGAGTTGGTTGTGATGGCGACAACGATGGCAAGAAGCGCCGCGAGTCAGAGGATGCTGCATGCATTACCGGCGGACCTATTATTGAATCGTTGTTAGCGGATGTCTTGATCTTTCTGACGGTTCGGTAGCGAGAGTTTTGGTACCACCGGACATGCAAGATCATATCGTCATCATCATGATGCGAACGTGACAACCCACTTGGCATCACGACCCGAACCGTGCCCGACACTGCATGCGTCGTCGATCACCGTTTTCGCACATTGTGAAACGAACATTTGAATTTACGCTCAGGCACCGAACTGAGCCCTGTTGACCATCTTGCAGATCCGAATTTGGTGTAAATGGAGTGAAGCAGAGATGCAACTTACCATCGCTGCCCACGGATACGGCCAATCCATGAGTAGACAATCTTCAAACGCTCGCGGACACGAGTAGTCCGCAACAACACGTACTTCTCCTCCTCCATGATTGGTACGACTGATGCGAACCAATAGGGGAACAAGGCTGGGTCTTCGGGTGGTTCGCCATACACTTGTATGATGCGCTCACGGAGCCACGGGGCGCTAGCTTCCCGCATTTGCCGGACGAAGGTTGTACAGCTATCGAGTAATTGCTGTGTTGACAAGGCTTCGATGGCAACGTCGGCTGGAAGCGCAGTTTGTGGATGCTCGCGGAAAAAGATCTCGGCATAGTCACGAGCCATGGTCGTTTCTCGCTGCTCAGCACTACCTTCCTCAGCCAGTGACACGTCTTCGACGCGTTCTATCTGACCGACGTTGTACCCATCCAGCATGCCGTGGGCTGTGACTTTGAAGCGACCAATGCCTCGACTCTCTATGAAACTGCGCCCATCGCGGAGCAGTTCGTGGTTGACGATCTCAAGTAGTGTTCCATATTCCAGGAATGGCGTTGCGCCAAGCTGGCCTTGTTCCTCCGAAGTTCGGTTGTACATGACCATACCGAACTGCTTGTTGCCCTCGATTACTCGTCGCATCATCAAGCGATATCGTGGCTCGAAAACATGGAGGAAGGTCGGCATTGCGGGTAACGAGAGTGTGCAGATGAACAGCGGGGTACTGAGTATATCGTCCCCTGCTTGTTCTTCTGCCTTCAGGGCGGCAGCACGGGCTGTGACAAGCTCGGGACATAGACCGTTGAGCAGAGAGTTGAGAATGGAGTTGCCGGCCTGATGCTGCAGAGAAGCGGGTATATGCAGGTTCCTCCGGCAGAAAGGGCAGATATTGCTGTGATCCATGACACGCGAAAGACAGCGGCGGCAGAATGTATGGCCGCATGTTGTGGTTGTAGGATCAAGCATCAAGTTGTAGCACACCAGACAGTCCAGCTCTTTCTGAGTAGCTTCTCGCAGTCGTTCGATCAAGTGGGTGCCTATTGCCTGGTAAGTATCACCGTCCGGAGACAGAGTTTGATATCGTGCGTCGGAGGTGTAACGAAGCTTGCCCATGGCGGCCATGGCGAAGGTTGCGATGAGACGGCCACCATGTAGGACTTCCCGATGACGCACTTGGCCGCCACGCTCCTTCTCCTGGGGCTCTTCTGATGCATTTCCGTCGTCATCTCGGCACTCCTCGACGAGTGTTGGGGTGTCGTCGGCAGTTGGCCTGTACTTGGCCAGCTCAGCCTCTATCGACTCCATGACTTTGGTCAAGGTGACGTCGACGGAGCACTCGGCCGACGCGTGTTCGGCCCCGCAGCCCAACAGTGGACATGCGACCCCGGTGAGACGGTCGGGCGTGTTCGGGTAGGAGATGTTTGTTCTTGGCTGGGCGGCGGGAAGGCAGCCGCGACAGACGGTGTGGCCGCAGGGCAGCGTGACGGGCGTGTTGAGCAGCAGCGAGCACCTCGGGCACTGCACCAGACGGACCAGCTGGCGGGCGTCGCGGTGGGCGTCGAGGGCGTCGACGCCGGTGGACTCGTCGAGGGTGCCATGGCCGACCATGAAGCCTTGCAGGGGCAGGCGCGGCTCGAAGGAATGCTCAACGCCTTGGACGATGGAGCACCCTTTGCTTCGGCGTCGATTCATGTAGGTCTGGGCGACTGCGCAGCGCTGTTGCGGGCCATGTACAGCAGAGAGACAGGCGGGAGGAGGAGGAGGAGGAGGAGGTGGTGGTGGTGGTGAGGGGCAGGGGCAGCACCGGGAGGGTGCGTGGTGTCGCAGGAGGCCAGGAGGGCGGCGGGCGAGGGTGAAGGGACATGATTCATGGAGGCGCGAGTGCAGAGGTCATGCATTTTGCGGACGGTTAGGCGTTGGGATCGGCCGATCCGCTCCAACAGCCTGGTGTTTCGTGCATGCACGCTGGCTTTCCCGTCCACCGCGGGCCCGATCAGCCAGGCAGAGTGTCGTCGGACACAAATCGACATTTTGCCCGCGCATCGAGGGTCCCGCTAGGCCCCTTACGGACATGGCAGTGTTCACAGGACGGCCTTGCACGCGTCATGGATCCAATCACGCGACACCAGCCACCCTGCCGACATCTTCCTGACGTGCTGTCAGCCTTCACCACCGGTCGCCGGTGCCGAGAGTCCAGCGTCGAGAGACCCTGGAAGTTGAGCCGACTGCCCCACCATGATTGCACGGCTACACTATTCCCATACTGTACAGTCCTCCGTACGCAGCACTCCGTCATGTTTCCGTTCATGTGCGTGCCTGCAGGCAACCTCAAGGCTCAAGACGCCGTCGTGCCGTCCATCGCTGTGTGCTCGGATCCCGCCTCCGATGCTGACGCGCTACCTTCTTCCTCTCCCTGCTCGTCCTCCTCCTCGAGCACAATCTGCTGCAACACCCGCTTGTCAAACAGGTCCAGAGCAAACCGACATGCGGGAAGGCGGAAGTGATGTGCCTCCAGGATTTGCATGACTTTGTGGAACATGGTCGGCCTGCTGAATCCAGCCGCGTTCTTCGACTTGATGCTATGGCGTTCGTGTCAGTACGAACTCTGCGCATCGGAAAAAAAAATGCTACTGACGTCTGTAGGTCATTGGCAGCTTTCTTTGCCAGGACCGTGTTCCCCAAGTCAGTTGTAAGCTTCAAGATGCGCGCATTCATAGCGTCAACGTCTGTAATGGCCACTTTCACTTCCGTCTTGCGTGTCCAGCTGATATCGTCTGATTTGGCTTGCCATGGCGCCAGCTATAGCACGTCAGCGGTACTCAATATCAGCCTCTGCGTCACTCTTACTGTGAAAAGCTTCTGGAAGTGCAATGGAAGGCAAAACCCCAGAGCTTCTCCAGCATCGTTAACAACGCCGTCCCACCCGTATTCAAGCAGGATTTCCTGTCCATGTAGACTGCGAGAAACTAAGCCCAGCACGTAGAAAGCTGTGCCTCTGAGCGACATGACCTCGGACTCTTCGGCAATCTTGACAATCCACTGCACCACCTCGGAGCTTTCAAGGAATGGAGCACCCAGCTCCATCGAACCCACATTGCCTACTGCCCATAGACATCCTTTGACCTTCAGTATGAGCTCCGAATCATCGTCTTCCATGGCGAAATCACGAATCGTCGCTACGAACTCGTCGAAATGCCCCTTTTGTCGGAGCAGTTCGCACCCCTCTTTGGTGCGCGTCAATTCGCGGTAAAAATGCGGTGGTACCAGGCCATATTCTGGGTTCTCCGGCGCGTCATCGTAAGACGTCTGAGCTGATGGTCGTTCGGGAATGTCTGCTAAGGCGCGAGCCATCGAGGCCTCAATCAAGGCCACATAACTATCGTTTCTGCCCAGAAACCAGTCGTCCATCTCTCTCGTGATGTAATCCAGCCCGTCAAGATAGTGGTACCCTACCGACGTGGATAGGAACCGAAGCAATAGCGGAGCTCCAATTTCACCCAAGTGGTCCAGTGCCGGTCGGCATTTCACCACGAATTCGAGAGATTCTGTCTGGTTGCAAGCCTCTTCCAATATCTTGATCGCCACTTCACACACTTCAACATCCGGGTCGTACAGTTGGGTCACAAGCAACCTAATAGCCCATTCTGCAACACCTGTGGGTCCTGTAAGTTGCATCGGCTTTGTTGCGTACCGGCGCAACAGTCTGGTTGCGAAGATCCGAATTTCCTTTGAACATGATGTCATGGCCTTGGATATGATGATGCGTAGATGCCCATCCAGAGTGTAGTCCATGTTGCTGAGGAGTGTCTTGATGAGGTCATCACGATCGTTGAGTTCTACGATATGGTAGAACATATTGATGACTCTCCATCGCTCCAAAATTTGGATACCCTTGACGTCTTTTGTCAATGCACCCAAGAGCGCAAAGTAACCACCAGTGAGCGTCTCATTCATGCGCTCGGCTGTGAATGTAGGCGATTCTGATGTCAGCCCGCTCATTCGGTCAAAATGCGATAGGCATTCCGCAAGCTGCCGTACGAATTTGCTTTCCCCCAGGTATTTCAGACCTTCCGGATTCTGTAAAAGCGTGATGATCAAGGCACATCCAGCGCGCACATATCGCTGGTTTGGCTTCGTGTTCTTGACTTCCGAGAAGCGATACTTGAACGGGCGATAGAAGCCAAGAAGACGATGGACAAACTTTGTGACTTTGATGGCTTCGTCGAGACGTTTAGGATTGAGCAGTGGTCCCTCAATGATACTCAGAATGACATCCCATCTCCATTTCTGAAATGAGACTGTGTTCAACACTTGGGTCTCAACCATAAGATTGCGAAAGGCTGTTTCGTCCACCTGCATCGCCGCTTGCACTTTGGACGAATCAGTTTGGCGCGTCGACGCAGTGTCATTGGTGTTTGCCGTGGCCTTGCTGTTGTATAGTGTTGTTGGGCCTGATCGATATAGTGTCCTGTTAACGCTGTCTACCTGGTAAATCGTGCCAATGGCGACGAATCGATCCTCTGACTGAAAGCTCGCAGCCGAATGCAATAGCTCCGGCAAGACCTGAAGCTGCGCACTCCAATTTGGCGGTAGCAGCTCGTTAGCCATCTTCAGAACCTCTCCAAGTAACAGTATAGTCTTTCGGTTGAGGGCCGGTGTCAGGGACTGTTGCTCAGCAAGCAACAGTGCCGGAACTAGACCGGCATGCAGAAACGCAGCCAGAACTATCGACACGTAATGATCGAGGAGACTCCATTTGCTTGTGTTGTCATCTGTGCCAGAAGTGGAAGTGTCTTTGATTTGTTGGTTTTTAAGATTTGTGACCCTTCCATAGGTTGTCAACCTGCGACCGGCGAGGAACGATGACGACCAGGACGGCGGCTTGATACGAAGAAGATCAAAGAGAAGCTCTAATAGGATGTTGCGGACATGAGGAACAGGTATCTGTAGGGAGAGGAGCAGAGATCGAAGAGGAAGAAAGTCGTTCATGCACAAAGTGAGGAGCCCAGGCCAGCTCCTCAGCAACGAGGCAATGACTTTAGCGTTGGCTTTCAGCTTCTCCTCGTGCAGATGACCGTGTGTTGCATTCGCGTCTGTAAACATTGCGAAAGGAGCCTCTAGCTCGCGGCCAGATCGAAGGAGTCGTCGTCGTCTGGGAGTGTCCAATAGATATAGGAAAGAAGTTCCAACGCTTTCAGCGGCGTGGTAGCTACCTTCGCCGAGCGCATCTGCCAGCACGCCCATGCCACCGGCATCAACAAGGAGCGAAGGCTTCCTCACAAGAATCTCAGCCAAGGTCAGAGTTGCAATGTTCCTGAGTCGATCGTCTGCATGTTCTGCCACCGCAACAATGATGCGGACCACAGCACGCGCAATTTCCTCCACGCCGTCCTTGACGTCAAGGAAAGCACGAACAAATTTCATTGCTTGCTCGCGCTCCACGCTAGCTTTGCCTTCCTTGACAAGAGACAAGATTACCAGGTAATCGGTGTGCAATGCCCGAATGATGCGGAGAGACTTGCGGTCAGTGAAGGCGTAACGCATGACCCTATACGCAGCAGCTACAACTTCTCTACTATCGCTCAATAGCATTGTTTGCATCCGCAGTCCAAAGATGGACCACGCAAGGTCATACTTTAGTGTGGCGTGTCGTCTGAACAAGAGGACAAGGGAATTGGCGCGCTCCACATAGTATTCGGGCTGCATGCCCTGCACCTCTAGTGCTTGCAGTATCTCAGCTAGCACGAAGGTTGGCGATTCCGTCTCTTCTTCCTCTTCCTCCTCCTGCTTGGGGACATGTCGTGACGGCGATCGCGACAAGTTTCGGCGAAACAAATACGACAGCCGGCTCTGGGGGTCCGCAGGCGGCGATTTGATGTCCTTGGCTCGCTGTATTTCCGCTGCCAGCCCGGACTTCAACTGGGCCAGCTTTCTGTTGGAGATGTTGAGCTGCTCTTCGACCTGCAGCCGCTGCTCTTTCTTGGCATTCTTCGCCGTCAATGCCTCCAGCAGGTTCTCCGAGCCGACTCTGATCTTGGTCTCCTTCTCGATCTGGTCCTGCAGCTCGGCCTGCCTCTGCTCGCTTGTCGTGCTGTCGTGGTCGCCCACGGTGATGGCATGCATATCGAAGCTGGGGCGCGACCTTCCATCGCCCGATATTGTCGGCGTCAATTGCGTGTTGAAGCTGCCAGGCCCGGTGTTTGCGGTCGCGTACGACGACTGACCGCCGCGCGACATGACGCTGGCGGCCGCCGTAGTTGCTGACGAGAGGGCGCGTCCATCTCTAGTCCGGGTAGGCGCAAGAAGAGAGCCCTGGTCCGTCATATGGCCTTAACCGTCGACTGCTCAACCACATGGCATGTCTCGTTCGCGGCGGTGTTCTGCTCGTGCCGCATGAGCCGTAGTCGTGTGTGCCGGGGTAGTCGCGCAGTGGCAATGGCAGGTGGAGGTGCGGTCGGGCGGGGTGTGGCTGTGCAAGGGAAGGGAAGGAGCGGCGGCGGTGTGGCTAGTGAGTGAACGGCGGATAGGGACAGTGGGGGCTGCAATGGTTGTGCGCGTACCGAGTACTGTGTAGTGCTTCAACGTGTGTACCCGCCAACGTAAAGTGGGACCCCCATCGTCTCTCACTACGGAGTACGGATACTACGGAGTACAATACACCCTCACAGCCCACCGTGCAGACCTGACCCACAAGCCCCTCAAGCTTCACTAATGGCTTTTCGTCTGTAGGTCGACTCCGCGGTGGAGGGCTGCCGCGGACGCGTCACGTGCCCTGCTCATGGCGGAGGTCGCCGATGGCCATGCCAACGAATGGCATCGCGTGCCCGGCCGCCTCTTAGGTCGGTCGTCCAGAGCTGGTTCGACTCACAATCTGGAAGAGCAGCTCCGTGCAGTTCGGCGCACGCCGGCGACGGTGATCTGATAAGAGGGCAGAGCGTATACTATATCTATCACTGACCTCCCTCCGTGACTGCTACCATCTCTCACGACCAACTTGCCGTTGACCAGTAGCTGCCCTTCTAGCCTCACGTTTACATCAAAGCTCACCCTGCATATCCACCAATAGCTGCAAGAGCCATGTCCCAACTCTCGTACGCCCGCTACGGCAAGGACAACGTCCGTCTCTACAAGGTTGACAAGGACCCCAAGACTGGGATTCATACAGTCGTCGAGCAGACCATCCGCATCCTCCTCGAGGGAGACATCGAAACCTCGTGAGGCAAACAATCCAACTTGTGAGAGACTACACGCTGACATCACCTAGCTACACAAGAGCAGACAACTCGGTTGTCGTTGCGACCGACACCCAAAAGCAGACGACCTACATCCTCGCCAAGCAAAACCCCATTGACCCCCCCGAGCATTTCGCGGCCATCATCGGTGACCACTTCGTGTCGATATACCCCCACATCCATGCCGCACACGTCAAGATCATTCAGCACCGATGGACGCGCATGAGCATCGATGGCAACCCGCATCCACACTCGTTTTACCGTGACAGCGAGGAGCGCCGCGTAGTAGAGTCTATTACAAGGGAAAGACAAGGCGTCTCGATTCGCTCCAAGATTGAGAAGCTCCTAGTGCTCAAGAGCACCGGGTCTGCTTTCCACGGTTTCCACCGTGACGAGTACACCAAGCTCCCTGAGACCTGGGACCGTATCCTTAGCACAGACATTGAGGCTGGCTGGCAATGGAAGCTCTTCAAGAACGCGGCAGAAGCCAAGTCGGTGGACTTCAATCGCGCGTGGAAGGCAGCAAGGGACATTACCATGAAGATTTTTGCAGAAGACAACAGCGCTAGTGTTCAGGCGACCATGTACAAGATGTGCGACAAGATCCTCGCTGCTGTTCCTGAGATCGAGGCTGTTGACTATGCACTTCCCAACAAGCACTACTTTGAGATTGGTAAGCTGCTAACACAAATCACCTCAGCATCTTACTAACAGAACCTACAGATCTCTCATGGCACAAGGACATCCAAAACCTGGGCAAGGACGCCACTGTTCTAGCCCCTCAATCGGATCCGAATGGGCTTATCGAGTGCACCGTCACCCGCAAGGGCACCAAACCGAAGTTATGAATGCTGAGCTAAAATGTCTTCTGTCTTCTGTCTTCCTTAACGATTTCATACATGCTTATGACCCTCAGCCACTGCTGTTTCTTCAGGGGAAGATTCGATATCAAGAGTAGAATTATGATACCATTTGACATGTTTATATTGTGACCAGTCTGGCCGATGGCAGTGCGAAGAATATTTGGCACAGCATTCCACAATAATGAAAAGTTTGCTGTGCTTGAGAATCTGACCTACGTGACTTCATGATGTTGAAGCAATAGTTCCGAACCATATTGTACACCATATGTCTTTCAGTTGCTTCACTTCACCGAGAGAAGAAGTATGATGGAATGAAGAGTTCTAGCAATCCTTGGTGGTCTATCATCGGCAACTATTCCACAGATAGGCTTTGTGGCGACGTTGACGATTCTGAACTACCTCGACTTGAATGAGGAGCCTTACGAGCTTCGTATGTTAATGCCTGTGATTTAGACGTATAGAGAGGGTTTTGATAAAACAGGTGACCGATCAAGAAGCGTTGCTGGTCTTGGTGATATGGAAGCCGTGATGACATAAGCACATTACGCTCTCCAAAAGTTTCTCGAACCAAATCACCGACCACGCATTGCCAACCAGCTCATATAACCCGCGGAACCTTGCCAACAAGACTCTATAGTGAGAATCCGCGGTCGCATACACATACATCATACGTCTGACGCGCCACGTAGCAACCCCACCACCTTATTCAATCGCCATGCCTCCCAAGCAAGGACACGGAAAGGGCCGCACCCTCGCCGAGCCCAGCTTCGTACGGACCACACTTCGCGCATTCACAGACAAAGAGAATAGGGATGTTGTTACCGCGGTGGGCATGTTCGCTGTAAGACACCTCGTTGTTGAATGTAGTGGAAGAGGCCGAAAAAAACTTGAAGATGCTACAGCAGATCAGGATGAATTTCTAGAATAACGGCTAATGAAGATACTCAGATTGGTGTCGCGTTCCTACACAGCAGCTGGGCTGAGATTCTGCTGCCCGCATAAACGAACGATACGATGAACAAACCCAAGTACCACGCAACGACGAGGATCGGCCTCTATGAGCCGGAGATACCATGACCCGAGGAGCTTTCGCCTGGCTTCGGCAACTGTACAGAGCAGAAAATGCTATGGAAAATGGCATTAGAACGGCGTTCAGGAAGGACACATACCATCGACGAGTGTATGGTCTGGTCGATTTCACATACGACCATACGAATATGTATAACACAACAACACAAGCATCTACTCACGCATGAATCCACACACCCCTTCTCTCATCAAAAATTACAGCTGCTTCGTAATTTTCGTTTTTTTCCAAGACAGACGCTTCCCATGCGATTCCCCTTTCTACGTCACACCTCACTCCTCAACTCCAGTCCAACCCTGAAACCCAACATGCATCGCACTCCAAACGTGTAAAAACTTCTTCTCGCCAACAACCATCCGACCCAAGCATCTGTCTTCCAGTATGACAGAAGCTTGGTAACATATGCGCTCCTGTCTCGCATGCCATGTCAAACACGCAACGCAGCACAAATGTTCACGATGCCAACGATGCCGTTACTCATCTCAGCCTCTTCATCGGCTTGGACAGGCATTCGCATTGCATTGTCAAACAAGCAATTCTTCCGACCTGCTTTTGCGTCAAAACTAAGTGGCCTGATACTCGCGTGGTGATGGAGCTGTTTTCACTGTATGGCGGAAAAGTAGCGAGCCGTGTTCGGTATTGGTCCGTGACATGTTGTTTTGCGAACCACCTTCCCGGGTCACAGCGATGATGTTGGTGGCGGTGTACAATATTGGACACGTTGGGTGAATACGGCACAGTAAATGTTGGTGGAATGCGTGATTTGCCATGCTGCAAGCGCTGTGCGGCGCCGATGAAAAGCGTGTACTTTTTTAACCCCCGGCCACATGGAACACAGCCAGTCAGTCGAGCTGAACTATTGGGGAAAGGGCTGAGGAACATGTTCGCGAACTAAATCTAATACCGAGTAGATCACACGTCAAGAGCAAGGAATGAGGGGAAACGATACGCCCTGCGAGTAATGTGTGGTATGTGTACTTAGACCACGAGCAGGATTTGCGAGCCGTATGTTGTGAATTACTTTCCATCCGCCAAACCACCAGTGCTAACTACGGACATTATCAACAGTCCGGCTGTGAAAAATAGTGAAGAAAGAAAAAAAAGGGTTCAAGTGTAATGCTCGCTAATAATTGACAATGGATGGGTGCGACAAGGCTACGGAATATGCAAACGGGATACAGGCACAAAGCCTACAACACCTCGCCATGTATGCTGATGGGAACCAAAAGGGAAATGGTGGGTAAATCGAGGCTCTAAATCCTCCCACGAAGAAATGTCGTTGTAGCATGCTTTGATGCTGGGGTATCTCTAGTCTAAACTTCTCTGATCCAAACCTTTTTGACTCGTTAGCTTGGGATTCTCGTGTAACAAATAAATAGAGATGCAACTTACCTCCAATTTCAGCATATCGCTGTTCTCTCTCCGAGCCATGGTTTTTGCCGTGTCAATCGCCATGTCGAGATCATCCTGATCCGCCATGGTGATCATATCGCCATCATCTTTGAACTCAACCTTGAAGTTATTCCGAACGCCAAACTTCTCCTTGATTTGTTGACAGAAGTCGCCCATCGTCGTTGCCTGGTTGATGAAGACGTAGCGAGTGTCACTAGCGTGAACCTTGACTCTGATTTTGGCACCAGCCGCAACACGATTGCTGCCACCTGAGCGAGTGGATCGTGCAGGTGATCGCTTCCTCGATTTGGAACGCGACATCATCTCGAATTCCGGGTCGTCGAGATCGCTACCATCATAGTCGTCTTCGTCTTCTTCTTCAATGTACGCAGGTCGTCGACTTTGTTTTGAGCGACCATACGCTCCACGGCTCCCATGGGACTGGTCGTAGCCATCCTCTTCGTAGTAATCATCAATGATATCGTCGTCCGAACCACGGTGGCGCGGCCTGTAGTCACGTTGCTGACGCTGGCGCGTTGACTGGGAACGACTTGGTGGAGGTCGCTCTGATGCAGAACGCTGCGTGCCCTGGCGACGTGGAGGCTCACTGACTTGTTGCTGATCGAAAGCAGCGCGCCCGAGGTTCAGTGGCTGAGGCTTGGGACCTCCACCACGTACAGATTGTGCGCGACTCATAGCAGCGTCGCTGCTGCCACCAGATCTACGGCCATCAGATTCAGGCGGCGGTGTTGGCGGGAACATGTTACGATTCATCGGCGGCTCTGACTGCTGGCGTACCCTGCTCTGTAGCTCCGGCTTAACCAAGTTGGTTGCAGCAAACGAGAGCTTCTCCTCGGGCCTGTCATCCTTTACTACTTGATTCGCCTTTTTGGTCTCGGAGCCAGCGAATCCAGTGAAAGCGTTAGCCCGGTCCGACGCGGCGACCAGGCGTGCCTTTCCAAGATAGTCTTTGGTCTTCAAGTTCTTGACCTTTGCTTCGTTCGGGCGGTAGACGATGCCAACCGGGATGGAGAAGACAGTGTAGCCCTGAACTGGTTAGTAAAGTCCAGATATAGTGTATAGACATTTCATACCTCTGCGGCCTCATTGATTGCCTCGTCGATTACGTCGTGGTCGGGTACGACCTTCTCCTTTGCAGCGAACGACAAGTCCTGAAGTCCAGCGTCTCTCTGCTGCAGGTAGATGTAGCAGAGACCACGGTTGAAAAGGACTTCGCAAGAGTATAGCTTGAACTTCAAGCCGAGCTGTTCATAGTCGATGTTGTTGTTGCCGCGCAGGTACAGGAGGGTGTCGTTGAAGTTTGCAAGCGCTTCCTCGAAGTCGCCCATGAGGAAGTTGGATACACCCTGCTGGAAGTATGCAACCGCGAGATACTGGTCCAGACGCACAGCGCGCTGGTAGCAATCGACCTGATCGCCATAAGTACGAGTCCCGTCGTGGCGGAAAGAGGCCTCGTTCACTTACCGCCTTCTCATGTTCGCCGAGTGTCGCATGGATGACACCGCAGTTGAATAGGATCTTGGACGTGTCGGAGATGCCGTCAAAGAAGCTCAGTGCCTCGTCGAACTCGTTGTTGTCGTAGCTGGCGAGGGCTGCCACCCAGGTTTCGATTTCCTGCCCAACTATTAGCACTAGACTCGAGCGGATGGCGCACTCGCGCGCAGAGGGAAGGCGCGCACCTGCTTCAGAGACATGACGAGTGTTCTTTCACTAGTTACCCGGCAGTATGGTGTCGTCAAGCCTCAGTGAGCAGTTCCTCCTGCTTCTCGGGACGCGCGGGGTAGTGCTCCGGTTCACGCGCGTTCAGAATGGGCCCCTCCTCTTCTTCACTTCGTGTAGATCACAGCGTAGCCGCCGGGGCTTTATAGTTACGCGAGGCCGTGGGGTTTTTACGTGGTGGTGAGCGAGGTGCCGCCACAATGAGTCCCAAGGTAAGGTGACAGTGAATGATCGTATAGCGAGCAGGTGTCAAGGCACAAGTCGGGCGGGTCGTGCGAGGGTGTAGGAAGATCCGAGAGGCAGCACTTGGGAAGACGGTGAGACGGTCGGAATTTGGCGGGCGGTTGCAGGATCGCTCTGGTGGGGACATCAAACTGGGTCGCGGCACGTCTGAAGACAAGCCTTGGCTTATGGCTGTGGCTGGACATGATTGGCCCCATGCATCTCCACAGCGGTTACATCTCTGTGCCACGCCGCTCCCCAGCCCTCCGTAGCGTGGCATCTGCCATCACCGCCATCCCATGTCTCTCAGCATCCACGACCTTTTTCCAGCGCTGCCGTCGGCCTGCAGACGCATTCGCAGCATACTCCAACACCACACCGCGCCGTGACAATCATCGGCGCAGGCCCCTCGCCGTCGAGGACAGGCAGCGTTTGAGAACTGTTACATGGCCGGCTGGCGACTGAGACAGCCACGTGATGACGCCTCTCTGCAGCCACTCATGCGGTGGCCTTAGGCGGTCAGGCATAAATGCATGAACGCGCAGTGCTTCGCTAAGTCCGTGTTCGTACATGCTCAGTTTCGGGCCTGGATTTCAAGGTGCATTTCCAAGATGTGTATAACACGACCACCGCGCTGGGCACGGCACTTTGATGGCACTTGATTTCCTAGGAACGAGCCTCATTTACCTTGGCGGCGCACGGAGCTCACAGCATGCCACGACCCCGCTGTTCTTCCCTCTCCTGCCAGACTGTCTTGCCGGAGCACGAGCACACGGTCTTGTCGTCTGTGGGAGAACACGATCAGCATGGACGCGCGCTAGACGATGGACATCGACCATCATCCCAGAGGCACGAGAAGCACTTACTATCCCAGACACCTGCGCTCCGTGCAATGACGCCTACCAACGTATCCGGATCGTTCTTATCAAACTGCGAAACGTTATGCGGGGTTATCCCGATGTGTCGAGTCACACTGACCTTGCCGTCTTGCTGTCTCGCTACCACAATACTCCTCCCTATCATTTCCCAGATCTGGATCGGTTTGTCCAAGAAAACAGCGCCAACACCATCCTTTCTGACTTCGACTGTGCCAAAGATGCCTCGACAAGGCTTGTCTTCTTGCTTGGCTCGTACGGCCTCCCAAATGGAGCCTGTAGTTTCAGGACCTTCTGAGATATTTCCACTCTCCCGGACGGTGGCATGATAGGTTCCTGGAGATAGTCCCCGGATGCTCAAATCGACAACTGTCATACTTGGAGCTACTTCCACCATGCGTACTAATCCGCGGACCTTATTCTCAACGAGAGGAGAGTGTGACTCCAAGATACATACTGCGGCGCCTTGGAATGCATGTCAATACAAGAAGGTTCAATCAATGTGTCCAACGACTTACTGTCCGACTTGCCTGAGCCACGTAGAACGGCATCACGGCCGGTAGATTGTATCGCTTGAACTATTTCAGAAGGCGCGGCTGTGCCTTCTATGGAGACCAGTTGGTCCTCAAGACTTGCTGAGACTTTGTGGATTCCTAACTTCTGTCAGTGGTGGTTCTGACGTATGGCGTGCCCGACCGCCGCTCGTACCACTCAGTCGCTTCAAGCTGCCCTCAATATCGTTGATGCAGCTTTGACAGGTCATGGGCACCGCGAATATGGTTTCAAAGCCGGGAATTGTCATCTTGAACGTCAAGACCGTGGATGCAGGAAATCGTGACAGTTCGTTCGGAGTAATAGAGGATACGAGCAGATTGTAGTGCTCGACCTCGATCGCTTTGAAATCGCCCAGCCGAATGCCGACGACCCCACGTGATTCCGTCCCATCGCAGCTTCCCGCGAAATTGTTCCACTAGGCTTGGCATCTCCCATTCGACATCACCAACAGCCCAAGCAAGCGCGCGACTTTTCCACACACCTTTTAAGCTCTCGAGACAGGCTGAAGTGGTTCGGAGAGCTCCAGGCAAAATTACACCGGCCATTGGCCACACACAGACAACATGTCGCAAACAATAGGCAAAGTACGCGCATCCCATTGGACCTCCGCATTGCAATATCACAACCACCCCAGATATCCTACTGACACTCTACAAAGACCCGTCTCGCCTACGCCCGCTCATGGCACCTCGTCGACATCGGCTCCGACCCCCGAGCCCTGGGCCGCGTCGCCTCCTCCATCGCCCTCATCCTCATGGGCAAGCACAAGCCCATTTTCGACCCATCGACCGACTGCGGCGACTACGTCGTCGCCATTGACTGCGAAAACGTACACACGACAGGCAAAAAGCGCTTCCAGAAACTATACCGCACGCACACGACGCGGCCGGGCTCGCTCAAGGAAATCTCCATGGACCGCCTGATTGCGAAATGGGGTGGTGGCGAGGTGCTGAGGAAGGCTGTGAGCGGCATGTTGCCGAAGAATAGGTTACGCAAGGAACGGTTGGCGAGGTTGAAGACGTTTGAGGGGAGGGGGCATCCGTATCAGGAGAATCTTTTGAAGGTGGTGAATGGGGGTGGGCAGAGTATATTGGATCATGAGGATGTGCAGAGGACGATGATGGCTGCGAAATTGGAAAGGGAAGCTGTGTCATAAAGAGCTGCGTGGTTTGGGGTTGAATTCGCTATATTCACCCATCATGGAAGGCACGGCATGTTTCTGATGGAGTTTGGTGGACATGCTTAGCAGATTAGCTTCTATTTCGTCCAGGTATCACATTGTATCATTTTGTAAGTCACGGATTAGATTGCACAAAGAGCAAACAGAAGAGCCACATGTTTTGAAAAGACGAGGAAAGCATAGTATTGTACTAATACAAGTAGTCTGTGAGACGGATGATGTTCTACCATCCACATCTAAAGCTCATCACGCGTGACGAGTTACCCTAGACCTTTTGCCATGCCATACAACGGGGATAAATAGATCTGATGTCCCTGGCGTACTAAAAGAAGAGGCCGCTATGCATGACACCTGCGTAAGTGCCTCATGAACGCCGGGTATGCCAATCTGAGTCCCCAAAGGGTACGAAAACGGGTAGATGTCGGACATGAAATCGCAATTTGATATCGAAAAGAAAGGTCTCACGAGTGTGAAGCCTACTTTTTGCTGGCGAGGACGCCGTACTGGCCGCCGCAGCCGGCCCAAGTCAGCTTCGTTTCTCGAACGGCGGTGTTATCGATCATGGTGGGTGTGTCGACGTCGTCGTCTGTGCCTTGACCGGTTTGGTAATTCGCTGAGAAGCCCCAAGAATATGCCTTGCCGTCTTTGTCGATGACAATGGTGTGGTCCGGTCCACATGAGCCGGTGACAATGTTCTTCAGCCCTGGGAGGGGCGTGGGCTCAATGAGGATCTTGGGCTTGCCGTTGTTCTTTAGCAGTCGCTCATCATCGTCAATGGCTGCCAAAGTTGAGGTAGGAAGACCTGTTTGTGAGCCATCACAACGACCCCAGACCAATGCGTGTCCATCCTTGGTGATGGCAACGTTGTGATGCGAGCCAGCTGCGATCATCTCAACATTCTTCCCTTCGAGACTTGCCACGATGCGTGGAGTCAAGACGTTCGCGTCATCAGCACCAGCGTTGGCTGGGAAACCCGTTTCACAGTAGTTGTTGACGCCCCATGACCAGATGTGACCGTCCTCTGCGATTGCGAAGCCGTGGTAGTCGCCACTAGATATGGAGACCAACTTGTGGCTTAGGCGCTTGAAGCTGAGATCACGAAATCCGACTTTGCTTGGGTACAGACCCTCGGTGAGGTTGCGCTCGGTCAGACGTCGACCCAGTTGGTTCTGCTGTCCGTTGCCCCAAGCGTAGACGTTGCCGTCCTTGGTCAGTGCGAAGACGTGGTTCGTTCCGCACGCGATCTGGGTGGCTTTGGTGATACCCTCGATATATTGTGGGAACTTCGCGACATCGCCTTTGCCCTTGAACCCAAGTATACCTTCGTTCTTGCGGAAAGTACCCCACCCGTAGATGGCGCCCTCCGTAGTTAGTGCGAAGGAGCAGCTGTCGCCAGCGGCGATGTCAACGAAGGTCGTACCCTCTGGGAAGTGCTCCGAGGGGATTGCGGTCGGTGTGGCCTCCAGGTCGATCAAGCCGCCCGTCTCGTCTTCCGAGTCGGAGTCGCTACCGTCTGCGTCGAGATCTCGCATCTTTACGTCTGCCGCTGAGGTGTCGCGACCGAGCGCACCGCTATCGTTGACTCCCCACGACAAAATCTTGTTATTCTTGGTCAGGGCAAGAACGTGCATGCCACCTGTTGCTACCCTCACGACTTCTTGGCTGGTGAGAAGCTCATTGTAACGCGGGCGCTTGATATCAATAGCCTTTTTCGTGGCGCCGAAGCCATTTTCACCATTGGCACCCTCACCGAATACGAAGACTTTGAGAGGCTCGGTGTAGCGGATAGATATGATCTCCGTCTTCTCTCCGCGCACTCGTCGCGGTCCCTTGGGCGCTGGGGCTGGCGCACGCTTTGCGGCTTTCACTGGCGGCTCGACCTTGGTCTTCTTAGGCTCGGGTGCAGGCGTTGCTTCATCATCGCTCGTCTCTGCGTCCTTCTTGCGCTTGCTGGTCGCTGGAGCAGGTGCAGCTTTGGGCTCGGGAACGGGTATTGCCGTCTTCTTCGGGCGTCCGCGTGCGGCAGCTGGAGGCTTGTAAGCGCGAGCGTTGGCTCGTTGAGACGCGTTGGTCTTACGCTTCGCAGCAGGTTCAGGCTCGGATTCTGACTCTGGCTCTTCTTCTTCTTCGGTTGTGCCGTTCACAACCTCGGGCGCTACGGTCTTTGCGCGTCGTGCTAGACCTCGGCGAATGAGCAATATTCCGGCATCTTGAGTTGGCTGTGACATACCGGTGCCGTTGACCTTTACTTCCTTGACTGGTGCAGGTTTGGCGCTTGCAGCGCGGGTACCTGTAGCTCGTGCCATCGATCGCGACGCAGATGAGAGAGATTGCGCGTGCGGAATTGGGGTGATGGTGATGTGTCGAGGTGGCTGGTGTTGTGGTTGTGAGGTCGACTATTTTGAGCTTCAAGGCTTGCACGGAGCTTCGGAATTCGACCATCCCTGTCAGCGTGCATTCACTACTCCGTACACTACGTCACCGCCTGATTGGCTACACATTGTCTGGTCACCCGTCGCATCAGGTACAACACCACGCTCCTGCAACTTTGTCAGCCCATCGTACGGCCGTTACACTTCCGTTAGCCATCCACAAATCGGATACGCCAGTCCATTGCACGCGCAGGCGCCACCGCTGGTGCCTGATCGGAAGTTGCCTCATCCAAGTGAGAGGGCATTTCCCTATGCTTCGCTGTCAACATGTTGCGTTCCAGTTTTCTTTTGATAATGTTGAAAGGGGCCAGTTGCGTGCAACCAGAGGCGCCATCACCTGTGGCTGCACCCCTGCGCGAGCTGCCTTGGGCGCAGCTCAATTTTTTACACACCACTGATGTCCACGGCTGGTGGGGAGGACATCTGCAAGAGTACGTGAATCTCTTTTCGACTAAATTTGGAATTACCGAAGCTGCTATCGCGCCTGTGCACCTTGGCTTCCATCTTCTGGTTCGTTCAATGGTTCAAGTTCAGCTAGGCAAACATGTTCACGGATCGAGTACTTACGGTAACACAGAGCTTCGTATTCAGCTGATTGGGGTGACTACGTCTCGTTTGCCAAACATCTACACGACAAAGCCGATGCAGACGGCTCAGACCTGCTGGTTGTTGATACGGGAGATCGCGTTGAGGGTAATGCCATTTACGACTCCTCCAAGCCGCGCGGGAAATTCACCTATGAGATAGCAAAAGAGCAGCATATCGACCTGATTAGTTCTGGCAATCATGAGCTGTACAAGGCTGAAACTGCCGAAGGAGAGTACCTCCATACCGTTTCTGACTTCAAGGGAAGTTATCTAGCTTCCAATCTGGACATCTATAGTCCGAAGACTGGGAAGCTGGAACCACTTGCGCCGCGTTACAAGAAGTTCACTACCAAGAACCAAGGTATTCGCATTCTAGCATTCGGATTTATCTTCGACTTTACTGGTAATGCCAACAACACGGTCGTCCAGAAGGTCGAAGACACTGTCAAAGAGGAATGGTTTACCGATGCCATCAAGGACAAAGAAATCGACTTGATAGTTGTCTTTGGCCACGTGGATATTCGCTCGGCCGAATACGCTGTTCTGTTCAAGACCTTACGCTCAGCGCAATGGGATACGCCAATTCAGTTCTTTGGTGGTCACTCACACATTCGGGTACGTATCTTACTAGTTCCTCGGACCATTCGCGCAGTTTTTTCTTATTCGGGCATGCGTAAACTGATGCTGCAATAGGACTACAAGATCTTCGACAGAAATTCAGTAGCCCTTGAGAGTGGGCGCTACATGGAGACACTGGGCTTCATGTCCATCGATGGTCTGAGCACTGGAGCAACCAAGAACCATGGTCCTGTGGCTAAAAAGTCAGAAATCACCTTTGCCCGACGCTACATCGACAACAACGTTTATTCTATGCACCACCACAGCGGTAAAGATGATGAATCGTTCCCCACTGAACATGGTCTGAACGTCTCCAAGGCCATTGGTGAGGCGCGGAAGTCTCTCGACCTAACTCATAGATACGGATGCGCTCCCCGCGACTTCTGGGTCAGTCGGCGCCCATATCCTCACCATGAAAGTATCTTCACCTTGATCGAAAAGAAGATGCTGCCACAAACAATGTCTAAGTTCAATCGACTCCATTCTGGTGGAAGAGCCCTTGTGGTAACCAATACTGGCGCCATTCGCTTCGATATATTCAAAGGAGCGTTCACCAAGGACACCAAATTTCTTGTTTCGCCATTTACGTCTGGGTTTCGGTACATGCCAGACGTACCGTACAAAGCAGCAAAGCAGGTCATCAAGCTTTTAAACAACGAGGGGCCCATAGCACTGGAGATGATGAACCAAAATACAATTCTGTACCCACCAGAGGTACATGCAGCACGGTACCGACCACACATGCTCTCTTCTCCAGAAACCGCTTACGCTGGCCAAGCACAATGGCAGCAAGTGCTCAAGGGAGACGGACATGAGACATTCCCAGGCTACACTACCAAAGACGACGCAGGCACAGATGGCGACGACACCATCCACTCTCAGATCGAATTCTACAGCGTGCCTAACTGTATCCAGTCCACCATTGGGTTCGAGACGGAAGATGATCGTTTGCCAGAAACGGTGGATCTGATTTACAATGAGTTCATACAGAAGTGGATCCTGCTTGCGCTGGAGTATACTGGTCACAAGTACACGAGCGACGACACGGAGAGCTGGGGTGATGGGAAGAGCTTCACAGATATCATGACAGACTGGGTGGAGGAGCACTGGGGCACCAAGGAGGAGAAGTGCCCAACGTAGTCGTCGTACGTCCATGGTATAGCCGAGCAGCTCAATGGCTTGATCGTATAATCTGACCAGACTCATGAAGCATCGCGTTCCTCCTGAAGTTTTGTCCAAAGATTAACGCCGTCCCCATGCCCGTGCAAACGCCGTGTCATCCCAATCCGAATTCCAGAGTCTCAAATGGACACGCTCATCATCTCCCCTGGCGCATGGCCCTCGCTTGTTCTCGTTCGCTTGCGTTGTACCTGTTGTTCACAACTCGTTAGCCCCTGACCGGGACGCTTGAGCATTACGGTGGCGGTCGATTTCGCGCATAGCCTTTGTGAGGCTAGCTTTCTCCGAGGTTGCGACGTACTTGAGGAGTTTCTCGATCAGGTCGACGTGAGTGAGGATCATGCGACGGCAGCAGTAGCGCTGCAGGCCGATCGCGTCCAGAGCGTCACTAGAGGAGTGGGTGGGTTAGTGGGGCTGGCCTTGAAGGCGGTGGTGTAGCGCTCGCTCGTGCGCCAGAGCTGCAAAGCGCATGGGAGCCGTGTGGGTAGCTTACCCTTCCTCCATTTCCTGGGTCAGAAGGTCCATGTATTTCTCCCAGAGGTCGCCAACGACCTGCGTGTCAGTCAGTATGCGCCGCGCTTCGAGGTTGGGCGTGTAGCAGTACCTTGCCGCAGGAGAAGCAACGGATAGGGACGATCATTGTGGGCCCGAGGATAGCTTGGGTATGTGGGAAAGTTGGCGGCGACTAGCTGTGGGGCACCGGATAGCGACAAGGCGAGGTCCTCGAAGGTGGTGTTGCTGGTACCTGGCCATGTCAAAGAAACTTGTCCGCGCGCTAGCAGACTAGCGTGCCCCGGGCGGTGAAAAGCTTCGAGAAATTGTTGTCCAACGCTCAGGGCCGAGCTTCACCAAACGTCTGCAACCACAAAGTCCGACAACCTCAGCCGTGTAGTCCGGAATCATGGCGGGGACCAGTGCACAGCTAAAAAGGAAGAGGGAAAGTGCGATTGGACTACAGAAGGCGAAGAAGCAGCGCAAGAGCGATGGCGCTGCCGGAAATGATTCTGATGCTGGGGAAGGAAGCGTTCTGCCAGCACCAGTAGTTGAGCCAACGCCAGAATCGCATACGACGCCGCACTCCCAAGACCCGTCGCAGTCGAAACAGAAATCGCAGAGATCGGAGACAAACGCAGTGCGCGACCAGCTCACGCCCACCGAAGCCGATGCCCACGCGACACCACCGCGATCCGCGTCGCCTGCCGATGAGGCCGCCAACGAGTCCTTCAACGAGACGGTAGAAGAGAGCAAAGCGGAAGGCAACGTCGAGGTAGTGGCGCCGAGCTCTACAAAGTCGAAGAAAAAAAAGCACAAGTCTGGCGCAAACCGGGCTATGCCGGACACTCAAGGAGGTTGGTTCTTGCCTTCAGACCCCACGTTTTCCCTGGACGAAAAGCACATACTCCTTGCGCACCCAAAAGCTCTCCAGATCTATTCCACCGAGACCTCTCTACTCGTCAGCAGCCTGCCTCTTGGTCACGCCGCTTTCGTCACTGCATACGCTTTATCTTCCACCAAGCCTCACCAAGTCTATGTTGCAGACTCAAGTGAGCTGGTCACACTATGGGATTGGGTGAAAGGGACCAAGGTTGGCAGGTGGGACATCGGGGGTACGGCTCGAAACATGGCTGTGGTAACCCACCCAAGTTCTAACGAAGATCTCGTCTTCTGCTATGAGAAGGGCGACAAGCATATCGTCAACGTACATGCGCTCCGCATAGAGTCACAGGCCTCAAAGACGGAAGTCAAGCGCATCTTGAAGACAAGCTCCGCGATCACGCACCTACAAATTCTCCTGCAAGGCAAATATGTCATCATTGCCACTGCAGACTCCATCACCGTTGGCAAGCGACTGAAACCGAGCAGGATCGCCGTGCAAGAGTTCGAGTACATGTGGCGCGAGATCACGTTCTCCAAGCGTATCACGACTTGCAACGCATACTTTCGGCAGCCAGAAGCGTCTGAGAAGGGCAAGAAGATTGCGCAAGATCAAAGAGACGTTTTGGATCTTGTGGTCGGAGATGACTCTGGTGTCATACTGCTGTTCGAGGACATGTTAGCAAGCTTCGCTGCCGTAGAAAGCGGCCAGAAGGGGTCAAAGAACAAGACAGATAGCGCAGAGAGCCTGAGACCAAAGAGATTCCACTGGCACAGAACTGCGGTGGGTTCCGTCAAGTGGTCGCTGGACGGTTAGTGGTGTCGCTAAACAAGGACTGATCCAATGCTGACATCGTATAGGCAACTATTTCGTCTCTGGTGGCGACGAGACTGTACTTACCATTTGGCAAATGTCTACCGGCACGCGCCAGCATCTGCCCCATCTAACAGCAGCCATCGAAAACATAGTCGTCTCTCCTTCTGGCTCATCATACGCCCTTTCGCTGGCTAACAACTCAGTCATTGTTATCTCAACAACTGAGCTTGAAGCCAAGACTAATATCATCGGCATACAATCACGAAGAGTAGACCCTGAGCAATTAACCAAGGAAGGGGGGGCGCCTTGGAAAAGATCGTTCTACGCTCTGGAGCCAATTCCATTCGCTGTTGATCCAAGCAACGCTCAGCAAGTCCTATTTACAGTACCCTCATCGCAGCCCCGAAACAACAACGAGGGTCTTCGGCCTGAACCGTATCTACAGACTTTCGACATTGCTAATCAGCGACCTATAGCCCGACAAGCGCTGACACGAAACAATGCTACAGATCCCAATATGGGACCTGAGGGTCATCGGATCGTCGAACCGAGTGTGAAATTCCTCCAAATCAGCTATGACGGAAAATGCCTTGCAACAGTAGACGAGTGGCTGCCGCCCCAGGCGGACACAGTGTTCCTTAACGAGGGAAATGCTGAATTTACTGAGGAGCAGCGATTGCTGCGTCGCGAGGTTCACCTAAAGCTCTGGCGACGAGATGAAAAGAGCAGACAATGGGTCCTGGAAACGCGAATCGACGCACCGCATCAACTCGAAGATCGTTGTGGTCATGCCCGGATTCTGGACATGGTCGAGCATCCGACAGAGCACGGGTTTGCGACCATTGGCGAAGATCACGTAGTTCGGATTTGGAAACCCAAGACTCGTTTCCGCGACGGTATCGTGGTACGTGGTGCGAACGCAGAAGGATTGATTACATGGTCACTTCACCGTTCCATTGAGCTTCCTAAACCCGATAGTGTATGGTTGTCGGAACCGGACGCAGGACGACAACACCACCGCACATTACGATTGGCTTTCTCCTCAGATGGATCAGTCCTTGTGGCAGGCGTGTCTGGTACATCCGAGTCGGACCAGGGCCTGATCCACCTCATCGACACATCTACCGCGACTATTCGACGCTCGATGGCCGAGATCAATGCAACGACTCTTTGTGGCGTTGGCATTGTCGGTCAACACTTGGTCGCTATCACTGATCGCATCAACGTCTGGGACTTGGTCAATGACGATCTTGTTTACTGTACTTCAATTCACACTATCGGGGTGGACCACTTTGATCGTACGTCTATTGTGCGTTTGGCGACAAACGAAGCTGATGGCACGTTCGCCATTTCGTTACCTCAAAACGCGTCAAAGAGGGTCAAAAAGGTCTCCTCTAATATCTCTGTTTACTGCCCTGAGAAGAAAGAGCCACTATATTCGTACACCATACCAGCAATCACATTGGGTCTAACGGCAAGGAAAGGCAAGGGCGAAAGGGGTTACATCGCGCTAGACTCTGTTTCTTGCATCCAGATAATTGCACCAGGAGCTGGCCTACAAGCGCTGCCGATGCCTCAGAAAGTGGAGGTTCTCGAAGTGCAACGCATCACAGATAATGGCAAAGACCATGTGGAAGATGCTGAGGCAGGCGCAACAACGACAGCGCTAGGCGATATTACACTGGAAAACCAGTATGACAACCCAGTCGTGACGCAACAGGATCTCGAGGAGATTTTCCACAACAACAATGCGCCGCAAGCGCCGAAAGACGTGTTCCGGGCTGTGTTGCGCTTGTTTGGAGGAGTTGCGAAGACAGCGGCGTAAAAGTGTAATATGTTAAAGCGAATGTTCAGATTTCCACCACATCCAATTCCTTGTTCTGGTGACATTGTTGAATATCTGTATCTGGGGTAACTGACTTGGTGTAAACCAAGCAGTCTCACGCGAGACAGAAATGTGCTCTCGAATAACCTCTGTTCTCCCGCCGCGCATGAAAGAGTCTGTCTGCCTGGCCAAGTTCGTGCAGACCAGGAACAAATGTAGCTTTCAACTTGCAGATCTTCACAAACGTCTCGTCAAACCACCTCACTACAAAAGCGTCCAACGTCCAATGAACGTCAAAGCCTCACACGAGCAAATCTGCTGGTGTCGCTAAAACCCTGCCTCAACATCTCGTAAGCTGCGTCCAAGCATTCTCGACAGGAAAACCTGCGTCAAGCGGGTATGTTCAAGACACACATACCAATCTACACAAGTAACCATGGACTTCTCGTGCCTATCCTGGTTTTATCCCACCTCGTAACAACATGTTGATTAGTTCAATCCACGCAGGCCACATGCCGCCCACGCGCTTTTCATATCCGCCATGTGGGCTTTTTACCCCTCCCTTGCCCCACCACAGCTTACCTTGCATTTCTTGCGTGGCCGCGCTGACTCCGTGTCTCGTGGCTCGCCTTATCCCGTGGTGCAAAGCATTTTGGAAGTAACTTATATACGTAATATTTGGAGCGGACAGCATCAAACAGTTGATTTGTTTGCGAGCAAACGAAACCTGCCCTCTTGGCTTAGGGGTACAGCGTCGCACTCGTAGAGATATGACATGCGAAGATCCGCGGTTCGGTAAGCTCACCTGCTCCGTGCATCGCACACACGTTCGAGTCATAGTTCTAACAAGTGTGGTAGATTCCGCGAGAGGGCACGAGAGACGTTCTTTTTTGCAGATTTCATTTGACTCCCTACACGTGTAGGGAGGTGTGTAGAAGCCCTTTTTGTGCCCATTGAATGCCTGTATGGGCAGGAGAGACTATGTTCTTGTAGGTGTGATTATCTGGGTAGGATGTCTGGTGTGTATACTCCGTACTATAGATGGTATAATCGAGCTTTTGATTGTACGGTAGAATATTCGATTGTTCTGAAAGCCGCGCATGGAAGATGCAGAGAGAGCACAATCTATGGAGAAGTACACAACGGCACAATAAACATGCGCACTCGGAATCCAAAGTGTAGAACAAAACACCCGCATGTAAACAAAAGTCGCCACTACATCGTTCAACAATACAAAATAGGCGTGAGAGTCAAAAGCCCCACTCGCCACTCCCCAATAAACTCTCGCTGGCCACGAAGCTGAAGCCACCAAAAGGGTTAGACTGCGCTTCCGCAATCAAGTCGTCAAACTTCTTTGTCAGTACAGGACTCAGTGGTAGGTCGGTAAAGTCCTGCGCAAAGTTCTCCGCAAGTTCGGGATCTGTGATGAGCGGGATGATGGGTGGCTCCAGATCCCTTGCCTCGAGTTTCTTCCAATCGATCTTGCGGAAAAAGCGATGCTTTTTGAGGATCTGCAAGTCCTTGGGCATGTTAAAGCCGAGGCGCTTCTTGGGCTCTTTGCGCAGAAGACGGGTCAAGAGATCCTTGGCATCGGCGCTGAGGTAGTATGGCAGTGACAGCTTGGACTTGAGAATCTTCTCTTGGATCTTGGCGTTATTGTTGCCAGCAAAAGGCGGTGCGCCGGTGAGAAGATCGTAGCCGAGTGCGCCGAGAGACCACCAATCTACGGCCGCACCGTAGTCAACACCCTGAATGACCTCAGGAGCCATATACTCGACTGTGCCGAGGAATGAGCGGCAAGGATTGTCCTCATCAAGCGAAACTTTGCTGAGACCGAAATCAGTTAGCAGCAGATGCCCCTCCGAATCAAGCAGGCAGTTCTCTGGCTTGAGATCGCGGTAGATGACGCCGACAGTGCGGTGAAGATGGTCCAGAGCAAGCACCATCTCGGCCATGTAGAAAGCTGCTACATCTTCTGAGAACATACGTTCAGCAGCCAGATGATGAAACAGCTCGCCACCTTGCGCATACTCGAGAATAAGGTACAGCTTCTCATGGTCCTGGAAGGCATAGTAAAGATTGACGATGAAGGGGTGTCGGTTGACACTCTCCAAAATGTTGCGCTCGGTCTTTGTTTGCTCAATCAGCTTCTTATGCACCGTGATTGAGGCTTTTTTGAACTGCTTCTGAGCAAATAGCCGACCTGTGGCGCGCTGCCTGACGAGGAGTACGGTTCCGTAGCTGCCTTTTCCAAGACACATCAAGGGCTCAAAGTCTTCAGCTGTCATCTTCCGGGACATGCCACTGTTGAGCATTGTCGAGTTCTTCGAGGTGGCATCCATACTGAAATCCTCGACCAGGGCGACCTCGTAGCTCTCCATCTCAGTGCGATCACTGTCACTGTCCATTCCTGACATACTGGTGTTGCTGGACAGCTGAGACACGACTCTGGACATCGATATGCCTTTAGGCGGCGAATCCTCGCGTGGGGTCAAGTTCAGCGACTCGAGCTGCGCTTTTAGACTGCTGATTCCTCCTATGGAAGAAATGGGCTTGAGTGAGGGGCTGCTAGTGACGCTGGGCAGTCCGGACACGGCTGGACCGAAGCGCGGAGTCGCAGCCATAGAGTAATCCGACTCTTCTCCTCCAGATGTGACCGGCGTGTGGAAGCCACGGGTGATGTTTGCGGCTGGTGCACCCTTCAGAGTCCTCTTTTTCTTCTTCTTGTTCTTCTGTGCCTTCTTCATGACCAGGTCGAAGTCTAGCTTCTCCGGCCCTGGCTGCTTGCCCCCCGTGTCTGGGAGCACTGCGCGTTTTGGGGCAGGCGACACGATATTGATCGGTGGGGTGCCGACGTGGAGCGGGGCGTTCGGTGCGTCGATGTCGATGTACTCGGTCGCAGAGCAAGTGTCGGCGTTCACAGCAGGCACGGGCTGTTGCGCCTTTGCGGTCGGCAGATGCGCATCATCGTGGTCGAACGTGAAGACCGCCATGTGGACGTCGGCGCAATGGTAATTATGTAAGAGTCGGAGCTCTGGTCGGTCAAGTTGCGCTCTGATGCTGCCAACAGCGCATCAGCATGCGTAAACTCCGGGCGCTTAGGCAGATGCGCACTTTCAACTTAGGAATATCAATATCCAAGTTTACCGTCCACCTTTTAAGGTGGACCTCCGTCCCCTACTAGGCAAACCAGCGAGGCGAAGGAAGCGTCCGTCTTGTTCAGTCCTGCGGTCGATGTGCTATATGGGAACGTGGCTCCAACTGGTGTAAGCTGGGCAGCAGAGAAGAGAAAAGCGGTCGCGGAGGGGATAGCAGAGCCCATGAATGGTGATATGAGGATAATCGGATGTCGATGGTTAAAGCCAGGTGGGTGTCCTGGCTGCGAGTGTCCGGTGGCGCGTGGTATGAGGTTCGTGTTTGAGTACAGGTTTGAGGCTCTTTTGGGATTCCCGGTTTCTTATTTTGATGCCTTGGCAGTCTGATCGAGCGCATGTGAACAAGCCGACCCTGGCCATCCAATCCCCATGCAGCCACATCTCCACAGTGCCCCGAGATCACAGTATCGCTGTGCGACATGGCCACCGAGAGCTCGTGCAGTATCATCTCAGCTGACTTTGTGGCCAGCCCCAATTTCAATGAGAGCGAGAAGGCTGGCTACGGAATTTCCACCACCTGAATCAATAGCAACTGCTCGGTGGGAGGCGATCCACTCAGCGGCCCGCTCCACTTTCGGTCCACGCCTTGACTCGGTTGAGTAGGCTTGCCAAATAGGTGGGGAATATCAGCATATGCTCTTTTTTCCAAAAGCTTGATACAGTTTTGAGGCGTAATATATATTCACTTTTGTAGTCGTAGAGAGCATCTACAACAGGAATGTCCTTAACTCACCCGCCCTCGTAGCTCAGTGGTAGAGCGCGTCACTAGTACTGCAACAGTATTATCAGCTATGACGAGGTCGCTAGTTCGATTCTGGTCGAGGGCACGAATTTGTTTTTTTGCAGATTCCTATCTACTATGTATGTATGCATCAGGAACAATCCAATACTTGGCCGTAAGGGGTGCCTTTCTTTTGAACAACGCTGCCATCTACCACGCCACCAGCTCCCCCATCTCAAACTTTTTTGCTCAACGACCATCAACAACATCGTTCCGACCTCAAGGCCGACATGTAAAACATTGCTATCTGGCGAGAAGCATCTCGCGTGTGGGAACATAATCGTGAAGAGGGGGCGTCAGTGTGTCTTGGAGTAAGTAGAGTATCTAGAATGTCAGCTGAGGTAAAACGAGGCGGATAATGAAGATGCATTCGTGATACATATTTGGAGTCGAGGGTAAAAACTGAGGACGATACTTACATACGGGAACGACAGTTCGGCAATGGAGGAAACAACGAATGCAATCGATGCACCAATTACGCGCACAGCTACAGTGCAGAATCTACAGATAGTACTTTTGTGACAACGATGAGCACGATGAGGTCTGGGGAATGATGGAGAAGCATTGCAAGAGCTAGCACCGCGTGCAACAAGTTTCTTCCCAGAATATCTCCTGCTAGACTTTGTCGCTAAGAAACCCTAACCGCCACTTCTTCTTCTACCAAGCTTGTGCTTTGTGAACCGTGGAGTCGGTGAAGAAGCCGCTTCGCCCCTCCTTGGAATCGTTACATTCGAATCGGTCGGCCAACGCGATGTCAAAACATTCATGGAAAAGCTTCTTGCACGTCCAACGCTTGGTACAATGAGCAAGATCCGTAGGATCAGCTTCTGTATCCGTCCACCCTATGGTAGTCTTGTTTACCAGCTGGGAGCTTCACGCACCCTCAAGACCGCGCGAGATCAGAAGATCGTTGTACGAGAGCAAAGGAAGCCCCATGCCACGGCCAAATGCTCGAGTTTTGCTCTGAAAATCTCGTCTTTCGTCTCTCTAGCCCACGAGAAGTCACCTTTAGGGTCTACACTGTTTACACAGACAGCACGGAAGTGGATGATTATGCACCTTACTCTGTGAAGTATCTCGAAACGTTTAATCTGGAGCACCTCTCGAAAGTACGGACCCTGCGCGAAGTCAGATTCGCGGGGCACTGTGAATACCCTTCGGCACTGCTCGTGTTGTTACGCAGCGTGCATAATAAACGAGAGATGTGCTGAAATTCGGCCGGAATATAGACGTCTTTATGAAACTCACACACTCTCAGCAGGAGTATGGCTTCCATGATGAGACGGATATTGTTCTTTAAAAGCATGCTGTCCGTGGACACGCTCGATGGCTGGCCGGGCACAGGCTCACGACCATCGAGGGCTGCAGTCAAGCCATACCATATCTGATCAGAGCAGATGAAGTCTCGGGCGTACAATTAAAAGCACTCCTCACAAAATTGAAGGGATTCCTTCGTTAGCAATGAAGAAGCTTGAAGACGGTTTCGTGTTCATGGTTCAAGGGAAGATACCACCTTCACACTGCTCTAGGTGCTACGAATAACTATGCGCATCCGCATAACGTCTCCCATCCTCTTCGCCAAGAAACGTGTACAAAACACAAATCGGGGCAATCGACGATGAGATGGGAAGGAGCTTCCCTTGATCCTGACCTATCATGTATGCTGGGCCGATTCAGCGCTGGACTGTGATCAGCTATCGGGCCGACGAATGTGGAAGCGTGATCGAATCAAACACTGCTCATTTCTCGGGCCCGAAACAATAGCCTACGAGAAGTGCTGTAGCTCTCTCGGCTTCCAATTAATACCTGGGCGTTGCGACGAACATTGTCGTGGCTGTACCAGGCACAGCTTTTCGAAATACGGTTACGGCTCTTCCAGGAATAGTCTCAGATGCTAACCCATGGACGGACATCCAAATTCTCACGGCGGAGATACTGTATCTGGAAAGACGTAAATATACGCGGGGTACCCCGCATATTCATCGCGGAAGCGGGGCACTCGCACGCGGATAGCAGCCATCAAGCTGAATGCTCACATGGGTGGCGTCGCCACGGAGGCACTCCGCATTATCTTGCGTCACAACACAATTGACGTGACGTTATCCAAAGGGACAGTTTGTTCCTCCGGATGGGAGGAACATTTGGCAGGGATGAACTTCCAGCAAACTTAACACTCCACTGGACCATGAGAAACTAGGAAATTCCTGAAGAAGCTCTAGACTGCCCGTCGTGGTCACGTACGGGAGTGATTGTAGTAGTAAATGTAGCGTGGAGATCTTCGTAGATTTGAACCAGGGGGTGCATCTTGCTGGTTGACGTATAAAAGCGGCAGAAGGCATTCTGCATTTTTTGCAGATCAAGTCTCCTTAATCAGTTATTCGTTTTCTGGTCACTTCTTCTAAACGAACATCTCATTTTCACAGAATGGTTCATTTCAGGACGGATATTGCAGCTGTCAATGAGTCCGCAGTGCCGCATGGCGAGAATTACGCCAAAGAGCTCGAGACAGATGTCTTGATTGTTGGCGCGGGTTTCGGCGGAATTTACCTGATGTACAAGCTCCGCCAGCTTGGCCTCAATTGCAAGATTATGGAAGCGGGCACAAATATCGGTGGTATTTGGCATTGGAACTGCTATCCAGGTGCACGAGTGGACTCTCAGATTCCCGTCTACGAATACTCGTTACCAGAAGTCTGGAAGGTAAGCTTGTGTTGCATGGATGTGCATACGAAGCTAATCAGAGCTTGAAAGGACTGGACATGGTCATGTCGCTACCCCGGAACGGATGAGCTTCGAGCTTACTTCGAGCACGTCGATAAGAAATTGGACATCAAGAAAGACTGTGCATTCAATACTCGCGTTGTCGGTGCTCACTTCGACAAGGCATCTGGTAGATGGATCACTAAGACAGAGGATGGTCGCACTGCCAAGTCGAAGTATCTTCTATTGGCTCTCGGTTTTGCGGCCAAAAGACATTTTCCAGACTGGCCAGGAATGGAATCATTCGAGGGCGAGTTGCATCACTCATCATTCTGGCCGAATGAAGGCGTGAGTACCAAGGGAAAGCGTGTCGCTGTCATTGGCACAGGCTCTACCGGAGTCCAATTAGCACAGGAGACATCAAAAGACGCCGCCTCCGTCCTCCAATTTGTACGAACGCCTAATTTATGCCTACCCATGCAACAGCAAGCTATCACATCAGAGGAACAGGACAGGCGCAAGCGGGGCGAGTACCAAGAGTTCTTCGAATATCGGTTGACTACCTTCGCTGGTTTTGGATACGACTACATCGAGAAGAACACCCTGGAAGATAGTCCAGAAGAGCGCGAAAAGTTCTACGAGAAGCTATTTGAGGCTGGTGGCTTCGAGTTCTGGCTGGCCAACTACAAGGACTTGTTGTTCGACAATAAGGCCAACAGGGAGGCGTACAACTTCTGGGCCAAGAAGACTAGAGCTAGAATAACAGATCCGGAGAAGCGAGAAATTCTTGCTCCCCTTGAGCCACCACACGCTTTTGGCACCAAGCGACCCAGTCTAGAGCAGAACTACTATGAGATGCTCGACAAACCTGAGAATAAGGTTATCGACGTGAGCAAGAACCCGATCGAGAAGATCGTTCCGAAGGGCATTGTCACGTCAGATGGAAAGCTTCATGAGTGTGATGTCATCGCGCTTGCCACTGGCTTCGACTCCGTTACTGGCGGAATGAAGAACATGGGTCTGAAGGACGTCGATGGTGTCGAACTCTCTGAAAAATGGAAAGCGGGTACCTTCAGCTATCTGGGCATGACTCTTAATGGTTACCCGTAAGTAATGATCGCAGTGTTGACTTGTATGAACTTCGGGCTAATCTGGAGTGTAGGAACTGCTTTTTCCTCTACGGCGCACAAGGTCCAACTGCATTCTCCAACGGGCCTACCTGTGTTGAAGTGCAAGGAGATTGGATTGTGGATGCCATCAAGAAGATGCAGGATGAAGGTATAACTTACTGTGAAGCCACTCATGAGGCCGAGAAGCAGTGGAGAGAAAAGGTGACGGAATTGTCTGACAAGACACTCTTTGGCCAGACTAAATCCTGGTATATGGGCGATAATATCCCAGGCAAGTTCAGAGAACAGCTGAGCTTCGCTGGCGGATTCCCCTTGTATAAGCAGTTGACGCGGAACGCGTTGGATCGTGGCTTCGAGGGTTTTGTAACGGCTTAGGCGCAAATATCTTGAATCTGTAATGCAGTGTACCTCTCACGTCTGGATACTGGTCGTCAACTGAGCTCTGAACCAATACCGTGGAGTTTGACGCATGTCTTGAATTGGGTTTCGCGCTTGATTTTACATAAGTGCATCTCGCTTGCACGTGCTACGAACTAGGCGCTAGTCCCATCGTCGGCATGGGAAACTAGCTACGGCCGACCGACGTCACGATCACTGATCCTGCGAACTCGCGCCTCATGGACATATCACGCGCTGCATCTGCCCAACACATGGTACCATGAGGACCTTGATCTTTGTTGGTCGCCAGTGTCTTCGCCAGGGCTTCGTGAAGTCTGCGACATCATCCATAAATCGAGCGCCTACCAAGTCTTTCGCGCCTGGCACCTTCATCCGCCGACACTTTGCTACCCCACGGTTCCGAGGCAGAACAATTCTATGGTCTGGCGCAGCTGGCGGAGCCATTCTCAGTCCACTCGCATTCGTTGGTATAGCCAATGAGAAATCTGGCGATGGAGAGCAAACCCACGAAGGAGCTATGCTCGAGGCGTCGAGGAAGGAGCTTGAAGAGCAGGTACCAAAGTCGTTGAAGAACTCCAAAAAGTACCGGCGCGGCATGTATTTCTTCATCGAAGACTACATAATAGAACCATTAGCGACAGGTTTCCGCTTCTTACATCTAATCATCATCTTCGTCCCGGTAATCGTCACCATACCAGCAATTTGGCTGGGGCAAAGACAGGCTCATAAGGACAACGAACGGAGCGGTACAATCTGGTGGTATGGTTTCTTGGTATCATCTATGGAGAGAGCTGGCGCAGCATTTATAAAGGTATGCACCACATCCTGACTTCAGGCACGCATGGCTGATCGTACAATAGCTGGGACAATGGGCAGCCTCCAGAACCGATGTCTTTCCTACCCAAATGTGTCTCATCATGTCCACTCTCCACTCGAACGCACCCGCACATTCGCTCGAGGTGTCCAAGCAAACCATCGAAGCAGCCTTCGATGGACGTCCGTTCGACGACATATTCGACGAGTTCGACGAGAAGCCACTGGGAGTGGGCGCTATTGCACAAGTGTACAAAGCAAAGCTGAAGCCGGATCTTGCAACACTTGGAGACAAAACGATCGAGGCCGAGGAGCGGGGTCTTGCGCAAAGGATCAAGAAGAACGTCGATGTGACGTTGAAGAGTACGCCGTCGAGAGTACCGTCCAATCACGTTGCCATCAAGGTGCTACATCCCAACATCGAAAAGGTTGTGCGCAGAGACCTCCGCATCATGGCGTTCTTTGCTGCGATCATCAATGCTGTCCCTACCATGGAGTGGCTTTCCTTCCCCGACGAGGTTGAGCAGTTTGGTGAAATGATGAGACTACAACTGGACTTGCGCATCGAGGCAGCAAATCTTACCATCTTCCGACAGAACTTCAAGGACAGGACAACGGCTTGGTTTCCCTATCCATACACCGAGTACACAACCCGAAGTCTTCTCATAGAAGAATTTGCGCAGGGCATTCCCATGGAGGACTTCCTGCAGAATGGAGGTGGCGCCTTCCAGAAAGATATCGCGGATGAAGGACTGGATGCATTCCTCACGATGCTGCTCATAGACAATTTCATCCACGCAGATCTGCATCCTGGTAACATCATGGTCCGCTTCTACAAACCTGATAAAATAGATGTCCCCATCTTCACACGCAAGGAAGATCGCATCACTGGTCCTAAGGAGTCGTTGGATGTTACCGAGGAGGTCTTAGAGCGACTACGACCACACAAAAAGAGTCCAGAGAAATGGAAATTGACACTTCAGGAACTGGATCACGAAGGATACCGCCCCCAGCTTATCTTTATTGACACAGGTCTGGTCACCGAGTTGAATGCCAAGAATAGAGCCAACTTCCTTGATCTGTTCAAAGCTGTTGCCGAGTTTGATGGTTACAAGGCTGGCCATCTGATGGTCGAGCGTTGTAGACAACCCGACGCCGTGCTGGACGGCGAGGTCTTCGCCTTGCGCATGCAGCATTTGGTGCTCGGCGTGAAGAGCCGCACGTTCGCTTTGGGCAACATCAAGATTGGCGACATCCTGAATGAGGTTTTGTCGATGGTCCGGAATCACCATGTTCGCCTCGAAGGAGACTTCGTCAACGTAGTGCTCAGCATCCTGCTTCTAGAGGGCATTGGCAGGTCACTTGAACCAAATCTGGACCTGTTTGCTGGGTGAGTTCTACTCGAGAGCTTGCAATGTAGATGCTAATTTGGCGCAGTGCTCTACCAATACTTCGGCAGCTCGGTGCGCAAAGCGGGTCCTCGATGATCCGCGGCGGGGATTTCTCGATGCTCAAGGTCTGGGTTGGTCTCGAAGCACGCAGCTTCTTGCAAGCGTCTATTGAGACGGTGGGTAGACTGGCACCTCGTCATAATGCAGATTCTAACATCTTCTAGGTTGAACGATGCGTCAGATACGACCAGCTTTCGCCAAATATTTGATTGGATCAAGACAAGGTTGACCAAGCACCATGTTGCGATTGATCCAAGCTCAGCGACATAAGTAGTCTATGTCCGCAAACGGCTGGGGAGCCGGCAGAGGAATCGCGTTGCATCATGGCTCCACCAACCGACCGAGCCAAGATAATTACATACTTACATACGTCTTGTGGTGTCGATACGGCGGATTCGGTACTGCGTTGCATGGGTACTGCGCTGACGTCATCCCGCAGCAAGCTTGGCTGACCGAGCAGCAGTCATTCGCTATCCATACTTGTCGAACACTCCAGGTTAGAGTTGCGCTTTTACTCAAAAATCTCACAATCTCCTCTTGAAATTCTGGTGTTGCTCCAATCTTTACACTCTCGTCTCTACACCCCAATTTCGCAACCATGGAGCCAGCAGCAGCCGGAGCTTTGTATGCGGCCGAGAACTTGCTTGAAGGCGCCGCTGCGCTCATCAAAGGCATAACACATCCCACGCTTCCGATTAAAGCGAACCTCACGCGCATCACATCCGCCCCGCTCCCACGATCCCACCATACTGTCTCAGTCGCGAAGGGCCGCGCGTACATCTTTGGCGGTGAGAGTGAACCGGGCAAGCTGGCTGACAATGCTATGAATGTGGTCATCCTGCCATCGAGTGGTGTTCTCGAGGCCGATTACACCCATTACCCTGCCCGCGCAGCAAACGGGCTCGACGATATACCAAGCCCACGGAAAGGACATTCGTCTACAGTCATTGGAGACAGCATTTACGTGTTTGGCGGCGAGGGAGATAATGTGACAGACGAACAGGGCCGAATATGGGTCTATCATACTATTCGCAACACTTGGACCTACCTTGACCCCGCGCCGGGTACGCCATATCCCAGCCAGAGATCAGGCCATGCAGCGGCCAGCTCAGATCTTCCCGGACCAAAGACCGTGACCTATCAAGAGAAGGCCCCTCAAGCACCAGCAGATCCCTCCAAAGTCGTTCCAGAACCTGCCGAGTCGGACTCATGGGGAACAATATTCGTCGTCGGTGGACGGGAGACTGGAAGCGGCGCACTTTCGAATGACGCGTTGGCTTTCGATGTGAAGACACGGACATGGACAAATGTGCCGACACCTTCCGGTCAGCCTCGAGACGGCCAGTCCGTGGCACTCGTCGGCAATTGCTTGTATCGCTTTGGTGGTAAAGGTGTGGTGATGTTCGGCTCTAGGGGAACGGAGTACCTGGATGCGTCACACGTCTGGAAGCATGCCGAAGGTGGCACAACACCGCTAAGTAGTGGATGGAGCTGGGAGGAACTTCCACATGCTGAGAAAGCCGGGACTGTGGCTGCGGCTCCACCAGGGCGTTCAAATGCCGGGGTCGTGGGAGTGACGACCGGCCAGGGACGCCGCTATCTTCTTGCTGTTGGTGGTGAGGGCGAAAATTCCGAGTTCCTGGACGACATTTGGGCCCTCCAGCTACCGCCCGAAAGCTCTACTGCTGCCGCTACGAAAGACAGTATACGCGCGAGCTTGAAGCGCGACACGCATGAGTCGCAATTTGCGGAGGTGCTATACAAGTACGTGGATGCACGAGGGGAAGACGAGAAGCAGATCCCTGATGCGCCACAGAGGGGTCTGGGTGCAAGGGGCCATTTTGCTATAGCCAAGGGAACCGAGGTTGATGGGGCCACTGCCATTGTTTGGGGTGGTGTCAATACCAATGGTCAGGTACTTCAGGATGGGTGGATGATCACGGTGCACAGATGAGTGTATGCATGTGGTACAGAACACAAGATAGATTGTTTTTCGTTACACGATCGAGAGAGCCACAAGCCACAAACGTGGGCATGCTTGCATAAAAATCATTCTAGACATCTTTCGACCGAGTCATGTCCGGCGCAATCAAAGTGCTTTGTGTTGTAGACGAATACCCATCTTGCTTATCCTGTCTTTCGTGAACTGTATGTATACGACCTTTGTATGCAGATGGACAGATACATACTTCGCGGAGAGGAAGTCGCTTGCCACTCCCCAGCATACAAACAGCCTTCACAATTCGCCTCTGGACCCGGAATGGTCGATGAATCAAGTTACGATGTCAGTAAGTGCCTGCCCATTCAGGCAAGCGCATCTAGCAACACGCAACCACTCAGCAGCACCGCCAATACACTAATACCACGGCTGGTAGCGCGCCCTTGTGGCTCCAAGACTCTGCAGAGTATCTGCGCTCCTTGTCACTGGTCAATCACGGCGCGCTTCCGTATAAGTGCGGGATTGCCACAAGGATCTCGGGACGGGCCTCGAATTAGATAGGCATGCTACAGGGTGGCATGGGGCGCCTTGTCATCATGGGGGCTCCTAAGACATGCTGGCGAAGTTGGGGGATAAGTATGATGGTTACCCTGCGAACTGGATTCGTAATTGCGCATACTTTGAAGGACAGTATTGGCTTTGCGGGCATTGAGAAAGAATTTGATCAAATCGCGGTACTACCAACCGAACACATCAGGGATCCAGCTGCAGAAGAAGGCTTCTGGATGGGTTACGGCGGCGCCTTGACCCTTGTGAATGGGTCACCATTCAATTGGGTTGCTGCCAGTACCCCCAGTTATCAGATGGACACATGGAGTTGGCCAACTGTCAACGCAGGTACGACGTTCAGACAAGATATCTGGTCAAAAGCTCACACTCGACAGGGAAAGCATCTAGGGTCTACGTAGAGTTTGGCACAAAAGGCCAGACAAGAGACGATGCTGGTGAGGCATACTACAACATCGAAGGCACATCGAACAAGTTCTCAGTGTTGGCTCGCAAGCCCTCGGACTACAAGCTCACAATTTCCTTGGATGGTCTATCAACGCAGCAGAGTCCGCAAGGCTCGAAGGTTGATCTGGGATTCCGACGTGACGCTGCCGTGAACTGGATCATGTCTACCGATGAAGCAGGGCGATGGTGGTCAAACAGCGGCACATATACCGACTGGATGCAGCAGAGTATGGGATCGCTAGCCAACAGAACTCTGAAGCACATTTGCATGCCTGGGTCGCATGATGCAGGAATGACCAAATTCACACCAGGAACGATTGGTGCAAACTTTCCAAACACACAAACGCAATACCTCGACTTCTACCAACAACTCATGTCTGGCTCGCGTTTCTTTGATGTTCGGCCAGTACTCTCTGGCGGTCGGTGGGTCAGCGGACACTACAGCGCCCTAGAAAACGACATCGAAGACATTTGGGTCGGCGGGAATGGCCAATTGATAGCCGACATAATTCGACAGATCAACGACTTCACAGCTCAGTATGAAGAGCTCATCATCATCAACCTAAGTCACACGCTCGACACCGACAACAAGTACAAAGACCTGTCTCAAGATCAGTGGAACAACCTATTCGACACACTCAAAGGCATCAACAACCGCTACACCGTCGCAAACACAGGCTCGACAGACTTGACCAACAAAGTCCTAGGCGACTTCATCACCGACCGCGCCTCAGTCTTGATCTTCGCTCAACTCCCCAACGGCATCAGTCTAGGCAACTACGCAAATCAGGGCTTCTTCACGGGCGCAAATTTCCCGTACTACGATTCGTACTCCAATACCAATAATCGCGCAAATATGGAGTCCGATCAACTCCGCAAACTCAAAGACAATCGGAACCTCGTTGCCGACGCCGGTGCTCGCAAAGATCAATTCCACGTCCTCTCGTGGACCATGACGCAGCAGCCTGAAGATGTTTTGAACCCTGAAAGAGCGATTATGAACATGGCTGCAGAAGTGTTTGACGATCTGGTAAGCGAAGCGTGGAATGCGTTTACGCCGCAGAGTTTTCCGAACGTGCTGTTTGTGGATGCGTTGGGGATCAGGGACAAGAGCGTTGTGTTTCCGTATGATAAGCCGAGAGGGGTGGCTGTGAATAATGATATTGCGGCGTTGGCGATTGCGGTGAATAACGGGTTGGCGGGGAGGAATGGGTATGTTACTGGGCGTGGTTGACGTTGTTCAAGTGTCTTGTTTTGTTTGGTATATATGCAGATTCTTCGACGGTTTGGGTTGCAATCGAATGCTGAAGGCTATGAATCTCGACAAATGGTATCGAGGCTGATGTACTGTCTATAGCTTTTTTTCCAACCGTATTGTTGATAGCTGACGGACTTGATCAAGGATGCACCAAGAACTCCACAACGTTGTGTTGCTCGCTTCTATAGGGTCATTGTCCAGGGGGTGTCCACAATGACGTCCTGCTGTGAGCCAATGTCCCTCAAGGCAGAAATCAAGGTTGTCTAAGAGATGATAATCTGCAGCCGAGCATACAAAGATCTTTCCAGTATGCAACTGGTTTGTCTATGGATGTTTGTACTACCTCAGGCTTGTACTTGCGCCAATCGCGAATTATTGCAGGACCTGGTGGTTGCAAAAAGTTAGATCCGTGCGACTGGTTCCCCGTGTTGATAACCAGGAACATGCCGCCATGTTACTCTCCATGTTGCATGCTGGACACGTGTCGAATCTGTGTAAGAACAGCCATCACATGTGGAGACTGGTTCCCTCCGGACATGTGGAGACTTGTTACGGGAGCGCAGAAATCACTCGAGAACCACGGATATCGTCAACACGTGAGATGATGATGCATGACGTCGCACAGCGTAAGACACGATATTATCGGCGTTAGCTGTGTGCGCTGTGCAAGGTAAGGTAGCACAGACGCTCCGGCACGCTTCGGCAAGAGGCATGTCTGTGTCATGTGTCCGGCCAGCCGAGTCCGAGAGAAGTCATGGACCGGACGTGTATTTCCGAAACACGAAGAGTGGAGAAAGCAGATCGAGCTTCAGAGTCGTGGATGGCCGAGCCCGGATTGAATGTGAGTCGTTTCGTCCAACGCTGACGATATTGTAGAAATAAGAAAGATGTCGCGTGGAGCTCGTGTTGTGTAGCACAATACCGTACAGTACACAGGTTTCAGGGGAGTACCGGAATACGGCGTGAACAGACGTCGCTGGACCAATCTCAATTGCCGCGGTATCGAGAGAATCGTTGCACTCCCTCAGGCCAGGTATTTCGGGCAGAGGAAGAAACTCACTAACTCTGGACGGCAGTTGGACTGCAAATGGCTTGCCGCCGCATGCCGCGACCTCCACCTGAGAAGACGACAAGCGGATCAGCTGCTTACGTTTGCGCCACAACATTGGCGCGTGGCTTAGGGCTGAAGATCGTAAGGGGTCGAAAGGCTTGTCCCCTGACAAGTGCGGATACGGATATCGGAACTCCTTGAGAGCGACAACCCCGAACCCCTCATTGAGACGTGGCAGCCACACAAGAATGTAATTGCATGACGAGGTGCGTGCAGGCGTTGTTCTTAGTTCAAGCAGCTGAGGTGGTGAGAACTAGAAGACGCAGATCGTTCAGCGGCATTATTGGAGTACGAGTATTTCCCGCTTCCCGGCCTAGGTGGTAGAGATAGTGGTTTCTCACCGTTTGGCCTCCCGACATGCTGCGCGATGTTTGCTGAAATGCCTCGCTGGCAACGCCATAAGCAAGGATGCGTCGTAGTTGAGGATGCAAGGTGGCGTGCAGGTGGCACGACTCGAAAACTTGTTCTTCTGGGCAATGGCTGTGGTTGGCTTATCGTAGAATCGTATTCCAACCGAGTTCTCCATGATGGTGGAGCACCTAGTAGTGTTGGGGGCTACACAGGAGAAACTACCATGGTCCATGGACTTGGATTGAGTGCTATGTAGCCGGGAGAAGAAAACCCAGGTGGGATCTAAAGTTAGAATCGTCATTAGGGGGGTTTCCACGTCCGATCTGAAAGTCTGATTTGAACTTGACTAGGCGTTTTGATTGGCCAGGTGGCTTGTGTTAGCGTTGGCGCTAAGTTCAGATAAGAGGAGTTTCCTGCTAAGTTCAAATTAGAATTAGATCAGAACATCTAGATACTACCTACTAGCTATTTCTTACCTAATAATATATTACTGCTTTCTCTTGTTATTCCTATAGATTACCTTGCTGTTGCTGCAATAGCTGCCTAGCTAGAATTAGATAAGATCCTAATTGCAGCTATTATAATTACTATAAACAACTCTAAGCTAAGGTAGCTATATAAGCTATTTAAACGCTTTAGAATGTATAGGCTAGTTAACGTGTTTACTAATAAAGAGGATAGCAGCTTCTTAGAGGAGTACTTTAAGTTTTATACCTACTTTAAAAAAGATAAAGTTTAGAGACTTACTACTTGTAACAAGTACATACAAACACATGTTACATCTAATACCTTATAAAGGCTTAGTAACAGATTATGTAGGAAGCTAGCAGATTAGGACTAAAAGCGCTCTAACAGCGCTTTAACTTAGCTACTACGCCTACTATAAATATAAGCCTATAGTATAGATAGAGAATAAGTTTCTCTTGTCTTTTTGTATAAGACCTATAGGTATATAGCTAATCTAGAATCTCTAATACAACACGCACTTCTATATGCCTCTAATACGTATCTAATTTAATTCTAATAGCTATACCTACTTGCGTTATTACATTATAAGAGAAACTTTGTCTTGCTAGTAATAGTATTTAGATAATATTGCAATTTACTTTTAAAAAGATTACGTTAAAACGTATAGAACAATATTTAAATTAGATCTATTTGCAACTTTAAATCTATTAAATACAGTTAGGATCTCTTAGATCTTTTAATAGCTAAAGCCTTTAGGTTTAAATCTTCCTATTAACACAATAGTTAGGATTACTTTAGAAAAGTTGCATTTAGCGCTATAATAGAAACTTAGAGACTATTAATAACCTAGAAGTATTAGAGGCAACGCTAATAACTCCCCCTAAAGAACTAACTCTAGGAGCCTTCTTCTAAGACAACTCTGTATTAACTGTAACAACCTAGTAACAGAGTGCTAAAGTAAAAAAAATAAATACTAAAGAACTTCCTTAGCCTAGAGCTGCACTAAATCTAACCCTTGCCTAAATAGAAGTTAATTAATTACAACAAGATTTAAAACAGGCTTTAGTAGAAATTAATTTCTTTAAGAAAAGACTAACTCTGTTAATAGAACTAAACAAGCCTCTACCTACTACTAAATTACCTTAGAATAATTCTGCACCCTGCTGTTTATTTAACAGCTCTATATCTAAGTACTTATATTACTATAAAGGCTCTTACTAACTTTAACAATCTAAGAAAATGCCTAATATAAACAATCTTAGTAATAAAAAAGATCCTACCTTCTGCTAATAGCAGGCCTCTATTTAGGATTAACTTAAAATTAACTTAGATTACTATTAGACTAAAAGACAACGCATAGCCTTAGTATAGAGCTACACTATAAGATTAGCTAAGGGCTATTTTAAGCTATAATATTTATTAGATACTAATTAAGAGTAATTCTAAAACGCTAAGCAAATAATTAGGCTACTTAAGTCTTACTTTATTACAGGTAATAAGGTAGCTAAAAGCTAAGCAGCTTTTAATTAAATACAGATAACTAAGGAGAAAACGTTCTCCTTGTTTAAAGCTAGGTTTCTAAGTTCTGTAGTTAAAAAATAAGTACTACCTTTAGAGTAGTTTTACTACTTATAGACTAAGATTACGCTAGGGTTACAAGCCTCTAACCTAGGATTTAAGCACTAATAGAAGAACTTATTTAATTAGATAGTAGAATACCTTACTGCATACAATATAGAGCAGAAGAATAACCTTATACTAAGTATAACACTAGCTACTACTAGGTTGCTAATTAGGTTAGCCCTATAACAGAATTTAGAGCTAAATTAGGCTACTACTACTAGCGCTTTAACAAATTCTGCGCTAGCCTATTAATCTACAACAGTGCGTCTTCCTATAAAGACTTCTAAGCTAGAACAACAGAAGACTTCTAGTAGTTGTTATAATTGTAGTAAGCTAGAATACTACTTTAGTAACTATACAAAGCCTTATATACGTTAGATTAAAGCTATAGAAGTAGATAAGTATAAAGATACTTAAGAGCAACCTAATCAAGAGGTATATTATATAGAAAATAGAAGCGCCTAAAAAGATACTCTTCTCTAGGCCTAAGCTATTACAATCTATTTTACCTTAACCTTTCTTATTTATTTTACAGTTTCTATTTCCTTATACTTACGCTTCTCTATAACTAGGGTATTAGCTTACGCCTTAATACTTTTATTAACACTAGTACTTAAAGTTTTCTATTTTTAAATTTATAAATTGTCTTATCTGTTTCTAAAGCCTTGCAGTAACCTATCTAGAAGCTCCTCTTCTAAGTTTAGGTACGTAGCTTTAAGGATTAGATTACTTCTTTAGTTACTTAATATATTTAACTACACTTAAATATTAATAGCTAAAAGATTTTAAACTATCTATTTCTTATTCTTAATCTTAGGTCTTAGGATTATATACTTAGCCTCTATTAGTTAAGACAATTTAAGATTTAATTAGACACAGATAGGTTACAGTTTATTTAGCTATCTAAGTACCTCTATTTATACAATCTTTTACTTTCTATTCTTACTATTCTATATTAAGCTATAGTGCTAGCTACTATCTATTTTAATGTGTAACAACGCAACGCTCTATAGAAGAAAGAAGACTATTGTATTCAAAACAGTCCTTACTGTTCCTCTTCTTTTATTTATTGTATTAAGGGATGCTTAAAGCTCCTATTAGCTTAAAAAATCTTAGAGATCTTTTATACCCTAACTAAGCAAAACTACTTAGAGTCTAAACCTTTTCTAACTACCTGCATTGCTCTTATTTCTGCTAATGTATTTTACTTTATTATAAAGAAGCTCTAGAATAAGTTCTTTACAACAAGCCTCTATAAGATTAATAGGATCTTTACCTCTAAAGACAACGCAGACAATTAAAGCTAATTAGATAAAAAATTACCTGCCTGTTACTCCTAGTATTAAGATGTATTTAGCAAGTTAGCAGCTAATTAATTACCTTCTTATTATCTATACAATTATAAGATTATCTTTAAAGAACTGTTACTAAATACGTTTAGTCCCCTATACAAGTAAAACTAGAAAAAGCTTAAAGCTACTAAGGCCTACGTCTAGAAACACCTTTAGAAGAGTTTTATTAAGGCTAGCTAAAGTTCTTTTACTTTACCTATCCTTTGTGTACGTAAACTAAATAGAGATATACATATCTATATAGACTACTAGAAGATTAACGCCTTTACGCGCAAGGACGTCTATCTAATCTCTTATATTAATAAGCTGCTATTACGCCCCTTTAAGGCTAAGATCTTTACTAAGTTTAACATCTAGGCTACTTTTAACAAAATTTGTATAGATCCTAACTCTAAAGAGTATACTACCTTTTAGACCTGTTATAGTATATATAAGTGTAAGGTTCTCTCTTTTAGCTTATGCAATAGGCTAGCTACATATTAATACTATATAAATAATATACTAATTAATTATTTTAATAATTTCTGCATTACGTACCTTAATAACATTCTAATCTACTCTAAGGATATAAACTTACATTAGAAACACGTCTAAAAGGTCCTAGAGCGCCTACGTACTACAGGACTCTAAGTAGACATTTAGAAGAGTAAATTCTATATAACCTGCACAAAGTATCTAGGTTACGTTCTAATAAACTAGAGCACTAAAGTTAACTCTAATAAAGTAGAAGCACTCTAAAACTAGGCTAAACCTACTACAGTTACTAGCGTTAAGTTATTTCTTAGTTTTGCTAGTTTCTATTAATAATTTATTAAAGATTTTTCTTGTGTAGCTAAACTAATTATAAAGCTTTAAAGTCCTGCTACACTGTTTAATTAGACTACAGACTGCTAATAGGCTTTTAATTAGATTAAAGCCTTACTCCTAGCTATTTCTATACTATTTTATTTTTATCCTAAATATAACACAAAGTTAGAAACTAACGCGTTAGATAGAGTAATAGCAGAAGTACTCTCTTAGAAGTACTCTAACAACAAGTAGTATCCTATAGCCTTTTATAGTTATGCCCTATCTAGGGCTAAGCTTAATTAAAAAATATATAATAAGAAACTTTTTACTATCCTAAAAGCGTTTAAGAAGTAGAGAGCTAAACTTACTTCTATACAGAGTTAAATCTAGGTGTATTTAAATTACTGCTCCTTAGAATACTTTATAACTACTAAGGTTCTTAATGTACGTTAAGTACAATAGGCAGAGATTATTACCTCTTTTAATTTCTGTATTAAGTATACGCCTAGTAAGCTTAACAAGTAAGCTAATATTCTAAGCTAAAGGAAACAGAACGTTAGTAAAGTTAAGGCTGCCTAACAAGATAACAGATCTTATATACTTCTAGGACCTAAACGCCTAAACCCTTTAGTTAACTCTAAACTAGCTTAGAACTACGTCTGTAACTAGCTAGAGATTAATATTTTAGTTATTTTAGTCTAATTTATTAGTGCTCTCTTAAATCTTAACTTGTTAGAACTAATTAAAGCTCTGCTAGTAGAGAATTGCTACTCCTTTAAAGAAGAACGCTTTACGCTACTACAGCTGTATTATATCTAAAAAGAACTACTACTATATTACTTACGCCTATATGTACTTAGAGACTTTCTTTTATATACTTAACTAATTAGAGAGGCTTACAATTAGGTATCTACTGCTTACCTAAGCGCTATAAAGATGTATTAGCTCTTAGCTTAGTAATATTATTAAAAGAGTATAGAGGCTACATACAAACGCTATATATAAAACTACGTTTCTTATTAAAGATCCTATCTAAGACAGCTCTAAGCCTAAAGTTTCTTCTATCTGTTACAAATTCCTAATAGGCCTATACAGCATTTATGTATAGATTTTAAGACATTCCTAACAGATTATTATAGCTATAATTAAATTATAGTTGTTATTAATTGCCTATTTAAGTAAGCTATTTCTATTCTTTACTACAAAACAATTAACGCTTAAGAAATAGCTTACTTGTTTATTTAATAGGTATACTAATTTAGCTACACACCTAAAAGTATAGTGTCTAACTACAGACTCTAGTTTGTGTCCTAATTCTAGTTTAAGTTCTGTAAGATCCTAGGCGTGCAACTTAAGCTTTCTACAGCCTACTATAAATAAACTAATAGATAAACTAAGATTATAAACAAGTATATTAATTAACAATTAAGGCCTTTTATATCTTATTACTAGGATAACTAAAGTAACCTCTTGCTAATAATTAATTAAGCCTAAGCTACGCTGCTGCACTCTGCAATTAGTATAGCGCTATACTAGCTTTTGTTTAGATCTAAACTATAATAGAGCTAAAATTAAGTATTATTCTCTTTAAAACACAAAGATATAAATGTTAAAGATGCTTTAAGCTTAGCTACTTGCATACATAAAGCCTAGCGTACAGCTAAAGACAATATAGAGAAAGCGTAGAAATAAATAGCTGCTAAGGTAAACAAATATTGTTAACCTATTAATTAGGTAGTAGGTAACAAAGTTTACCTCTTAACCTAAAACCTATCTGTTACTTACCTAAGTTGCAAACTTACTAAATTGTAGAAAGGCTTCTTTAAAGTTCTAGAATAAGTTAGCTATTTATTTTAACTAAAGCTACTTAAAGGTTCTAAGATCTATAACGTGTTTGCTCTAGACGTTCTTTATAAAGACTCTAACAACCTCTTGCCTAGTTAGCTAAGCCTAAACCTATCTAGCATTCTAATTTAAGGCGTTAAAGAATAAAAAGTAGAAGAGATCTTAGCTAGTAAGCTATACTACTCTATTCTAAAGTATTGCGTAAAATAGGTAGGCTATAACTTTAACCCTACCTAGTACAACGCCTTAAACTTTATAGGCGCCTTATACATATTACAAGCGTTCTATAAACGCTATCTAAAACAGCTAGAACTCTTACAAGCGTTAGCTAAGTAGATTATAGTATAAGAAAAAGAAGTTAAAGATCTTACAGCATTATAAGACAATTATGTTAGGAAAATTAAACTTAATATTACAACTACTACACTAGTAAGTAACAGCTATTAATAATAGAAGTCTTACTCTTCTATTAGATCTAACAGCAGACTATTACTACTACTAGTAAGACGTTCTTAACTATCTAAATCTTTAGGTATAGACACTAACGTACTACCTAGTTGTTCTTTGTTCTAGCCCTGCCTGCTGCAAGTACTAGCCTTTTACTCTACTACTGCCTAAAATATTACTACCTGCGCCTTCTCTTACTCTACTAACTAATTAGCCTTTAATACTATTATAATATCTACTAGCTAAGTAACTACACTAGTTAACCTAGCTATACTCCTCCTAAGCGACCTAACCTCTTTAGCTATTGCTCTAACCTCTCTAGCCAGCTCTTCTCTCTAGTAATAAGCGCTAACTAACAAGTTAGTGTTATTTATGTTAGCTACTTATACAGTACTTACTTATATAATAGCAGCTAACTAAAACGCTACCTGTTTAACAGCAGCCTTTTACTCTAACACTACCTTATTAGACTTATCTTTACCTAGAGCAGTAAACCTATAGTTAAAGGCCTTAAAGAGGCTATTATACTCTTAGCCTGCATATAAAAGAACTAGGTAATACTTTTTATTTAAGAGTGTGCAATAAGCACACTTCTTAGATACGTCTAAATAGAATCTAAACTTAATATTAAAATAGCTGTAGGTAAAAGCTCTTGCAGCTTGTAGGCAAACAACCTAATAGGCTAGGAGATAAGCTCTAAAAGAGACAGGAATAGGCATTGTATATATCTGCAGAAACAATCAGCTAACAATTAAATTAAGAGAGTAGTTAGATAGCTATAGGTATATAAACGTGTAGAGAGAGAGTATAGAGAAGTAGTATACTAGAGAGCTAGCCTTGTATATATGCTTAAAAAGCTTAAAGTAAAGTTAAGAACTTTAAACGCGCTAGCGCGCTAATTAAAACAATAACAAACAGCTATATTACGTTATCCTAAAATAAACTTAAAGTAAATATAAGTTTATAACAATTTAGAGAGGTATTTAAAACAACACTAATACAGATCTAATTAATAAAGACTATTAATTTCAAGAAGGAAAGTAATGTAACAAGCATATGCAAACACATATTACATCTAATACCTTATAAAGGCTTAGTAACAGATTATATAGAAAGCTAGCAGATTAGGACTAAAAGCGCTCTAATAGTGCTCTAACTTAGCTGCTACGCCTACTATAAATATAAGCCTATAGCATAGATAGAGGATAAGTTTCTCTTGTCCTTTTATACAAGACCTATAGGTATATAGCTAATCTAGAATCTCTAATACAACACGCACTTCTATATGCCTCTAATACGTATCTAATTCAATCCTAATAGCTGTACCTACCTGCGTTGTTACACTACTAGCCTTAAGCTACTTACCTATTTTACTATAGATAAGTAAAGTGCTTATAGTTGTATAGAGTCCTTAGAGGAGTTACTTATAGTGTTTCTATAGAGAGCAGCTTATCTAATCCTTCTAGCGTATTTAATAACATATTTTAGTAAAAGCTAGCCCTAGTTATTACATATATATAATAGTGTTCTAGATTATATATAAGAGTATTAGGGTGCTTAGATAGAGTTTAATAGGTAGCTTATATAGCTAAGAAAGCTAGAGGCATATACACTTAAGCTATATTAGATAGCTTTAATAGAGATAATAAGCTAATATTTAGGTTTATTAATAGTACTAAGGTGCCTATTTACTGCCTAGGCAAAGAGTTACAGTAGCTATATTACTTAGGGTATAAGAAGTAGTACACTATAAGCTACCTTATTATTATATTACTAAATAGGCTGCTAGAAGTAGTATATACTAGTAAGCTAGCAGCTAGTAGTAATGTAAGCTTGTATATTATAATAGGTGTTAGCAATAATTTCTACAAGATTATAGAGTATTAAGGCGTAGATAAAAAGCTTTACGTGTATAAAGACGCAGCTTTTAGTAGCTAAGAGCTAGTAATTAGAGCGTATAAGCGTTTACACAGTAGAAACCTAACACTATCTTAAAAGCGTATAAATTAGTAGTATTTAACTAAGAAAATTATAGTAGAGATAGGTATAGGTAGCGTTAAGAGTAACTTTAAGCAGCTATACTATTTATATAGTATATAGAGTAGTAATTACCTAGTAGAATACTACTTTTTAGTGTTAAGCTTTATATAGAACTACTAGACTTATATACGTAGAAGAAACTAGCTTTCTAAGATGTTCTACCTTGCGCTGCTAGATTTAAAAGAGTATATAGGCTTAGAAGTTGCGTAAGAGTATACTAATACTAATAAGCGTATTAGATTTAGTATATTATATAGGTAGTAAGCTAGCAGCGTTAATATAGATATAGAAATACGTATATTTAGTGCTAATTAAGTTGCAACTCTATAGTGTACAGGTATTACTAACTACTTAATTAGGCCTAGTGTATACTCTAAGTGCTGTTTACCTATAATAATAACGCGTTAAAGATAGCTATTAAATATTAAAATTTAAGTAGCTAACGTGTTAAGTATAGAGTAGCTCTATAATACTAGAAATAGGCTAAATATATAGTATTTAACTTCTTTTTACATATATTAAAAGTATAATACTAGATAACGCAGTATATATATTAAATAACACGCGTAACAATAGCTATCTAAGCTAAAATAGCCTATGCAGCTACTTGCTTAGTATGTATAACACTACTTTTAACGCTGTATTACTCTTTACTACTCTTATTTTAACGTTGCAATAGCGCTATAATTACGTCTAGCTTCTAATTCTGCTGTTCTTGCTTCCTCTCTATATTTTCTAACCTTTCTATTATAAGTTTCTTTAGGCTTAAGGCAGTACTAGCAGTATTACTATAATTATAATTATAATTACAATTATAACTATAGAGGCCCTGTAATACCTCTAATAACTACTTAGTCTTATAACTTTAAGCCTCTATTAGCCTCTTAAACATGTTAGAATTGTTACTCTAACTATAGCAAGCTTTAACTCTATTATTTAGGTCCTAACTACTTGTTTTTTAATGCTTTAATAATAGCTAAGATACCTTAAGTATCTTTGCTATAGAATTAGAAGTCTAGCTCTTATTACGCTAGTAGCTAAGTAGATTAACCTAGCGTTCTTCTTTGCAGACAGCTTCTATAGCAGCTAACTCCTTATTAATAATAGACTTACTTACAGAGTTCTATTTCTTAATTAGATTATTAAAAGCTTAGTAGTAAGAGCCTAAGTTTGCTTTCTCCTTAAAGGTCTTTGTAACAAGCACATGCAAACACATGTTATATCTAATACCTTATAAAGGCTTAGTAACAGATTATATAGAGAGCTAGCAGATTAGAACTAAAAGCGCTCTAACAGCGCTCTAACTCAGCTACTACGCCTACTATAAATATAAGCCTATAGTATAGATAGAAGACAAGTTTCTCTTGTCCTTCTGTATAAGACCTATAGGTGTATAGCTAATCTAGAATCTCTAATACAACACGCACTTCTATATGCCTCTAATACGTATCCAATTTAATTCTAATAGCTGTACCTACCTGCATTATTACATTACAAGAGAAACTTTGTTCTACTAGTAATAGTATTTAGATAATATTGCAATTTACTTTTAAAAAGATTGCGTTAAAACGCACAAAACAACATCTAAATTAGATCTATTTGCAACCTTAAATCTATTAAACATAGTTAGGATCCCTTAGATCTTCTAACAGCTAAAGCCTTTAGGTTTAGATCTTCCTATTAACACAATAGTTAGAATTACTTTAGAAAAGTTGCGTTTAGCGCTATAATAGAAACTTAGAGACTATTAATAACCTAGAAGTATTAGAGGCAACGCTAATAACTCCCTCTAAAGAACTAACTCTAGAAGCCTTCCTTTAAGACAACTCTATATTAACTGTAACAACCTAGCAATAGAGTGCTAAAGCAAAAAAAACAGATACTAAAGAACTCTCTTAGCCTAGAGCTGCACTAAATCTAACCCCTGCCTAAATAGAGGTTAATTAATTACAACAAGATTTAAAACAGGCTTTAGCAGAAATTAATTCTCTTAAGAAAGGACTAACTCTGTTAATAGGACTAGATAAGCCTCTACCTACTACTAAATTACCTTAGAATAATTCTGTACTCTACTGTTTATCTAACAGCTCTATATTTAAGTACTTATATTACTATAAAGGCTCTTACTAACTTTAACAATCTAAGAAAACGCCTAATATAGATAATCTTAGTAATAGAAAAGATCTTACCTTCTGCTAATAGCAGGCCTCTATCTAGGATTAACTTAAGATTAACTTAGATTACTATTAGACTAAAAGACAACGCATAGCCTTAGTATAGAGCTATACTACAAGATTAGCTAAAGGCTATCTTAAGCTATAATATTTATTAGATACTAATTAAGAGCAATTTTAGAACACTAAGTAAATAATTAGGCTACTTAAGTCTTACTTTATTACAGGTAATAAAGTAGCTAAAAGCTAAGTAGCTTTTAATTAAATACAGATAACTAAGGAGAAAACGTTTCTCTTATTTAAAGCTAGGTTTCTAAGTTCTATAGTTAAAGAATAAGTACTACCTTTAGAGTAGTTTTACTACTTATAGACTAAGATTACACTAGAGTTGCAAGCCCCTAACCTAGGATTTAGGCACTAATAGAAGAACTTATTTAATTAGATAGTAGAATACCTTACTATATATAATATAGAGCAGAAGAATAACTCTATACTAAGTATAACACTAGCTACTACTAGGTTGCCAATTAGGTTAGCTCTATAACAGAATTTAGAGCTAAATTAGGCTACTACTACTAGCGCTCTAACAAATTCTGCGCTAGCCTATTAATCTATAATAGTGTGTCTTTCTACAAAGACTCTTAAGCTAGAATAACAAAAGACTCTTAAGCTAGAATAACAAAAGACTCTTAGTAGTTGTTACAATTACAGTAAGCTAGAATACTACTCTAGTAACTATACAAAGCCTTATATGCGTTAGATTAAAGCTATAAAAGTAGATAAGTATAAAGATACTTAAGAGCAACCTAATTAGGAGGTATATTATACAAGAAATAGAAGCGCCTAAGAAGATACTTCTTTCTAGGCCTAAGCTGTTATAATCTATTCTACCTTAACCTTTCTTATTTGTTTTACAGTCTTTATTTCTTTATACCTACGCTTTTCTATAACTAGGGTATTAGCTTACACCTTAATACTCTTGTTAACACTAGTACTTAAAGTTTTTTATTTTTAAATTTACAAATTATCTTATCTATTTCTAAAGCCTTGCAGTAACTTATCTAGAAGCTTCTCTTTTAGGTTTAGGTACGCAGCTTTAAGGATTAGATTACTTCTTTAGTTACTTAATATATTTAACTACACTTAAATATTAATAGCTAAAAGATTTTAAACTATCTATTCCTTATTCTTAATCTTAGGTCTTAAGATTATATACTTAGCCTTTATTAGTTAAGACAATTTAAGATTCAATTAGACATAGATAGGTTACAGTTTATTTAGCTATCTAAGTACTCTTATTTATATAATCCTTTACTTTCTATTCCTACTATTCTATATTAAGCTACAGTGCTAGCTACTGTCTATCTTAATATACAACAACACAACGCCCTATAGAAGAAAAAAGACTATTATATCTAAAATAGTCTTTACTATTCTTCTTCTTCTATTTATTGTATTAAGAGATGCTTAAAGCTCCTATTAGCCTAAAAAATCTTAGAGATCTCTTATACCCTAACTAAGCAAAACTGCTTAAAGTCTAAACCTCTTCTAACTACCTGTATTACTCTTATTTCTGCTAATGCATTTTACTTTATTATAAAGAAGCCTTAGAACAAGTTCTTTACAACAAGCCTCTATAAGATTAACAGAATCTTTGCCTTTAAGGACAACGCAGATAATTAAAGCTAATTAGATAAGAAATTACCTACCTATTACTTCTAGTATTAAAATATATTTAGTAAGTTAGTAGCTAATTAATTGCCTTCTTATTGTCTGTACAATTACAAGATTATCTTTAAAGAACTATTACTAAATACGTTTAGTCTCCTGTATAAGCAAAACTAGGAGGAGCTTAAAGCTACTAAGGCCTACGTCTAGAAACACCTTTAGAAGAGTTTTATTAAGGCTAGCTAAAGTCCTTTTACTTTACCTATCCTTTATATACGTAAACTAAATAGAAATATATACATCTATGTAGACTACTAGAAGATTAACGCCTTTACGCGCAAGGACGTCTATCTAATCTTTTGTATTAATAAGCTGCTATTACGCCCCTCTAAGGCTAAGATCTTTACTAAGTTTAATATCTAGGCTGCTTTTAACAAAATTTATATAGATCCTAACTCTAAAGAGTATACTACCTTTTAAACCTATTATAGTATATATAAGTGTAAGGTTCTCTCTTTTAGCTTATATAATAGGCTAGCTACGTATTAACGCTATATAAATAATATACTAATTAATTATCTTAACAATTTCTGCATTGCGTACCTTAATAACATCCTAATCTACTCTAAGAATATAAACTTATATTAGAAATACGTCTAAAAGGTTCTAGAGCGCTTACGTACTACAGGACTCTAAGTAGACATTTAGAAGAGTAAATTCTATATAACCTGCACAAAGTATCTAGGTTACGTTCTAACAAACTAAGGCACTAAAGTTAACTCTAATAAGGTAGAAGTACTCTAAAACTAGGCTAAACCTACTACAGTTACTAGCGTTAAGTTATTTCTTAGTTTTACTAGTTTCTATTAATAATTTATTAAAGATTTCTCTTGTGTAGCTAAACTAATTATAAAGCTTTAAAGTCCTGCTACACTGTTTAATTAGACTATAGACTGCTAACAGACTTTTAATTAGATTAAAGCCTTACTCCTAGCTATTCCTATGCTATCTTATTTTTATTCTAAATATAATACAAAGTTAGAAACTAACGCGTTAGATAGAGTAATAGCAGGAGTACTCTCTTAGAAGCACTCTAATAACAAGTAGTATTCTATAGCCTTTTATAGTTACGCCCTATCTAGAGCTAAGCTTAATTAGAAAATATATAACAAAAAACTTTTTACTATCCTAAAAGCGTTTAAGAAGTAGAGAGCTAAACTTACTTCTATACAGAGTTAAATCTAGGTATATTTAGATTACTACTCTTTAGAATACTTTATAACTACTAAGGTTCTTAATGCACGTTAAGCACAATAGGCAGAGATTATTACCTCTTTTAATTTCTGTATTAAGTACACGCCTAGCAAGCTTAACAAGTAAGCTAATATCCTAAGCTAAAGGGAATAGAACGTTAGTAAGGTTAAGGCTGCCTAACAAGACAATAGATCCTATATACTTCTAGGACTTAAACGCCTAAACTCTTTAGTTAACTCTAAACTAGCTTAGAACTACGTTTGTAACTAGCTAGAGATTAATATTTTAGTTATTTTAGTCTAATCTATTAGTGCCCTCCTAAATCTTAACTTATTAGAACTAATTAAAGCCTTGCTAGCAGAGAATTGCTGCTTCTTTAAGAAAGAACGCCTTACGCTACTACAGCTATATTATATCTAAAAAAGACTACTGCTGTATTACTTACGCCTATGTGTACCTAGAGACTCTTCTTTGTACACTTAACTAATTAGAGAAGCTTACAATTAGGTATTTACTGCTTACTTAAGTGCTATAAAGATGTATTAGCTCTTAGCTTAGTAATATTATTAGAAGAGTATAGAGGCTATATACAAACACTATGTACAAAACTGCGTTTCTTGTTAAAGATCTTATCTAAGACAGCTCTAAGCCTAAGGTTTCTTCTATCTATTATAAATTTCTAATAGGCTTATGCAGCATTTATATATAGATTTTAAGACATTTTTAACAGATTATTATAGCTATAATTAAATTATAGTTGTTATTAATTGCCTATTTAAGTAAGCTGTTTCTATTCCTTACTATAAAACAATTAACGCTTAAGAAATAGCTTACTTGTTTATTTAATAGGTATACTAATTTAGCTACACGCCTAAAAGTATAGTGTCTAACTATAGACTCTAGTTTGTGTCCTAATTCTAGTCTAAGTTCTGCAAGATCTTAGGCGTGCAACTTAAGCTTTCTACAGCCTACTATAAACAAACTAATAGACAAACTAAGATTATAAACAAGTATATTAATTAACAATTAAAGCTTTTTGTATTCTATTACTAGGACAACTAAAGTAACCTCTTACTAATAATTAATTAAGCCTAAGCTACGCTGCTGCACTCTGTAATTAGTATAGCGCTATACTAGCTCCTGTTTAAATCTAAACTATAATAGAGCTAGGATTAAGTATTATTTCCTTTAAAACACAAAGATATAAATGTTAAAGATGCCTTAAGCTTAGCTACTTGCATGCATAAAGCCTAGCGCACAGCTAAAGACAATATAGAGAAAGCGCAGAAATAGATAGCTACTAAGGTAAACAAATATTATTAACCTGTTAATTAGGTAGTAAGTAACAAGGTTTACCTCTTAACCTAAAACCTATCTGTTACCTACCTAAGTTGCAAACTTACTAAATTGTAGAAAAGCTTTTTTAAAGTTTTAGAATAAGTTAGCTATTTATTTTAACTAAAGCTACCTAAAGGTTTTAAGATCTATAACATATTTGCTTTAGACGTCCTTTACAAGGACTCTAATAACCCTCTGCCTAGTTAGCTAAGCCTAAACCTATCTAGTATCTTAATTTAAGGCGTTAAAGAATAAGAAGTAGAAAAGATCTTAGCTAGTAAGCTGTACTGCTCTATTCTAAAGTATTATATAAAATAGGTAGGCTATAACTCTAACTCTACCTAGTATAACGCCTTAAACTTTATAGGCGCTCTATATATGTTATAAGCGTTCTATAAACGCTATCTAAAATAGCTAGAACCTCTACAAGCATTAGCTAAGTAGATTACAGTATAGAAAAAAGGAGTTAAAGATCTTATAGTATTACAAAACAATTATATTAGGGAAATTAAACTTAATATTACAACTACTATACTAGTAGGTAACAGCTATTAACAATAGGAGTCTTACTCTTCTATTAGATCTAACAGCAGACTATTACTACTACTAGTAGAACGTTCTTAACTATCTAAATCCTTAGGTACAGACACTAACGTACTACCTAGTTATCTTCTATTCTAGCCCTACCTGCTGTAAGTACTAGCCTTTTACTCTACTGCTACCTAAAACGTTACTACCTGCACCTCTTCTTACTCTACTAACTAATTAGCTCTTAATACTATTATAATATCTACTAGCTAAGTAACTACACTAGTTAACCTAGCTGTACTCTTTCTAAGCAACCTAACCTCTTTAGCTATTACTCTAACTTCCTTAGCTAGCTTCTCTCTCTAGTAATAAGCGCTAACTAACAAGTTAGCGTTATTTATATTAGCTACCTATACAGTGCTTACTTGCACAACAGTAGCTAACTAAAACGCTGCCTTCTTAATAGTAGCCTTCTACTCTAATACTACCTTGTTAGACTTGTCTCTACCTAGAGTAGCAAACCTATAGTTAAAGGCCTTAGAAAGGCTATTATACTCTTAGCCTGCATATAAAAGAACTAGGTAACACTTCTTATTTAAGAGTGTACAATAAGCACACTTCTTAGACATGTCTAAATAGAATCTAAACTTAATATTAAAATAGCTGCAGGCAAAAGCCTTTGCAGCCTATAGGCAAATAACCTAATAGGCTAGAAGATAAGCTCTAAAAGAGACAGAAATAGGTATTATGTGTATCTGCAGAAACAATTAGCTAACAATTAAATTAAGAGAGCAGTTAGATAGCTATAGGTATACAAACGTATAGAGGAAGAGTATAGAAAAGTAGTATACTAGAGAGCCAGCCTTATATATATGCTTAAAAAGCTTAAAGTAAAGTTAGAAACTTTAAACGCGCTAGCGCGCTAATTAAAACAACAATAAACAGCTATATTACGTTATCCTAAAATAAACTTAAAGTAAATATAAGTTTATAACAATTTAGAGAGGTATCTAAAATAACACTAATACAGACCTAATTAATAGAGACTATTAATTTTAAGAAGAAGGGTAATGTAATAAGCACATGCAAACACATATTACATCTAATACTTTATAAAGGCTTAGTAACAAATTATATAGAAAGCTAGTAGATTAGAACTAAAAGCGCTCTAACAGCGCTCTAACTTAGCTGCTACGCCTACTATAAATATAAGCCTATAGCATAGATAGAGGATAAGTTTCTCTTGTCCTTTTGTATAAGACCTATAGGTGTATAGCTAATCTAGAATCTCTGATACAACACGCACTTCTATATACCTCTGATACGTATCTAATTTAATTCTAATAGCTGTACCTACCTGCGTTATTATAGTCTTTTTCTCTAGCTTCTACTTACAATGCTTAATCTTTTGCAATATAAAGCTCTTAAGCGTGTTCTTATTATGCTTAAAGGGCTTACTACCTTAGACCTTAATATTACGCTTATACTGCTTAATAACAGCCCTTATAAAGGTTATCTTTCTTTAGTAGCTTTTTAGTAAGTAGCTATATAGCGCAGTAGCTAGTAGTATTACTTACTTACACTTACTTTTAGGAATATAGCCTAGCTAAGTTACACAGGTATTATACTCTCTACCTAAGCTATATAGCTTATTACTATAAGTACTATTATTAAACAACTTAAGTAGTACTACTAGCGTTACTAACTTTATTAGTGTTAGGATTGTTTTAATTACCTTTTCTTTCTCCTTCTTCTTCTCTATACCTAAGAATAGCTCTTAATTAAGATTAAGATAGTAAAGTGCACTTATACTTTAGAGATAGCTAATAGGGCTCTGTGTAGGCTTTCTTAATTAGACAGGCAGCGCTCTAGTTATATACAACAGTATATAAAGAGGTAGTAATAATAGTCTTAGCAGCTAAAGAGCTTAAGATTAGCTACTCTTATAGCTAAAAAGTAATAGCACAGCGCTGCTAATAGTACCTTGTAGAGGGCTCTTAGGGCTAAGATTGTAAACAAGATTAAAGCTTATATTACAGTGTAAACTTTAGTAGAGTTTTAAGAGGTATAACGTTATATAGCTCTTAAATTAGTGCTAACAAGTTGCTATAGTTCTAATTAGAAAACTTATTAATACAAACCCCGCACGGCCTAAGTTAGAGTCTGATCTGAACTTTGCTTAGCCATCCGAGGTTAGGCGCGACGCTGATCCATTTGCCCCTCAGAAAAGTACGGATCAGAACTTTCAGATCAGACGTGGAAACCCCCCTATTATGGAGTAAATACGGAGTAGATGATGAGGGGATGGTGGGTCGCCGGTTCTTCTCCTTGTGGAACAAGCTCCGCTCCAAGAGTCGTGGATGGCTCAAGCTTGCTCGGCGACGGTTGCCAATACGCCCACCAAGCATAGTGCTGAGCTTGGTACGGAGTATCAGAAGCAGAGTTGTTCGCTAGCAAGCGACCGGGGCCGGGGCCGTGGTGTCTGAGGAACCGCCACGCGCTCGCGGTAGCACCAGTCTCTAGCCATGTTTCCCCTGATAAACTAAGGTGGCGCTAACAGAGTGCCTTCGAAGTGCAGTCAACGACAACGACCATGATGCTGCCCAGACACTGAGGATTGGCCGCATTGTGCCGTCCGTACGTCAGCCAATCTACCTTCCATTGTGTGAGTTTCAGTGTACATCTTCGTCGGCATGTGTCACGACAGCAATGAACGCGTGCACTAACAATGTCTATCAAAAGGTGTCCTGCGTGTACAGAGTTGGCAGTAATCTGAGCATCCACGGAGGCAATGAAACTACCACCTAGTACTACAATATATGTTCCTGCATGGAGAAAGAGCCCGTGCCGCTGCTCATATCGGCACCTCTCCAATAATAACCTATCCTTTAGAGCGACGCGAAGCCAGTACCATGGATCAAGAGCGCCAGATTGAGCTTACTTCTCCGACATGCGCGCCGGGTAAGGATGGAAGCTAATGATGTCTCAGCCTGCAGTCCGCGTCAACTTTAGTACACGCCTCGCCTCGCAAGGGCTCATCGCTGGCTGTCGATCACCTTGTTCTACAAAAGGCACGACTTTGTCCGCCCCGCGATACTTTCTTGCGTGTCTACCTTCTTTTGAAGTCTTCGTACCCGCCTTCTATGCGGACCCTTTCGTTAATCAACAAGATCATTCAGTGTGCAGTCACCTTGGTTCTCACCACCTAGGTATCCACTCGCTTGCTTTAGGACCAACAATCGATATCTAGTAATTTTATAATCGAACAAACGACTACCTTCAAGATGCACTTCTCTACCGCTCTCGCCGCGGTCGCGGCCCTTGGCCCGCTTGGCCTGCTTAAGCTTGTCAGTGCCCATGGCTCCGGTCTACCAACCATCGTTGGATTGAACCCTAAGGATCTCAAAGCCCGCGCTCTCCTTTCTAACATCGGAGTTCGCATTGCCGAGACTCATGAATTTGCAAAAACAAACACAAAGCCACTCAAGGCTCGCCAAGACGACCGCGAGTGTGGTCAAGGAGTTGGTAGCTGCAGTGCCGGCTTGTGCTGCTCCCAGGCAGGATGTAGGTGACGAGATTGCTCGCTAGCCGAAATGTTCTGACTGATAGCAGACTGTGGCACTGGAGACGATTTTTGCTACTCTCCCGGGTGTGACTACAAGTATGGCCCTGCCTGCCCGGAGAACCAGACACCTGCTGGCTCAAGCACTGCCTCGATCGCTCGCACAAAGGTCGGATCCGTCCAATACGGTGGCGAGGGCATCTACAGCTGTGTTCAGCCTGGAACAGTTGCTTTGACATACGATGATGGCCCTCAAAAGGTCTTCACTTCCCACATCTTGGATCTGATGAAGCAGTACAATGCAAAGGCCACTTTCTTCATTACTGGAAACAACATCAACAAGGGTCAAATCGATACCACACCCGAGTTTGTCGAAGTGCTCAAGCGCATGGACTCCGAGGGTCATCAGCTTGCTTCTCACACCTGGACTCATCTAGACTTGAGCGCCATCTCCTCGGCCGATCGCAAGGACCAGATGGTGAAGAATGAAATGGCCCTCCGCAACATTGTTGGCAAAATTCCCACCTACATGCGCCCGCCATACTCCAGCTGCACTGGTCAGTGCGAGACCGATATGGCCAAACTCGGCTACCACGTCATCTACTTTGACGTCGACACCGATGACTACAATCAGGACTCCCCCAACCAGATCCAGCGAAGCAAGGATTGGTTCAAGGGTAACATCACTCAGGGTGGTGCAACCGCTGCTGGAGGCGCCAAGTGGCTTGATATTCAACACGATATTCACGAGCAGACTGCCAACAACTTGACTGAGTTCATGCTCAAGACCATTACCGACCTTGGATACAAAGGTGTCACCGTTGGCAGTTGCCTCGGTGATCCCGCCGCCAACTGGTACCGCACTGCTGGCGGCGCTGCCACTGTAAGTACATTCTCTCTATAAGCACAGACGCCTTCTTCAGAGTCGTCCTCAAGTTCCTTTGCTGTCAGTTACTTGATATCATGGCTCTGCCATCTAAATCCTTGATAGAACTTAGGGCTTAAGCTGTGAGTCGTCTGGAACTTTGTCAATGCACCGCGAGGAAATCGACAGTAGCCGTTTCTAACGGCGCCACTTCGACCCCGGAAATGCGCTTCGGCTTGTGATCCAAGACTGTGTTGGCGGTTGAACAGTATCGACTCCTTAGATTGTCGTCCGCGTTCGGATTATCGATGGATTTACTACAACACTCGTCTAACGACATGTTCACAAAGGCTCCCACCTCAACACGCACTTCTACTGCCCCTACTTCTACCAGTACCCAAAAGGTTACCACCGATGCTACTTGCGGAGGAACCAAAAAATAGTAAGTCAACACTCCTGGTCTAGAGAATATCAGATGCTGACCCTTTCCAAGTACATGTTTGGGCAGCTCTTTTGGTAATTGCTGCTCTGCTGCAGGCTATTGCGGCACTACCTCGCCTTACTGCGGCACTGGCTGCCAGTCTGGCTTTGGTAACTGTGGTTCGAACGGTGTCACCACTTCGGCAAAGCCCACTTCGAACGGTGTCGCCACTTCGGCCTCGCCCACTTCGTCGACCAAGGCTGCTACGCCATCCGCAGCACCCACTGGTAAGATCTCCACCGATGGAACTTGCGCGGGCACAAAGGGCTTCACTTGCTCTGGAGCTTCTTACGGTAAATGTTGCTCCAGCTATGGCTGGTGCGGATCTACAGCTGGACACTGCGGAAGCGGTTGCCAGAAAGGCTTCGGTACCTGCACCTAAGCAGATTTCGTCACCTTGACAATGCATTCACCCATTTATATTGTTTTATACCTCTTGGAAGCGCGGCATTATTCAGGCAAGAATACCGCATTTGTAAAAATCCCCCTTGGGAACATGTGTCGTTGTAATGGCGTGTAAATGTGTGAAGCTCGCAAACATATTGAGCCATATTCTCTACAAAATGATAATATTTCTACAAACGCATGAGGCTATTGTAAGCGTTTTTAATCTGGCGCCCCCAAGTAATCTACAACCACCCCAACAGGAGCCTTTAACCTCCATTGTCCCGTTGTGAGCCAGTCCACCAGCGCAAGCATGATAACGCCCAATACTTTAAGGCCCGCATTACTTGAATGAAAACATACCAAAAAACAAATGGACATGACCTTGATTGTGAAGCTCGATCTACCTAAATGCCCACGGACCATACGCAGGGTGCCTACCGGCAAGCTGTCGTAGCGTGAGTAGAATAATGGGGATGAGACAGTAATGAGGTATAATATGTCTAGCGCAACCAAAGAGAGTGCAATCAGAGCGTTTAATGCGACTACAGACTTTAGGTCAATGAGAGCTCGGAGACAAGAGACGATCCCGACGAGTGCAAGAGCTGTTATTGGGACTTGTAGCTTTCGATGGATCTCAAGCAAACTTGTCAATCAGTCCTGTCTGTGGAGGATGGATGCCTACATCAGTATTGCATATCCAGGCAAAAGTGGTAATCAAGCCTTGCATGAAACATAAAAAGCTGGCGCTCGCTGGGAGATTGTGCACACAATCGGTAATGCGCACCAATCGCTGATTTATTTTTCTGATATTTTGCAATTGAATGAGTGTTGACATGTCGCGCATTAATGCCATTTCGGCTATATAAAGAAGCAGCGACAGCTATCGAGCCTATGACTGACACAATCCATCCATAGACAAACGGTGCAGGCCCACCATTGAGCCATGCGAACTAGAATGCAAGAGCCATGCCTTCCCAGAAACAAAAGGCGAATCTGATGATTGCCAGATGGCTAATGTGCCGCTACCACCTGCTGTCAGCTTGCACTTTGCGAAGACTACTTCGTTCAGCACATACCGGTAGGTAAGTCTTTTCCAGACGCTACATCGATGTGGTTGCTGTGTCGGTCCTGGCTTCATCGACGTGACCACTACTCTCAGGACTATTTGCGACAAGCCCGATGTCTTTCTCATCGATGCCGGCCAAAGCAAAAATTGATCACTGCAACGTAATTTTGGAGTGGAGGGTACGGAAGAATATACTCTGGACAGCTGCGGGCAGACTCCTCTCTTAGGCCTCTGACCACCAAGATTTCCTCGCCAAACAGAACGGTAACGTTCCAAATATCTCTATCAGCTCACAGCCAGCGTTCTGTGATGGTTCTCGCAACGCCTCCGAGCCTCTCGAGAACGCTATGTCCCACTGCCGCAGCAATAACAAGACAGTGTCTATTTGGAAGCGGGCATCGATCCATGAAGAGGATGTGGTACCTAGATACCAAGGCCCTACAGTTTCCAGGCTAGATGCCGCGTTGTTCTGATGCAAAAAAAATAATCGTATAAACGCCTTCCCCAGCGCCTTTAAGAAGATGCAGAATCAGGACCCCATAAGAAAAGTAACTTCGACAAGTTGTTGTGGAGAGGAGTTTGGGAGGGAGATCAGTCATCATCAGATGATTCAGACCATGACGCGCCGCAGCTCGGTTGTGCCCTGATTTGGCGCAGCGTCCACCTTCATGTTACTCTCCACCATCGCCAGCATCCAGGCGTGCCGCATGCCGTACCTGCGTGATGGATCTGGTGCAGCGGCACTTGGCAGACGGCAGGGAACGAAGCATGCCAAGAGCATACCAAGGCGTCTTATCACTCTTGACATGGTTCCTGGGCTCCTTTGCAAATGCTCGGCGCCACTATTGGTGGGTCAACGCTCATGCTCGTGTTCATGAATGAAGCTACTTACCCAACTAGGCAGGTCGTTCGACCATGACCGCTGCGAGCTTCCTTTGCAAGCTGCTGGCTTGGATGTTGCGCGACGTTAGCACAATGACCTTTCCTGGTCTGCGGGTATCGTGCAAGTGGTTCGGGCCAGCAACATGGGGACGCAGGGTGGCGGCACAGGTATAAAGTGGGCAGACATGGCGGCTTAATCGCAAGGTCACTTTGTCAGATCATCTGGAATAGCTTGGCCTAAGAAAAAGCCCATCATGGCCATTCTCAAGTCAATTGCGGCACTTGCTGCATGTGGTGTTGCAAGTGCAAATGCCGCGGCTCTTGAGCCACGCCAATATAAAACACAAGTCACTTCGGTATGCATATTTCCCTCCTTTCCGTCCATGATCGTGGCTAATATTTTGTGCAGAAATTGCTGATTGACACTCTCGAAATCGACAACCTCTTCGCAAAGGCAGAGATCCTACAGGAAATCGCATATTCTACGCCAGGAAAGAATCGTGTCATCGGCAGCTTAGGCCACGAGAAGACCGTTGCATACATTAAAAGCCAGCTCGACACAGACTACTACGATGTCTCGCTACAAGGAGTGGAGCTGAGTGTTGGTATTAACGCAACGTTGACGGCCAACAATAAGACCATTGAGGCATACACTACAACACTCGCACCAGCAGGTAAAGCGGCAGGACCACTTGTCGCTATCCCCAACCTTGGCTGCGAAGAGGTACGAACACTGAAGTGGTGATATACGAATTGTGTTAACAGTTTATAGGCGGACTTCGCAGAGTCTCTGGAGGGCAAGGTGGCGCTCATCCAGCGTGGCACATGCTCATTCGGCATCAAAGTCCAGTTGGCAGCTGCTAACAAGGCGTCTGCAGTCATTGCATACAACAACGCTGAGGGTACGCTGGAAGGCTATTCTCTCCAAGTGTTTCCCGACCCCGCGAAACCATTTGTTCCCACTGTTGGCATCACACAAGGCCAGGGTGAGGCTCTGCTAGCCCAACTCGAATCAGGTGTCGCCATCAACGTTGCACTGACATCAGAGGCCAATCTCACCACAACCTACAATGTCATCGCAGAGACCAAGCAAGGAGACCACGACAACGTCATCCACGTGTCCGGCCACTCTGACTCTGTCACTGCCGGACCTGGCATAAACGACAACGGCTCCGGAACTGTGTCACTGCTAGAGCTTGCCATCCAGCTCACCAACTTCACCGTCGTGAACGCTGTCCGCTTTTCATGGTGGACCGCTGAAGAAGCCGGTTTGCTGGGTGCAGAGTACTACGTCAAGCAGCTCTCGCAAGCCGAGAAGGACAAGATCCGACTCCTCCTCGACTTCGACATGATGGCGTCTCCCAACTTCGCTTACCAGATCTACGACGGTGATGGTTCCGCATTCAACCTCACGGGTCCCGCCGGTTCCGCCGAAGCCGAGCACGAATTCGCCGCATACTTCGACGACATCGGTCTCAACCACACTGAAATCGAATTCGACGGGCGCTCCGACTACGGCCCGTTCCTTGAGGCTGGTATCGCTGCCGGCGGTATTGCCGGCGGTGCGGAGGGCATCAAGACCCAGGAAGAGTTTGAAATGTTTGGTGGAGGTGCAGGTGTGCCGTACGACGTCAACTACCATGAAAATGGTGACACCGTCAACAACTTGAATTTGGACGCTTGGATTGAGTTCTCGCGCGCTATTGCGCATATGACTGCCAAGTATGCGGTTAGCTGGGAAGGCATTCCTCCTAGGAACAGTACCGTGTCGCAGAAGAGGAGTGAGAATTATGGTGTGATGAAGAGAGCCTTCCAGAAGACTAAGAGGTATCAGGCTTGGGTATAATCGATGTTCTGACGAACTACTAGGTTAGTAGTCGATGAGAGCGTTGCTTTGAATGAAATGTTAACGATTAATTGTTGTTGTCGTGATACGAATCAGAGTGATCGTTTCAGGAAATATGCGTTCGACAAGGCTGTGCTTCACAGGGCTCTGCGCATAGCTAAAAACATCTTTGCTTTTGGTTTCGGCGCAACAGTAAAACATACAGTACGCCCTGTGCGTGGATAGGCTAGAGCTTACTCGTCATCCTCATCGTCGTCATCGACGACAGGGACGGCCTCGTCCTTCTTGGTGGCCTTCACCTTCCGGTCCTTCTCAGAACCAGCAGGCTTCTTTGATGGAGGACCAGCATCCTCCCCATCGTCAGAATCACCAGGTTCTTCGGCATCGTCTTCGGAGCCTTCCTCTTCGACGTCATCTTCTTCTTCTTCTTCGTCATCATCATCTTCGGCGTCCTTGGCTTTGGTGCGCTTTGTCTTCTTCTTTGGTGCTGAGCGCAAGTCAGATGTGCTACAAGCTAAGCCTTGATACGAAAACGGTCTCACGAGGTGCCTCGGCATCAGAATCCTCTTCTTCGTCAAAGTTGGATCCCTCGGATTCAGCGTATCTGGTGGGTGAGATGTCAGCGTAGCGCAACAATGTAGTGCAATTAACACGATCAGGCGTCAATTGACGCGAGGAAACGTCCATGTGAATGGAGAAGAGCGTAATCTCGACCGAGGAAGCCGATCAGGAGAAATACTGCAACTGAGATACATGGCTCGCGTTCAGCCCTGGCGGCGGCTACTTCGAAGACTTGCGCTGCGCAAACGAAGCTCGATTGTCGAAATTGAGCACTTCCATAATTGGCAGCTGTCACTCGCGACCACGATGGGCTCAAAACCGCAGAATCGCGACGTTGTTGGGAAAGGCATGACGTCAAGGAAACGCTCACTTACTCCTCCTCAGACTCGGACTCGTCCGACGGAAGCGCTACGAGCTCCTCCTCGGTGTCCTGCTTTCTCTTGCGGGTCGACATTGTCTATGGATGTGTGTTCGTGGAGGAATGGGTGGAGAAGTGGCGATGTGAGGGAGCAAGGTTGAGTAGGCACAATGTGAGCTTTGGTGGATGGCAGCTGGGGCTTGGATAAGCTGAGCGCGGGACCGGTTGAACTAGGTACCCACGTACCACCTAGATACCTGGTCCTGATTTATCGGAAGGCTGGGGAGGCGAGGCCGCAAGGGACTCGTCTTGTCACTTGTGCTAATTATGGATTGGGAAGCCAGCCAATAGTGGGCGTGTTTGCGAGAGGAAGCCGGGAATGAAGGTCCGCGGTGAGCTGCAGGTACAACAGCAGTGCGGGTGTGCTCATCATGATGGAGCTCGCCATCCGTGTACGTTGCGTTGTTGTACTTGCCGACCCGCTGAGTGGCAGATGTAGGTTGGGAGGAATGCCAGAAGACCCTCCACACGCTCCAACACTGCACCTTTCGTATCCCAAACCCATGCCATGCAGGAAAGCTTCCAGCAAATGTGTGAGTGTCGCTTTCGAGAGGTGCGCAGTTCTCGGCTCAATCAGGCTAGCGGTGTGCCCCACCGTGCTGCAGCACCCGAAGTGACTCCGCGGTTTAACATTTGGTTCTTGAACCCTGCTTTCTTTTCCTCACCCACGACAATCGCTTTGGACACGATTACCGGATAGAGCCTGCACTGTGCCCCCCCTCCTGCAGTATGTCTGCCTACGTGGGCCCGAGGCCGGCGAGAGCGCCGGCTGCTCGTCTCAAAAGCATCACTCCATCGACAAAAGCGCCAGCTATAGCCTATCAGTCTTCAGTAACAAGACAGAAAGCCCTGCCTCCACCACCACCGAAGCAAGGACCCAAGAAATACACGTGCTGTGACAATCCGAACGTTAGCGTCGACGAAGGCCATACCGTCTGTTACGCTTGTGGTAGGGTCCTAGATGAGAACGCCATTGTTTCCGAAGTCACTTTCGGCGAGACCGCGGGTGGAGCAGCCATGGTTGAGGGTGGCTTCATCGGAGAGAATCAAAGACACGCCAACTCTATGGGGGGCACCATGCGCGGTCTTGGTGGAATGGCAAGTCGAGAGCAGGCCGAGATGCAAGGCCGGGGCGAGATTGAAAAGATTGGCGCATCGCTCTTCGTTCGTCAGGCGGTACGGGAACAAGCTCTGAGCTGGTACAAGCTCGCCATGAATTACCAGTTCATCCAAGGTCGCCGCATGCGAAACGTCGCCGCCGTAGCCATATACATGGCCGCCCGAAGGCAACCGAACAACACCCTTTTGCTCATGGACCTCGCTGAGAAGGTCCAAGTCAACGTCTGGACTCTAGGAGATACATACAAGTCGTTCCTTAAGATGCTCGGTGAGAAAGATCCGGCACAACTTGCAGGGAACAAGGCCGTGCAAGAGATCGAGCCTCTCATGTTGAAGTACTGTCGCAAACTCGAATTCGACGAAGCCTCGCACAAAGTTGCCAACGATGCTTGTAAGATACTGCGACGTATGAGTCGTGATTGGATGGTGCAGGGTCGCCAGCCCGCAGGGTTGTGCGGAGCTTGCATTATCCTGGCTGCCCGCATGAACAACTTTCGTCGAACCGTTCGGGAGGTGGTTTACGTCGTCAAGGTCGCCGACTCTACCATCAATTCCCGCTTATATGAATACAAACAGACACCGAGCTCTGTGTTGACCATCAACCAGTTCCGTGAATTTGGTGATCGTCTCAAAGTAACAACACAACCACCCGCAATCTGGAGGCGCGAACAAAAGGAGGAGCGTAAAGAGAAGCGAAGGATAGCGGAAAGCACTCGGGATAGTGCAGCAACTTCAGAGGAGCCTGAGAATAGCGAGCCCGATGCTGACCATGGTAATGCGCCAACAAGGAAAAGCAAGAGGCGGAAGACGAACAATGGTGCGCCGCAGGACGTTGTCGGAGACAACGATATCACTAATGCTGCCCCTGTCGATGTTGCAGACGAAGCGGATCTAGATGGGAACGCTGACGGCTTACTGGAAGTTCTCGACAGCGCCATAGCAGATGCTGAAGGCGAAAGTGACGTTCCTGAAGATGAGGCTTTTGTCATGCCTAAGAAGCGAGGGCGACCGCCCAAGAAACGGACGCCCATAATCGTCGCTCCAGAAGACCTCGAGATTGAGAACGAGATCGAGGAGGAAGTCACCGAAACCATCAAAGACTGGGAGAGCGAGTTCAAGAAAATTGCCCAGAATGAACAGCACCCACTTCTAAAGGCAACAGGCTGGACTGCGCAGCAGATGGCACGCGCACACCTCGACCAGCGCGACATACCTGTGAACACCTCTCCTGACATTGACGAAGATGAATTCGACGATGACCCCGATGTCGCAAATTGCATCTTGGGGCCCGAAGAAGTACGGAGGAAAGAACTCATTTGGATCACCGAGAACGAAGAATGGCTGCGCGCTCAACAGAAGAAGTTGTTAGAAGCTGAGCTTGAGAAAGCCGAAGACAAACCTAAAAAGCCCAAGCAGAAGCGCAAACACCACCAAATGGGCGATGGATCGTTGTTGGCAGGACAGCCCGCAGCTAGCGCAGCGGAGGCCGCACACAAAATGTTGAAGAAGAGAAACAAGCAGTTCAGCAACCACATCAACTACGACAGACTCAAGGAGCTCTTCCCAGGCGGCAACATGGCCAGCTCCCCGTCTGGAACTGGCAGTGGTCAGGGTGCTAGCCCAGCTGCGAGCCAGGCTGTGCAGACGCCGCCTATTGTGCAGATACAAGATGACGATGCTGAGGGAGATGAAGAAGACGGCGATGAGGTGCAACAGGCGCAGGAAGACTACGATGAAGATCTCGAAATGGGCTATAGGTCTCCAGAGGACGAAGGCTTCGGCCACTCGGATGATGACTATTAAAGTCCCATGTGTGTTCAACTTTCTTGCGGTCTCGAGGGACGCAGCACACTTCGGGGACATTTGATCTTTCTTACGTTGTCGCGAACAGGAACAGCCGTATCGTGTCTTCCTGGATACGCTGAGGGCGTCGAGTTTGGGGACTCCAGGTTGCTTTTAGCATTGCGTCGGATTATGTATGGTGGAGCTACGTTTTGACCATTCGCGGCGTTGATCTGGGCTGCTTGATTTAGAAGATACCCAGCAAGCGCAGCAGCAGGCTTTAGCATAGCAAACGGAGTTTGTTATCACACGCCACCTCTACACGTACCACACGTTGCCTCATTTCGACCGAATGCCTCTTTGATACATCACTTGCACCATTTTGACAGTCTTTGTTGGAGGCTGGTGATTTTGGTTGTAGGGGAGGGATTCCCAATCAAAATTTGATTGGTCCCTGCTTTGGTCAACTTTCGTGAACGTGCCATCATGCTAACCCTAAGTTTTGTGGTATATGCGAAAAGTTTAACGACCCCCTTGATCTGCCCAACGCCGAGTGGAAACCTCTGCAACAAGTCTATCATGAGGTTCCAATGAAGCCGCTGTTTTGAGAGAATACGACTGATTCTACACACACATCCATACGCATGCGCACAACTTCCTTTTTAGCACATCTTGTATTGCGCCTGGCCGGAAGATTGCCTGTGCATGTCCTCTGTCTTGAGCTCGTATGAGATCTTGATGTCGAGATCACGATGGTTCTTCTCGCTCGGTCGGGTGTCGAGCACACCGGTGATGGTCTCGCCCTCCTCAACGGTCAGAACATCCTTGAGGTAGAACACGGTCTGTTTCCAGTGCGTGTACTTTGTGTGTGGGCCGGTGGAGAACTTGATAGGCTTGTGACAGGCGGCAAACTCAATGTCGAACCAGGCGATGACGGCGTGGACGAAATCGCTGCGGCGAACCTTGAGGCTGTAGGGGCGGTTGAAGGCGAGATCGGCGACTGTGCAGGTGTAGAGGTCGAGGGTGAGGACGGGCGAGGGGTCGGTGACGACGGCTTTGATGTCGACGGTATCAACGAGGGGCTCGGTCATGGCGGTGGCCTTGAGAGGAGAGTAATCGAAGCCCCAGACGTTGTCCCAGACTGCGAGAGTGTGTCAGTGTAGCGCAGGAATTCCGCACTGTGCTTGAGCTTACATCCAATCTTCTCTTCTTTGTAGTCGCCATCCTCGATACCGGCCATGAAGATGGTGGCCTTGTCTGGGAAGATAAGACCGTCCTTGACCAGGTACTTGTCGCGCGCATACAGGACAGTGTCCAGCATGGACTCGTAGAGCAGGAAGTAGCCCATCCACTCTGATATTATGATGTCGACCTTGTCAAAGGGCAGTACGACCTCCTCCATCTTGCCCTGCAGCAGTGTGATCTTGTCCGACATGCCGTTCGCCTCGACGATCTCGCGGGCCTTGTCGATGATGGTCGACATGTCAACGCCAATGACGTGCTTGGCGCCGGCCTTCACGGCGAACCTGTGTCACGCGTATCAGTCTCTGCGCGCGGGCATTGCGTGGAGGGTGCAGGGCGCTCGAACATGCTGAGGATGGATGTACCGCATCCGACATCGAGGACGACCTTGTCCTTGAACAGGTGTCCGTTCTGGTAGATCGAGTCTCTGTAGCTTCTGGTGCGGACCTCATCTTTCTGCAGCAGTCTCGTCAGCCGTCGGTTCCACGTGATGCAGCCTCGCGGCAGTCGCAGGTCTCCTTGGCACATACCAGCATTTCCTCGTGGATGCCTGCGGTTGCGCATTAGTATTTTCTCTTATTTTGTGTAGCACAAAGACGGACCATGGTGGTTGTAACTGCACATGAAAAGTTAGCATACTGTAAACACACTGCTACTGCGACTCGGCGCCAGGCGAAAACACACCTGTTGAAGTAATGCGCTTCACTGTGGGCCATGCCCGTGAGCGGGTCTGTCGTTGCTGCGTCAGTCTGGTTCGCCATGGTGACGAGCGCGTGCGAGTGAAATAGGGCTGCAAGGAGGCGTCGGGTTGGAGGAGTGAAGTTCGCGCTGCTGCCGCTACAAAAGTTCAGCGTCCAGAAATTCTTCGTAGGGCCGTCGCACAGACTCGCTCGCGGTGCTGCCCCGCTTGGGCCACTGGCACGACGTAGTGGGCACCTAGGCCTAAAGCAGCCCTGACACCAAGACGGCAACTGCCACAACATCGAGAAGTACGAGTACAAACGAGCGTCATGATTTCTGGGTTACGTCTACTACTTATTACTGAAAATTCCATACCATTGCGAAACAACCAAAACGAGAAAACAGCAGAGCGCAGAGTGCCTTTTCAGATCATAACAATTTGCAAGGCTCGACAAAATTGCGTGTTGAGAGGGGTATACCATGCAAAAGCAGAAACCGCCCTCATTGTATCAGTCGTTACTCGTGGAGTCGTCAATTTTCTCTTTGGTCGTAAAGTCGTGTATCATATCGTTTGCTCTTGGAGGCTTTGCCTGAAGCCAAGGTCGATCTTATGGTCGACGAGACAGGCGAAAACTTCAGCTAACGTCGGATTCGATGGAACATCTCCATGAAACTCCGCGCATCTAGACCTCGTTAGCAACTCCATCAGGGCAGCGAATTGTGAAGACCTACCCTCCGGCTTGCTGAACGTCAACTGGTACTTGTTTGTCGGACCTTTGGGCAATCTGTATCCATCGCAGAAGACGTAGGGGTGTAGCTCACGGAACTGCACTGTAGCAGCCCCAATCCGCTTCATCCAACTACGATGCCCAATGTACTGTGTCACAAAGGCCGTCCAGATCGGAATCGACTTGAGTGGTCCACGGCGCGCTGTGGCTTCGAAGCGCACACAGCCCGAATCTTCGTCTCTGAAGATGCGGAAGGCATGGAGGTATCGAGAATCCGCGATTTCACTACTCGAGTTAGCATTCGAGTGGACGTCGGAACTTCAAAAGTTTACCCGCTGAATTCCATCTTCTCACCGGGGTCAAAGAAGTCTTCAAGCCCCTCAGGAATACCATTCTCATCTTGGCGCTTCATTGCAACGGCGGTACAGTAAAAGAGAACCATTCCTGTGCACTTGTCAGATGAGGTGTTTTCAGTGTGAAGCATGCATACACTCACGCTCATGTAGGAGGAACCGGAGCCTCGCCCAAAGATCGAGTTGGCCGTCTTTACGATTGATACGGCACAGTTGAAGGCAAGATCCGGTTCGCAAGAACTTCAGGCCTGTCAGTGGGAGACAGTATCTCATACGACGCCCAGCAGCATCCTTGGTAAGAAATAGTATACGAGCGCGAGCATCTTCGGCTCGCCAGTACAGTCGTACCCAAACGTCCGTCTGTTCGAAGGGTAACTCCAAAACTTTGTCGAAGCCGTCACTGTCGAGCAATTCGATGACTCGAGGCTCGTCGCGACCCAAGCAGGTAGTGGGCTCGCTTAGGGTACGGTACGGAGTGGATGAGTGGCGTCCGTCAAAGACCTTCATACCCCAATGTACCACCGGCTCTCCGGAGTCAGTGGAATTGTTGGAGTAGGCATAAGACGAAGCCGAAGAGTGTGTAGGTGACTGAGGGATCTCCGGCACTGGTGGTGGAACATAGGGTATGTCACCTATGCCTGCCCACATTGGCGCCACGTGAGGCCGATGAGACTGTGGCGGTGGCTGAGGGTGGACGTATCCTGGCACCGGATACGTAGAGTAGCTGTGTAGGTTAGGCCTGGGAACTTTCGGAGACGGTGGCTTTGGTGTTCGAGCGTAGCCATGTGCATGTCCTTGAACGGACAGTCTGTCGAAGTACGATTCGATTGGTTCCTGCTTCTTCAACAGCTTCGAAAGACGAACTCTAATGGTGTAGAGCTCTTGTTCGTCTTCCTCACTGGTTTCTTTAGCCCGCCATTTACAACAGTCGCGTGTCGGAGGACTCACCCTCGCAGAGCGTCGTACATGCCCTGCAAATATGACCTGAACAACTCTAGTCTAACTGGCAGAGATATGCCCTGTACCTTCAGGTCTGCAAGCGAGTCTTCCCAAAGATCCGAATAGGGTGGGGTTCCAGGAAAAGCACCTGGAGCGGTGCGGCGCTTCACTTTCTTCTTGCTGAACATATCGCGGACATCGTCGAGAGTGTAGCCAAGACTCGGGAGACAGATGTCCAGTTCTTTCACGATCCGGCCTTGAAACCGCCCATAGCGGGATGGCTCGAGTGCCTCGTGAAGCACATGAAGAGCATTTGAGATGGCGAACAGCTCAGCTATATTTCCAGTGATGTCCTTGCGGTATTCTGGTATCTCGCTTAAGAAGACATGAAGGCCTGAAGCCGTATCCTCAGCGTCTTTAGCGTAGTCGAGAAGTTGCCAGTCCATGGCAGAGGGTGTGCCGATCAGATTTCAGCCGAAAGAAACAGCTGCGAGCGGCGAGTGCTCACAAACTCGGTACAGAGAGAGCGAAAGAAAGACAGAAAGACAGTTTGCGCAACAAGGCTGAGAAACGATTGTGCACCGGTGTAGAAGAATGTTGCGCGTCTCGTCTCAAAGCCGGCTCTTGACGTGTTGCTGCTGCAGCACGCCGCGGTACAGTAGGGAAGCCAATCGATTTGAGCCGACAAAACCGCCTTATAAATGTGCACGTTACCCACAGCTGCTCCTTCTTTCTCGCTCAATCCTCGTGTTTGATATTTTTGGCCCCTAAATTCGTGGTTATCAAGCAATGTTCCGATGAGCTTCGTCTTGCCAGGGATACGAAGTACCGGTAAGACACCAATTTGGGCCGACGGGAAACGTCGCTCCGGCTCAGGATGGTGGTGTCGAAAGCCACTGCTTGTCAGTCTCTCTTTGTTCAATGTTTGACGGAATCACAGTGTGCAGATGCTTTTCGCGATGACATCTACGCACGCATGTCGCTAAAGTGTTTGGGTGCAGACGGCAAGGCTTCTGCCTGAATGTTCTCCACCGCGGCTCGGGCTAGCTCTGCATCGTAAGCAAACACTGGTCGATCGCGTGCAGCAAGGCGAGCGCCAGAGATGCGGAGTACATGGCTGCACATGACACGAAATTGCATGACTTCGATAGCCGTTACATTGCAGCATGTGGCAGACGCTAGAGCGACAGTAAGCAGGGCACGTTTGAATGGATACAGAAAGTTAACGACAGTGCAGCATATTTAGAAGGGACGGTAGCAACTATATATGCTGGAACACAAACAGGGCTGCTGCGCCTCACTTTCACTCGCCCGGCGTCCCAAGTCGGGCGGCCAACCACCCTGAACATGACTACTCCAGGCAGCCAAATAGTAGAGCTTGACCCAACTAAGCAATGTGATACACCAATTGTGCAAGACACCGGCAGCGGCTCGGGCCATGTCTCGGAGGATTCATACTAGCCCCAGGCCCCAGGTGCTTCGGTGCCTGAATCTCGAGGCAGCAACTTTGCTTGCTACGACTACTTGCCCAAAGCCTTGAGCCGCTCATCGACCAACTTGGACACCATCTTCTCCAGTACTGCAAACTCGCCATTTGCAGAATCCTCAAAGTATCCTACCACACTCTTCTCCACGTACTTTCCAACCTGATCGACCTCGACATTGACTTCCTCGCCGGCCTTCTTGCTCGCCGTCACAACCTTTTCTTGTGTATACGCAATCAGCATGACTTCCCACCAGCCTTCAGAGCCATCCTGCACCTTGGTGACAGTCAGACTTGCTCCGTCTATCGTGATGTAGCCCTTCTCGACGACATAGCGAAGCACAGCCGGGTCGCGCGGCTTGAAGCGGAAGGTCAGGGCGTTGCCATCTGGGGTGACGGACAGGATGGTGGCAATAGTATCGACGTGTCCCTGGACAGAATGTCCGCCCATGCGAGTATGCGCAGAGACGGCGCGCTCGAGGTTGACCTTGGAGCCCTGCTTTAGAGACCCAAGATTCGTTCGTCGTAGTGTCTCTGGCGCACAGCCGATCTTGAACGACGACTTGTCGAATTCAGTGACCGTGAGACAGGTTCCTGTGTCGGATGAGTATGTAGGCGCGTCGGTTTCATGACTTGGGCTTATGTACCATTGACGCTTATGCTGTCTCCTAGATGACAATCTCCGAGTATCTCCTCGCAGTCAGAAATTGTCAATGACGTACCACCGCCCCCGGACGCCGTCTTGTCTAGCTCCGCGAGGGCAGCAACGGCTAGCCATCATCAGCTGAGCCGCATCGAAACAGTTTTATCGGGTGTCGCTTACTGCCGATCGTTTCAACGAGACCGGTAAACATGGTGTGTTGTTTTGGTAGAGCAGGAGCGTTGGTGGGGTTGAAGCTAGTTGCGAGCCTCGGGATCTGGGGACCGCGGGACGGAAGTAGACGGCGGGCAGTCTTTTGTTGTAATCCATCGCCGTCACACTGACCCGATCCCCAAAATTGTCTTCGAAATGGCAAATCTTGTATGGAGAAGCTCCAGGCGAGTGCTCATGTCGCCCTACTTGAATGCACCACGCAATCGATACAGCATCATTACCAGAAGGAGTATAGCGTCGACACAGACGGCAAGCAGTGATGCTTCCAACCTTCCCTTGGCTGGGATCAAAGTGCTGGACATGACAAGAGTGTTGGCTGGCGTAAGTATCAGTGCTTGCTGTTTCAAATGTAGCGCTCACGTCTGAGAAGCCATACTGCACACAAATACTAGGAGACCTTGGGTATGCGACGGGTAACCCTGTACGGACCAACACGCATGTTGGGGAGCGCGGCAACTATGAACTAACAAACGTCAAGAGCAGATGTTATCAAGATCGAGCATCCAACAAGAGGAGGTGAGCGAGTTTGCTGATCGAATCTTTGCATGCTGGCTAACGCTAGATAAGATGATACACGAGCTTGGGGACCTCCTTATGCGAAGTACACAGATGGCAAAGAAGGACCTGGCGAAAGTGCCTACTATCTCGGTGTGAGTTGTTCCGTTTCTACACCAGTATTGTCTGACAGTATGCAGGTGAATCGGAACAAGCGCTCGATGGGTCTGTCCTTCCAGCATCCAGCAGGTGTCGATATTCTACATGGGCTCGTCAAGGAATGCGATGTGTTGGTTGAAAACTACCTTCCGGGCTCACTGGCAAAGTATGCGATGGACTATGCTACAGTGTCAAAGATCAACCCGAAGATGGTTTACGCATCCATCACTGGCTATGGACAGACAGGACCCTACAGCAATCGAGCTGGTTACGATGTGATGGTAGAAGCGTGCGCTTGCCAAAGACATTAGTGGATAGTAGCTTACTTTTGGCAGTGAATTTGGTCTGATGCACATCACGGGTGAGAGGGATGGACCGCCAGTCAAGGTTGGGGTAGCAGTCACCGATCTTACGACTGGTCTGTACACGTCAAATTCAGTCATGGCAGCTCTGTTAGCTCGCATGAAGACTGGCAAGGGACAACACATTGATGTTGCTCTAAGCGACTGTCAAGTAGCAACGCTGGCAAACATTGCCAGCTCGGCCCTCATCAGTGGTCAAAAAGACACTGGCAGGTGGGGCACTTCACATCGTGCGTTTGAAGACTAGCGTCCCCGAGTACCTGCTGACGGACGTAGCTTCCATCGTGCCATACAAAGCTTTCAAGACAGCCGATGGAGACATTCTCCTAGGAGGTGGGAACGACCGGTTATATGGTGTCCTTTGCAACCGGCTGGGCAAGCCGGAATGGATCATGGATGATCGTTTCCAGACGAATGGCGCGAGAGTACAGAATCGAGATGCGTTGGAGGATCTCATCGAGCATGAAACCAAGCAGAAGACGACGCAAGAATGGCTCGATATTCTCGAAGGTTGCGGTATGCGTATGCATCTCCACACTGCATTGGCCATTGGAGCAACACTGACAAGCATAGCCTACGCTGCCATCAACGATGTACAAGCTACCTTGAACCACGAGCACGGTAAGACATGCATTGAGAGCACGCTGGAGTGACTGATGTAACCATGTGCAGTTCGTGCCCGCGACATGGTGAAGGAAGTGGATCATGCTTCGTGCGGGCCGATGAAGCTGGTCAACACTCCTGTCAAGTGGTCGGATTGCGAGCCTGGTATTCGCATGCCGCCGCCAACACTTGGTCAACACACCGACGAGATTCTCTGCGGTGTGCTCGGGATGAAGCGTGGGGAGATTGTGGGACTGCGGGGTGCGGGGGTTGTTGCATGAGAGCGCTTGCCAGGACATGTAGACCAAGCTTGGGCCGCTCTTAACGGTAGCTGACTAATCGACTCGCTTCGCAACCCTCAGCCGTCGCTTGTAGAGGCTGGACTTGAACCAGCTCCTCGACCGACCATGAGCGCCCCGGCCCCGACTGGCGACGCGCACGACGCGGCTTCTGCGCAACCGAGTGCGCCCGCATGGTCAGCGCACATGTCGACGTTTGCCGTCGACGGCAGCAGTGCGCCGCCCGCCGGCTTCCCCCAGCTCTCGGCGTCGACGGCTGCGATCCTCGAACGCCTGCAGGGGCGGACCAGCGGGCCGGCGTCGGGGAGCGGCGCATTCGAGGCCACGAGGGCCGAGATGCTGCAGCAGTACGTGACGAGCGACACGCTGCCGACGCCGCCGCGCAGAGGCCGGGGAGGGAGAGGCGCTTCGCCCGCGAGAGCGCCGGCTGCGCGAGGCCCAGGCCGGGCGCGGGCGCGTGGGCGTGGGCGCGGCAGAGGCGCACGCGGGGGCAGAGGCGGCAAGCGCAGGCGGTCTGAGAGCGACGACAGCGCCCTGGACGACGACACCTCGGCCGTCTCGGACGCCTACACGCCGCTGCCCACCCGCACCAAGTCCGGCCGCAGCGTCAACAAGCCCGTCGCCTTCGTGCCCACGCTGCCCGCGCCGGCGTCGGGCGTCAAGCGGCGCCGGTCGACCAAGACGCTGCTCGCCGCCAAGTGCAAGACGTGCCATCGCGACGTCGACCCGCCCAGCAACCGCATCGTCTTCTGCGATGCCTGCAGCACCGCGTACCACCAATACTGCCACGCCCCGCCCATCGACAGCGACGTCGTCACCGTCCTGGAGAAGGAGTGGGTGTGCGCGCCCTGTCGGCGCACCAGAGAGACGGTCGTGGCCGGCGCCGACGACCTCGTGGCCGCAGCGTCTCTCTCCGTCGACGAGGTGCGCCCGACGCCTGTCCGACGCCGCCTTTCCCTGCGCTAACACAATCCAGAAACGCGCATACCTCGCGACCCTACCGCACGCAAAACTCGTCAGCCTGCTCCTGATTGCCACCATCCGCCATCCCGAACTCCCCATCTTCCCGCCCAACGTAGAGAACCTCACACAAGACCCAGCAGCAACGATCAAAGCAGACCCCTCGCCGGCGAACGCTCCCCCACCCTTTCTTCCTCCGTCACAATCTCAACCACCATCAGCTTTCCAGGACTCCGTGACCTCTCCACCCAACCGCCCTACACCGATCGCTCAAACGCCCCACTCCCATAACTTCTCTGGGCACTCGGGCACGCATCCAGCAGGAGCTCAGATCCTTGGCGAATCACCCACGCAAGACCCTCCTCCACCTCGATCGATAACCATGGATTTGGCGGGTCCCCAGTACGAAGAAGACGATGGGTACGACACCGATCCGCCCGCGCACTACCCGAAAGCCGGACACGGACTCGCGAGGACTTTGCGCCCAGAGAGCGAGGATCTCAATTGGCTTGTTGACGATAACTTTGAGGTGTTTAGTCATGGCTGGAAGGGTGATGGGACGGGTCTGGGCGCAGATTCCACGCTAGACGGAATGAGCAATGGAGGTCGCAAGGGGGTTTAGGGAGCCGCTGGAAAGACGAGACCGCTCGTGCACGGTGCGGAGCGGGGGGTCACGTTCGCCGGAACCAAACATGATGAAGATGACGGCGAGCTCACAGACATTGAAGATGGGGACCTGAACAGACTGGCTGAAGAGGTCTACGATCATTTCTATGTGGACAGGATGAGGAGTGATGGTGGGACCATCTATTACCAAGAGGAACTTGGCCGCCATTGATAGTGTCGAGGCTGTGGGTACACAGCAAAGCACGGGTGGTATGCCGGAGAAGCATAGGGAAAAACGATCCATCATTAAACGGTACTGGACAAGAGCGTTGTCATGACGAGCTTCAACCCTAGGGGATATCATTCAGAATTAGACGTGAGGTATCTTTCAATCATGGCCAAGCAGACGCCGCAATTCCAACTCCATCAAAACGCCAACCCATGCAGTCATTTCCTTCACTACCATGCAGTCATTTCGTTCACCGCCATGCAGTCATTTCCTTCCCCACGCAACGACGACGCTCACAAGTCATCGCCCAATCCAAGCCCCAGCGTCTGCTCGGGATCGTACCACTTCTTCGTCTTCAACACACGCATCTTCCTCACCGGCGACGCACTCCGATTACACGCCTCGCGCTCGCTAGTCTCGAGCCTCGCCCTGAGCATCTCATTCTCGCGCTGCAACGCGTCCACGCGATCCCGCAGCTCCGGGTCCGGGTCCTCAAACACCTGGACCTGATTGCGCAACTGCGCCTTGGTAGCCTTGATGACGACGTCAATTTTGCTGTCGATATGCGCCTGTTGGTTATCCTGCTCATTGTCGAGCGCAGCTTGCCAGCGCCGGCGTTCCTGGTCCACGGCACTCTCCATCTCGGCGTAGCATTCGTCGCGAATGTCTTGCTCGAGCTCCGCCATGTGGTCTTCTGCCGCCGCCCACGACGCTTCTGCGGCTTGGCGACGTGCGGTTTCTTCTGTGAGCCGGAGCGCCAAGATTTCCATTTCTTGCTCGAGGCGAGCGACTTCGGCGTTGGCGGCTTCGAGTTCTTCGAGCACTGCCGAGGGCGTCGTGCGGCCCGAGGAGGTAGCGGTGCTGCCGGCGTATTTGGGCGGGAGGCCGGAAAGAAGGGTTGATGTGGTCGAAGGGATTCGCGGGACGGTCACTTCGCGGGCGAGGGCTGAGTACCGGAGGATTTGGGACGTAGCGTTGAAGTCGGTTTGTGGGTCGGCGGTAACGACCATGATGGACTTTTGTGGCGGGCTGTGATGATGTGTTTGACGTGAGGAGGATGGAAATGAGTTCGAGAAAAGGAGCTCTGTGAGCTTGCACTGACGGAACGGAACAATGTTCTGGTATCATGTTAGTGCTGGAAATGATGCAGAGCTTGACAAGAACGTACCTTGGAGCCATCTTGATTGTCGGACTGCATTTGCATACATTGACCAAGATACATCAAGGACTCATTGATCTTGCCAGCTTCTGCCAGAGTTGCGCCAGCAGTCTTTGCGGTTCGAGCACGCTCTGATCCAGCCAAATCAACAATTGTCAATGTGCTGCTTGACCAAGGGCCCCTTCGCTCAGAGTTACGCTTCTTGACTTCGACACAAAAGAAGCCGTGGCTTCGCGAGCTGGTAGCATTGCTTCCAGTGCCAGCAACCTTCCGCTCCATGAGACCTGTTTCCAGTACCATCATTGCCTCCTCAAAGCTGCCGCAAATGATCTTCGTGAGACCAGCTACGACCTTTCGATCTGGGCTCTGCTCTGTGCTTTTGAACAAAAGTGCTCGGCGTTTGACGCTGGGGTGCTTGCTCTTCAACGCACTACCAGTCAAGAGATCGAAGATGCGGTCGTTGTAGACTTCGTACATGGAGATGACTATCGCATATTCGGCGCTAGAGTCTGTCGGAATCGTGACATCCGTGACCGAAGGTGTCTGTGGCAGTGTGGAGGGTCGTGGTATCTTGTTTGATCGCGAAGTCCCGCCCGTCGAGAAAAAGCTAGCATCCTTTTTGGTGGTGAGTATATGTTAATCGTGGAATGTGGTATGTTGGATAGCACTCCATTGACAGGGCGAAAGGGGAAAGTGGCTTGAAATGCCCGATACAGGTCTTTTACATCTACAAGACAAGGAGAAGAACCAAAGACTTACAGCGATCGGCGTTTGTGCTCGTGATGGAAAGCGTTCCGACTGGTTGTCTCCATACATGGAATCGAGGAAAGCAGTGGCAGTGTACATGTGTGCTTCGGCTACATCTGCTGCAGCCAGTGATGAGAATGCCGGAGCCCCATAGAAGGATTGGACAAGCTGCTGTTCGCAGCTCTGGAAGAGAACATCAAGAGACATTTGAACGAGGCCGCGTTGTGACTTGGTGCCGAGAATGGTGTGGCTCTACATGATTGTAAGCATCATATCCCGGGAGAGCACATAGGAGGTTATGCACCTTGCCTGAGCCTGTGACACCCAATGTTGCCAATAGTCCGTCTCGTCCATGGTAACCTGGTGCGCCCAGTACTCCCTCTATCATAGGGACGACACCCGTGCTGTTGAAAAGTTCTTTCTGCTGCGCATTCTCTTCGAAGACCCTGGTAAACGCAAATCGCTCTATAGCCCGCTTCCTGTTGTCGCTCGTGGGCGGTTTGATTGTAATGTGCGTGGGATGGCTTCCTTCGCCGTCTTCAACTGTGAGAAAGCGAGCATTTGCAGAATGCGATGGACGCAAGCGCAAGAAAACGTCAAAGAGCGCACTCGAAGGTCGCGCTGGAGGTTCCATAATTATTTTGTATGTCTCGGGACCAGATGCGGGTTGAGTAGTAGTATGCGACTATGCGTTGATATTCCGAAAGTGTGGGGAGCAGCTCGAGCAGACACATCAACAAGTCCCGCGTGCCGTTGCCAGAAGCAACCAGCAGCTCCGCGCTAAGACGCCGTATCCAAGCGCCACCTTTACCACCCTGACCCATCTCTTCGCATTTTGCAGTGTGCGCATTTTGCAAAATGCGATCGTAAGACTGTCCTGATGTGCGATGAACTCCAGGGTCAGTAATGGCACAGACCATCATCTCTACGGCAGGAGTGTGATGAACAAGGATAGGCCATATCTGAGGACAAGTCTCTTTTAGGCGACTATTCATTGGATGTTGGAATCATACTCGGCTACACTTGAATTATATGATAGGTCGGTTCCATAGTCTCGTTTGTCTATCGCTCGAAAACATTCAGAGCGTTCGCATTGATTAGCTCCATGCCTTCCTTCCGGTACGTATCAGGCTCAGCGTAACTTGACACATTGGCATCGAAGACAAAGTCCATTGGATTGCAGAGATCATACTTGGGCCACGTCTCTTCCGCGCCGGACCAAGCATATGATTCTCTCCACGCGTTCGGGTCAAGGTCATGCACGAAGCTGACCCAATTGCTGTTCATGAACATTGCTAGGTCGCGATAGCTCTGGGTCTTGTTGGTGAAAGGTGGTACAGCAGCGGGAAGGTAGCCGACACCCTGAAGATTAAGGAAGACAAAAGCGACCTCTTGGACATGGGCCACACCGAAATCTGGCGGGATTCCAGCAGGTATGGCGTTGAAGCGGTAGCAGTATGCTGACAGTCCCGCTGCAGCCCATGTCTCGCAAGTCTTGCGGCGCGGTGCAATGAAGATCTGGTCGCCAAAGTAGGACGCCGAGCGGCGAAATTGTGCACCGAATGGAGAACTGGGTCGCTGATCGCCTAGGTTGGCAATGACATTGACTGAAAGGTCATCTGGATAAGCTGCAAATAGCTTCTGTGCAAGGTCCTCTGACATGTTTCCAGGAGCAAACATCCTGACAAAAACTTCAAAGTCGGCGGTCGTGTTCACAGGCAAGGGGCTGAAAGCGCTTCCTTCGTCCGAATTTGCGCCATGGATGATGGGAACTTTCACAAATTCACCTGCTTCGAGCTGGAGTGAGGTGCGCTTCTGGATGAAGTCGCCGTCCACGATTGGCATGAAGTTGATGACATTGAGTGTTGCACTTGTAGTATTGATAGCAGTGTTCAGCTGCTCAGCAGGCAATGCCCTCAAGCACTCCAGCGGTCTGGTCTGGTTGGCACAATTGGTTCTCTGCGTCAGCTCATTGTACATCTCTGCATTGCTCAAAGCGTCTCCAAGTGGTCCAAAGTTGATGGGATTTCCAGATTGCATAATGGCGCCTCGGAAAAGCGAATCATCGCGGCCGCCGTATGCAGTCAGATGGAAGCCAACAGAAGCGCCACCCGCACTCTCGCCGTATATGGTAACTTGTGCCGGATCACCACCAAAAGCAGCAATATTCTCTTGTACCCATTGAAGAGCAAGACGCTGGTCGCGCAGTCCGAGGTTCAGGGTTCCTGCCTCCCTAAGCTCTTCGCTCCCGCTCAAGAATCCCCAAGCACTCAGGCGATAGTTGACGTTGACCGCGATGATTGGTTTCCCTATCTTGACGGAGTTCTGAACCATGAAAGAGGTATTGTATCGTTGATCGATACCTCCACCCTGACTAAAGCCTCCTCCGTGGATCCAGAAAGCAACTGGCAAGGTCATGTTCTCGAATCCAGCAGGCCGGACAACGTTGAGGTAAAGACAATCTTCTGAGACTGGGTAGTTCCACTGATCGCTGCCATAGCCGTAACACTGGACGTTCTTTAGTACGTAATCCTTACATGGGGAATGTCTTTGACACATACTTCGGTCGAATACGCCATAGCTGGTTTTGCTTCACTCCAGCTTTGATTCAAGCTTATGGGGTTTCTGTAACGCAGAGCCCCTACAGGGGGCTGTGCGAAAGGTACCCCTAGGAAAAAATCTTGTCTATACTCATCCGAATACACTCCCACGTAAGATCCATTTTTGACATGGACAGTCGGGGCTGCAGGGGCTGTAGGGAAGCTACAACTCGCGAAGCTAGCAGAGAGAGAAAGTGTCGAGGCCGCAATTCGCAACATAGTAGATAACTGGTGCGATGTTGCGGCGTCGAAAAGAAGACGATAGAGTCAATAGCATCATTATATACCGTCTTCAAGATACCTTAGGCTGACTCGCATTCGTCCTTGCAGTTGTAATGCGGCTTTGGGTCCAATCACTTCACAACGGAATAGTCACCGTTTGCGCACATTGGCCGTCCCACCTCGGCAAGGGCGTTTCCCCGGATGCACGTTGGCGAAACCTCGGGCGATGGAGAAAGTGGGTATTCAAGTACGGGTGTGGCGGTGATTAGCTCGATGAGCGGTCCGAGCAGCATACATACATATTTTGAATTGTGGGGTCGCGAGTTAATTAATATCGACCGAGATCGAACATCAGATGGTGGTAGTGATGCCGTAGAGGATGCCAAAACCCAACGAGCAATGGCGACATTTTACAGGAGTCACAACTAATATAGTCCACGGCCGTAGACTACTCATTTGGAGGTTTTTGCTCAACTGAGAGTCCCGTAATAAATCTGATGCTAGCGATAGTGATAAGTTATAACATACATGCTAGAACGGACTAGGTACTCCGAAGGAAGATAGACCCCGGCCGCATGCGGCTTTCCTACTGTACAATGGCAAACCTTCGAGCGGTTTTCATTCACGAGATATTTCGGGAGCGTTCTCTCGAGGCTCGAGCCAATCCACACGACCAATATCGCAAAGACGATGCTTACGCTCTTGCCATTTATCGAGCCGCTACCACGACCTTAACAATGATGTATACACCATGCAAGGTGCTCTGACGCGCACATTCCAGTGAAGGCAAGAAGGCATGAATGAGTAGCATGTCGAGATGCAAAGGGCTTCTGACTGGCTGAATGCTGGCCCAAAATTCGGGATCTGTTGAAATTGCTGAATGTCGTGTTACCAACATAAAGCAAGCCCACATACCCATGTGAATATGCAAGTCTTGTGATCGTGATTTATTGTTGTCGTGTGGATTGTTGTGGCACTCGTAGCTTTTCTGACAATGACGTCACGCACGGTAACTGCTACCACGTAGTGGTGCCGAGCATAATCTTGAAAGCTATCAATAATAATCCCGCAGGGCTTTGAACGGGTTTCGGACGAAGGATTCACGGTAGGATCAGACGCGATGCAAACAAGGAACCTGAACTCCTAATCAGGCAGGACGTGAAGGATGCTGGTGGAGAGACTGCGATCATGATCGACGAACCCTGGTATCGATATAGATAAGCGACAATCCCATCTTTCAGGACATGGGCAATGTAGCATCAGCAACCTTGATTTAGAGGGGCTTTCAACCACACAGATTACAGAGTCGCCCTTCCATGCTTTGGCGAGCACGTTGAGCTCCCGGCGCGCAGTCCTCTGTGGATGTGGTGGTGTGGCTTACGCCACAATGCATCGGTGACGCAATGGCAATCATAGCTCGACACGGCCGTCTAGCAGCAAACAAAGCCCTGGAGGCACTTTCCCCCCTCCACGACCTATCCTCCAAACGTTCTTCGTTCACAGGCCTATAATTCACAATGGGTACACAAGGCCTGGTGCTGAAAGATCTTCTGCCAGTCCCGGAAACAGATCCCACGGCGCACAAAGGCTCCTCGAATACGCTGCTAGATGCACCTACAGATAGCCATGCGCTAGCATTGGGTGCAGCAAAGGCAGTTCATCCGGCGGAGGCGGGTGCTGCACAGGTCCAGCATGAGAAAGAGGTAGTGGATCTGGGTTGGAACGAGCCGAAAGAGCATGTCGCACAACCCCTTGTGGGAGGTCTGTCGAACGAGGATCTATGGCTACTCGTGCGCCGTTTCAACAAGGTGAGAACTTGCTTGGGAAAGGGTTCAAGTATATCACTAAAGAATTCATAGCAAATGTACCACGTCAAGGAGATCACGACGGCACCACCAGGCGGCTTGGATTTGAACATTGCAGATGAGGAGGAGTTCTCTCCCGACAAGTTGCGTGCCAATGTTGAGCGCTTGTACATGACCATCGTACGTCACCTTTACTACTTCTGGTTGATAACGCTGACTCGAACAGGGCATAAGCATGATGTCTTTTGGCAAACATATTGTTCGAATACGCTCATGGCGTGAAACGCGACGGACAGCCTGGTTCTGTGCCGCTTACTTCTTAGCATGGGTTCTGGATTTGATTGTGCCTCTGATCTCCATCACCCTCATCACCCTCATCATATACCCACCCGCCCGTCAGGTCATGTTCCCACAAGCTCCTCTTGCTCTTGTCAGCTCCAAGGGAGGTGTCCAGAAACCGAAAGCTGGAACGCTTGGTAGTACCGACAGCGTCACAGGAGCTCCCGAGAACCACAAGGGAGAAGCCGTTGAGCAAGAGGCGTCCAACTTCGTCAACGGCATTGCGTCCGTGGCTTTGTCGAGTGCTACAGGTAAGCATCCTCAGGGCGAACCGCCGGAAGGGGATGCGCGGGAGACCATTGTCCCAGACCCTACGCGAATCGCTATTGGTGCTGCAGATGCGAAGGATGTTACCGCTGGCGCTACACCGTCCAAACATCACGACAAGACCAAAGTCCCCATGGAGACTGCCATGTGGACGAAGATGCGACCTGTAATGCATGGTCTTGCAGATGTCACTGATACCTGGGAACGATTCGCGAAGTAAGCAACACCAGCATCAGTCAGAGATTGCTCGCTGACAGGTTATAGTTTGCTTGAACCAACTCCTCCATTTCCAAGAAATCGGTACCATTACCGTCTAGCGGCTGGGGTTGCACCACTCCTACTGATTTCTCTCTTTGTAACTTCGTACATGTTTATGAAAGGCGTCACTTTTGGTGCCGGCTTCGTATTCTTCGGTGGCCCCATCATCACTCGAGGGCTCGACCTACTGAACCGAAAGATTCCACATTGGCAGAAACTCCTCGAGCTGCGCAATACGCTGCTAAAGGGAGTGCCAACCAACGCGCAACTTACCGTTACCCTTCTCCGCATTGGCGAGGCAAACAAGGCTCCCTTGGTACCCCCGCCACACATCAACACACCACCACCCGACAAACCTGTTGAGATCAACGAACAAGAGCTCCGCTCTACAGGTGCAGATTGGCCACTAAACGCTACGCAAGCTGAGTTGGACGAAGCCATGGCACCCGACCCTACCACGGCGCACGAGACCGGCGGTGAAGACATCGACAAGGCTAAGGATTCGAACCACGGTGGTAAGAAGGGCAATAAGATCGTAAACTTCTTCCGTCACTCTGTCAAGGGCGGAGTGCAGACGACTGTTGGCGCCGACAGGGTTAAAGCTGCTGTCGGCTCGCAACACGCCAAAAACCGCCTCGGTGCCATCCCATCTAAAAACGCCGACTTGACCTCTGGTCCTGTCGAGTTCAAGTCTAGATACGATGGTAAGAAAGGACACTTGTACATTACTACTAAGGCGACCATTCCTTGCATCGCCTTCTCAACCGACAGCACAATTGAGAAGATTGGCACCGCTGACCGCGAGGACTTGCATCCACTTTGGAGCATACCGGTTGGTGATATCAAGGAGCTTCGAAAGGTTGGTGGGTATGGCTGGAAGGCAAAGATGGTTGTTGGGTGGGCTATGGGGCGCGAAGTCGCGGATGGTATCGTGATCACAGATCGAACAGGCGCCGAGACCAGGATGACAGCCATGCCTCTAAGAGACGAGCTGTTCAATCGGCTTGTCGCTATGGGTGGTCAGAAGTGGGAGTGCTGGTAGAGGAGAAAATCCTTAATTAGGACTCGGGCCAAACAGCTTTGTCGAAATTATTGCCAGCATCAAGCTCGTGCAGAGCACGAGCCTACTACACCAATAATAATCATATCCCTAACGATGTTAGGAGCGAAAAGAACCCATATATAGTAAAACGTATATAATTTAATATGGGAAATACCTACTTAGTCTTTATGTAGATCAAAGAAATACTAGTTGGCTTCTACATCAGGAAAAGTGTCTGAAAATGTCGTATAATTAACAACCTCCTTTTCGTTACCAATGCTACTGCTACTTATCCCTTAGCTGTATCTGCGAAGCCATCAATTCATTCAATACCACAGCCGTCAGTCATAATCATGCATTTGTCATCGAAGTGTTCATCCCTCGTCCTGCGAAGCTGTCGACTTAGTTGACACTACAGCTGTCAGTCATCAGCGTGCATTGCGGTTGGTCGCAACTGGCGCAGACTTTGTCTTTACACCCGAACACCCTTCCCGTCAAGCATAGCAGGCGAACACGTGCTAGCAGATAAGAGACGTAGGCAAGTGCAGAACGACTGTGGTTGCCAAGGGCGCTATTAACCGCTCTCTGAACAAGATCACGCCACAGCAGCGTTAAGGACATCCTCTCTGAAGAAGCTCATCTCGACACAGATATCAATACGCTCAGACACGTTCAGCGTGAAGGCATACCCTGTGCCTACGACCAGCGTTTCTAACTAGCCGTAGTACTACGAGCTACTGCTACTACCTACTGCTTAAGTAAGCAGTAAGTAGCTGGGTGTGAATGAGTGGGACTCGTAGCAGTGGTGGTGACAATCTGGGAGCTTCACTCTGTAACTACAGCTGTGAAATTTGCGTGTGCCTATCTGTCCTAGTCCTTGAAGGTTCGCGTTTTCTCTTGTATTTTGGCATAGGCTGACTGGTAGCACGGGCACACCAAATTGTAACGTCAGGAAGTAGTTCACTCCGACGTGCAGTAGCGTAGGCCAACTAGACCTATAGTAGCAGTAGTACGGCCTGTTGGAAACGCTACCCATGACCGCATGCTTTCCATACTCCAAGTTGCGGAGAGTAGTTCAGGTGCAATTCAGGCCGGTCCCAATGATGCATTTCGTTGCACCGTAGTGCCAACATAGCATATTGTAGCGCTCAAGCACCCTCCGCAAAGCTCACCCAGACTCTCCGCTATGATGTCTTCCCCTCATCCTCATCCTCCACCTCCTCAACCCATCCTGTCACTTCTTACTCCTCTTCTTCCATCATCGGCACGTCTTCGCCGGCCTCGGCAGCGGCGTTGACACCAGCGCGGAACGTCCTGCACTCCTGGGCAGCAGCGAGTGCTAGATGGTACTTCATCTCGAGCTTGCTGCCAGTGTGGGGCAAGCCCTTCGCGCGACACATCTTGGAGAGTTCCTCTCTCGTCCACTCCTCGTCGGCATCCTGCAGTGCGCTGACTAGCTGGGCCTTGGTCTTGCTGAGGGCTGGGATACCCTTTTGAGCGCACATCTTTATGAGGTCCGGGTGGGAGAGGTAGGTGCGTGGATCCGGCATGTCGGCAGTGATCTTGGCGCTAGGAACGGTGAAGGTCGTGTTGGGGTTAGCAGCCTGCTTCATAGGAGAAACCTTGCCTTTGCCTTTGCCCTTGGACGCCTTCTTGTCATCTTTGGCCTTCTCTTTCTGGATCTGAGCGTTGCGCTGAGTCTTCGCCGTGGCGTTTTCTCCTGCGCGCTGGTACCGAACCTGTGCTGCGGCGGCGCGCTTCATAGCACGCTGAGCCTTGACTTCCTCCTTCTGTTGGCGCTTGAGCGCGACATCTGCAGCCTTTTGTGCGTTGATGACCCGAGCCTCGTTCTTGGCCTTGCGCTCGATGGCCTCCTTCGTCGCCTGTTCGTCTTCGGCCTTGAGCTGGGCGTTCACGCAAGTTTCGCGGTAAGTCTCCATCTCATAACGACGGGCATCGGGATCGTCGTCCATCTCGGTGGGGATGCGAGCATTACCGTCTCTAAGCGTGTCGTAGCGCTCGCGGCAGGCTTTGGCGGAGAACATTGCATTCTCCCTGAGGCGACGCATATACTCGGACACCTTCTTGAAGCGCCAGGCGCGAATCCGCTCGACCTCATAGCTGATCTCGATGTCGGCCAAGTGGTAGGCCTGTATGAGGAGACAGTCCTATGGTTGCGTGTGAGCTTCGGACAATATAGATGTGAGTAGACGCGGGGTGGACTTACATCTTCGTACTCCCACTCCTTGCAGCCGTTCTTGAGCAGAGTATCGACGTTAGCTGCCTGAGCGAGACGGATGCGCATGATACGCGTAGAGATGGACTTCTGATCGTAGCGAACGCGACCGTCCTTAGCGAGCTTGTCGGCGATCTGTTTGTCGCTGAAACCCTTCTCACGCATTTCCATCATAAGTTCGTCGTCAGAGTCTAGTTCGTGCGACACCTTCTTATGGTATGCCGGCAGGGTCTCGCCCTTCTTGCGGTTGCGACGGCCAAAAGTGCCTGGAACACGAGACGTCGGCTTCGAGGTAAGAGCTTCTTCGTCATCGATGATGAATGCGTCTGTGTTTTTCGAGCGGAGAGTAGTAGATGTCTTGACACGCTTACGCTTCTGACCAGGAACGGCATCATCGTAGTCGCGGTCGTAGTCCTGAGTACCTTCATCGCTCTCGTCTCCATCCTGTGCAATCTCATTGTTGGCCGTAAATTCTGTGTAGCCTTGGAGCGTGAACTCATCGTCCTCGGGCTGAGTATGTTAGCTTCAATTCGCGCACAGTGGTAGAATTGCTTACTTCATTTGGCAGCTCGTCCTCGTCAAAGAGGTCCTCATCACCGCCCTCGGTGGCAATGTCCATGTCCGCCTCGGCATCCTCGAAGTCGAGCTGGTTCATGGGGTCGTCGCCTACGTAATTAGTGAGCGTAATGTGTGAGCGAAGAGGCCACATAGGTAATTACCGTCGAGAAAGAGAGTCTTATCAGTCATCGTGCTGGCTTCAAGGAGTGGTTGCGTGGTGTTGATGTGATGGTGAGTGTTGTAGGGTAGATCAGGATTTGGTATTTGTTGTTGTGTTGTGGTCGGATAGGAGACGGATATACTCTTCGCCTAATAACCGCGCTATCGTAGCGCTTGTGAGCCAGGGTATTGTAGCCGTCCGAGGTGAAAGAGCATAAAAGTCGCCACCCAAAAAGCGCGTGCAGCCTCCAAGTACGCTTATGGCAGCTAGCAGACGCCCTTTTTTTAAAGTGAGTGGCGCTGTATCAGAAGGGCCCGGTCGAATCGATATGATTAGGGAGATGAAGAAGTAAGTGTAGTCCAAAAAAGGAAGCAGTCGAGAGCTTGACTATATACACAAGGTGCTGAACGCGGTTCCCGCGCGCTAGTGGGGCAACGTATAGTTGCCCAGGTGATGTGATGTAGAAACAAGAGGTCGAAGAGCGGCCCATAGCCAGTGATTGTTCGAAAGTGTGTTGTTTACCATAAACATTTTGCTGACGGGCCTGCGTCGGCCAGGTCCAGTTAGGATGTGGCCGGTTATCCTCCGACAGCCAGCCCTTTAAAACAATTCCCATGTTACTCACAACGTCATAGGATCAAACCAAGGAGATAGCTTGAGAAGCAAGTGTTGACTTGCCCCTGCAATTGACCACGACCACGATACTGACACGGGCGTGAACCCAAAGACGTGTAGAAAGGCTTACAGGGTAGGGAAATCCTCTTGACGGAGGGAAGAACTTGAATGCAATTCGAAACGATAATCGAAACTCATGAGGATATGGAATTTGCAGCAATTCAAGGAAAAAATTGCGACATGGTTATGCGACGTGGTCAGGCTCATCGGTCTGAGAATGACGTGTAGCACACTTACAAACCCCAGCCTAAGCCTCACCAGCATATTTGTCACGACGTGCTGCGCGTATATGGCTGCATCTTACATGCTCAAGCCATAGGCATAGCTGCGCATGCCGTAACGTTGTGAATGAAGAGACCCCTCCGAGCTTAGATCCTCCAGTGCACCATGGACGCAGGTCAATATCTGAGGCCTAAGACATCATCATCCTATGAACAATGAAAAGCTATTCCCAAGACGGGTACTGATGATTGGAACGGCGGAATGGTTAAGGAGCCATAGAAAGCCAAGGACACGTTCTGCGTGGAGGATGACACGTGCTAGCGGGCGATCTTCTGTGCGCTAGGCCCAGATTCACATCCCTGCCGAATGACGCAACTTCACCAGAGAATGCTTGCAATCAAGGCTCCTAACACAGCCACGACGACATCCTTATAGATGTCCAGCCTGTGAAATCGCCCCTCCAAGTCCATCCGATCTTGTGGGGTTTACTCTACAATCTCTTTTAGCCTTCGAACTGCAGCGCGAAACTCGCCTACCCACCTCATCCCCTGTGAAACCCAGCAAACTTCCAAATGGCGTCCTATCTACAAAAGCTTCGGCGGCAGTCAAAGCAGCTCATTCCACAAAGCGAGGGGAAGCACCAAGAGGCGGGGTCTCAGGGACCCGCAAAGGCTCAAGAGTCACCAAGCGTCCAGACCGCAGCTACGACTGCAGGGCCCAGTCAAGCTACACAGCAACCACCCGCACCGACCGTGACCGAACCGAGCGAAGAAGTAGCAGCCGAGCCTGTCTTGGACGAAGAAGACCAAATCTTCTTAGAACGCCTCGCCGCTATCGCATCTGAGCCAGAAGGAGAGGCGCCGCCGCTGCCCACCAGGCCGCTTGAAGTGACCGATGACAAAGGCGAGAAACGGGTTGGAAGAGATGCACAGGAAGCGCTAATGGATGGTGCAGACAAGGTCGCACTCCCCATGAGCCCGGGTGACACAACGGAGAGCAGCGAGAAGGGCAAAGAGAAGGCTAAAGGCGGACTGGACCGAAAGAAGAGCGTCATGTCCTACTTCTCCCTGGACAGGTTCAAGAAGGGCGACGGCGAGAAGAGCAAGGGAAAGGCGCCCAAGGACAAGGCGGACAAGGACAGGTCAAAGATGGCCAATGACCTGCATGCCGCTGCAGAAGCTGCCAAGATATCCGAGCAGGAGGAGCAGTTGAAAGAGAACAAGGAGCTCACAGACGTTCTCGACCAGCTCAACCTTTCCGCTGTGAACAACCGCGTCTTCTCCTTCAGCAAGGAGTCAGAAGCGCTCCTCGGCAAATTTACGCAAATCCTGAAGGACATCATCAACGGCGCACCCACAGCATACAACGACCTCGAGAAGTTGTTCACAGACTATGACACACAGCTCAAGAAGATGTACGGTGGTCTACCACCGTTCTTGCAGAACATGGTCAAGAGCTTGCCTGCCAAATTGACTGCTACACTCGGCCCTGAGCTCCTAGCTGCGAATGCCGAGAAGCCTGGTTTCGATGCAAAGGCAGCCGGTGCAAGCACTAAGGGCAAAAAGTCTAAGATTCCTGGTATCCCTGCCATTCCGAGCTTGAAGAGCCTAGTCACTGCGCAAGGTGCCGTTGCGACAGCACTGAAGAGCATTGTCAACTTCCTCAAATTCCGCTTTCCCATGTTGGCAACCGGCACGAACCTTATCATGAGCTTAGCTGTATTCCGTAAGTCCAGCTTGATATATTCTCTATCCTACTACATAACACTGACCTGATATAGTCCTACTCTTCGTGTTCTGGTACTGCCACAAGCGCGGCCGCGAGACGCGTCTCGACAAGGAACGCCTCCTCGCAGCTGAAGATGGTGGATCTGCACGCGCAAGCAGTGCGTCGTCAATCAATGAAGATGCCGATTCGATTTTCGGAGAGAAGCCTAAGCGGAAGCCCGTTGGCTCGGGTGCTCCAGTTGCTGCTGCATCGTCTGAACAACCGACTGAACCGCTGATCATCCGCGATGACAAGGCGAGGGAGGATGCTGTTTCTGAAGCGGCCGTCGCTGATCTTCCCAGCGTGAGCCACTTGCCTGACCCGAAGGATAGCAAGGCGCCTGGTTCGGCGGCGCCAGTGGAGAGGTAGGAAGGACGAATGTGTTTCTTTTGGTTCAAATTGATACCATCCCTCATGTATACCCATCAAAGACCCCATAATGCTAAAATGAATGACAAGTATCAAGAACTGATGATACGATGGCTCACGAGTTATTCAAGGAAATGTGAATATTCTTCGAAGCATTAAGTGCCCATGCGATATGTTGTACTTTGATGCGACGTTTTCTCGCCAGCGTGCAATGATTCGTCAACGGCCCGAATAGATATACAACTTACTCCTTCACTCTCTCACCGTAACGTGGACCCACAGATCCTTAGTCTCCCACAACCCCAAACTATTATACGTCTTCCACGGCACCAGCGGATCCTTCAATGCGAAATCAAACGCGCCGAACAACGCAAACACACACTTGTGTATCTCGATCAGTGCAATGTTTCGCCCCAGACAAACCCACATGCCGTAACCGAAAATTATGTCGTTAGTCTCGATCATCTTGGCAAGGTGCTCAGCGTGGCCGACATCAAGCCAGCGCTCGGGACGGAAACTCGAGGCGTCAGAGCCGTAGAGCGCTGTGTTGTTGCGGTGCGTGTGCCGCCAGGGATGGGGTGATCGGTGCCAGAAATAGTGACGACGTCTCCTGAGGGAGGCGTGACGCGGGAGAAGAGGTTGACAACTGGTGGGTGGACCTAAACCGTAGTATCACTGATCAGTGGAGTGGTATGCTATGCGAAAGCGAGAGGACCCACACGCATGCCTTCACGAATAACAGCGCCTAGGTATGGCAGCTTCCGAGCTCCTGCGTCAGGAACGATGCCAGACGTCGTTGACGCGCCCGACTTGACAGCCTTGTCGATTTCTGCTTGGAGGTTCTTGTACGCTCGGGGGTGCGTGATGATGTACAACAGGATGACTCGGATGGCTGCTGTGGTATCAGAGCCAGCTAGGATCTGCTCAAAAGCTTCTTGGAATAAATCGTCTCCAGAGACTCCATTCCGGATGATCGAAGTAAGCATATCTGATTTGCCCTCCGGGGATCTAGATCTCCGAGCATCGACAATCTTGCGCGCCTCGGCCATCATCCTGCCATAGCCTGTCTCGTCTTTCTCGCAAGGACTGATTGCAGACCCTATGACAGGTGGTGTTGCGAAGCCATCCAATCCCCATGGCGAAGGCGGTATTGCCTATCTTGAGGCCTTTTTCGGAGGCTTGGAGGTAGCCCTTTTGGTCTCTATCGGCGAGGAGATCTCCAAATGGTTCTCCGAGTCCCACATGGCTGATTACGTCCAGTGTGAAGTATGCGACCTTCTTGGCGAGGTCCATGGGTGTTGATGGCTTCGTTGAGGCTACAGGTGCTGCATATTTTCGCACCATGTCTACTAGCTCTTTCACGTGCACGTCAATGGAGGGCTCCAGACTGGGATTTTCTTTGCCACAGTACTACTGGTTGTCAGTACGCTGAAATTGTATAGATGGAGTAGTTTGGTGAGGCTGTTCGAATCATTCTGATACTTACTCCCGCGGCCATCTTCCTTCTAGCATTATGGCGATCATTGTCGCACTCAGTGAACACGTTGTCTTTGCCAAGCACACTCAATGGCTACAGTCTGAGCTACTCAATCAAGCTCGCTGCGCAATCCTCATCTGTCATCACGTGGCTACCCGGTGATAGACGATGCTGATGTGCAGACTGGCTGGTCCTTCTATTTACGCCTCTGCAGGCGCGGCCCAAGACACATGATCCGCTATTTCCAGCCTGGATTTGTCTAAACATTTCTAGACTCTCATTTGTGAATACTCTTCTCCAACAAATTTTCGGCTTCGTCTGATAAAGAGGTTTGAGGTAGATGCACCCCCTGGTGGATACCTCCACTAATTTGAGATGAGCGTCCAATTATTAATTGAAGTCTGATGACGACACTCTGACTACGGACCACGTGCTCTTGCAATGGCCCGATGTCTTCCATGAAGCAAGTAATAAGTTTCGCAGATCGTTCTATGAGTTATGGAACCTGTCGACTGATATTGCCGTCAATGGCTAGCCTGCCGATCTTCACATGAAGGAGCTTGATAGAAGGAACTTTCTGCAAATCATGCAGGGTGTTGAAGGATGGGGTAAGCAATTGAAGAGGCGTAGGTGTTTGTTCCGACATTAAGGAACGGCATCAAGGAGAGAAGGGTGCATGCGTACTTTGAGGTCGTGGTGATATACGCTCGCAGACCCGAGGCTTGAGACTGAACACGGAGCTTCAAAGTCACTCCGCATTCGCACGAGACTTCTCAAAGCGGTCTGATGAAGAAGCTTTTGACACGATCGTATGCTTGCACGTTTGGTATATAAGTGAGAGCTGTTGGGCCGACATGACTCGGCTGGTGACTGCTGATCCGAGCGCCATAGGCTTGCTCCGGCAAAGACACGCCCAACCCATTGCCGCTTCATGGCCACACCATTCCGATCTCGTGCTCCCCGTGTTGAAACATGCGTCTATCGCTCCATTGCACATGCCCAGCCGACGTACGCGAACTTTCCCATTCCGCTCCACCATGACGACTCGGGCTACGATGCTCACGTAGGCCCGATCCAGCACCATGGTGGCGCAATCATCACGTCCTCTCCTGGAGCATCGCACGCCGTCGGCGTAGGCGCATGTTTCGACATGCTGGCGCCGCTATCGTCGACGCACGCTTCGTGGCAGGCGCTGCACGAATACGCCCAGTCGCACGCCGCCGAGCACGGCTATGCCCTCTCGATCAACACCACGGCGAAGAACCGATCGCGCATCAAGCTGGCCTGTGTCTGTTACGGACAGCCCAAGAACACGCACAAGCTGACCGCCGAGACGCGCATCCGGAAGAACAGGGTCAGCTACAAGACGGGGTGCAAGATGTGGGTCGAGGGCAAGAAGCAGGACGACGGCACGTGGCTGCTGCGTGTCGGCGAGCCGCACCACAACCACGTGGGGCGACCGAGCGAGGGCTGGGCCGTCCAGCGGAAACGCACGTGGGGCGTTGTGGGCGGGCGCATTGGCGTAGGCGGAGTCACTGCAAAGGAAGAACTGGCCAAACAGAGCATCGAGCATCCAGATCAGGATGACGAGGAAGACAATGACGGCGAAGCCCCCCCGGCATGTGCGCAGAAACCGAGTCACAGTCTCGAGCGTGGTGGTCTGGTATGGAAGATCGTCGAGCAAGAAATGCTGCGCAAAGGCGAGCCGAGCCAGGGCCGGGACAGAGGTGTTGGCCGCACCGTCACCGTGCTCCAGGACCGACTCCCGGGCATACACATTTTCAAGCGCGACGTGTACAACATCCGTGCGCAGATCAAGAGGGCTAGGAAAGCGGCTGGGCAGCAGCTCGGAGACGGCATCCAGAGCGAAGACGACGCTGCAGCAGACGAGGAAGACATCCAGGAAGAAGCAGTCGAAGAAGATGAGGCAGACCATGTCGAAGAAACATCTATACAACCGTCCAATCCACCGCCTCATTCCGACACACAAACGCGCGACTTCGCTCTCGATCCATCGCTTCAACCAATCGTCAATCAACCCGACAATTCACTTTCCATACCCATGCCACTGCATCAAGTCTTGTCCGCATCTAGCGTCCAACTCGAACAACTGAGGCGAGAAAATGCGCAGTTGAAGAGTATGTTGGGCGACAAGACCAAGGAGGTCAAAGAGAAAGACATTGAGATCGCCGGGCTGCGAACGCAATTGGAGTACATGACGCGAATAGTCATGTTACCTAATTGAAACATGTGAAGATTTGACCTATATATGGCAAAAAGTGGGAGGCGCATTGTTATGAGATACCCCTTGAGCACTTAGTTTAGGTGCCGAACGATATGAACGGGATTGCAAGTTGATGATTACTACTTTCTTTCACTACGTCTTCCAACGACCTGTTTACTGCAGATTTGTCCGCGTGCCATTTCCAGGTAACTTTACCCTAAACAGCGCAAAAGGCCGTTGCCGCCTATCCGTCCCAGGGTAAAAGGACTTGCTAAACGCCAGCTGATTGTCCGTAAAGTACAGATACCCATCGGTCGCCACAGCCACTAAACACATCTCATCAGCAACCAGCACACTGCCAACATGCACGCACAACTTACTCGTATCGACCCAGCTAATCCTCGGGTCACGCACCAACACGGCCATGGAGCCGTTTTGCGGATTATAAAGCCCAATCTGATTCTGCTCCATATTCCCCGCGTAAACGAATCCGTTTGAATCTGTTTCAAACCCATCGCTCACGCCGCGCTGGCCCCGGTTCACGACAGCTGCTTGCGCAACGAGTTCAGACGCCTGGCCGCGGTCCCGCAACCGTTCCGTAGACACGCTGAACAGTCCGCGTCCACCCACGGGTCCAAAGTACAAATCTGCGCCGTCGGCGGAAAGCGCGATGCCGTCGCTTCCCAGGGGCACGGTGGAAAGTGGCTGCCCGGGGCCCGGGATGTAGTATAATGGTTGGCCCCAGACATAGGGCACGAAGCCGCGCTCGGCACTCACTTCGGGGATGTTGTTCAGATGGCGCCAGCTTTCGCCTGTGCCGAGGTCGACGATGATGATGGCGTTGCGGCCCTCGCTGCTTGAATCGGTGATGTACGCGATGCCTTGTCCTGATGCAGAGATCGAGGGCCGGAGGTCGAAGCGTACGTCGTTTAGGTAGGAGTCGCTGAAGGCTACGGTCGTCGGGAAAACAATGGTCTTAATGATGCTGTCGTCTTGGATGTTGACGCCAATGAGTTTCGGGCCGCCGTAGCTTGCGAGGACGAGGGTGCCGTCTTCGAGTTGTGCGCGGCCGGTGTCGAGGATCCAGAGGCGGTCTTTGGGGTCGAGGACTACGCTCTGCACGCCGATCAAGAAATCCTGGTAGTTCGCGCCTGTGGGTGGTGTGGTCGTGTAGTTGACTGCGCCGCCTGGGGGATTGTTGATTTTAGCATTTGGGTAGGGTGTCTCAGTCGAATTGCCGGTCAATTCTGCGACCTGGTATTTGTTGTTGCCACCCGTATTTGTGTTGTTGGAGTCGAGACCAGCCGGATAGTTGGAGAACTTGCGCCCGCTACGAGATACGGTTATACCTGAGCTGTTGTTAGTATCTAGAATTAACAAGAGCTGTTCGGTTTCAGTGATGTACCAGTCGGCCATTGATCATTGTAAAGATGAACTAATTCAAGCGGCGGACCTGCAATGCCAGGATCTCGTAGCAGTTGTTGCGCGCCCGACAGCGCCGGGAGCAAGGCGCTTGCTGCATATATCACGTTGAAGTACATCGTTACGCTGGTCGCCAATTACTGACTTTCTGGCTATGGAGCAGACCATGCTCAATTTATGGATTTCTAGCTCGGCGCATGTTCACAACGATGACCTCAAGCGGCTTCTTGGTTGTACCTGAACGTTGCCTTGGGTACTTTCGTTTCTAGCGCAATAGTCTTCACGTCATGTATATGTCACTATTGAGGTTAATGCTGGTGATGACCGGAACTGGGATTATCGAAATGGTATGGGTTCGGACACTACCCCGCAGCCACCGCCGGGAACCATTGCGGTAAGCGTTGTGTGGATACGGATGCAGGTACCGTACAGCTTTTCGTATTTTTCAAAGCTCCCTGAAGGTCTCCAAAAGGGAAGTCGCTGATATGCTCATACGATGTACTCTTCCTGAGAAGCATGTGAGGAGCGCACTTTCACCCGACCCAGCTCTTGACTTTGTCGACTAGCGGCATCTCTCCTTTTTGATCTGTCCATGTGTATGACTGCTCTGTGTCTAATTCTGCTTCCTGTAAATCGGCGGCGACAATGGCGGTAACCTCCAGCTCGCCTTGTTGTAGTCGAACCATAATGTCTTGTTCTCTAGTAGATTCTTTTTTGGCATCTTTGGTGCGAATCGTAATCCTTGCATCGCTGCCCTTGATCACCGCTCTAGAAAAGAACTCGTTTTTGAGCTGTCGATGTGCTATGTGCAGAGATAAAATCGAATCCAGGTATGACATTGTCTCTTCGACCGAGGCAAACTTGGATTGCTGAAACAAACCGAGTTCAGTGGCTATGGATGATGGCAGTATGAGTCTATGCTCTCTCCCGAAGGTTGGTGGACCAATTACTGTGCGCGTCGACACAGAGAGGGCCTCAGGCTGTGTAACGTTGGAGGATGTCAATGTCAAGGTAGCTCTTCCATCGAAGGGCTTCAGGAAAAGTTCAAGCAACTGGTCAGTTGCAGACACTCCTTTCTTGGAAGACGACTGTAGGCTTTCGGCAAGGTTAGCCCAGGACAACTCACGCGTCGTCTCTAATTGCACATTGATCCCAGCGCTCTCAAGAGTCTTTGTAGTTTTATCGAGGTAGTCGTAGAGCGAGTCGACGCCCTCTAAATGACGGAAGACCGCCAAGAGAGTGCGAAGCAACGATGGAGAAGGATGTTCCCGTTGCTGACCAGTGAGTGGAGGTGGTAGCTCTGAGCGCCTGTGAAGACGCATACTATGCTCGTGAGCAAGCAACAAGCGCAAGCCTTCAGCAACATTCCGAGCAAGCCAATCATTGGAATGACTTTGTTTGCTTTGACTGTTATCTTCTCGCGGTATGCAGTCAATGAGCAGCATTTTTGAACGATGCCGACTATCCGCTCCTGAAGCTTCGACGTGTATGACCGAGTCTCTGTAAAATACTCCATAGGGCAGTAGATGTCGCGTCTCCAGCCTCATTTCATGGTACAGTTCCTCTTCAAACAGAGAGTCTCGAGCTAGTTTAATAGTCTTTTCAATGGCGGTGCTGTTCATCCCAGTGTCAATTGGCAGACTGGACATCCCTGTGATCTTTCCATCCTCTTTTACGCGTACCCGTAATGTCTTCGGTTTGAGTGCTAAAGTTGGATCGAGTATGATGCTGCCGTCCTTGTCCATACGCAGAGGTGCAAGGCCACGTGCCTTGAAATGATTGCTAGCTGCACAAAAGATTAGGCGTGTATTTTGAACGAACAGTAAACGATCATACCTTCGGGGAGTCCGTATCTCACGGCGAACGGAATGTTGCGCGCATTCTGGCGTACCCGCTGGATTGGCCAGCCCTTGTCCGAGATGGATACGATTTCCTGCCAGTATTTTGTCTCACGGCGCACTTCCCTTTCCAGTTTCTTGGCCGCTTTGAGTATCTCATCCGTGGCTATGTCCAGTGCCTCCATCCGTGCGCCTTTGGAAACAAGCTCTTGACGCTGCTCGTATTCCTGGAGGCTCTGAAGTTCGTCTGGCTTACGGACATGTTGGTCGTGATTCTCTTTGCTTACACCAAAAGAACCAAAGGGTAGGCCCTGGGTGAGGCCCTCGACGCGGAAGGTATGGCTGAAAGATGCAAGCGAACGCTTATTGGGATCTGAGGAGAGAGCGAGCGAGATAAGATCGACAGCATTGTTGGCAGCAAATTTCGCCCACCTGTAATCAGTCAGTACATGCATACAGAATAGACCGCGTGGTGATCGGTGCCCTTACTCCATATGGCTGGACATCTCCTGCTGCATCCGAAAGACGTCTTGCAGCCTCTCTTCTTTCGAATAGACCTCTTTCTTCTCTTTCTTGTCGTCTGACTCTTCTTTCGCACCCTCGGAAACATCTTTCCCTGAAGTTATCTCGTCTTGTAAAGACTTCTCCGTGACATTTCGAAGATGCCCGCGTTCATTCGCGAGCTGCTCAACCTGCTGCAAAAGGTCCTGCGGGCCCAGTTCCTCCTTCTTCGGTGCTGGCCATGGCCGTAGAGTTACGTTGATCAACGCCTCAGCTCCAGACATAGTACACCGTTCTGTATCAGCACTTGTGGCGGACTTATTCGTCGTCTGGTCGTGGTTGTTTGGTAGACGCGTGGTAGGCTTGATGCTCTCTCACTAGCGGCCCCGGCTGGCCAGCCCTTGTCCTTATCGATAAAGCTTCATGCTTGCTTTCACTTCGGGTGTTCCTTGCAAGTTGACATGCGCTGTCGCATAGCGCTCGTACTCAGCCAATGGCACGAGAGTAAGCGGTTTCGAGACCTCACAGCATCCAATTGTAGCCTTTGACAAGACCCATGAGATGAGTTCACGTGTACATTCTCCCCATTCCCACTGCGGCTAGCGGCGGTCTCCGACACACCTCTTGTCCCATGTCCAAGCTTGGTCACGATACGAATGTGACATACCAAGCTGACCTGGCCGTCCTTCCTATTACACACTCTTTCTTTTCATTGATAGCATACCGGCAAGATGACCACCAGGTATCGAGTAGAATGTATGTACTCCAACAGCAATGATTTATACAACATGCGAACGCAGAGCAGAACGTTGACTAGTCCATAGATGCACTCAAGGTTTGTTCAGACGATATACCCCAAGCCAACATGCTAATATTGGTGGAAGACTCATCGCAGAGATCAGCTCGTATGTTTGCCACCATACCTTCCATACCCTACCAATCATCAATGTAGATAACGACTGACTTGCATCACTAGATCGAATGGATCAAGGTACCTACCCAGAATATTACATATCAGCCCTGCGACACTTATCGGGTTTAGGGCCTCTTAGCCGTCCCGTTCGTCTTGCACTCACAGCCCACGGCTGTCTTCGAGCCCGATGGCCAGTCTGTGGAGAAGCAAGCAAGCGTGGCTCAGCAGCGATACGCTGAAATCTTCCGCGATGTGGAGAACATAATCAACGATCACAGTGAGTTGCATGCTCTGACTGCACGCTAGAATTGGTACTATAGGTTGGCGACTAATTAGCATGACCAGTTGAGCACCAGAAAGCCGGCAAGCCAGATCGTTCGAAACTGAAGCTCCTCGTGCCATCAGTCGCGAACTTCTTCACACCTCTGGCGCTTCATGATGCATTCATTTGGCAAGATCGGCGTCGTTGTATTAGTTTCCGGCGCTTTGTCCCTCCTTCTTTCAACGACGTTCGCTTAGTACTCAACACAGCTCAGATAATGAGTCTTGTCCGCAGTGGCCCGCTAGATCTGGTCACTTTCGACGGAGACGTAACGCTCTATGACGACGGCATGTGTCTGACACGCGACAACGCAGTTATTGAAAAGATCCTGCGGCTGATGAAGCGTGGATCAAAGATTGGTATTGTCACGGCGGCTGGATATACCGAAGCCCATCGATACTACGAGCGACTGTTTGGACTACTGAACGCTATTCAGAACGAAGATCTCCCACTGGAGGCCAAGGAAAACCTCATCATTCTAGGTGGCGAGAGCAATTACTGCTTCAAGTTCGACGCTAATAGTCCCGACTTACTCAGGCTGGTACCACGGGAAGAATGGCTCCTCAAAGAGATGCTGCTTTGGACAGAGTCTGACATAACGGAGCTCCTCGATATAGCAGAAGCCTCACTAAGGGATACCGTGAGGAACATGCGCATGTCAGCAACGATTGTGCGCAAGGAGAGAGCAGTAGGAATCATACCAAAAGATGGACAGAAGTTCTGTCGTGAGACTCTGGAGGAAACGGTCTTGATCGTTCAGAAGATACTGGTACATGTCTCAACTTGGCTCATTTGTGCAGATCACTAACAGTCACAGGAAATGTCTGATGTCGGACAGCGACTGCCATTCTGTGCTTTCAACGGTACGCTGCTCTCGAATGTAGAAGAGATGTCACTAATACTTGGCAGGCGGTAATGATGTGTTCGTTGACATTGGAGACAAGTCGTGGGGTGTGTTGGCCTGCCAGCGCATCTTCGGAGGCATTGAGGGCAGCAAGACACTGCACGTTGGCGACCAATTTTTAAGTGCTGGGGCCAACGACTTTAAGGCTCGTTTGGCCTGCACAACGGCATGGATCGCGAATCCATTGGAGACTTGCCAATTGCTGGATGAGATTGCCGAGCTCGACGAGATGCAACAACGCAAGACGAGATGATGGCAAGGCCAGCAGGATTTTGATGTCGCAGTACCTGGGGGAACGGCGAACGAGATCTCGGTCAGGAAAATGGTGTTGTGGTCAAGCTGGGTTCCTGTATGGTGCGAATGAAGCATCATTTGATAGCAAGTGACCAATACTGAATGGTGGTACCTGAGTTACAGGGAATGTGAGGCGAGTGGCGGCTACCTGAGCCTCCTCCACTTGGTACAACTCGTTCTATGCGTGACCCCAGCTCAGAACGGCGCCCACTAACTTTGGGCGGAGCCTTTGGAGAAGAGGAATGCACGAAGTAGCGATCTTGCATGCTCTTGCTTTAGCCGGTACGAACTTGTTGTGGCGACGGCGCATCCCTGCGGTAGACTGCAAGCGGTTGTTGGCCGCATCCGCGCCTCGTCCGCCTCGTGTCGTGCAGCAACCGTGCCGAGGAAACCCTTTCGAACCCTTCGCTCCAAGAACCTCCTGAGCCTCCGCCTGCTTGCGGCTTCTCCGCGTATTCTCCAATCACTACTCAACACCTCGCCGTCATCAATTGCTGCTGGCGATCCAACTGGGCCCCGCTCAACTACTGACCATTCTTCGTACACGAAACAGCCACCTTCACCATGGCCGGCCCCAAATACAAGCCGCTGACGCTCACGCCCATCAACTTCTCCCTCACCGAAGGCACGTCGATTCCCGCGCCGCCCGACTCGCCGCCTGAGTCGCCGCGCCCACCCACGCCTGGAAAAGGCCCTCTGTCCTCGCACCCGACGCCCTCGTCTGCGGTTTTCCCTCACCACGAGTCGGCGAATGGCCACGCGAACGGGGACGCGCCGGCAGGCGAGCAATTACACCAGCCGCGATCGAGCGACGCTGCAAGTAGCACTGTGTCGCCCGCCAGCCCTCACAGGCGGCCATCCTCGGTGCGAAAGTTCCTTGGTCTCAGCTCCCTGCCTTCTTCGGACAGCTTGAAGTCAGAACGACCGGGTTCGCCCGCCACCATCAACAGCCAGACGCCGACGCTGAATAGGCGGAAGAGCAGCAGCTGGTTCGGCAAGAAGAAGAGCGTCGGCACGGTACACGAAGGCGTCGAGGCCCCCAGGCCTGCACCAGCGGTGCGCACAGTCTCGCAACCGCTACAACCAGCCAAGAAGAAGGGGCCCCCGCCACCAGCCCTGCCTGAGCTCAAGTCTTTTGGCGTGAGCGAAGATTCGCTGAGTCTAGGAGCAGACGACATGTTCAAGAACATAGGCTAAACGACTGCACCACGACGCAGGGATGTAGGGTGACGGGCATGATGCATTTCTAACGGAGCTTGGCTTCACGACACTCGTCGATTATTCGCTTCTGGCCAACGAGCCGACAGGGAGTTTACTACCGATTGTGTTTTTTTTTGTTTGGCTTGCATTGTACACGATACCCCAGTCGAAGGCAGATCTGCGGCAAGCACGAACGGATAGTAACTGGGGGAGGAGATGACGAGGTGCATGAAATGACTGGGGATGAAAAGTAAGGATTGGCAGCAACGTCTTCTCGTCTGGCTCCACGCATCCTTGATGCTGGCAGGCATCATGTTCTACCAAGTATGTGTATACTTTAACAGCTCTACCGCTGTCCTGCCACGTTTGCCAATATTCATTCTTTTCGGTGAGACGCACCCGAACCTCTGCCTGCATCCGTGTCAGCTCACCAAGGCATGCACCACACAGGCCTCTGGTATCGACCCGCTGTCAACACAAGGGCGCGGGAACCAATGAGCGTGAGGGTGACCTAGCGCGTTGCTATGGGGCTAATGCGGAAGGAGCCCTGCACACAACAACAAACACGCCGCTGCCGCCGGTGCATCAACACCATCCCGCCGCACCCCTCCCGCCTATCGCACATCGTGACCACCAGTATTTGCGACAACAGTGCTCCCCCTGCAGCTTTATCGCGACAACACATCTAGCCATGGCCCAAGAGTCGGGCATGTTTTCGGTCCGCCGACCCCGCGAGGTAAGTTCTCTGCTGCGCAGCTTCCCATGCCGCACCTCCTCCGAGCACCTTCTGACTTTGCGTGCAGACCCTGGGGCCTGTCACCAACAACTCTTCTGCGATCCCAATGCCGTCGTCGGCGATGAAGCGCGCAAGCTCCGTCTCGAACATGCCGCAGGGCGCATCCCAATTCCCTCCAAACCACGCGCGCTCTCAGTCGGGCTCCCGCATGTCGCTCGCGCCAGGTCGCCCAAGTCAGCCCATCTTCCAGCGCTCGTCATCTGGCACCAATCTCGCCGACGGATTTCAATCGGTACATCGCAACTCGACAAGCAATGTGTTTGGCGCGAGCAGCGGGAGAAAGAGCTTTGCGCCTGGCGCGTCGGTCTTCCAGACACCGGCACCCCTCTCCTCGGCGCCCCACTTCGAGCAGAGCGCGCAGAGACGTAGCAGTGTCTTCAAGTCGCGCACGTCCCATGGCTCCGGCTCCACTGGCGTGAAGCAGTCCTTCTTTCAGCAGGCACCCATGCCAGCACAACCGCCTACCGACCCGCGACGACTGAAGGATTTGGCGACGCGATCGCACATGGCACAGGAGCTTCTAGAGTTCTTAACGCACAACAATTTCGAAATGGAGTCCAAGCACGTATTGTCCAACAAGGCCATGACATCGCCGACACAAAAGGACTTCAACTGCATGTTCCAGTGGCTATATAACCGCATCGACCCAAGCTACCGTTTCCTGAAGTCTATCGACCAAGAAGTTCCAATACTCCTGAAGCAAATGCGCTACCCATTCGAGAAATCCATCATGAAGTCGCAAATTGCCGCTGTTGGTGGCAATAACTGGGCCACTTTCCTTGGTCTGCTCCACTGGATGATGCAGCTTGCACGTCTGATGCAAGCATACGAAGCCGGAACATACGAGGATGCATGCTTCGAGGCTGGCTACGACGTGTCAGGAGATCGTATCATCTTCGACTTCTTATCAGATGCCTACAGCACATGGCTCTCTGCGGAGGATGGCGAGGAAGATGAAAACGATGAGGAGGCGCAAGCAAGACTCATTCAGCCACATGTGAACGCCATGGCGACCAAGTTCGATGCCGCCAACGCGCAGCACCACGAGCAGGTTAAGCTGCTTGAGGCGGAGCACAAGTACCTGCAGGACCAGATTGAAGAGCTTGGCAAGTCGGGTCCAAGAATTCAAAAGCTGGAGGAGCAGATTCGCATCCTTGAAGAGGACCGTGTCAAGTTCGAGAACTACAACAACTCCATGGATGCCAAGGTCAAGAAGTACAACGATCGTTGCCAGTTCCTCGAAAAATCCATCGAGGAGATTGAGGCCGAGCTCGAGGCATCGGAGAAGGAGCAGCAGGAGCTTCAAGCAATTATTGACGGTCGTGGAATGACCATTGCGGATATTGACCGCATGGCAAATGAAAAGGACCGTCTCGACGCCGCCCAGCAAGCCACATCGGCTCGTCTCGAAGAATCGAAGAAGCGTGTCGCGGAGAAAGAGCTCGCAGCATCCCGCAAATTGGACGAGCTTGAACAGACCATTGAGCGATACAACAATCTGGGCTACCAGATTGGCGTCATTCCCTCGACTGCTGCGAATGCAAAGAACCAGGACTACGAACTGGTACTTACCGTCACAGACACACCCAACTTCTCTGGCTCACAGATAGGTGGATCGTCACAGGATCCTTCCGATCGCTTGCTTCACGATGCGGGCGCTGGGTACTCGCCGCACCATCTTCTCAATCTCGATCTCAGAGGCACAGTCAAGAGCAACATCTTAACACTACGCAAAGAGATTGCAGAGCGAAGGAATGCAGCGTTGGAAGCAGACATGAACAACCACGACCTGCTAGACAAAATCAAAGAGGCAATGGACGACAAGCAAGCTGAAGTAGAGGCCCTTGGTCATCGTGTTGCTCAAGCTGAAGAAGAGCTGGAGAAGCTGCGCGAGATCACAACCACGCAGAAATCTCAATCTGATGCGCAGATCGAGCGCATGGAGAAGGAGCTTGGCCGCATGCGTAGTGGCCTCGGCGAGTCTGTGCAACTCATGGTGCAGCGTGAAATGGCTGTCAATATTGAGTACGTTGAACTCTACTCTAAGTCGTGGGACTTATTGCTAATTAAGTTAGGTACGAGCAGCTACAGTTGCGTGCCAACTCGCTCCGTGAGGAACTTCACACAGAGATTGAGCGCATGCTCGATGACATTGTTCGCTTCAAACTTCACGTCCAAAAGAACCTTGAAGACTACGAGCAATTTATCGCTGATGAGGTTGAGCGTAGCTGCGAAGAGCAGGATATGCTTGCTCAAGGTGCCGACGAGGACATGGCCGATGAGTCGTAAACACTTTGCTGAATACGAGTATGCTGTTGACGATGTATAATGAGGTTATGATGGAGTTTGGGAATCTGCTGAAATTCGGAGCTTGTTGCATCTACCTTGTCAATATTGCTGTTGAGTTATTCGCTTCGACATTGGATACCTAGGTGATATGGTGGAGTTGGAGGCTAAGGGCAAGTTGGCATTTCTGAGATACCTATTTTGCGTTTGTTGAAATTTACCATTCATTGTTCATCATTAGCATAGCTCCATTTGGTGGACACAGCGGGTTGAGATATCGAGTCCGGAGTAGTGTTGGTGACATGTACGGACTACGGAGTACTTGTCGATGACTAATACGATGCCCCTCGCTTCCAACAGCACTTGGACCAATCCAACCCGACTATGCTGCTACACCAATACCAAAAGTCACAATGAGCGAACCAAGAGAAATGGTCATAATCTTGACCGGAGCTTCAAGAGGTGAGACACACAACCCTTCATCATCCATTGTGTTCGATTGGCCAAGACAACAAATCACATAACATCGCCCCCCCAACACACACCTCTGTCAGAATCGCAAGCACGCATCCCACACCTAACCCCCCTTTCTCCCACAGGAATCGGCCTCTCAATCGCACACTACCTCCTCTCCCACTCGCACAAACTTGTCCTCATATCGCGCACGCACTCTGCTCTCGACGCCCTGCACTACCAGTATGGGTCCGAGCGCGTCGAGGTGCTGGCGGGCGACATGGCGGATGCGAGCGTTGCGCGGCAAGCGGTCGAGTTGGCGACGAGTCGGTGGGGGAGGCTGGATGGCGTGATTGTGAATCACGGGACGTTGGGGCCAGTGAAGAAGATTGGGGAGGGGAGTGTGGAGGAGTGGAAGGAGGCGTTTGACGGGAATGTGTTTGGGGCTGTTGGGCTGGTAGGTTTTTCTTTTCCATGTAGCCCTCTCTTCCTCTTTTCCCCGTCCTATTCGTGCGGTCGTGGTACACGTCGTCTTCGTTCTTGTCGGGCCTAGGAGGAATTTCTTTCCCGAGATCAAATTTTTTTCTCCCTCCTCCACATGTTTTGAACATGCCATCTTTTCCTCCCTTGCCCTCCCCTCAATTCGCTTCATTTCTCCATTTCCCCACCCCTCTCCTTTCCCTTTCTTTCGACGTTTCCTCGCAATGCCCATCGAGATGAATGACTTCAACAACGCAATTCCCGCAAAACGTCGACCTGACATGCCCGCAGATCCAAGCCTCCCTCCCCGCGCTGCGCGCTTCAAAAGGCCGCATCATCCTCACTTCCTCGGGCGCTTCCGTCTCCGCTTACCAAGGCTGGGGCGCGTATGGCGCGGGAAAAGCCGTGCTCAATCATCTCGCCCTTACCCTTGGCGTCGAAGAGCCCGACGTGACTACTATTTCCATCCGTCCGGGCGTTGTCGACACGGAGATGCAGCGCGAGATCCGCCAAGTGCACCACGAGCGCATGAGTGAGAAGGATCGATCGAAATTCGCTGGACTGAAGACTGATGGCGGATTACTACGGCCTGAGCAGCCGGGCCATGTTATTGCAAAGTTGGCGGCTGCCGAGAGCGACGAGGTCAAGAGGCTGAGTGGGAAATTTTTGAGTTGGAATGACGAGATTTTGAGCAAGTATCAAGAGGAATGAAGACAGAAACGAGTATGGATTCCTTATGCATGTACAATCAACTCTAGGGATCGCTAGAATGTCCTTTTTTGAACGCCTTTATACACCGTCATGTTCCTCCATCGCCATAGAAACAACCCATGGTAGCCCTCTTGAACGCACCCTACTGCTTCTTTGGTCTGCCAGCGAGGGTGTCGACTTCCGTTGGCTTTGCTGGTGCCGAGGGTCTGCCGCTAAGCGTGTCCACGGTGTCTTTAAGTGCCATCCAGAACTCGTGCTTGGGCCGACGTCGATGCCACTCGGTCTCTTTCTTCTCTACGACTTCCATCGGCGAGAAAAGCAACTTGGAGCCCTTGATACCGATAACACTGACGGAGAGCGGATCATCGTCACACTCATCTGGATCGAGGCCGGCGTAGTGCTCTAGGTGCTGCATCGCCTTGGTCGCGAACCTGACAGCTCGGACGCGGTCCATGGGTGATGGAGTTGTGCCCTGCTGAAAGTGACCAGGCACGCCGTGGCGAGACTCGAATTTCCCTTTGCCGGCTTCCGCAATCATTTGAGCAATGATTTGAACAGAGTAGGTCTTTGACGCTTTCTCGTTGACGAGGATGACTTTGCCGGACCGAGAGTGGCCCATGTCTTTCTGGAATACTTCTCGGAGATGGTCGATGTCACGGTCCAGCATCTTGATGTCGATGCCCTGTTCTGGGGTGTAAACCGCGAGTGCTCCAATACTGAGACCTGCAACGGTCGCGATGTAACCAGACTCGCCGCCTTGAGTCTCGATGACGAATACACGGCGACGCGACGCAGAAGCTGACTGGCGGCAGGCATCCGAGTACTGGATGAGGGCATTCAAGCAGGTGTCTGAACCGATCGAGTATTCGGTACCGGGGACGTTGTTGGAAATAGTGGCTGGGATGACAACCTGAAAGAGTCAGCGCCTGATCGACTTGACGTGTAGCATGTGGGTTTTCGCCCATTGGCAAGAACCAAAGGGAGAGCTTACCATGGGGATCTTGAACGACTTGTAGTATTCTCGTGACTTGCGTAGTTCTGAAACTGCAGTGAAGGCCTCGAAACCTCCAACCACAAACAGCGACTGAATGTTGTAGGTCCTGAATACGAAAGCGACAGTTTCTAGGTCCTCGCTAGGGAGACCACGGTTAGTTCCAATCTCAGATCCACCCTTGGATGCCCATGTCTCTGCGTCGATCCACTTGATGGGTCGAACAGCGCCCAATGGCTTGTCGGAGTGGTGGCGGATTATGCCTGGAAAGCCGTTGTGGAGCGCAATTGGGGTATGGCCACGCGCGATGCAGTAAGCTACTGCTGCACGTGTAGCTGCATTCATTCCTCCCGCGGGCGCACCGACGTGGATGATACCGACACGCATGCGCTTGTTCTCTGGCAGCAGGAGATCAGGCTGATCTGCGGCTGTCGTGATCTGGTATGACTTGTACTGCTCCTCGAACTCGGTATCGCGTAGTTGCATTGCCCTGTGAAAGTCTTTGTTCTCTATGGCTACAGCGACCTCTTTTGTCTGGGCGACAGCTTCGAGCAGAGGCCTTCGGACGATCTTGTTCTCTTGGATACAGATAACAGGACTGGGCGTCTCTGGTGTGGCCTCCAAAACTGCCTTTACCGCCTCGGAACCTTGGAGTGTGGAAAGCATGCGGTCGTAGGCACAGGGCGTGCCTCCACGCTGAACGTGTCCAAGTGTAGTGATCCGCGTGTCAAGATGGGCTTCGTTGGAGAGTATGTCTTTGACCTGCTGGGGGGTGATCTTGTTCAAAGAGCGGTCAATGGCGCCCTCGGCAACAACGACAATTGTCTTGCGCTTGCCTTTTTCTCGGTGTTTTTTTATCTGCTGGCACATGTCCGCCTGCCATCCTTCATGAGGAGGGTTCTCGGGGGTAAAGACAAAGTCGGCGCCAGTTGCGACGCCGGAGCTAAGTGCAAGCCAACCGCAATGCCTACCCATGACTTCGATGACAAAAGCGCGCTGATGACTCACGGCTGTGGTGTCGACTGAGTCGATGGCTTCGCATATACGGCCGAGGGACGTGTAGCAGCCAATGGTGGCGTCGGTCATGGAGAGGTCGTTGTCGATAGACCCAACCAAGCCGACGATGTTCAGGTGCTTGAATGGCTCGATTTGCTCCGGGGCCAGCTCCTTCTTTTCGACCAGTTCGTTGAGCAGCTCTGGCCACTCGGCGCGGAATTTGTCTGCACCAGTAAGGGAACCGTCACCACCACATATGATCAGCGCATCGATGCCCTTGATAATCATGTTCTTGGCGGCTCTTCGGCGGCCGTCGCGCTGCATGAATTCCATGCATCGTGCTGTTCCGATCAGAGTGCCTCCTTCGGAGAGGAAACCTCTGACATCGTCCCAGGTCATCTCTTTGATCATGTCGCCGCCCTTGACGAGGCCGTCGTAGCCCTCATAGATGGCGTATGCCTCGCAGTTGTTGTGGATGGCCATTCGCACAACCGCGCGGACTGCGCCGTTCATGCCAGGCGCGTCTCCCCCGCTGGTCATGACGCCGATTCTGCGCTTCTTGCCCTCGAGGGGGGGCTTGGGGACTTGGGTGGGCGCCATGGTGTTGAGGCGGGCTGTATGCCGTCAGTGAGGTTGCAGAGCAATGCTGCCAAGTGATGCATACGCCAGGCGACTACGAGTCGACCGAAGCTGTGGAGAAACGAAGGTGCGGTTGGTAAAGCGAGACCACTACAATGGCAGGTGGATGGGGTGGGGTGGGGGGGTAGCTCTTGCCGGGTGGTGTTACAGCGACGCAAGGCAAGTGTGCCGGGCGGATACCAAGTCAGCTTCAGCTTCGGGTGTCGGTGCTGTACCACAGTAGACTTCACGACCAGGGTTGCACGGGGTTGTTAAATATTGCTCAAGACTCAAGACTCCAGAGTCACGGCATGACGTGGGATTCTCAAACGAAAAGCTGCCCCCACCCAAAGTGGGGTCGGACCACTGGACCGCACCAAGAGTCCAAGGCTGTGTTGGGCGTCACTCCCACCCCATGGACTCGACGACTTGAAGGAACCAGCCCCCATAGGGAATCGGGATCAATGCCCCTGGGAATCGACCGTTGGTAGCTGTCAGCCCTAGCCATGGTGCGGATAGGGTCCCGCCGTCGTCACCTCTTCGTTGGAAGCCTCAAGCAAGCAGCTGCCACGGAGAATGTTTTCTTCGAGTCACCAGTGCAGATGCATGCAGCATCGCTTTGAGGCTGTGTCGATAGCACGCCCAGTTGGACAATAGTCAGAGTCTCTCGTCCAGACTGTGACTGCGACCCCGCATCATAGCAGCATTTCTACCGTAGAAACACCAGGCCCGAGCTCTTTTCTCCTGCTTGACCCACAGGGGCACACACCCACGCCACCCTCATCTGGGACTATCTCAGCGAATCAACAATGGCCTCGAAACTACTCGCTCCCGCTTCCCGCCGCTCACAAACATGCCTTCGCCGCCTTCCACCGCAACGCCGCTACATCTCCGCATACGGCTATGAACAAGCCAAAGCCCTCACATTCTCCGACTATGGCGATCCACCCGCTGTCCTCTCCCTCCACAGCCACTCCATATCTCCACCGCACAGCAATCTCATGACACTACGATTCCTCGCATCTCCCATCAACCCCGCCGACATCAACCAAATACAGGGCGTGTATCCCTCGAAACCCGCCTTCACCACGAACCTCTCGACCCCGAATCCCATCGCCGTGGCTGGAAACGAAGGCGTCGCAGAAATCATAGCACTCGGCGACCGAGTCAAGAGCGAGGGCTACAAGAAAGGCGACTGGGTCTTCATGAAACGCCCTGGCTTTGGAACATGGCGCACCCACGCGAGCGCCACGCCCGACCAAGTCGTCAAGCTCGACGACTCGATGCGCCAAGGCATCAGCGCCATCCAAGCAGGCACAGTCAGCATCAACCCGTGCACCGCGTACCGCATGCTGCGCGACTTCACCGCCCTCAAGGAAGGCGAGTGGTTTATCCAAAACGGCGCGAATTCGGGCGTTGGACGCGCTGCCATCCAGCTGGGTCGGAAGTGGGGGTACAAGAGCATAAACATCATCCGCAGCCGGGACGACCAAGCCGCCGAAGACAAGCTGAAGCAAGACCTCAAAGACCTGGGTGCGGATGTAGTCATCACCGACGCCCAACTCCACGCCCAGGGAATCAAAGACCAAGCAAAAGAATGGACACACAACGGCCGCGACAACATCCGCCTCGCGCTCAATTGCGTCAATGGCAAAGCTGCTACCGCAATGGCTAAACTCCTCTCTTCGTCGGCCCATTTCGTCACGTACGGCGCAATGTCCAAACAACCCCTCACCATCCCCGCGTCCATGCTCATCTTCAAGAATATCCATTTCCATGGCTTCTGGGTGAGTCGGTGGGCAGAGAAGAATCCAGAGGACAAGCAAAAGACGGTTGCCCATGTGCTGGATATGACGCGCAAGGGAGAGTTCAAGGACACGCCGTTTGATCCGATTGCCTGGGAGTGGGAGACCAAAGGGGAGGAACTGATTGCTAAAGTCAAGGACACACTCGAGGGCTACCGGCAAGGAAAAGGTGTATTTGTGTTTGGCAAGACGTAGATGAAAGGAATCAAGTGTAATGGGAAGAACCATCAATGGCATTTATTGCACCCCGACTCCAATGATGCTTGCCCGCGCCAAAGAGGCTACTGTGCTAGACTTTTCACATAATCCCCCAAGTAATCAAAATTCCCGCCTTCTACGACAAGGTCCATGTCCAACTCAATACGCACCAACATCCTGGCCTTCCCTCGCAAGCGTCTCAAACACCCTCGGCGGCAACTTGTACCTAATCAGACCCGCAAAGACCATGAGATCCTTGGCTTTTTGCAGCAACTGATCCGCCAGAACCTTGCGCATCTGATCCTCAAACGCGCCCGACAGTAGATGCTCGCGGTGTCGCGAGCAGCAGCCAATGCACCAAAGCAAGACATTGCCAATATTGCGTGCAATCTCGGCCGGGTAGATGGAGAAGCTATTTGCCGAAGCGCGGATTTCGCTGAGGTTCCCGTTGGCGCGGAGCGGGAGGATGTTGAGGTCTTGGATGCGCTGTAATGAAGACTGGATTTAGCAACCATGTCTTGACCAATGGCAGATAGGGGCAACTTACATCTAGGGCACTCGTGTAATCGCCAGCTTCAATCACCTTCTTTGCTGTGTTGAGCTCGTATAAGATACCAATGCTTTCACGGTTGATTTGCGCAACGCTTCTCCACCACAGACTGTTCGCGTTGTAGAGAGCAAGGACCTTTTGTGCGAGTTCAACTGGATCGTCCGTCCCGAGCATGCTTATACTTGTTGAGTCGGATGCTTGTTGTTGCCGCTGTTGGGCAGCGGTGGGTGCTTGGCGTGGCTTGAGTGGCTCTAGGCGGAGTGGTTCATGACCAAGTTCTACTGAAAGTGCTTCAGCGAGGGAGCGATTCAAGATCGATATCACGCTGTCGTATTCGCTAGCAAGGTGGCAGAGTAGGATCGCATCGTTGGTGCGGCCGTTGTCATCTGCCATCTTCGCCGCTTCTCGCGTGATGGTGTTAATGAGAGCGTTCTCTCCGTTAAGCTTGAGTAAAGGCACACGCTCCTGGATCAGTCCAGGCGACGTCAGGCCATTCGACTTGACGTCTCCGAGTAGGGTGGAAAATTCCCGTGTTTCGAGCACAAGCTCCCGCAAAGCTTCGTGGCAAAGCTCGACTTGTTGCTTCCCAGCCTCGCCTGGTAGATCTGCGTTCAAACAAATCAACACCAGATAGTCGGCTGCTGCGTCGGCGCGAGCAGCACGGAAGTCGGCCGTATACGCGCCAACCACACGACCAAAGTTCAGCTGTGGTTGTTGGCGCGCGGTATATGTCAGTACCTCGGAGCCTCCGGTGGCCCAGTCTGATACTCTGAGAAGACCGTAGTAATCAAGCGCAATCGCAAAGTGAACGGTTGATACGTAATTATGGTTATAGAGGTAACCAAGTGCCGATTCGAACATGCCCGCGAGTGTGGCAAGGTAGAAGTAGACGCCGTACCCACCAGCAACTTCAGTGTCTTCGTTAAAGTGACGCTGACCAATTTCGCGAATAGAAGTGCGCAGCTCTTCCAGTCCCCAGATCTCACCGGCATTCTCCTCAGCACGATTGCCTTCGCGGGCGAGGTTGAACTGCAGCCATATCCAGTCATCCATGTTCTCTTTGATCGGGTCCAAGCTGCGGCGACTCATATCACAGCGGCCGACGATCTTGTAACAGGCCGTTCGGTACGGATCGTCGGCTGCTTGAAGGCGAGCACGCTGTGCAAACACGTGGCTGATCTTCTGATGTAAGTCAGGGCTCAATCTTCGGTCTGGATCGGCAGCATAGTGCGTTATGGCGGCCTGGAAGTTTCTGTCGGTGTTCTGGAAAAAGTTTCGCTTCTCCCGCACATAATCAGCTGCTTCTGTGAACAGGCCTGATCTGAGCAGGTAAAAGACAATAATCCAGGGATACTCATCGCCGGTGTCGCCAATCCTCTGGAAGTGCTCAATGTTATCGCCTAGCTCTTTGAAAGCCATCTTGGCTCGAATGAAACCCCTGATCTTGTTGAGCAAGGAAGGAACTCCACCGACGAGTGCTTCGTTCGGGTGCTTCCTCAACATCTCGTCGACCTGATCCAAAAACCTCTTCTCTAGATATGTACGAGAACCATCGAGAATACGTTTTCGCATCCGTAAGCTGGCGGCTGAGTTTGGCTGGTCGTCCAGGTAGTCCTTCATGAAGCTTCGTGGCTTGGGATTCCTAGAGCCTGGGGTAGTTGCTTCCAGCTGAGGATTCTCTTCAGTGATGGCGATAAGCGCGCCATAGGAATGGATAAAGTGGTCTGCATGCTCCGTGCTAGCAGCCTTCTCCACGTCGGAGAATGCGTGCAGGACAGAGAAGGGCTCTTCCTTTTGTCGTGCATCGTTGAGGTTCTTGACCGAGTCCATGAACTTTTCTTGCTTATCTCGTTCATACCTGTCCTTCGGCCCGCCTTGGGCACCTAGCACTGACGATCCAGAGCCATCGCGCCCGTTGAGCACGCTTTGTCCGTTTCCAATGACTGGCGGCCCTCCGGTGGATGCGCCGAAAGTCGACGCGCCGTTCACAGAGGCTCCCTTTGGTCCCATAGAGCGACCCTTGCGGGTAGAGCGCCCAAAGGCTCCTCTTGCAGTGCTGCCAAAAGCGCTCTGGGACGCAGCCATGTCTTCGCTTTGCCGTCCCAAGCCAAAGTGCTCGTATATCCGCTGTCTCTGCTTGTCCCACTCGATCTGAACATTGTCTTCCAAGAATGCGTCGAAGTCACGCTTCGACTGTTCCAGGCCTTCTTGGATGAGGGAGAGCGTGGATTGCGACTGCAGGTTCGCGATGTAGCCGTCGACGTCGGTGTCAAAGAGGTTATGCGCAGTGCCGTTTGCGCCCAAGCCGCCTTGTGTCGAGAACTGATTCAAGTCGCGCAGAGTGCTGCCCATCTTTACGCCCGAAGCGGAGAGCAGGTAGTGCCTGTGCAAGGTCAGCGTGTGGGAGGTTGTTGAATACTACAACGGCACTTACGCTGCGCGGTCTTGGGCGCCATCTCGCCCCTGGTCCGCTGATGGGCCACCAGCTCCCAAGTTGCGCACTTTGCGCGCAATGTCCCCAAGGCCCAGTTGCAGCGACGGCAGCTCGTCAAAGTTGCTTCCGCCGTTGTCGCCAGCATATCGTTTGCGCCCTCGTTCGAGTAGGTTGTCAAAGTGGGCCGAGCGGGTAGTAGCGTTTGCTTGCGACGAAGAAGCGCCCTGCTGCTGCTGCTGCTGGGGCGGTTGCTGTTGTGTCGAGGCGGTGCCGAAGAGGCTCGACTGTCCGAGGCTGCTCGTTTGCTGCAGGTTGCCCATGGTCGATTGCTGCGTGGCTGCGGGCTTGGAGAACAAGCTGCCAAACGCGCCTGTTTGCGGCTGCGATTGTGGTTGCGACGACGGTGTTGCGCCCAGCGAGGGAAAGGCAGTGGCCGGCGCGGGCTTTGCACCTCCAAGAGCACCCCCAAACAGACTGCCGCCTAGTGCTCCTGATCCTGTGCTTGCTGGCTGCGCACCGCCTGATGGCGTGCTTGAGGTGCCTCCGCCCAGGTTGCCAAACAAGCTCGGTGTTGTGCCTGACGATGTGCTGGGAGCGGCCCCAAACAGCGGCTTGATCGCAGGCGTGCCGGACGCAGGCGCTCCACTGGAGGCAGGCTGCGAGCCGGAGAGGTTGCCGAAGAGCGACATGGCGTTGAGATTGCTGTCGCGCCGTGTTGATTGTGCTGAAAGCAATGAGCGCGTTCACCAAACTACGAAACTACGAAACTACGGGGTCTGGGAGCTTGGACCACAACGCATCTCTGCACTGTCAGGTACATGTATGATGTGCCACAATCTGATTCTAGACTGTCAATAAGCACAGAGTTGGAGTAACTCGCAGTTGTATGCTTGCGCAATGTTTGTATAGCCGGGCTTGTATCGCAGCTTCGGAGGTAAACCTGCTTGCTGTCTCTACAAACGACTGCACAGATGGCCATCGGCAGACGCTATCCAGTGTTGGCTGAGACGAGCTCGAGGCGTATAACTTGCCCATGTATTCGTACTTGAAGACATTGCAAAGACATCTGCCCTCGACCACTTCTAACAATGAATCACTTCGATACGCCAAATTTCTTCTTCCACACCAATCACCCCTTCAGACACCGTCCAGCCGAATGGTGTCCCCAAGAGCGCAAATGGATGCAGGACGGTAGACTGGTCCGAAATGTAAAGACTACCAATGCTCTGGTTTGGCCCAAGGATGGCAGGCGTGGTACGACTTGGGGTCGATTCAAAGACATTCTTCAAAACAAAGGACCGGACATGTATCTTACCATGAACGCGGACAAGCACGACTACATGCATAATCGGCCGACGCGAGCTCGATGGGCTGGACACACCAATCTAGACGACAGAGGGCTGGAGAACTCGTGTACGTTCAGTGCCCGGAAGCACGCTCCTTGGGCCGGCAAGGGTGTACTCGGTGGGCGGAGGCCAGGGCTGAGCTACGACTTCCGCACTCGGAAATACCATGAGGAGCACAGGCAGACATGGACAGACGCCATCTGGCAGCCCGAGCCACGTACGAACAAGCGCAATCCCTACCCAGAAGCCGTCCGCAACATCTACGGCGAGTGGTTCCAGAACTACGACTACGTGCCCCAGGAATTGGGTGGCCCCATAAGCAATAGACGCGGTAAAGGATGGCCTGGATGCCACCTTGAGTCTATGTTGCGGTAATGTTGAAGAGTGCCTATCATCCTAGGCAACTCTCATGGACGGCTTCCCATACTGTCTGAATCGTGTCATTTGCGGCATCGACTTGTATGCTTCGTCTTGCCGTTGGTGTCAATGCTGTGTCATCGAGGAGTCGTTTGCATTTTGCACACGATGTGCCTTTCACGGTCTTGTACGCAGCGATCATATCCTACCAGACTTAGCATATCCATTCCATGTTTGTAGAACCTAGGCAGAAATCAGACGTGAACACATTACGTACCAACAAGTGTTTCAGACCATTTGCCTGTGGTCGCGATGCGATGCACCTATTGATAGATAACCAGGGTTCTGAAGCGCCTAAGCACTCGGCGCTCAACTTGTGCTTGCCGTTTGCTTCTTGATCGACAACAATGCGGAATCTCAGCTTGAAGCTCCCAGAAACGAACTGCGTCTACTTGGTATAAGTAAAAGCGTGTGGAGGTACAGAGCCAACAACCTACTGATATCGTGCGATTGTCGTCCTGCGTTTCCAGTTTAATGCTTGGGTGAGCCTTCTGAAATTCTACCAGAATTTGAGGGACGTCTTCCGTGGCAGAATTTGTGCGGCTCTCATCCACGCTTTCACTCGAGTTGTTCCGCTTGGTGTTGCGCTCCTTCTCTCTTTCAGTCCACCCGTATGAGGGAATGGACTTGCTCGCAGAGAGGTCTGTGTTTGCAGCAAAGCTCTTCTTGGCGTGCTCGAATACAAGCTGTGTCTCCATGTCTCTCCATTGTTCCTTGAGCAACTTTACGTCGTTCTGTGACCCTACCAAACCTTGGGCGAACAGCTTGAAGGTGCTGGGGTTTGGCGGTCGCTGGAACGGCTCGATGACCCGTGGTATAGCTAGTCGTAAATTGTCGATCTCGGACTTATCAGCTACTTTGCGGGCGCATATGGGGTTGTGGGTTTTACCTGTGCTTGTAGCTGTTCGAGATGCGCGAGTGCTGTGGTGCATTGCGCTTCATCCCAGCCGGCGCCAGCAACGTCTGGGGTGGCCATGAGAATGTAGTTTGTAGAATTTAGGCAAAGGCGATGCGCAAGACTTAATATCAACAATGAGAGGTTTAAAAGGCAGGAACGTAGCGTAAATGTGAATTGGTGGTGGACGTGAAGTTAATAGGAAGCGTTGGGCAAGGCTCAGGGAAGATTGATGTTCGGAACTGGGGACCTCCACCTGGAGCCGCACGTCGCCTAATTGTCCGTCTCGACCCACTGCCACGCTCTCACGTGCTCAAGCTATATGTAGAATATTTTAGCGTCATATGTAAGTTTGAAGCGTTGCATGCATGCAATTAGACGGATACAGATTGGTAATGTAGGGAGGGGGTAGAATGAGGATATTCATATTATTTACAAACTCTGTGCTGCGGAATGGTCCCGCCGCGTGACATGGAATACTCAGGTGCAGGTGGACAGTGCTGCACTCTACAACTTCGCCTTCTGCTGCAAGACCTTCTCTTGTGGGCCAATGAGTGGATCGTAGACATTGAGGCCGAGCGTGTCGCTGGGAACGGGTGCTGTGTGCAAGCTCAATGCCCTGGCGTCGAGCATGGACGGGTTCAGGTCCGCCACACTGGAGGCGCCGATGAGGCGCATGTTCATCTCCATCTCGTCCTTTAGAAGTTGCATGGCGCGGTCGACACCAGGCAGACCGTAGGCAGACATGGCGTAGAGGAAGGGCCGACCGATTCCAACCCCCTTTGCACCTAATGCGATGGCCTTGATAATGTCAGTCGCGCGTCGAACACCACCGTCGACGTAGACTTCAATGCGATCTTGCCAGCCTCGTTGACGCAGGATGGGCATGACTTCAGCAAGCACCTCGATTCCAGAGCGGGCAAAGTCGAGCTGACGACCGCCGTGGTTCGAGAGGACGACGCCCTCTACGCCCACCTCTACGGCGCGGATAACGTCTTCGACGCATTGTACACCCTTGAGGATGATGGGCATCTTGGTGATGCTCCTGAACCATGGAATGTCCTTCCAGCTCAAGCTCGGGTCAATGAAGGACGAGATGGCACGTGCGGCGCCCTGGCTTCGGTCTACTGCATCGCCCGAGCTGCTCTGCACACTGGAGCCGACGTCGGAAAACTTGGATCGCATGTCTTTCTCGCGGCGACCGAGCTGAGGCGCGTCGACGGTGATGAAGAGGCCCTTGCAACCACGCTTCTCAGCGTGCTGCACGATGCGCTTTGTGATGTCGCGATCCTTGTTGACGTACAGCTGCAGCCATTGGCATTGTCCGTCCGCTGCCTCGTCCACGATCTCGTCAAAGGAGCATGATGCGAGTGTTGGAATCATCTGGATGACATTGTGCTTCCTGGCTCCTCGCGTGAGGACGACCTCTCCCTCGGGGTTGCCGAGTTTGCCCAGCGCCGTGGCCGTCACGTAAAAAGGTATGTCGACCTTGGTTCCAAGCATCGTGGTAGACGTGTCGACCTTTTCGACATCGACAAGGACCCGAGGGCGGAACCAGATCTTGTGGAAGGCGCTGTGGTTCTCACGCAGTGTCTGTGTGGCATGTCAGTGAGACTCGATAACCTCTCACGACTTCATCGCCTACTCACGATTTCATCGTCTGCACCACTCGAGTAGTATGCCCAAGCCGACTTCTTCATGACCCTGCGGGCGACAGCTTCAAAGTCCATGAGATTGTAGCACTGCTCCAAGATGGGCATGCGCTCAATGCGCTTCTGCCTCTCCTCCTCCTCCGGGTCGGTTTCCTTTTCTTCCTGCTCGACCGTGTTCATGTCCACCTCACCCAGATGCTTCGACTTGTGCAGATACTTGTCAAGGGTGTCTGGCGGATGGATTGGCTCGTACTCCTCGGTGGCGTCCTTGCCAGCATATTTCAGGATGATCTTGGGACCGCCTGGGTGCTCCGGAAGGAACTCGGTGATATCGTAGGCGCGGCCGTGAATGATGACCCAGCAGGATTCTCTGCTGTTGTGCTTCGCGACCTCCTCGCCAGTGAGCTTCACCGCCTGGGTGTTGTTGCTGTCGCGATTCATGGTGGCGTAGAACAATAGGTTCTGGGGCGCAGCGTACAAAAGTGGAAGATGGATCGCAAATGCAGGGAGCTTCCAGACAGGTCTTGATTATGTCCAGCCACTAGAGCAGAGACGGGCGGAATGTCCAGGATGGTGACGGCAACAGGATGGCAGCCAGTTAGCTCGGTACATGTCTCCCCGCAAAAGCGTGTCGGATGTTGCCCACGGTGGAGCTCAAGAGAGCCCCGTACTTGGAGGCGGAGCGGAATCGAGCCACCCGCTTCGGGCCTTTGCAATTCCAAGCCTCTCATAGGAGCAGCGGCGAGTCGGCGGGTGGCATCACTGGGACGAGAACTGTGCACAACAAGACACGATGCAGGGCAGCGCCGGTCGCATGGAAGACCCCTGGGACACTTCCGATTCGCGGGGACGACATGTCCGCCACCCAGCACGCGTTGGCCCTTTCACATCGCATTCTTGGGTCATGGCCGTGTCGCCATCACGATGCACGTGAAACGCCCTTGTTTGATCCAACCACGCCACGCCTGATCGATGTTGGCTTCGCGGCGTCCGTCACATGGCCTCGCAGGCCAAGACGAGCCCGCGGCAAGCGCCAGATCACTGTGGACACTGCCTGAAAGTCCTTGACACCTCCATCTCGACGACGCCCGCCCTGCGACACAGCATTCACTACACGCCATGAGAGTAGTCCTACCGTCGCCTACCAGACTGTCTTCTCCCGCTGCTCAGGCACAACGGGTGCCTGCGACCGCCGCGCTTACTTGGAAACAATCCAGTCCGTCCCTGTAGACCCCCCCGTCTTGGTCACCGACGCTTGCGCGCGCTCATCCATCGCGTACGTGCATGCAAAACACCCTGCGCGCAACCAAAACCGCCATGGCGAACAGCTTGGAAGCAAAAATTGTAGTGTTGGGCAGTCAGGGGGTCGGCAAGACGTCTCTGGTGCACCGCTACGTCAAGAACGCCTTTACACCGCCCAATACACAGTCCACCGTAGGCGCGTCCTTCCTGACCAAGAGGGTCGTCGACATCGACTCGTCCACCATTGTCAGACTGCAGATATGGGACACAGCGGGCCAGGAGAGATTCAGGTCTATTTCCAAATTATATTACAGAGGTGCGTTCGTAGTGGCGACTCGTTGTTTCCATCACACCTCTTGTCAGAGCTCTTACTCTCCGTTTCTCTGTGAGTTCAAAAGCTAACTCCTTGTTCTGAGCAGGTGCGAATGCCGCTGTACTGTGCTATGATATCACCGACCCTTTCTCCTTCGACGAAATGGGTCGGTGGCTTCAAGAATTAAAGACCAACCTCGGAGAGGATATAATACTTCACGTCGTGGGAACCAAGTCGGATGTCGTCGCCGAAGACCCAACGAGACGAAAGATACCCTTCGAGCGCTGCATCGCGTACGTCGCCGAGAATATGTTCCCAGCTCAGATTGCTCAACAAGCACTTCCTCAAGCTGGACGGCGAGGAAATGTACAAGTGATGGGTTGGGGATCCGTACCGCCGTCAGTTCAAAATGGCGGGATGGCTTCTCCACAAAGCAACACGTCAAGCGGTTTCTGGAGCCAGGACGTTGGATGGGATTGCTGCCACGAGATCAGCGCGAAAGATGGGGAGGGTGTAGATGAGGTCTTTCGAGTCATCACACGGAAGCTAGTTGAACAACAGCAGAAGAAATTTGAAGAGGAGCAGAGACAGCTTGCTATGGTTGGAGCTACTCCAGGGGTCGACGGCAACGGTAATGTCAATGGCTACTTTGACTACGCTGGAAACGGGAATGGAAGCTTCAGAGTTGGCGTTGGTGACAAGAGGCGAAGTTGGCTAGGATTTCCAGCTACACCAGGTATCGGGGGACACCAGCAAGAGTGGGAAGAGGAGATCGACAGGGCGCGAAAAGATAAAGGGGGTCGATGTTGTTAATCGAAGAACCCCCCTTCCTGGAGCCATTCAGCCACACACTTCACTTCCGGACATAGTCCGCCGCTCAGTTTCTTCCGCATCTCCTGCGAGTGGATAAACGAGTACTATACGCGTTTCTCCGAGCGTTGCCATACCTTTCGATTCACGATACCCTCCATATTCTGATACCCGCTTAGTCTGAATCGTGTAGCTTACTCCACCAAGGTCTTTTGAATGACCGGCTTTGTTCTGTTTGACCAGCGTACTTTCTTGAGGAAAGCCTGTTTAAGTTGGAACACGCCGAGTCACGAAAGAGCTGTTCGATCTAGTTTCGTCCATATCAATCATTTCAACAAAAAAAATTGATCATGATCACCGTTGCCCATACGCTCTTGAACCCAGTTCTTTCAAAGCGGGCGTTTCCAAGTCTCGCACCATCAACGCACACCACGCAAACCTGTCTATGTTCCTTGCCGAGCTGTGTGCAACACCGTAACGCCTACACTACCAAGCACAGCTCAACGGCACAAACAACAGACAGAGAAGTGATGGATAACGAAGAGGCAGTTTACATTGACACTTCTACCAACTATATCTGCAACACGCCATACTTACCACCAGGTCCACGTGAATCTGGACAGGCGATATACTCCGACCCAGTGAGTCACGCATCAACGACATGGCATCGCTTCACAACTGTGCAGCTCTATACCTTACGGCTGATTCTATAGCTTTGGTTGAACTACCGGTACGTGTATGTCAGAGGCAATTTCGTGGTTACGCGATAGAACTCATAAAAAAGCAGGGCAAAAGCAGCCATCTACGCACTCGAGTCTCTTCCAGACTGGAGGCGCGTGGTATCAATCTAGGGCGAAATACTCGCAAAACATGTGCGTGTTCAATCGCTTGCTCAGCCCATGACTCGGGCGCTCATGCGAGTGGTTGGAGAGTCCTCGAGGGCTTGGATTGGCAGAAGTGTTTTGACGTCTTGTTGATCGGACAGGCGTGCGCTCATTGGCTCGAGCACGGGACTGGGGGAACGAGATATATCGAATTGTGGCACGGTCAGCTTGATGGTGTTGTTGGCTTGAGCGTGTGACACGGGCGATGCAAGCGTGCTCTCGTCGACGAGGGAATCGCGCTTGCCGGGAAGTTTTTGGCGGAAGCCGAGTTCGTCGCCGACTCTTTCGATGCTCTTGAAGTACTGGGGCGAAATTAGCACACCGTGTCCCTTTTTTTTTCAACAGAGTAAAGCGAGCTCGTGCTGTACCTTTACCGTCTTGACTTGTAGCTCGAGCGTGGCGTCCTCGTCCACGACAATCATTGGGTGCGGGTGCAGCTGGAGGCTGGACAGTGTCCACATGTGGTTCACACCGCCTTCAATGCACCTCTGCAAGGCCATGGCTTTGTGCGCGCCGGTGATGATGATGACGACTTCGCGCGCCTGGCGTGTGGTAAGACACTGCTAGGGGGGGGAGAGGCTTGTGCTTACATCGAGCACTGTCTGAACACCGACAGTGAGTGCCATTCTAGGCACTTGATCCAGGTTGTTTCCGAAGAACCGCGAATTGGCCAGTATCGTGTCGTAGGCAAGGGTTTTCACACGTGTACGGGATTTGAGGCTGGAACCTGGCTCATTGAACGCAATGTGTCCGTCAGGTCCGATGCCGCCGAGGAAGAGCTCAATGCCGCCGGCTTGTTGTATCTTTTCCTCGTAGTTCTGGCATTCTGCCTCCAAATCGGGCGCATTGCCGTTGAGAATGTTGATGTTGCCTGGATTCACATCGACGTGGGAGAAGAAATGCTTGTACATGAAGCTGTGGTAGCTTTCCGGGTGATCCCGTGGGATGCCAACATACTCGTCCTGGCAGGGTCAGCTTTGCTTGTTCGCACATGCTGTGACACTTCGGGAAGCAAGGATGTGGTGGAGGTACAGGGCGATCGAAATATGTACCATATTAAAGGTGACCACATTGCGAAACGAGATGTCACCAGCTTTGTGGCGCTGCACAAGGTGCTCGTAAATCAAGACTGGGCTGCTCCCAGTAGGCAGGCCCAGAACAAGGGGTCGCTCTGGGGTTGGATTGAAGGCTTTGATGCGCTCTATGGATGCTCGTTAGATGGCCTCGTGGTTGCGTAAGGAGGTGGGATAAGCACCAATGATGTAATCGGCGATGTAGTTGGATGCAGCGTGAGGATCGTCCCTGATGATTAGCCGCCTGCAAGCAGTGAGCTTCCTGGTGGATGCTAAGTGGGGGCCTTGCATGTGCATACATGCTGAGTTATCGTGTGTAGTACTTTGTGAGAGTTGGCTGCGTGGTGAGTGACGGCCCGGGTTCACAGCATCTGCCAGCAGACAAGTGATGATATTTGAAGGGCCAGGGCCTCAGATTCACGTCACATCATAGCGAGCAACATGCTCCCGCAAGCTGCCGTCGTGCGTCCACGGGAGAGAATCTTTGGCAGAAGGTAACGGCGGACTGAAATCCCGGATACGGACATGTTTCCATCATGCTTCGAGGTCATAGCCACGGCCAACAGCTCATGCTGCCACTTGCCTCGAACGGTCGCCCGGGATTCGCGCCATGTTGCACTATCACGGTGGTAGTACATATGTATGTACGGATACTGGTAACACGCCTATCAGCAGACCGCGTGAGTGACATGCCTATCCCTGCGCACTGCCATGTTCATTGTTACCAGACCAGCCCTTGTGATCAAAATTGATAACAGATGCAACGAGGATGCCATGCGGCACGCGCCCTGGTTCTCACAGCCAGCCGTGACAGGAAATGCCATGGGGCGGGGAAGACTCAAGAGGTCGACAACGGGGAAACTCGATAAGGCATGCAGGACAGCAGCGGCGGTGAAGATGAGGTTACATAGAAAAGGGTGGTAGAGTGGCTGAACCCCGTACTCGCCCGCCAATCAGGCCCTGCACACGACACGGGCGGATTCAGCTGGCTGTCAAGGTTGAAGGTTCGTATCCCCGCAAGCTTCGTCCATGGACCACCATGGTCCAGGACCATGGACGCCTCGAATGAACGTCCCGAGCCGAGGAGCAGCACGCTGTACGGAGTAACCACCGTGATGCTGGGACCCCTGTTGGCTCACGACCTTCGTCCAACCTCGCGCCCGAGGCTATCTTATTACCAGGCCAAGTGCTGTCGCGTGCGCTTACCTAGGCACGTCCGTCGCGTTAGTCTGTGAAGGGGTCGAGGGTTAAAGGCCCTCCCTCGCAGCCCGCTTTACGACGGGGTCAAAGCACGTTAAATATAGCTTCCTGTCGCTCTCTGCGGCCCAAGCGTACCGTCACCGCTTAGTATCTTTTACTTCGCTCCCTCCCGGCGTGTTTCTTCAGCACGCTGCGCCTCTGTGCCGACAAACCTCATCGACTCCAGTATGGCGACCCAGGAAAAGAACAGCTTCGGCCATGCCAGCCCTACCGAGCATTCCCTCACCGACAGCACCGTACTGGAACTTCCCGACAATTGGAAGTACAAGAGGTTTACGTGCCTGGGCTACAAGTTGCCGTGGTTCGCGTCGCCTCCTGTCCAGCTGGTAATCGTGTCGTTCGTATGCTTCATGTGCCCGGGCATGTTCAATGCGCTCAACGGCATGGGTGGAGGCGGCCAACTCGATCCGACCGCGAACAACAAGGCGAACACGGCTCTCTACTCAACCTTCGCCGTTGTCGGCTTTTTCGCCGGCACCTTTACCAACAAGCTCGGCATTCGCACTGCGCTGTCCATTGGTGGCATTGGCTACTCGGTCTATGTTGCGTCATACCTGTCGTACAACCACACACAAAACTTGGGCTTCACCACCTTCGCTGGTGCGCTGCTCGGTGTGTGTGCAGGTCTTCTGTGGTGCGCTCAAGGTGCCATCATGATGTCCTACCCTCCGGAAGAGTCCAAGGGTCGCTACATCTCCTGGTTCTGGATGATCTTCAACATGGGTGCCGTCATCGGTAGCTTGGTATGTCACGCGCCCCTTTGTGCTACACACAACATCTCTCGTTCCAGCCAATTTGCTAACCATTCCATTCAGATTCCCCTGGGACAGAATAGCCACACCAAAGGAGCCGCTTCAGTCAATGACGGAACTTACGTTGGGTTTCTGGTCCTCACACTTATCGGTGCCGCACTCGCATGGACTCTTGTCGATGCCAGGGATGTCATCCGAGAAGACGGATCCAAGGTCATCGTAATGAAGCATCCATCGTGGAAATCTGAGATTGTGGGACTGTGGGAGACCTTCTTCACGGATCCGTACATCATTCTGTTGTTCCCCATGTTTCTCGCTTCCAATTGGTTCTATGCCTACCACTTCACCGAGATTAACAACGCCTACTTCAACACTCGCACGCGTGCGCTCAATGGAGTCGTCTACTACATCATGCAGATCATAGGCGCTTACGTCTTTGGCTTTGCTTTGGACTACAAGGGCGTTCGCCGAACAACACGTGCCAAAGCGGCGTGGGGAGCGCTCTTTGCCACCATAATGGTCATCTGGGGCTGCGGTTACATTTTCCAGAAGACCTACGACCGTGCTTGGGCCAAACACGCCAAGGACACCAACACGCAGCACGACTGGACAGACGCGGGCTATGCGGGCCCACTCGTACTCTACATGTTCTACGGCTTCTCTGATGCCGCATGGCAGACATGTGTCTACTGGTTCATGGGTGCGTTGACTAACAACGGTCGCAAGCTCGCCAATTTTGCCGGTTTCTACAAAGGCATCCAGTCGGCTGGTGGGGCTATTACCTGGCGCTTGGACGATATTGGTATTCCGTTCATGACCATGTTCGCGTCGAACTGGGGTCTTCTTGCTGGCAGTTTACTTGTCGCTCTTCCCGTCATCCTCTGGAAGGTCGAAGACACAGTCGCGCTTGAAAAAGACGTTGCATTCACTGACGAGACACTTGCCGAGGTCGCGCCTAAGGCACATGTCACGCAAGCGCATGGTCTGGACGAGAAGGTTTGATAGTTTGATACTCAAACTTGTGATGCATGGAAGAAAGAGGAGCTGGCTTTGGTGGTGGGCCTGGCTTTGATGTTATATTGGCGCTCATGATACCTTCTCTCAATTTTCTCATGGTCACTTCTTCTGTACATGTCTTTGCAGAGTCACGATGCCTGTTTTCAGACTGTAGCTATTTGACTAGCTGTCGCAGGTCTCTGCACGATATCCCAATCCTCGATCTCTAGTCGGATGGTCCCTTAGCGTTAAACTTATGATGCATTTCCTTGCGCCAGTTAGTGAGCATCAGTCTTGACGGAATTAAAGCCTTACCTAGCAATCGTGCTTTCTTTTGATTGCTCGTATCTCCTCTCAACGTCTCCATATGTGAGGGTACGTTGGTGAGTATAGCATATCGCCCAAGGCCATACGTGGTACAGCAGTATATTGCATATGTACCATACAAATGACATTATACAATACACGCATTCGCAATGCCCAATCAAGTAGCGGAGATGAAAGTTCCGGTTCTTCTGGCTTGGGATGATCAGCCTCTCTGGCTCAAGAGCAGACAGCTCCTCCTCGTGCTCCTCATCTAGATCTGGTAACACATTGCCAGGTCGACCGTCGACACAGCGGTTCCAAACCCCTGGCTTTCCATCGTCTCGACCATAGATTAATGTCAAACATCCCTCCCGATAATCCGAACATTCGTCAGCCATCGTCGTCGGCCTTCCTAATCCAGCATCTGAGAGGGCATCTGAGAGGAGGGTGGTAGTGATTGCACACCCACACCTCATACGGTACCTATGCAGCCTTGCTTGTATGATTGTATCGTGGTTCAGGCTGCTTATCGCCACATCTAGACTAGTTTTGTGGACTGCGCTGCGTCGAAGCGACTGTTACATGGGGTGGATCTGACAACAGCTGGCTCGTTCTCATCGGCACTAGACGAGGCATGGTGTCCTGTCGAGCTGTTGCCGCGTTCGAGTCCTTGCATCGGCAACAAGCATCCCTTCCCTGACCACGAGGGATCTTGAGCGGTTACACTCGCGCGGGGTACGTGTATGGCCAGGACTCAGCGGTGGATCTTGAATGATCTTGATCATTCTTCGAGGTTCTGCAACCAGGAGGCGCGGCAATTGACGATGGCCGCAGCTACTATCAGGCAGTCACGTTCATCGAAGCGATGCTCTTGGTGTTATTTGCAAAGAACAGAAGGGCGACAAAGATACTCGGAAGGGTGACATTTTTTTCACCATCTACCTCCACTAACACAAAAATTGTAGATGTTATAAAACAGCCGACAAAGGGGCGATAAGGTCCTAGGATTGTATGGGCTTGGCGTAACTATCTGCTCAGACGCACGCGCCTTTCCCGCTGTGCTGCTTCGACGTTGCGACTGTCCCAATGGTGGTTGCACTCTTCACGCGCTCTGGACAGCTCGCCCTTCCATGATCGCCACGACCTCATACTGCCTGCAATTTGGTTGAATCACTTCCGCTGCATACCCGACTCCTATCCCGCCTACTTACGGCTAGAGGCAATGGCCCTAAGCAGACTAGCCTTTGGGGCCGACGTAACGGTAGCATGGCCCTCGAGAAACACCAAGAGACCCCACCAGTGCTCGCCATGAGTCCATGACGCCCTGCGCTTGCCAGTCAGTCTCCTTTCGCGGCGGACCTGGCGCGAGTGCCACGCTGCATCTGCCTACGACCACACGCCTGCTCGGCTCATCTTCCTGCGGCGTGTCTGCACGATCTCCGCAGGCACCCTTACCTGCCCTGTCTGCCGTGCCTCAATCCTCGGCCAGTACACGCCAGTCGCCGGAGCACTTCCTGCTACGTCTTCTAGCGGATACAACGTCTTCCAAAGTTCTGACAAGCCGTACTACCATGCTTAACAGCCGTTTGCGACATTGCTTTGCTAATGCCTTCGGCCCGCTTCAAGCCTCCGTGCATTGCAATCCACAGTTTTGGAATTCCTCGTCCGTTTCTCTAACACTGATATAACTCGAGCAAACGACGTTCCCCTAAGACCTGGGACCGCTGTCACCATTGACGACACATAACCCGTGCCCCTCTATCCATGCCCGACCTGCTCCTGAAACGCTTCAGAAGACGTCGCGTCACCATCATTCCGGATCCTGACGGCCTTGGTGACTCCGGCCACAGTTCTCCTGCCACTGCCGACCGTTGCTGGTACAAAGAGCCCATGTTAGACTTCTGGCAGGGCCTACTTGCGGCACTAGAACGAATTGCCATGCTACCTTCCCTTCTCCAAGCCGTGCTCCCCTCGTTGTCTTCACGAAGACGCAAGCGGGATGCACTTCGAACGTATGATCGAACCATGGACGATCTGCTGCGCGAAGTCCAGCGTCTGCTGGAAGCGCCACTTGAAGGAGCCAAGTTACAGCAAATGTCTGCAGCCTTGCAGGAAGAATTCGTCCCTAAACTCCAAGCCAGCGACATCTGCATGCTGCCTTCATACAACCACAAGCTTCCAACTGGACGCGAGAGAGGGACCTATCTTGCACTCGACGTTGGCGGATCGACGTTCCGCATTGCACTAGTGGAATTGAACGGAAAGCAAGACGATACCAAACACATGCGCATCGTCATCATGAAGAGCCACAGTATCAACGAAAAGGTTCGGCAACGATGCGGAACGGAATTCTTTGATTGGATAGCGGAGAAGATTGAGCAGGCGCTCGCCGATCCCCAAGTACAGAACGCCAACGGCGCCAAAAGCTTTACAATGGGCTTAGCATGGTCCTTTCCTGTCGAGTATGTGACTTCATCCACTGCTGAAGAACCTTTGACTAACAAATCTTCCAGGCAAACATCAACTCGCAGCGCAAACTTGCTCGACATGGGCAAGGGATTCCGCGCAACGGAAGGCGTTCTCGGTCAAGACTTGAGCGAGCTGATCATGACGCCATGCAGGAAACGGGTAGGCTTCGCCCGTCACGAAGTAGACCCAGCAGCTCACTAATACCAATACTAGAATCTACCAGTTCACTTGGACTCTATCATCAACGATTCATCTGCGACATTACTCTCACGTGCTTACGAGGACCCATCGACGCGCTTCGCTGTCATCCTCGGTACCGGCTTCAACATCTCCGTCCACCTGCCTGTTTCTTCACTTGCCACCACCAAGTACAAGGGCTATCCCCAATCTTGGCTAGATGAGGCCTCCCATGTTCTCATCAATACGGAATGTAGCATGTTTGGGAAAAACGTTTTCCCCACCACTCGGTGGGACGACCAGCTTAACAACATGCATGTGCGACCAGACTTTCAGCCATTCGAGCATATGATCAGCGGTCGTTACCTTGGAGAGATTGTTCGGTTGATTATCGTGGAAGCTGTGCGAACAGCAGGTCTGTTCAGCGGCGAGATACCTGAGAAGCTTTCAGAGCCTTATACGTTGGATACCGGCACCATTGCAGCCATGGAAATGGACAACTCGAAACATTACAGTAACGCAACAGCAATTTTCCAGCAGAGGCATCCACTCACGAAACAACCCACATATAACGACGTACACTTTGTTCGTCAAGTTTCTCAACTCGTATCGCATCGAGCCGCTGCATTTCTCGCAACGGGCATTCACGCATTATGGGCGTTGCGAACCAAGTCTGAAGGCCTGAAGCCTGAGGACACCGGCCACATGAGCATTGGCTGCAACGGCTCGGTCATTGAAAAGTATCCACTCTACAGGGAATTGTGCCAGTCACACCTCGATGAGCTGGCAACTGCATCTGGGGCTGCACCAAAGTCGATATCACTCGAGATCGCTCTAGAGTCGGCCATATTCGGCGCAGCAGTAGCTGTATGCTGTCTCGAAGGGCAGTAGAGTACCGCTCAAACAAACAGATTGCATTTCTTTTATCTTCGCATTTTCTTAAGCGCTTCGATTTATACCTTAACAGTGAATTTTGTACATATTCACGATGCATGTTCGCATAATTATCTTTGCTGCATCTAAAGATCAATCCGGACTTGGATTCGAGGAGCATGAAGAAACATTTCGCATGCGGGAACTTCTGGACAAAGTTCTCCAGGGCGTTTCCATGGAAGCTTTGATCGTCCACGGACGATTGGCAGGGACAGGGTCATGAGCTTGAAATCCACAAAATAATAAACACCATTGAATCGAATTGAATTATCTTCTGTCACGACTACACACCATGTCTCCTCTGTGCTGTCTCCTTGTGACCAGCGCCAGCGAGCAAGCCTCGTATCAACACGTGGCCCGTCACAGAGCATCACACAGCAGTAACGGTCGTCGCAGCGAGGCGTACACGGAGCCAAGCCGTCAAACGCGAAGACGCGCCGCAAGGGTACCGCGTCTAGTACTCCTACCATCTACCTTGCTGCCAGCCAACACAGCCGACGGTCACCGAGCAGACCCCGCTTACAGAGACCTCTAGCACGACACCAGAAGCTAGCATGCATCCACACGGGATACGGGATACCTACCTACCTGCCCAGCGCCAATGTGTAGAGCCGTCGAGCTGTGCATAGAGCTGCCTAAACGACCGCAGTCTGCACGACGCGCGCTCGAAACCATACAGTCACACCGAGAGTTGCATACAGAATCGAGACACGGGTCGCATGCAGCTACAATCTAGATACAAATGGCGTACGGCGTGCGGCGTACTAAGCACTACACATGCTACTTTGCATAGCAAAGGGAGTGGGCTACCTGCACACCAGGAATGCAAAGCAATGCAAAGCCAACACGACGGTGCATTCGGGGCAGAACACCCGCAAGGGGAAAAAGTGTGCGGTTGATTCACCGTTTCGATTCTCCCAGGAAAAAAAATAGACTTGGAACGAGAGTGGAGATGTTGTCCTTGGTGGGGGGCAATGCGAAATAGAGTTGGGAAACAGCGTTGCCTTGGACAGAGTACAGAGTACGTTGTTGTCTACATACTACATCGGCAACAGGCCCCAACCAACCACGTGTCCAATGAAAGAGAGAAAGAGAAAAAATTAATCAAGCAATGTTGATCCCCGCGTACAGAGAACGGAAACTGTACTACCTATAGCAGCTAGCTCATGCATTTCCCAAACAGCCCGGTTGAAGTCTCCGATGCTTGGAAGCGAAGACATTGTACGCCTTTTTTTTTTTTTCAAACCCTCCCCCCCTCCCCCCCTCCCCCCTGATACGGAGTATCGGTACATGGTAGAGATAGGAAGGCGTTGGGTACGTGACCCTCGTACATGGCCACGTGGGCCCGGTACATCGTTCGACCCCACTTCCCGCGACTACCGTAGGCTAGTCCAGGTGATTGACCTGGACAGACTCGCATCTTTGACGAAATAGACAGTACATAGCGCCGCCACCGAAAGCTCTGCTATTGTGAGTTGTTCGTGTATGCTGGGCCGGGGCCCGGGTTCTGTGTGTGTGTGTGTGTGTGGTGGTTGAGGTGTTTCGGCTGGACACAGGGCAGAGGTAACCGTACGTTGCATCGTTGGGGTCCATCGGCCTGATTTATTTTGCTACATGCCACAACGACGCAATGCAGAGGAGAACACGACAGGCGCCTTGGATCGGCCGGACTCAAAGCTGGGTTTGAGGATTTTATTCTTGGCAGGGCTACATGTGCTCCACTGCACAGTGGAGGTTGGTATCGTGTTGTTGTGTGCATCTTCGATGCGTGTGCGTGCCGTTGGAGGTAGGATTGGTAACAGTACATATTGTTCGCCTTGCCTGTTCGTTGGGAAAAGTCAAGGGCTGCTGACGTGCTGCTGCAACATTACCCCGCCGCTGCCGTACACTGACAGAGGGGTTGCGTTCGTATACTCAAAAGCAAATCGTACCATGATGCACTGGAGTGTACAATATGGTATGCTGCGATCCGTCTGTATGCGCCGTCAGCAATAGGTTACTTTGTTGTCGTCTTGAGCTACTTTGTCAAACATCAGCCTGCAACAATGTGGGCTGTTTATGCAATCCACCTTCCAAAGTCGACCTTGTGCTTGACGAGTTCAATGTGACATGGGAAACTGATTAGATTGAGTATGAACTGTGGATATAATGCTCCAGATGACGTGGCAGCCACCAACAAAGGTATAGTAATAGCGTCCGAGTAGTATAAGCCAAAACTCCGAGTTTTCAAACGGGTTTCTCCTGTCCATTCCATGACATGTATCGTGTCGTCGTAAGTCGATGTGTGTAGCCAAAGCAATTTACCTCGGAACTGACAATTCTACAGTCGATCAAGAGAAAAATGGCTTGCTCCATGCCAGTGCTAGAATCGGCATAGTCGTCAACGTTCAACCAACTCGGTTCCCTGATTGCGTCCAGTCCGCCGTCTATCATGAAGCATGCTGCTGACTAGGCTTCAAAGATCTCGTTGTGTAGATCAGAGGGCGACCTTATTGCTAAACAAACTTCCGAGATTCGGACATTCTCGATGCGTAATGTCTTGGAGAAACGGGGCTGTCCACGCACTGCAGCCTAGGCCAATACGGAGTATTTTCATAGAAACAAGGCAATTTCCAATCATTCATGCTTGTAGACTGCATGGAGCCCAATTGGAAGCCCTAAAACGAGCCATCGCTGAGCTTCGCCCAGAGATCCTGCTCGTGATCGCAATGTGTCCAACGTTCTGCAGGTAAATACCATAACTTAGACCTCGGAGAAGTATCGCTTCGATTTACTCCTCACAGCGAGCGCCTTCGGGTCCTGCGGCAGATTGGTATGGTGAACCACATGGGGCCGGTAAACAGCATCCACTGGTGGCATCCAGTCGTCCAGACCCAGGGGGAAATACTCGTACAACAAATCCGCGCTTTCATCCGGACTGCCTGTGACGCCAATCGAGAAAGAAGGAGGCCGCAAATGATTCGCTCTCTTGCCTCTTTGATCTCCGGGTGACGCTGCCTTTTTCGGTTCGTCGTCTGTCAACGAGAGGGTGACTGGCGCAATCGAAGGTCGCTGCGGAGGCGGCACGCTTCTCGATACTTCTGGTGTGGATTGAGCATAGGGCGTTGCATGAGGTAGTTGGGATGAAGGCGGGTCTGGAGGTATGGTGGTCACGGCACCTCCGCCGGGGATTTTCCAGTCTAGAAAGTCGGGAGAGAGTGGTATGTCACTCGGATTGAAGTCGTACGGCATCGCTATCATGTCCATCGGTCTCGAAGCTGGAGGCTGATGCGGCTGGCTCTGACTTTGATTATTGGGGTGGGTCTCGCCTGTTGGAGTCCTGCTAGGTTGCTGCGACGGCTGTGGTTTTCGAGCAGCAGCAGCAGCACCCCCACTGATGGGCATATCTTTGCGCGACTGAAAGTTGCGTGGACTCCTGCCTCGGACGATGATGGGTCCAGAGTGGACTTCGCAGATGGGTATCTTGGCACCCGTGGCGAGGGTGGCAACCACTTTCAAGCGGACAAGAAAATGCTGCTGCAATTCTTTCCGTCGTCCATTGTTTGCTGTGGCTATTCTAAACTGCAACCTCTTCCAAGTGATGGGATAGTTGACGTATTCCGAGTCCATGTCTTGGCCTGTGGAGAGGTCCAGCGGGTACGTGGGAGGCTCCTTCTCCACCTTGTCCTCGGCAGGCGCGTTGCTGGTCACTGGCGTCTTCCACGGTACGGAGATGATCTTGACCGAGTTGCCCTCGAGGGACTCGGTGGCGGAGATGGCGAGTTCGGTGGCGAGGATGGGGATCTGGTCGCCTTGGTCCGTCATGATCAGCTGCAGCGCCCTGGGCAGCGTGACGGTGCCTGTGATCTGGAACAGGTTTCGCCGGTAGCACGTCAGCTCCGTGGGCGCGGCGGGGGCCTCGGCGGCGTTGGTCCACGGCGACTCGGCCAAGAAGAACATGCCATGGAGCTGGGCGGCCATGGACATCTGGACTCGCTGCATGGCATAGTTGAGGATGGTGTAGGGCACGCTCGGCAGGGAGAAGCTGAGGAGCTTGTGGTTGCTGTCGATGCTGGGGCTCTCGGGGACGCCGCCGTGGTCGTGCGGGTGGACCGACTGCTCGTAGACGCTGTGGGACTCGGAGAAGGGGTCCTCGTAGGCGGTCGGGAAGCGCTTGAGCGTGGCGGGCGGCTGCTGGAGGTGGTAGGCGGAGAAGGCGTCTTCGCTGCTGCGCCGGGTTGGTGTTAGCATGGGGGCAGGACGGCAGGCGCGACTCGGTGGCTCCTACCCGGCGAAGGTCTCGACGTCGAAGGCGGAGCGCTGGTCGTAGGGGTCGAGGGGCGCCATGGGCATGGCCATGGCCAAGTGGCCGTCGGGGCCCGTCGCCGTCGGCATGGGCATGGCGGGGGTGGCCCACGACATGGTGATGGTGTCGAAGCCGTCCATGGCGCGGCGGGGAGTCGGTTGGCCTCGGCGCAGCGCATGCGGCGAGCGGTGGGTGGACACGGGCGCGGTGGTGTGGACACTGGACACACACAGGCAGAGGCTGTGCGACGGCCTGTTCCTGATCACATGCAGGCGGCGGCCAAGACCCACGCAAGCAGACGAGATGCGCCGTGCGACAGAGCGACTCCTCAAGGCGAGCCCATGTCTGCGTCTGGCCTGCGAAGACTGCCACCGCGAGCCTCCGCGCCGCCGGGCCAGTCGCAGCGCCGCGGACCCACCGCCGCCCAGCCAAAAATAAGTCGCCTCAGGCCATTCCTGACCTCTAACCCACCTCTAATCCGACGTCGTGCCATGACCGTCGCCGCGCTGCACAAGTACACATACATACAGTCCACCCCAGCCAGTGACATGCCCTGAGACAGCACCGCAGCCTTGACGGGACACTCGAAAGCATAAAACCCCATATTGTTGCTCTGCATTTGCCGTGGGATTGTCATCCATCATTACCGAGTACACAGTAGCACAAAACAACCCCCTGCTCGCGCTTCATTCAACCCCCCCCCCTCCCCCCCCACTACAACTGACATTACGCTGGTGGCATCATCGTCCACGTCGCCGCATCGCAGCTTACTTCCTCAAAGTTGTGCATCACGTCGAACCCCATGGACGAAAAGCCGTCAAAGTTGCCATCCCCGTCCATCTGCGCTGGTCAGCATCCGTCACAAGTCGCCTGCAGAAAGCCAGATACGCACATAGTCCAGCAGACAAGCATTGCACCCTTGTGCTTTGATTTGCCGCATCCCCAGAAGGATCAAGCCCTGGAGAAGTGTCGAGTATTCGCCCACACCAGGCGAGATCACCGGCGACGAAATGCCTCCAGCCGCCTCGTTCAGATCCTTCAGCGGCGGAATGTACTCTGATAGTCGAGAATGGTGATTGTAAAGAACCACCGTGCCTACCAAAGCACCGTCTTCCGGCCGCTTGGCTCGGATAATGCCACAGGCCGAAGGATCGGAGAGTGCCAGCTTGTACACCTCGGCTAGCCCTTGCCGATTGCTCGTCTTGATGTGGTCCAGGATGGGCCCGGCATAGTCCCATCCGTAGACGAGGTCAAACTGTGACCCCGCGCTTGCTAAGCTCTTTGCCATGCCGTCAGGCGGTGACCATGTCTGCAGGTTGCGCGCGACCATGTTGCACACTGGACGTGAGAGTGCAGCGCCCCACCCAAGGTTGGCGAACCACGACCGTAGACGTTTTCGTTCTGATCCATGGCCCGTTGGAATCCCGAGATACATGCTGGGCAACCGTGAGCCCAACTGAAATCGTTTAATCCCTTCTTTTTGCAGCAGCGTTCTGATAGCTCGGTTATGGAGGGAATGTCCAATCGAGAGTTTCCTCCTACCTGGTTCCACAAAGAGGGCTCCAATGACCCCAGTGCCTGTTGACTTGAAGAAGTAGGTCGAGCAGAAGCCATACAAGGCTTGCGTACTGCTGTTCCTGACAACGAAATGGCTTTCTTCCACCTCAGGATGATGCAATATGAATGAATTCGACGTGGCACTCGACAACTCCGATCGCTGGTTCGGCTGTGCACTATCAATCACTGCTGCCACCAGCGTATCGAGCGCATTCGCATCTCTTTCTTCGTTGAATATTTCAACCAACCAATGTTGTCTCGAGGGGTGTAGTTTTTGACTCTTGCTGATCGTTCCTGGCAGCGTCCCGGTAGGTGAAAGTTCCCCATATAGCACCCTAACCAAGGAATTGAGGGCAGTTTCGGTGAAATCATAAGTGCAAATGTACGTTCCGATCGATGTGTCCATTGCGAAATCGTATGGCGAGCTGACAGCTACCACAATCAACGGCTTTTCGCGCCGCTCACCCCCGGTGGTATACTGCATGCTACATATCATCGAAACGTGTTTGGTGAAACCGTGCTGGTACAAGTTCCGGTTGGCGTCTGCCGTGACAACGATGATTGCGCTCGCTCGATTGATGAGGTTCTCGTGAACAGGTCGCACACCGTTTGCAGTATAAGATGTATGCAAAACTCGGCCATTACGTTGTCGGGCCAAAGACCTTCCTAGTTCTCGGAAGACCCGTTCTCCACTCATAACCGATGCGCTTCGCTCCCAAGCCGCGGGCTCCGGGGAATGCGCATTGGCTGTAGCAACATCGGATAAGGCTCGAGACGCAGCAGAAGCAGCCAGCGGCTTCACTAGAGGCGTGAGTAGAAGTAGTTCTTCCTCGCCTTCCAGGATGTTGGTAAGGGGAAGCAGCCTATCCTTGTCTCGAACTACAGATATCGAGCTGTTGTATGCTTTTGTCGACAGCGCTGTGTGCGATGGCTGTAATGTTTCCAAGTAATCAAGTCCAGGCGGATGAAGGGCCTTTTCCCATGATGTGCATTTTGCCTTCATGGTCAAAACACGACTGAGCGAGTTGTAAATCCTCTCCTTAGAGACCATCTCGCTCTCAACACCAGTCTTGAGTCCTTTCAACCCTTCTTGCTGTAAGGAGAACGCGCGGCATAGAAGTACGACGTCACACCCAGCATTGACTGCCATGACCGTACCTCCGCCAACACCGATGTTGTGACTGAGGGCGTCCATCTCTAGACATTCTGACACGACCACGCCATCAAATTTCAGATCTTTGCGAAGCAGCTCGTCAACAACCTGCTCTGAAAGACACGCGTGCATTGCGTTGAGTCCAGCTGATGACATGGCACATCCGCCGACCATCATCGAGTCAAGACCTTGTTCTATTGCCCTCTTGAACGGGACCAGGGCGCTAAGACTGAGCTGCTCCAAGGATTCTGTAATGATGGGCACGTCCAACGTGGAACCAAGAAACTCGAGATTGCCATACGAGGGGAAATGCTTGCCCAATGTTACCACTCCAGCTTCCTTATAACCTTGCATAAATGCACAGCCAAATGCAGACACTTCCTGAGGGTCGTCACCTGCTGTTCGCACACCTAGCGGCTGATTTCGAGCGTTTGTCAGCACGTCGAGGCATGGCCCAAAGATCCAGTTGATACCACATGCTGCAATCTCTTGTGCTGTGGCTTTTGCGACATCGAACGCTAGGTCTGTCGAACCTGTCGCCGCCATGCCCATGTTGCTGGGATATTGACGAATATAGATCTCATCGAAAAGACTGTTCACACCACCATTCTCCTGGTCGATGCCTATGGCCAGGGGAACGGGGTGTCCTGCATCATGCGCGATCTTCTGCAGCTCATAGCAAAGCTTCGTAGTATCCTCTGCCGCTGAACATGGTCAGTCATCTCCCTATGAGACACCTCGCTATTGTGTTTGAAACTTCAAAGTCTCACACTTCAGGTTCTTTGCAGTGAGCAGTAGGTTGCCGACATGGTGTTTCTCGATGAGTTCCTTAATGTGTGGAGTGACCGAGGTTCCATCGAAGCCCATCATGAACAATTGACCCTTTGTAACACGCGATTAGCTAGCCAAATTGCGGCGCGTGTTGGAAAAGTTACCCACCATGGCCCTACATCGTGGTAACGTTAGCCGGATCCTTGGTCACATTGCGCCTGGCGTGTATGAGAGCGGATGTTTGCTTACCTATCGAGGTCATCCCAGACGGGATCGACATGTTCCGTCTTCGCCATGATGACAATACCAGGTGCGTCGGGGTCCGGACGCGAGCTTGCGATGGGTCTCAAGGCTCCAACGTGACTTGTGGAGGCGGCGTGTTGAAGGAGCACGGTGAAGACCGCGGGTCCCCTGCTACCGTTGCATCGGAGCTGGGAGATACACGCTAGTGATGAGCCAATCGCTCCATTCTGCTTCGGTGCCGCGCCCCACCTCTATCAAAGACGTCCACCGTGATACCACTCTGATTGACATCACCATATACCCGGATCATGGGCTGTTCCATAAGCTCATGATGCCATTGCTGTGTGACATCGGTCCGAGCAAGCAGATCATGTATACCTTCATGCAGCCAATAACGGTCTACGCCTGATGGGCGTGCGCTTTCGGTAGCAATGGCACAGCAAGAATGGTAATACTACCCGCTGGATGATAGTGGTGCAGCTTTACTGCAATGGTTTTTATCGGCAAGCATTGGGTATTCATGCTCTGTTAAGAGTGCGAGGTAAGGCGCTGCGCTTTGGAAGGGGTCGAGTTTATCTCCATCGTGCGCAGCCCAGTGTCTATTGTGTCTGTTCTTCTTCATCTCTATTACTACGAGCCCAACGACTACGTCCAATAAATGCATACACGATGCCGTCAATCGTGCCAATACACGGATCAGGCATAGTCAAGTTCACTAACTGCTGCTTGGTCAAGGGTGATAGTCTGGTCAATGGAGATCTCTGGGTGAGCTCCATAACTGGCAAGATATTGAATGGACAAGAGATACTATACGAACATCGCACAGCACCCGAAGAAATTGTGGATCTCGGCGGCCGGATCCTCTCACCAGGTCTGATCGATACACAATTGAACGGCGCATACGGCTTCGACTTCTCTGTCATACCAGAAGATGGAGCATTGGCGTACGGGAAGGGGGTCATGCGAGTCAACCAAAACCTGGTAGCGACAGGCGTTACGTCCTACTTACCAACCTTGACATCACAGCGGCCCGATGTCTATCACCAGGCACTACCTCTGGTGGGTCCTTCAGGTGCCGCCCGCGACGCTTCCTGTGGCTCAGAGTCCCTGGGTGCACACTGCGAAGGACCATTCCTGAACCCCACGAAGAACGGCATACACAATGCTTCCGTCCTCCAAGAACCCATTGGGGTTATCTCCAGCCTCGCAGAATGCTACGGTCCAGATAACCTTGAGAACCCCTCCCCGATCAAACTCATAACGCTCGCCCCCGAACTCCCTGGAGCACTCTCTTCTATACAAGCCCTCACTGCCCTCGGCATACAAGTCTCAATCGGCCATTCCGAAGCCTCCTACGAAGAAGCCAAATCTGGCGTCAAGGCTGGCGCGAGCATGATTACGCACTTATTCAACGCCATGCGTCCACTGCACCACCGCAATCCGGGGATCTTCGGCCTCTTGGGCACAGCCTCCTCGTCGATTCCGAAGCCGTACTTTGGCATCATAGCCGATGGCATACATCTGCATCCAACATCTATCAAGATCGCATGGAATGCACATCCAGATGGACTCATCCTTGTCACAGATGCGATGCGTCTCGCTGGTATGCCGGATGGGACTTATGATTGGACGAATGGGTCACGCATCATCAAGAATGGCGCACTGCTTACGCTCGAGGAGAACGACAAGATTGCAGGGAGTAGTATTCAGCTAATAGATTGCGTGTCCAATTTCTTGAATTGGACGGGTGCGAGCGTGCCCAAGGCATTGAAAGCTGTGACCGAGACTCCTGCGAGGATGCTTGGATTGGAAGACGTCAAGGGCACGCTGAAAGAAGGGGCAGATGCGGACCTGGTGGTGCTTGACCTGCAGGAAGCTGCGGAAGGGGAGAGGAAGCTGGTTGTCGATGAAGTGTGGAAGTTTGGCACGAAAGTCTTCGCCCGAGACTAGGCTGCCGACGTTTGTATGTCGGCAGCGTGCATCGTTGTGCTCCGCAATTAGGCCCTGAGTATGATGGAGACTGGAACGTTCGTGGTTTGCATGTTTGACGGATTGTTGGATGCTTGGAGATACCCCTAGACGAGTAATGAATCAAATGATGGGAGTGACCAGCATAGCATGTGAAGACAGTCGCAGGAGGGTGCCGAGGTACCGATAAGGCACGGTCCGTCACGCAGCTGTCAAGCAACCCCGGACCTGTCATCGATTAATGAGCACAACAACAATAACACCCGCCGCTCGAGCCATGGTGCACGTCGACAGACCGGCGCATACGCAGTACACGCAACGATGTCCTCCCCAAGTGAGCCACAGCCATCGTCTTCCCGCACGCCAAAGACGATTGACCCCGTTCTCCGCAATGCGCTGCGCTACACCATCAGCGCAAAGGAGTACGAGCTCCTCCACCAGTACCTCCTCTCGCGCGCGCCGGCCGTGAAGAGGCGCACGCCGAACCCGAAACGCTTCGACGCTATCTCCAAAGGCCCGGACGACTACAATGTCGCAGCGATCCGCGCATCCTTGCGACTCGGGGTTGCGACATACACAGGGCTGAGGGCGTGGGAAGTGATCAGTACTAGACTTCTGTCGCGGGGTTCGCCAAAGAGGTAGCAAACACTCGCCCCCCTCAAACGCCTCACAGATTGACACGGCCACAGATCGCAGCCCTTGTCGCCAGTTTGGAAGTCTCCCAACGTCCGCCTGAGCGGCTCTCTCGCGCTCATCCTCCTCTTTCACCGACTCCTCCGTCGCTTCTTCGTTCGCATGCGGGAAAGCCTGCTTTCCCATGACGCAAAATCATTCCGACGGCGCAACCCACGTGTTGCGCGGTCTTTAACATCGAGGCTCGCGCCCGCCATAGGATCCAGCTTGGCGGGCTGCTTCCTCGCCGTATGCCCGGGCGACCAGTTGCGCATCACTATGGCAATTTACATATTCACAAGAGCTATAGAGTTCGGGTACAACTACTTGGAAGAGCTGGGTTGCTTCAAGAACACGCCAAATTGGTTTGGCTCATGGCTGATCATGCCCGTAGCATGCGGACAGCTCCTGCATGCCTTTGTCTTCGACCGCGACTGTTTCCCAGCCTCATACGGAAAGTTGATCCTGAACAGCTCTCCAGAGTACATTCAAAAACGACCGGTCGATTATCCCGCGCATCTACCATGGCCATCGACCTTTGACATCGCGGATAACCTAGCAGAGATCTCCAGACTGCGCTGGCCACCGTTCATTTCGCCCATCTTGTTCCCCACCCACGAGACGCTCCCGAAGACTCTCACTGCCATGTCGCCAATTTCTTCGCCAGCACATCCGGCCATGCAATCACTTTCTTGCGCTCTTCTGCATCCGGGAGACCCGTCCTGCCTGCGCACTTACGTGCAATACTGGATCCAAGCTTTTCCCAAGGTCGCCCGCCTTTTCACTGTCTACTTCACTGCCATGAGCCTCACCCGATACCGCACATTTCTCGACTCGCCTGTTTCCGCTGTCAACAATTTGGCAAAAAGCATTCTCCGCATGTCTGTCTTCATCTCCGGAGCTATTGGCACAAGCTGGGGTTCAATATGCTTGTTCCAAAACATGCTACCTCGTAACTTCATGCCTACACAACGCTGGTTCTTTGGAGGTTTCCTCGGTGGTACGTGGGCGTTCCTGGAGCGGAAAAAGGGTCGCGCAAACTTCCTATACTCGCTTCGCATGTCTATCGATTCACTTTGGAAGGTTGGGATCAAGAGGGGCTGGTGGAGGGGTTTCAAGAATGGCGATGTGCTTCTGTTCATCCTGAGCTTAGCCACAGTCAATGTCTTGTACGAGGTTTCGCCACGAAGTGTGAACAGTGGTGTTGCGCGAAAAGCCCTGGGGGTTCTCAGAGGCGAGGGCTGGGTTGATCGCGCAGCGCTTCCTAGGGAGGGAGAGGCAAAGGTGGACGACGACCAGTGAGACCAGGCTCACGTTCGCACACGGACGATTTATGATTGCCATGCACATGGGAGGTCTTTAGTACTAGCTTTAATCGTAATTCCTGTACATGTTCAAGAAAACCTTGTCGATTTGGTAAAGTTATCGTGCAATGGGGTATATAGAACGAGCGAACAATCTGAAGCACCTGGCACAACGCTCGCTATCTTGCCCTTACCTCCGCCTCCGTTCTCCAGGCAAATTCTCTTCACTCTCTTTACTCTTCCACGAGGTTCATGCCCTCGGCGACACTGTCCAAGTCTCCCTTCGTGCCACCATACACAGTGGGGATATTGCTTCCCAGCTCCCCAGCCAACTGGCTGCCGTAGCTCAACACGGTGAACTTCTTGGCCGTCTCTTTCGCCACAACCATCTTCACAGCCGTATACACCCAGCCCATGACGACGGGGACGTTGACGAAGAACTTGCGCGACAGCGTCTCTGGGTAGTATCGTCCCAGCACCTCAATCGTCTTCTGGGTCGCGGCTTTGACGGCAGGATCCTGGCGCAGGAACGAGACTTGGAGGTAGTCGTGGATCTGATATCCTTGGTATGGGTCTGGGCCTTGGCCGAAATCGGGGATAGGGGTCGTAGCGGCGGAGAGGTTGAGTTTCTGGACTGACTTCTCCATGAGGCCGACGCGCCAGCGCAGGAAGCTGCACGGATAGCACGTTAGCATTACGTGTCGGCTGAATGGTAGAGACGCGCAACGTACCTGTCCAAATCGCCAAAGGTTTGCTTCTTGTCCTTGACGGCTCCGTAGATGTTGAAAGTAGCAACGTCCTTTGCATTCTTGCTCTCCGGGACGCCCTCGACTTCCAGGACATATCCCAATCCTCCGAACCTTGCCTTGTCGAAATGCTCACTCATGGCCTTGACAGGGTCGAATTCCTTCCTCCACTTGAGTGTCTCAAGCAGCTGCTGCTTCGCCTTGTCCAAATCATTCTGGTTCGCGCGGAGTATCTTCTGGAGGATGAGCTTGGTGTGGAACGGGTTCGACTTGGTAAGCTGAATGCCGTAGACTTCGTTGTGCTGGGACTCTTTGACAAGGTCCTCGAAGACGTCGTAGAATTTCCTGAGAGGATGCTCGGTCGCGGTCTCAGGCCAGATGGGGCCAGTCGTGGGCTCTGCTGTACTTGCCGCAGCAGGTGCAGCCTCTCCGTTTGGCTTTTCGATATCAATCTCCTTCTTGTCGGCGAGAGATAGTCCACCCAGGCCCTCTACGGCGTTGTCGACTTTCTTGTCATGGGAGGAGATTGCGACAGGTGCATCGACCCTCTGTTCGCTAGACTCAACTACTGGTGCTGGTTCCGGCTGCTTCTCCGAACCCGTACTCTCCACGACGCCGGCATTGTCGGCGGGCGCGATGTTTGTTTCTTCGAGCTTGGTAGACATTATCGCGGGTTGTCAGGCGCGACAAAATATTCCAAGCTGAGTTGCAAGGCGTGGTTTGTTTGGCAAGTTCTGAGAAATTCGGTGAGTGTACGAGAGCTCCGAAATTCAAACGCAATGCACGAGTTCACGTGCTGGGCATGGCACAACCGCGATTTGTATGCAAATACAGGACCTGAACAATCAACGCAAACACAGCCGCCGTTGGGTCTAGAATAGTAGAGACAAGAAGTGTTCATTGGGGTATAGGCTAAGCAAATTCATATTATACTCTTCTGCACCACTGCCTCATTTCTACAGTCAATAGATATTACCTACCGTTCCATTTTCTGCATCTTGCTCCTGATGCCTAGAGCATGTGAGCTAGCCTATCAGTTGACCTGTCCTCAGCTGCAAAGCTTGAAGTCTGTCGCATCCTTCATGTATCGGCGCGAACGTGTAGATGTATGCAAGCTGGCTACTTCCCCATGGCGAATCGGGCGTACCTACTTCTCGAAAGTCAGCAAAGCACCACAAAGCGAAGGCTATAAGCTAAGAAGTTTAGAAGCGAATCAGAAGAAAGATGAAAAGCGTATAGTTGTTCCAGCACTGAGGCGAACCTCTTCTGGAGTTAGCATGGAGTATAAGTGTATCATCATCGCACAGTCCCAAAGAAAAGTCCTAGATACATACCCGTTACTTCTGTGGCTTTGAGCTACTAGTGGTAGGTTATGTTACGACTTGCAGGCAGCTAACGCGAAGTTAGTGACAGATTTCCATACGGTCAAGTATGCGTTATGAGCATGTGTTTGTGATCAGGTAATCGAACTTGTTTTGTTCCCCATTGGTAGGTCGGTATTTGATAGTACTTAATGTTGCTCATCATTGCAAACAGAGTGATGGGGATGGAGGGATTGAGGCCTGAGCACTAACCTGTCGTTATCGTATCGTAACCCAACGAGACCTGTCCAGCATGAGAACCTTGCGCTGTCGTCTCATCGAGAAGACTGGCTCTGATTCAGACAGGCGTCGTCGAGCTACGAGAAGTTGTTTCCTGAACACAAAGTAGTAGACATGGCGGCAGTGTGTTGCTGACGAAGCCGATGAATATCTGCTAAACCTAAAGCTTTGAGAGCTGTTAGCAAGGCTCTCTAGGTGATTTGAGTTCCAGGATGTAGAAATTGGAGGTAGTCAGCAATCCCGTTTGGCTTGGGTGGTCGATCAACATAGAGTTTTTGATAGGGGCGACACGAGTGTTCATCATATAGAGATACAAGAAGAAATTGTATGCGACTTACCAAAAGTGTGTTGTGGTGTATAAAGGCAGGTCAGAGTTCACAGTTTTGAAGGGAACTTTTTGCGACGGCAGATCGTTTAGCCGACCCTAGCGCGGCGCGACAGCTTTGGGGCCGCCCTGCTCTACGCGCATTCCTCTCTGTCCCTAGCATTACCTTCGTACCACTCTTCAGACAGCCACCTCACCCTGTTCTTCACAGCCATGCCGGACTTCGCGAACTTTATCAAGGAACAACGGGATCGCAAGAAGAATGAGGACCTAGCACAGCAATTCCTTGGACGAGGGCGCAAAGCGAATGCACCCGGCGCGGGCGCAAAGCTGCGTAACACCTCAGAAAAGCCGACTCTGCTGAGTCGCATAAGTGGGAGTGCCGGTGTGCAGAAGCGCTCCTCATCAGCCAAGCCAGCTGGGAGCATCGAAGGGAAATGGCAACACGACCTACACAAGCTGAACAACCCCAATGGACCGGCAGCAAGGGCACGCGCACCAGCACCGAACCGCACCGCTTCTGCGTCTCAAATCGATCGCAATAGCCGGACATACGACAAGTTTGCGTCGGTCCTCAACCGCAACGGGACTCAGCCTGCACGCAGCAACGATGCAAATGGCTTCAACATCCGAGGTGTTGCTACCGGAGGGCCATACACAGTCATTGCCAGCAACTTTGCTCCTGGTACAACAGCTGCAGATATCGAGGCTGTCATGGCTCCGCATGCGGGGGAAACTCTGGGCTGCAGACTGCTTACCGCCGCGCCGACCGTTATGGTGGAACTGCAAGTCGTGACAAGAGAGGGCGCCGACAATGTCATTGCAACTTTCAACAACCAAAAGGTTTGTTCCATTGTGATTCTGATGGAAATGATCTAGCTAACCCAAACTCAGGCTGACGGTCGGCTACTTTATGTGTACCTCAAGGAGATCCCCGCCAGCAACGCCAGCCTTCATTCAAGGGCACCCACGGCTCGCCTCACGCAATCTTTCGGCGATGACATGGATGTCGATACGAATGCTGGAGCTCACACCGGCAGCTTTCAAGATGGGCGGTTTGGCTTCAGCGAGGGCGGCCGCAGAGAACCCCCACGAGGACCCCGCAGGCGTTACTAGATGTCCACATGGAGCCCGAACTTTGTTAAGAACTTGATGCACAATACCCACTTCACGACTTGCGATGACAGCAGGTCATTTTCCCCGAGGACTAAAGACCGCACTGTCGCATTGGAATAATGAATCAATGCAGACTTTAGCAGCGCAGTAACTTCTTTTTCGTGAGGCATGAAGTTCAGCGAAAAGTAGCAGAGCAGTATGGTCGCCTCGCATTTAAGCAAGTCACGCGTGCGATAGACGATACGCTCATAGAGCAATGCACCAGCCCTCCATTCGGGTCACGATACCGAGTCCTCAAATCCGTCCTGTGACTCTTTGCGCTGCCTAGGTACCTGCTGGTGCCTGCATTCCACCCCAGCTCTTAGGGCTCCTCAGACATCGTGACGAGCATCTAACCTTAGGCGCCCTGAATAGCGCGAGAAGCGGTTCAACGCATGACGCATCATGACCAAGATTCATACTATGACGGTGCCAAAAGGCGCTTGCTCAATTGCCGGTCGATGATTTCTGCCTATTTACCTTCACCTCCGCCAGCAACCAATTGAACAACGACAAATAGCGCAATGGCCCACCAATATCTAAGTACATTGTTAGCGTGCGAACTACACATAGCAGCGAAAGCTACACCGCCTACTTTTGCAGGAAGCTCTTCTCTGGCTCCTTTGAGTCTATCTTGCCCTCGGCGTTCAGCACAATGGGTTTGTTCAACACCGGTTGTGGGCCTGGACTCCTCTTCACGATCTCGACCTCGACCTCATCGCCGCTGCGTTTTGCGCTCGTCGCAAAGCCAATGTGGTATGGCTCGCCCTTCTCGTCGACGTGTATGATGAACTTCTTGTGGTACTGCTCTGTGAAGCTAGCCGCTGATGTTACAATGCCGCGCCAGGAACCAGAGTTCGGATCCGAAAGTCCTACACGTAGGAGATGGTCTGAGGTGTAGGCTCCCGTGGGAGGTGTATACGATGCTAAGGTGCCGACGGACTGGTCTGCGTCGAACTCGATCTGGGCGAGGGGAATTGGGGATGGGATAATGGCCGCGCTGTCGGAGACGGGAACAGAGGAGACGTAGAGTGTAACGGACGAGGCGACTGCCACAGGCAGCAGGAGGAGTTTTGCGAGCAGCATTGCGAGTTGCGGCAGCAAGATGGTGTGCAGGGAGCCTTGGAAAGTCGTCGGAGGTGAGCTTGGGGCGGCTCGGAACAACTGTACGGAGTACGGTGGTTCCACCTCGCTCCAAGGCTACGCTAGACTACTGCTTCCTGGCGCATCTACACTCCATACAGCGAAACGACTGGGATTGAGAGCAGACTCATATTGATGTTAGTTGAGCTGATTCGACTTGTCGTTGCACGTTACCCCGTATGACTCTCCGCTCGCATGCGCCAGGAAGCAGTATGTCCATCCCACGGTACTCCCACTCGTCAACATGCTTCTGCCTGTGCAGGACCGAAGTCGCTCTGCTGAGGCGACACCGACGCATGATCTTGTTTCGGGTGGCGTGGGGGACGGCCAGCAACTCCCGGATTGCCCAAATAAGTGGACCCGGAGACTCACGATCTCCACATTTCCCCAACGCTTCTGGAAGGGTGTCGGTCAATCGTCGCTCCAAAGTTCCCCTGTGCGCATCTGCTCTGATTTCAGACACTAAGCACTTGCCCCGCCCCCACCATGTTATTAAAGCTTCTGATACCTGCCATGAGCTTTCCTCACACCTCACACTGCTTTTCCCCGTCCACCCTTACCACTATCTTGCCTTGAACTCGTTTCACAATGACAATGCCCTACAGACAAGCTTCGCGGCAGCAGTCGCGACAGATGTCGACAGACCCCCGCAATGAGCTTCACCCTCATGTCGACCACTACATTGGCATCGATGTTGGCACGGGCAGCGCCAGAGCCTGTATCATGAATGATCAAGGTGATATTGTCGGATTGGCTTCAGAAAACATTGGTCTTTGGCAACCACAGACTGGCTACTATGTACTTGCCAGAGCGACAGCCCACACGAGAATCATCGCTAACCAGCCCAGGAACAATCCACCTCGGACATATGGCGGTGCATTTGCTCGTCCATTCGTCGAGCAATGGATCAGCACAACATCGATCGGGAGTCCATTCGCGGCATTGGCTTCGATGCTACATGCTCGCTCGCAGTCTTCGCAAGTGACACAGATGAGCCCGTTCCAGTAACTGGTCCAAACTTCGACAACAAGGATGGCAACGATCGCAATGTCATCTTATGGCTTGATCACCGTCCCGTCGAGGAGACGAACAAGATCAACGCGACTGACCACAACCTGCTCCGATACGTGGGCGGAAAGATGTCGATTGAGATGGAGATTCCCAAGGTGTTATGGTTGAAGAACAACATGCCCAAAGAGCTTTTCGATCGTTGCAAATTCTACGACTTGACAGATGCTCTTACACACATAGCCACTGGAAGCGAGACTCGAAGCTTCTGCAGTGTAGTCTGCAAACAAGGGTTCATACCAGTCGGCGTGGACGGAAGTGTCAAGGGCTGGCAAGAAGACTTTCTCAAGGAGATCGGACTCGAAGACCTCTGCGCAGACAACTTCAAGCGCATGGGAGGCGTTGACAAAGTGGTTTGTCCTCTTCCATAACCTGAGATGCATAGGGCTGATCGACTTCAGAACGGACGCTACCTCACCGCCGGTGAACTGGTCGGCACCCTCAGCGAGAAGGCCGCCGCAGAAATGGGTCTGCAACCTGGAATCGCAGTCGGAAGTGGTGTAATTGACGCATACGCCGGCTGGATTGGCACTGTTGGCGCCAAAGTCAAGCTCAACGAAGACACTCTGGACATGGAAGTTCCCAAAAATGATGTGTCGCAAGCCTTTACGCGCCTGGCTGCCGTTGCAGGAACTTCGACCTGTCACCTCGCCATGTCGCGCGACCCCGTATTCGTTGATGGCGTGTGGGGACCATACCGGGATGTTCTGCTCCCAGGATACTGGATGGCGGAAGGCGGACAGAGTGCAACGGGAGAATTACTGAAGCACGTTATCGAGACACATCCTGCCTTCAATGAAGCAACCTCGGTCGCAGAGACCTACAACACAAACATCTACGATTACCTGAACGAACACCTGCGAGAAATGGCAGAGAACGAGAGAGCGCCACACATTGCCTGGCTAGGGCGTCACTTCTTCTTCTACGGGGACTTATTCGGCAACCGGTCGCCTGTGGCAGACCCCAACATGAAAGGTTCAGTAATTGGTCTCAGCTCTGACAAGAGTTTGGACGGATTGGCTCTCTACTACTATGCTACGATGGAATTCATTGCCCTCCAGACACATCAGATCGTCTCGGCCATGAACAAGTCTGGCCACGTCATCTCAACAATCTTCATGTCCGGATCCCAATGCCAGAACGGCCTGTTAATGCAGCTCATGGCCACAGCCTGCGACATGCCTGTCCTCATCCCTAGATACGTACATGCTGCTGTGGTCCATGGAGCAGCTATGCTCGGTGCCAAGGCTGCAAGCACTGATAAGGAGGGGAACAGTGAGCCGCTGTGGGATATCATGGATAAATTCAGCAAGCCTGGTAAGACGGTAAAGCCAATCGCCGACAAGAACCTAAAGAGTTTGCTGGATGCCAAGTACAAGGTGTTCTTGGAGCAGTGCGAAGGTCAGCAGCGATACAGGAGCGAAGTCGATGCAGCGACCAAGGGCTGGACAAGTGCAAAATAGACCGCATGTTAATTAATTTCAACAAAAGTAAGTGCACATCTCTCGTAACTCAATGAAGCTCCGCTCCATGCATGTATGCAGCCTGGTGCTTACGACGGGTCTTGCGCAGAGATGTTCCCACTACTGCTTCCTGGCGCATACGAGCGAAAATCGCAGGAAGACTGCGCAACAAGTCGACAATGAGCGTCGGCTTCGCATTCCAGTCGTTTTCGCTCGAGCCTCGTATGCACCTGGAAACAGTATGCTTTCAGATGTGAGGAATGTACAGTAGCTTCGCTTCCTGAAGCTTCGCGCGACTTGTGCGGGGTCTGGGCGCGCCACCTACACAGCCTCACACAGCCCCGCATGACGTCGCAATAGCACTAGGTGGTACGCTTGCTTGACTTCGCCACTCACAGCTAGAGAGATCACACCGCGAAAACGACGCACTACTATAAGAGCGTCACTCAACACACATTTGCCCACAACCAACCTTTTTCCCTTCCACAACTCTCACCCATCTATCTCCATAACAAGCCAGCAAAGTACAAGATGGCCAGCACTGTCAACGTCGAGAACATCAGCACGAAGACCAGCGAAGATGAGATCAAGTCTTTCTTCAGCTTCTGCGGGAAGATCCAGTCTATCAGCGTAAAGCCGTCGGGCAACGACGCTCAGACCGCCTCCGTCACCTTCGAGAAGACCGCAGCTGCGAAGACAGCCCTGTTGCTCGACAACACCCAGCTCGGCCCCAACTCCGTACAGGTCTCCTCGGCAAAGTCCATCGACGAAATCGCTGGGGAGAAGGCTGCCTCAGCAGAAGAGGCCAAGGATGGCGATCACCACATCGAGCAGGAGCAGAAGCCCCGCGCCCGTATCTTCGCCGAATACCTCGCTCACGGCTACGTCATCTCAGACAAGGCTATTGAATCTGCTCTTGCCGCAGACAAGCAGCACGGGTACAGCTCCAAGTTCACGCAAGCCCTCCAGAACTTCGATTCGAAGACGCAGGCAACACAGAAAGCCCAGGCGGTCGACAGCAAGCTCGGTCTAACCCAGAAGGCATATGCTGGCTGGGCTAGCTTGACCACCTACTTCGAGAAGGCTGCCAATACCCCCACTGGTCAGAAGCTCCGCGGCTTCTACGACCAGGGTAACAAGACAGTCATGGACGTGCACAACGAGGCACGCTACCTCGCAGACATCAAGAAAAAGGAGCACGGTGGCGCTGGCAAGGACATGAACGTCCACCACCTGCCAGGGCCAGATGCTGACAAGACCACCTGCGACTGTGCGGCCAACACGGGCAGCTGCCAGTGCTCCGAGAACGAGTGCGCATGCTCTGGTTGTGGCAAGAACGACATTCCCAGCGCTGATTCTATGAATGTCCACACTCTACCGCCGCCAAACCAGAACCTCACTCAATGTGACTGCGCTGCTGAGGCCGGCAAATGCCCCTGCCCCGAGGGCAAGTGTGCCTGCAAGGGCTGTGCCAAGTCCAAAGACGCTGGCAACGACAAGGTTACTGTCTAAGTTTGAGTATCGAGGCGTTGGTGGTTGATGGGTCGCGGATGATACCCAGTGTTCTAGAGGTCGATGATTTCATTTTCATTAGTTCAGTCTGTATAGGTAGCCATGAGAAAAGTACCTTTCAATGAATTATATCCTCTCCTATTACATGGGATCAAATGTGCTCGTTTCCTGTATATGTTTGTGTTGTTACTCGTCCCACCGCTATATGCGCTCTCGTCTTGTTTTTTTTGGGGGACTTTCCTTGGCCTGTTCGCGCTTTCCCTCTCAGGCCTTTCGTTTCCTTCCACCTGAGTGTCTCCTTCCAACATACATTAAACCCCTCTCAAACACTCTTGATCAGGCTATTGACGCGCTCCACGTAATTCTTCGAATGCGAGTACTCCTGCATTAGAGTGTGTGTAGTCATCGCGCATTTTCACTTTCACTTTCACTTTCACCTCTGACGTACATCGCCGATACACTGCCTGTCCCACTCTCGTCAACAAGATCTTATTTCAAACTCACTATATTTTCATCAAAGCCATTGCATCAGACGACTCAATGGCTTTCGACGCTTTTGACGAGCTCCCACACGCCTTCAGCCACTGTTTCGACAGTGCCGACGACGGATGCGGGCCAACCGATCTAACATCACGCGACGCGAGCTCCCTCGACGCTTTTGAAGACCTTCTTTGCGTTTTTGATCCGTACCTCGACGATCCTGACGATGGTCCAGCGTTCAGTAACTTCATGGAGGTTCCAATCGAGCTGAGATACAAGGTGTATGAGCAGTATTTTATCGACAAGAAGAAGTTTTTGACGTGTTTCGAGTGACCAGATAGCTATGGCAACCCTTCTTTTTCGTTTACGAAGCCACAACATCCCGGGTGGGAAAGGTCTTCGCCGTTCTTACCAAATCTTTGCCTCGTCAACCACGCCTTAGAGCAGAGGTCACATCTTCCCTTATCGGCCCTATGACATTACATCTGGACAAAACGCTACGCTCGCGAAAGAACTCATGGTGTATAAGGGAAGTAGCACCTTCGTGCTCAGCATGCTTCGAGAGCTCTTTCTTGTGGACATGAACAAAGACCTGAGCACCACGGGCAAGCATAACATGACATCGCGAAGTCACATTATGTCTGCTTCCAAAAACTTACGAGAGCTACACTTCGGATTCGGGGCAAATTTTACAGCGAGAAGCGCGATCTTTCGCGTGAAATGGGTATCATGGAAAATCACCTCCGCAGACTCGATACAAAGCCCATCTCGAGCATGCAACGGCTGCGGATGCTACGTTTTCACATAGTCATCAACCCTCACAATTTGAGAACAAAACGGTTAACAAATGAATAGCAGCTTCAGAAGTTGGAAAGAATCGGAGAGTCTATCAAAGCACCCCTTCGGGAGCGACACCGCGAGGTTGAGGTTCAGCTTACATTGTACATCGGTGAAGAAGCTGTACATGTACTTGCAGCGAGGCGAGAGCTGCTGTCAGGCAGAATTGTTGGCACTTCCTTCTTCGTGTGCACCGACACTCGATGGGTTAGATTGACGCATGGGAGTGAAGTAAATTTGCATCTGACGACCACACGTCAAGTTTATCGTTTGGACGAGATCTTATTACAGCCATTCACTTCACGCGTCTGCTGAGTATTCGCAATACTGCTTGAGAATATATACCCTTTCAACATCACTTGTGCCATACATGCGTTTAAAAGGCCGTGTCATCTCTCACGTGGAAGAAGGTGGCTACGTTTGACCAAATTCTGCGGCATGTGCTGGACATGCTTGACTGAACAATTACCTAGGTAGGCGACTTGATCTGAATGTCTTACGAACAGTCCGGGTTTAGTTTGCGCTCTCGACCTCAGTACCTATCGTAATCTCCTGTCCACCCTTTTTGCAGGTATTGATGACTTGAGCACGCTTTCAAGGCCAATGTGAGCTTGCTATTATCACCCTCCCCAAATAATTTGAGCGATTCGTCTCCCAAGTCACTAATTCACCATTCTGCAATTAATCTGTCATGGCATCCCGCCACATGGTTCATGACGGCAATAGCGTGGTGGTGGCCCGCACCAATGTGTTACACCGGGTCGGTATGTTGGCCACCCGTTCATCCCTTGATAGTATTGGTGGTCGTACACGGCGGACCCAGTCTCGCACCCTTCCATGTGTTATTGATAACATTCTACTAACAGTCACGTAGCCAGTTCCAACGCCATCGACGTTTAAGTCTGCTTTTGGGCCTGCCCCCAAAACTTTGGACCTTGATCGACGCCATACCCTCGGGTTTTTGCTTGAATAGAGTCAGCTGCGCATTACCTTGGCTTGATACGCTTCTCCCTTCCTTCCCACTCGAACACCCGAGCTGAAGTCTTGCACGGCGTGTCCGATCTCAGCACGTCTTCGGCACTTGCAATCACCCAGAATTCCGGTTTGTCCTCGAATCCGAGCGATGCTACAGCGTCTCTTTTCGATCAACCCGAGTCAATGTTTTGACGCATGGTCCTCATTGCCCTTGTCCTTACCGACCAACGACACTTTTCCGGCTAGTACGCAGCACATGTGTCAGATATACTGCATTAAAGCTACTCTGCCACTTGGACTCTGGAATTCACATCTATATCTAAAGGCTCTCGCAAGATAAAGATTCACAAATCTCTTGAAAATTTGAGTGGCCATAGCCACTATTGCAAATACATTACGACTCGACAGCCAGGTGTCATTGACAAGCAATGCTGGCACACAGCCAATACCGGAGCCATAATGAAGGGACGGATATCATACAACCAGTGGAAGTTCCATCGAAGTTCATGTTCATAGACTCTAGTAATGGCGGAGTCAACGCAAAGCCGGACAAAACCGTACGATCATTTGTGATGAAGTCGGCTCGGAATAGAAGGACTTGGAGCACGCGCCCGAAGGGCCCAAAGCAGAAAGCAACTTCTGACACAAAACCTAGGCGAAAGTCCTCCATACGGAACCGTAGCATTAGTTCGCAGGGATCGGCTCCGGAAAAGCTCCTTCGACTCGGACACCATGATCCGGAACTGCTGGACCAGCCGGTTGCATCGCCAGACAGCATCAACAGCGATAGCATTCTTTCCTATGATGATGCAGACTATCTGTGGGAAAGCCCTATGGCCTGCCCCGTGAGCCCATGCACAGATTCCGGAGCAACGGAGGACATTTTTAGTTTCTCGCCGCGGCAGGACGGGCATCTACCACATCAGAGCACGCTCAAGAGACCAGCCTTAAGATCTTTTGATTGCCTTGTCGTTAGCTTGGACGCGAAAGCTGAAAGACTGTTCCATCAGTGTAAGTACGCTACGATTATGATATATCCCTGTAGCTAATAGTCTTGTAGTCATTGGCGCCGCTGTACCACGCTTGTTCCCAGTCGACCCTCACCAGTTATCCGAAGAACTTGCGATGGAATGGATAAGAACATGTGTACAGAGTCCCATTGGAGCCCCCTTCATTTATGCGATCCTCACTTCGTCTGCACGAGCAGCACAGCTAAGTCCGGAAGCATACAAATGGCGCGCCTTGTCAGCGGTCAACAGACTACTTTCCGGCCCGCGCACTAGTACAAACGATACAACAATTGCTGCTGTTCTGATACTGCTTGCCAACGAGGAAGCTGACCTTGCAGATTCCAAACGCCAAGGTGATGAGCGAAATTGCAGCTTAATGGTCAATGAAGCGCATTACAATGGTCTAAGAGCGATGATTCAGCAAAGAGGCGGACTGGCTGCATTGAGTGGGAATAAGGTTCTGCAGGTGTGCCTATTGATGTGAGTTCTGATAATACCATGGTACTTTGTCGTGCCCGTGTTGCTCAACTACGCTGTGGCGGAATTTCTGTAGACGGCTAGCAAAGTGTTGCTAACCACCTGAATCTAGGCACAGTATCGCTCAAGCAATCACAACGTTCAAAAAACCCTATGCTGTCCTTGTTGATGCGGAAGGCCAAGTTGAAGACTACGCCGTTGCTTACAACCACTCACCGAGTGCATTCGCACACATCTTGCGACATTTCCACGAGCTCAACATCAATCGCTCACTGCTCAAGATCATCTTCGAAATCACTGCTTTTGCAGCAGATTTGACGGAATGGTACTCAGATCATACCTCCCTTACCGGCCCCCTCGATTTGCAGAAGCATGCTAGCTTGCTGATGTATCGACTTTTCACCTGGCATCAAAGCAGCGGACGCAGTGCAGTCCATGCAAGTGCCACTACGGCTGCTCTCGATCAATGCATATGCCTCGCTCTCTTGATCTTCATGGTTCACGCGACGGAGCCGAATGTGAGCTCATTTGGTCCGCGTTTGTCCATGACGGTCACCAGGCTACGCCAAGCACTCCTGAAAGTGCCACTGTTCGCGTGGAGTAAAGCACCCGACGTGCTTTTCTGGGTGCTCACGATGGGCGCTTTGGGCGCGAAAAGTCTCTCGAAGTCCAATAGAACACAGAAACATGAACCCGACACATCTTTTTTTCAAGAACACATTCGGCTCGCTTGTGCTGATGAACATCTCAATCACGATACTTCGGTCGACCGGCTGTTGGACAAGTTGCGTGCTTGTCTCTGGATATCCTCGGTATTTGACGAGCGAGCCAGATTACTTTGGGAGTCAATGGGACTCTGCGGCTCGCTCGTGGTAGACTTGGAGGATTTTAGCAGTGGCGATGGCGAGCAGGTGGAAGTTGAATATGCCCTGGGCCGATCGACGACCTTGAGGTTTTTCACCACGGAGAATTGCAGGATCAGACGGGATGGACCGATTTAGTGTTACAGTACGGAGTATACTCGTTGTACCCAAGGAGGTTGGCGAGGGCCGTGGGTACGGTGCAACTCAAACGTCTAGTCATAACTCGGAGGCTAGTTCAGCTTATCTAAACCGTGCAGTAGTACTCCGTATTAAGCAACTTGATGTGCTATCGGCCTGGATGAGGAAAAATCCAATTAAAGTAAACCACATATGGACAGCAACAAGTCTCAGGCCACATTGTTGTGTCTAGACTTATCATTGCATTCCAGAGAACCGACCCTCGTGCTTACCGTTCACGCACCAACCCAACGGTACGCACAATCAATCCCACAAGCGTCCCTTGCACCCCACAAAGTCACACAAGTCCGCTCACCGCGCTTTCCACTATACGACGCCTAAGCGGTCAACCAGCGACCTTGACCGCCTCGAAATCAAACACCGCTCAGCTCTAGAACCAGGCGGGACAAGCTGCAGAGCCGCATTCAGCCACACAAAGCCCCAGCTGCACAAAGAAATAGTGTGCAGAAAGTTAGTGTCTGCATGCCAAGCACGTCTGTTCAAGGATGATATGCGCCTCAACACCAGCGCCCACATTGTTTCACGATGCACGCTGGGAGAACACTGGGGTATCATATCCGAGGTTCGGGCGAGCCGAAAAAGCATGGCTGAGTGTGAGTAATAGACAAAACTAATGACATCTTTTTCAGTTAGAAGTCAAGATGTTTTTCCTGTATCCGGCGCAACTAGGCGAAAAGTGTTTTCCGTATGCCGTACCGAATGGTCTACGAGGAAGTTTCTAGCTTTGTCCAAACGAACAAAGGGACCCTCTGGCCTCTGCACTAGGAAAAGTCTTCCGCTGCTGTCTTGTTTTTTTCTCTGTGCACGTGTTCCTAAGGGTTCATGTTTGCCTCGTGCACCCTCAGCCTCGGAGCGGGTCGGCGCGAGCATTTTTGCTGGAAGATAACGACCCACTTGATACCAGCGATAAAACCCTGCTGCCTAGCTGGAGGTCACGAGCTTCTGTTGGATGCAGGCGGGTGTTGAGACGATGCGTTGAGCCGACCGTCGACGGACGATCGATCATCGGACTATGGGTTGCTGCTGAGGCAAGGCGTGATAAGGAAGCGCGAAGGCCTGGTATGCTCGCTTGCCCAGGGGTCCAGGACAAAGGGGAGAGCGACCTGGGATAACTATTCGGCTCCGGAGTTCTTCAGGGTCCGAACGCCTACGGAAGATGGATAGATGATGTCTTTGAAAGTCAGCGTTATCGTGAACACCAACGCTCCCTGTCCTTATCCGCGCATCCCGTTGCGAATCGAGCTTCTAGACATGATCTGCATGGCAAAATACTCCATTTGTTTGCTTCGATCACTGCGCTCGATTGATCCAAACAATGACACCACAACCAGGATGCCTACAATACAGGAAGGAGTTCTCTCCGATCCGTACTCCGTATTCACTGTCGAAAAGTTGGTTGTGGTCGCGTCATGAAGTTTACTTTTTCCATGTGCGTGGCCTCTTGGGGTGTTGTTGCATCATTGCTTTTCTATGGTTTCTGGACTAGCGCTTCACGGCATGCAAGCCGTGAACTGCGAATTTGCGCAAACATGGCACGATGCAAGGTATCTTGGACACGCAACGGCCAACACCAGGGCCTTGTTTAGGCACAATGGCGCAGCACACTGCCGAAACAGAAACGGCACAAAGTTGTCAGATCGTCATTATTAGACCCTGAATTGGCGTGAGACAAGGCTGCAAAGGTAGTAAACTCCGGATAATGCTGGGGACTTGATGCCCCAGAGCTATCCCCGCAGTACAAATCTCACAGTGCGATTTTGGGAGGTAAGCGTGCCTCCACAATCTGACTGCTGTCTCAAAGGAGACTCTAGCTGCACCAGGTAGGTCCAATGCTCAGCGAGATACGTACTGTTGAAGGCGTTTTACATCAGGAATCGCTTGCGCTTGCAGACAAATAGCTGTTATTATGCAACGTTGATTACCATGTCGAGCTCTCGGCAGGGGCTCACAAAGGGCTCGAACAACGTGTTGCGATGAAGCGGCATGGCGGCCAGCGCATCAGTGACCAGTGCAACCAAGTTGTTGAAACAAGACCGCCTGTTAGACATAATTGGAGGACAACATTTGCGCTCTACCGAAACATGCGTGGGTTATAAGTTATGCGTTGCAAGCGAGTGACGACCATGTCACCATGTCTCGTTTCACCAGTTTTGTCGGTGAGCGAAACGCGCTGCATCACAACCTGTGCCACAATTCCGCGTCCAGGGAGGATATGTACCTTGAAACGACATGTTCTTCGCCGCAGATGTTGGTGGTGACATCGGGCATGTATACCGGCGCCTGACGTTGGTCCCGATGCGCATGCGATGATCTCCAGGTGCTCCAAGCAAGTGTTGCGGGGCGTGGCGCGTGTTTCGCGACGTGTGCGCCACAACGCTGGGGTGCGGCGTGGAGCATGAGGGGATCTGCATTGAGATTGCCATCTTCAACACCTGAAAGCGTGGGGACGCCAGAGATGTACAATATTAAGGGATGATGATGAAAGTATTGCAACAGACTCTAGAGTATCTTCATCCGCAGGACCCAGCAGGCCTCAGAGAGGGCATGACTGTGGAGCGAAGCTACTCATACTATCTGATACGGCGTCATCAATTTGCAATCATCCATCCATGAGCTGCGTTTCGACCGAGCGGAGTGGAACATGATCAGAATCATCCATCCCGCTCCTTACGATTCCGACCGGACCGCCATTTCAATCACCGAGGCCTTAACCGCAGGCGTCTCGGGCAACGACCGTCAAGAGAGCCGGGTTGGCCGGAGAGCTGCGGCAGCAGACATACGCTATGCATACGCCATACTTTCAGGCAGAAACTTCTTCTCCAGTTGCCAGACGGACGATGGTCACCTGCGGACCTGCGGATTGCGCAACACGCTCCGCCTTGCTTGCGAGGCCGTCCCAAGAAACTTGGCATCCTTGACCGGGATGGGTAATTTCTTACAGCGGGTATCTTTGCGAGCAGGAATCAGGATCGCTCATGCTCGCCCATTCACGCGGGTGGGGCAAGGATCTGCCGCACGCACTGGCCGCCAAAAGTCGGTCTATTCAATATTTGGTACGGCATGTGTGACTCCACGGGTTTTTCTCGCTGTGTCGGCTGGATGGCTTGCAAGCATGACAATTGTTAAAAGAAATATGCGGGTGGGGTGTGGGATATTGTTTAGCGTCCTGGTAGAGCTGTGTGTGGTGCTCATGACCTCTTGCGTGATAAGTCTGCAGCAGAATTGGATTACACACATCACATGAGATGGCACAAGATGTTTGATTGAATGTATGATCATGTTTGATTTCCTAACTAGGGCGGGGGTCTCGACCACCACATTTGTGGGAGAGCTCATGCCGCTTGCCTGACCAATTTTCTCCCACAAAGCCCTGTCCTACAATGTTGCTTCCGAGTAAATCTGAGTTGAGTTTCCGTCAAGTGCTCTTCGGTAGCTTCCATGCCGCGCCGCTGCGTATGCCAATGTACAAAAGAAACAGGATATAATGCTCGCTCTAACCGACTCGCTCGCTAAAAATGCTTGATCAAAAATCAAAAGGTCTTGAGGTAATGGCCTAATAACTTGTGATGAGCGGAGCCGAGTCCATGAATAGTGGCCGATCCTCCATGATATGTGTTTGCTTTGTGTTGTAGAAGGATGTAGTAAGCATCGCCTCCTTTTCTGAAAATTCGAGGCTTGCATTGGGCGGTGAGGCTGGCGATGGTTCGTCGTCAGAGTCCTCTTCGTAGGTGAGCTCGGGCGGTGATTGTGATTGCGATGGCACACGGGTGAGAGCGAGCTCTGAGTCGTCCTCCATGTCGTCGTAGAATTCCTCCTCGTCCTCGTCAATCTCCATGGAGGAGATCATGACAGGTGATTGTGCGATGCGGTGGGGCATGGAGACCATGTCGAAGTCATCGTCACACTCTGACCCGGAGTCTGAGTCTGAGTCGTCCTCCTCTTCTGCGATGCTGTCGGCCCACTGAATGTGTCGAGGCTCCTCTACCTTGGATGCCTTGGCCATGGTCTGGTTGAACCACGCTTCCTGCTGGCGTTCGGCATCTTGGAGTTCGATCATAAGGCTGTCGAGTAGGTTGGCATGACCAACAAGAAGACGGAGGTCGTGGTCGGCGCGGGAGGCCTCTTTGCCCAACTTGGAGCGAGCGGATGCGGCGATGTAGTAGGTTTGAGTGAGAGACATCTTTTGCTTCTTCTGTGGAGGTGACGAGTAGAAGTGGGAGCGAGTAGTCTCAGCTGAGATGGGCTCAAAAGCAGTTTGAATGCGGAGGTGCGATGAGGAAGGCATTGTTGTTGCAGGCAGAAATATATTTCCCTAAGATATGTGAGTCAGTTTGCTGGATGACTGGGAAGGCGAGGCTTCACGAACCTTAATGCAAGAGCCAATGCGTGGAAGGTGATCCGAGCTTGGGGAAATCGGCGAAATAGGCGAACAATGGAATGGTGATGTCGAAGCGATGATGCGTTGATGTCAAGAGCAGGTGGTTTGATCGTGAGGTTGTTTTATTGTTTGATGAATAGATATGAAACTCGGTAGTGGCATCTGGGGCATGGCTCTTATGTGTATGCCTCCAACTCCCCAGGCACGCTGCTTCGTGGTCCGCCGGGCTTACCAGGGCACACACCGCTCGGAATTATTGACTTTGTTTCCCTCCGTCGCTTGGCCGAGCGACCGTGATTCACAAGCTGCAGGGGTACTAGCGTGCTGACGAGGACACTTGCAGGACACTTGCTAGTCAACTGCTAGGTTTAGGCTCGCATTCGCTCGGCCGTAGCAAAAACCCGCTCCCGCTTCAGCAGTCGAAACAAACCACCGGACGGAGAGAGACGGACATATCGAGGGCATACTTACAGTGCTCGATTACCTATCCTGCATGCAGACTGTGGCGCTTTGTCGGTCTTTACTCATTCTCCATCACTGATACTGTCAAGTCGATTGCATCATGCTGGTGCATACACATACATCACAGTACCTATAGTGGGCACCATCAACGCCTGGCACACTGGGTCCCGAGTCCTGACTAACTGACAGCGCACGTACACACGCACGCTGTCACCCAAGGGCGTGCGGTGTGCTGAGCCTAACAATGCCTGGCTGCCTACGGAGTACCGCTGTCCTAAGGCGGCAGCACTGAGCAGGCTCAGCCTAGCACTTCAAAGCCACGGATGACTCCACTTGCGGAGCGGTCAGCCCTTCATCTGTGGCTTTCAAACGTGTTCCCAATTCGGTCTCTCGCTTACTCGCCTTTGCCGGATGCGAGAACATACCCCTGGGCCTGCTCGTGCGCATTCCAGGTACCACTGTACCATGAGGCTGTCCATCAGCTGGAGGTTTTCTTTGTCTCCACGTCCTCATTAGACTCACCACGGCAGTTTCCAGTGTGCGAGCCAACCACTGCGCTATGTGGTGACTTGAGCGGATTGCCGCGTCACGACACAGTCTGGTCATCCATCCGGGTGGGGTCCGGACGAACTATGTATCGTGACCTGAACTTTGGTTCGGATGGTTTCCTCGGGGCTGAGTGTGAGCCCGCGCCGTCCGATGGACGATAGGCATCGAGCCAGGCTGTCGGCAGCGTCATGGCCTCTTCCCAACATCATGCACTTTTGATCACAACATCATCATACAGCACCCAGGCCGCGGCCGTGGTTTCGTGACTGCTGAAGAGCGCTGCACTAATGCTTTCCCCTCTGCTTGAAGGTTAAGATTACAAACTCCTATCTGCGATCCTTTCATCTGCAGCTGTTATTGGTTAGCGCGGACAGCTTTGTCAGGCATGCTGAACAATCTCATCTGACAAAGCCCAAGCTAGCTTCGCGACCCAATCACTTGCACCAAAAGCTAGAACCCGATGACATGATCACGCACATCATCTCATGCCCTCCGCACCTAGCAGATGATCTGCGACACGCAGTCCTCGACCGTTATCGGCCGTAGGGCTGGCTTTACATGGCGACAGCGACCTTGCCAACGGTCCATGTCAGAGTCAACGCTAATCACATTGTCCATCACACTCGTACTGTCGTCTAGCGAAGGAATCTCTGGAGACGCCGAACCTGCTGTATGAATGGGGACATCATTCTCTGCTGCAGAAAAAAGGGCTGCGCATGCCAAACCTGGCAAGTGACAATCTGCAGCGTTGACTCAGCTGCTACTCCGTACATAGGCCTGCATTCTCCTATACAACCAGCGCCTTTACGTTACCGCCGCTTCGTGAACTGGTTGTACAGCAACTGGGCTGTCGTACAAGCGCATGACACCTCCGCTGCGGTCCACTGCATCGGTAAGCCACTCTGCGACTCTCACCGCTCCACTTTGACGAGGCTCAAATGGTTCTCGCAAACATTGAGTAAGCCGCGGCCCACTTGTATGCGCAGTGCGGCAGTGTAGCGAATACGATGCAACAATGCGAATCTACATTGCACTTTGAGCAACAATGAGTCTGAAAGCCGCTTACCCTGTTCGGGGTAACATTGAGGGAGCCGTTTCGACTGCGCCTCCGTTCGTGCGTGCCCACTTGTACATCCTCTTTTTGTGTGTTGCGTTGTATTGTATGTGCAGTCCGTCCGAGAAAACGCGATATTGCCGGCATAGATCCAGCGACATTCCAGTGCAAACGCCGATGCTCCTCTTACCTTTCTGATTCTCCACCGAGCAGCTGGTACGGCCAGCAGGAGCAGAATAGACGATATTACGGTCTAGAGACCATGCTCAAGCGTCAAGATGAGTGAGAATTAATACGAATCAGTGAGCAGTTCACAGAGCGATTGATCGATCGATTTAGAGGACGAAAGTGCCTGATCTAGAAAGAAGTCCTTTGCTACCGGCATACCAGGCTTTCATTCCAAGATCTTACGATCTCGCGATGTTCGCCACAGCATTTTGAAACATGTTTGGCTTGGTTTATTCAGTGGTAATACAAGGGCACCATCTCGTTCCCAGGGCATGCCGCGGTAAGCCATGCGTGTCTACGTGAACGCTTTGCCCAAGTCGGATTGAATCCTTAAGTCTTTGTCCCACTCCGCATTGCACAGCACCTCGTCATAGGGCTTACCATGGTCTAAGTAGGATTTTGACCGAATGAGTGCGTTGTACATTCTCAGCATACATCAGGCCTTCATTCAAAATCATCGGCAGTACGACCAAACACAACATTTTCAATCATACAAATGTCCTTTTCCACATATCAACTTCTTGGTCCAAGAGTTGTGAAGTTTGTCGACCACATATTCGTTCAATCCGACTGTTCTTCGAGTCTATCAGTTCAACTTGGTCGTCTTAATCATCTGCACCATTTCTCCAGCGCCATATCACTTCAGGAAATCTGTTCACTCCGAGGACGACATCATGGTGCACCATGTCCCAAACAGCCGGCACTCTTCGGTTAGCAACGTGCAAAAATATCACAATGCTGTAAGTTCAACTCTTCCTGCAACCCGCGTAACGCGCTTGAACTTTTCGCTCATAGGTACTAGCTATCAATGCTTTACGCAGATGCTTATGTTTGTTTTTTCAGAGACATAGAAAGATCTGCAGGACGTAGCAGTGCGTGGCACAAGGGGTGGAATCGGAGGTCTTGAAGCCTCCTGACGCCCACGTCTGAATCGTCCTTCAGCAAAGGGCAGAAACTGGAGAAAAGTAAGATATCACAAAGCGAAGATGAGATAACTGCATATGCTAGTACCCAAGATCTCCTGTAATCATCCGCCCAGTGGCGACTCAAGTCCCTTAATCGACGAATAAGATAAAGACCAGAGCTCCCAAGAGAGGCAAAAATCCGAGCTAGACGAGATGCGCAGAGTCCTGCATAGCAAGTTTGGCCTCGTGTTATTAAGACGGGCTGCCTTTAGGTTTGAAGTAGGCAAGGTGGGGACTCATGTGGCCAAAGTTACCGTCTTCCCGATCCAGAAAACATATGTTGGAAACACGCATAGACTGCTATGTGCACGCGAACAAGGTAGAAGATTAAGGTTTTAAAAGGCCTGAAGCTTTTTTAGAAAAGTAGATTTTGCACAAAAGGCTAGTGTTTACACGAGAAGCTGATGTTTGCACGAAAGGCTGATGTTTGCACGAAAGACTGGTGTTTGTAATCTCTGGTCCGCTACTTGAGCACACATATTGATATTATCAGGTCTTCAGACACATTGGTAGGTCAATCTTCATTTGTATCATGTTGGTTTTTCTCTGGGAAAGAACTGTCGAACCATACATCCAGTTGGTCGACCATCGAACTCGAACTACTCTCTACCAGAGAGCGTCTACTTTTGTAATTGTACCTGATACATGGAGAAAAGCATGGCAGAGAGACCTCCTGCTACATCTGTTTTCAGCATTCATGCACTTCTTTTCTGCGATCTTACTAAGAGAAGAATACAGCCAAAGAAGTGTCGAGATCCCACGCACTTGTATTATCTTGTAGGTAAAGTAGCTTTTCTAGCTTTTACCACTCATACACAGAGACCAATACGACACGTTCCTAGACCACGCGGTGGTTGATCTGGATCAGGCGCTCGTTCAGAAATGCAACCGCCGTGGGCATTATCACGCGGCCTGCATCTTCATGAAACTTTACAACGATCTACAGCAATGACAGAGATGTTGGTCTTGAACTGACGTCGGGTTCCAGGACAGAGATTCAGAACTACTCGATGATCATCACGTGATGGGTGCCTGGTCCGTGCAGCCCTTGCTTAGCGTGACGCGAACATCGCGACTGTACGAACTTCGAAGTGTATCGGTCCCCCTTCACTAACGCAGGCGCACCATCAACCTTCCTTCCACACGTCACATCACACCTTCCAAAGCGCCCGAAAAGGGTTCGTCGCAATCACTACCCCACGTCTGTCCCACCAGCACGCTTAAACCCAGCAACCTCCTACTCAGTCGCAATGGCGCGCGGTCGGCCTTCTCGAACTGCAGCTCGTCGCAGTACGCCCGTACGAAGTGTAACACCAGCACAGGACAGCGACGAAGAAATGGCCGATGCGCCCGAGTCGCGGCCAGACACCCCGAAGGCAGAGGAGGAAGATGTCGAGTCGGCAGCTCCCGAAGGTGACGAAGAAGAGGAAGTGCCCTCGGAGCGCTCAGCGTCACCCGTGGTCATCCACCAGTTTCCTCGCAAGAAGCGTCTAGGTCGCCCCCCGAAGAACCGGCCAGCGGATTGGAATGCCACTGAGCCAGATAACACCTCAGAAGGAGGCACTCCCATCAAGCGGAAGCGAGGACGACCTGCTGGTTTCGGAAGAGGGCGACCTCCAAAGGGTGGAGTGCCGCAAGTGACTCGTACTCAGATTGATAAGGAAGGCACCATGATAGACGTTGTCAACGATGAGGCCGACCTACCCGCGGACGAAGAAGGCGAGCAGAAGGTGGACAAGTTCGGCAACCTTCAAGGCGGTCGAGACTACCGCGTGCGCGTATTCACAATCAGAGGGAGAGGAGAGCGGAAGTACATGTTGTCAACAGAGCCCGCCCGTTGTTGTGGATTCAGGGACAGTTACCTGTTCTTCACGAAACACATGAAGCTCCACAAGGTCATCGTTGATGACAACGAGAAGAAAGACTTGATCGACCGAGAAATCATCCCTCACTCATACAAGGGGCGCTCGATTGGTGTGGTTACGGCACGATCGGTGTTCAGGGAGTTTGGAGCCCGCATAATCATCGGTGGTAAGCGGGTCATTGATGATTACTATGTCACAGAGGCCAAGGAGCAAGGCGCGGTAGAGGGCGAACTCGCAGATCCTAACGACAGACTACCACCGCCAGGCGAACCATACAACAAGAACCAGTACGTGGCTTGGCACGGAGCAAGTAGCGTGTACCATACTGGCGTTCCAAGTGTGCCGACTGCAAACGGCAAGCCCGTGCCTGGTAAGCGGAAGGTTAACATTACTTCTGCGAACTGGCAATTTGAACATGGTCGTTCTGCCAGGTACGTCTTTACTATCAATGCTCCATTTGGAGTGTACTGACTTGCCCAGTCGCTTCAATTCCAACCTTTCTGCGTTGCGTAAGGCGAACCTCGAAGGGGTGTACGATCCGCACACGAATCTCATGTGCTATCCCAAAGTCACACAGCCAACGCATGCGCGATGGGAAGAAGTGCCATCGGAGGAGACTGATGTGCCTCCGCTTGTGCGCCAGAAATACCTGGTCGTTGACTCGTTCTTCCAACAGCCACCTTTTGCAGGGCTAGGGTTGCCTGGTCCCGATGCCAACTTCATCGATGTCGGTACGAATGGCCTTCCGGAGGTGGACGATGAAGACCTTGAGAACATGAAGCCCGATGAACGCCAGGCTTTCACATTTGTGAAGCAGGAAGAGGCGGACTGGCGCAGTCAATGGGGAGGTGAGACAACGGATGGGGCACGAGCAAAGCCACGGATCGGATTTGTTGGCGTCCCTGTGTAGCATGCTTGGATCCAGCCAGACGGCACGATTTCTAGGCGTTAATGATACCATGGGTAGTTGCTCCTTTGCGAGTACAAATTTCCAAGTCTCCGACATGTCTTTCTCACCACGACCTTCTTGCAATTTTTGCTTGTAGCTGTTTGTCGTTGACGGGTAAATTGCAAGGATCATGGAACCTCGCTTTCCTGCCACAAGCTCTTTGTGGAAAAAGATTTGGCCTTTGTCTGTCCGCGTAAATTTGTATGGTATATTTGGGTTGTGCGAACAAAGACAGACCACGAGACGCCCGCGTCGAAAGAGCGGTTAAGTCACTCACAAAGAGAAGTCGGCGATGGACGAAGCGTACCTGGAGTCCAAGCTCAATAGACTGCGCTCGCCGTCAGCGGACCGAAGGCGGCATCGTCATGTACTTCGCATATTGTCATGTAGACTCGTGAAGGCACTCCCTGCTCTTCTTCATATTCCTGAGATTGCATGTTCGACGAGATGTCGATTGGCATCTTCGCTAACATGACGACTTCAGCGTGCACCGCACCATTACTGGATCAGTCGCTCTTCAACACCACAGGAGGATGTCAGTATACCCCACACGATGTACCGAGCAAGCATTAACAGAAGAGTAGATCTACCAGGGCGATACTGTGGCCTCGGATCTTTCGAGATCGGCGCCAGCGAGGCGTCTTGTTGTTTTCCATGCCCTATGCAGGATTGGGTTTATTCACATAGTACGTGGAACAGCTACAGGCTTGATGATAGTTATACTCCCTACTAACAATGATCATCAGACTGGAGAACCAACCTTCGTATTCCAAACTACCTTTCGATCATCAGCATAGTCTTGTGCTCCTTCCTTCTCCTATCCTTCCTCTGCCTGCCACCTGCACAATCCCATCGACACTACCTTAGCATTGGTCTCCTGATACCCGTCCTGCTCATTTCCCTCTCGTTCGCTATTCCGGTATCGACAAAACCAAACTACTGCTTCGATGCCATCACACCGTCCGACATGCACGACAGCATGTCATGCGCTTGGACAGGCTCGCTCGTCACGCTTGGTGGCCTTGGATGCGTAATCTGGGTGTTTCTCCGCTCGCTCTGGCTCTTCGTCCGCATAGTCTACGATGTCGCGCCCGGTCGAAAATTCATGTTTGGAAGTGTAGCTGCGGGCACATTGCTACCTATAGCCTTCCTCATCGCTGTACTATCTAGTACAGGCTTCTCGTATCGTATGGGCTCAACGTGCCTGCCTAATCACGAGAACGCCATCTCCACGTTCTGGGCCTGGCTTGTCGTGTTTGCTATTCTTGGCTTTCTGCTCCAAATCGTCACAACAGGATATTGCATTTGGGTATACACGAGGACGCTGAGAAGAGAATGCTCGACACCAAGCTTCAATCAGGGCTACGGTCGGAGTCAACAGCGTTATGCGAATCTGCAAACTTGGGCGAACATCAAGAAACTCTTTGTGCTTCAGTGGCGGAATATTCTAGTCAGCGTGTTTGTGCTTATTGGCAGCTTGGTATTCTTTATTGTCTTTTGGACACAAGACTCGAGATTAGGGAAAGTGTTCAACGATCAGTCTAACATCAAGCCTGTCAAGACCTGGATTTTGTGCCAAATACTGTCAAAGGGCGATAAGCAGGAATGCAGGAAGTATGTCGGCAACTTCACTGTGAACGAGTCTGCCGTGGTAACAGCCCTGATTCTGGCATCTGTAAGTTCTTCTGCTTCTCTTGCTTATCAATCAATTCGAGCTGACAACCACAGCTTGTTGGCATAGAGCTTTTCATATTGCTCTTCCGAGCGTCCATGTTCCACGCCTGGGTAGATCTTTTCACGCGCTTCTTCTACCAACAAGCTAGCAGACCTCCAACACCCCCGCTGACTTCGCTTGACAATGCAGAAATGTACTCGTTGGCAGGCTCCACGTTGCGGAAAAGTGGAAGTAGATTTGTTGAAGGCTTCGAAGCACCAACATCATCCAACGGGTCTCTTTTGCATAAACCAAACGGATCTCAACCCTCGCATTTAAACGCACAAGCCTTCGATCCAACATCCGTCCCGACTTCTCCAACAAGAGATTTGCGACCACCAACACCACCACCAAGATCTTCAAGACAACCACCGCGACCATGTCAATCACATCCTCACACATCTTCTACATCGTCGGCCCCTGGCCCCGTCGGCTCCACATTCGCCTCCTCCACTATACTACCCGCCCCGCCGACGATTCACATCACCTCGCCCTCACCACTTCTAGGCACAGTCAGTCTCTCTCCACTATCAACGCCAATATCTGCGCCAAAACCTCTTCTTCCGCGTCTCCAAACCCATCGCCACTCCTTTGTCCCGTCATCGACTCGCACATACCAACCCACCAGACCTGTACCCGCACCACCCCGACATCGCGATAACATCTCAGAAAAAGATTCCAGCCCGGCTAATCCAACGAGTGTGTTCAGCTGCATGAGTTGCGGAACGCGGAATACTGAGCGAAGTTGGCGCGATTCGACGATCAGTGCGTTGGATCAGGTTGTTGACGAAACTGGCGAGGATAGTGCATTCAAGAGAGGAGCAGGTGGATTGAAGATTTCAAGACCTGTGGAAGGGAGTTTCAAGCATGTTGATGGGGCGTTTGTAGGGTGGGCAGGCAAGCCGTTTGTGTTTGGGGATCGGTGGGGAAATGAGGAGGAGGAGGAAGAGGTTGGGAAGGCGAGATGAGAAAACTATTTCCGAGCTTGTATCTTAGACAACTTTGAATCGACGCTTGGAAGATAGTTGTTTAAATATGACGTCTTCTTCATAGTCCACCAACGCGCACATGTAGATTTAGATTCGTATTCATCGTTGCGATAAGCACGCTTATTCAGGCTCGTCCCAGCCTTCCATCATATCCGACCATTCTAACGTGAACGCCGCTACGATATTACTCCAATCTCGCACGGCTGGCATGTCCAAATGCTCTCAGTCATCTTGGATCGTGTGCCAGACATCTGGGAAGGGACTTGGAATGACGTGCAGTACGCTGACGCCCTTACTGATCAAAGGGAGATGGTCATCACTCACCCCTTCAAATGCGCCAGTCCTCTTATCAGTATCTGGCAATAAAGGCGAAGTTGGTGATGAGGCGAGGAGGTGCAAGTCCCGCATGCGGGTCTCGATGTTAGAGAGGTGCCGATATGCCCAGTGTATGGTGGAGAAGTAGGATGGAATGCGCGGGGAAGCGGAGCCGAGGAGATCGAGTAAGAGGAAGAGAGAAATCTGATTGAGCGGCGTGCGGTACTTGTAGAATTTGGCAGATGGTGGATTGGGCCATGTTGACCATTGTTGCGCCAGGGCTCTTGACAACTAGTCAATGTACTGTATCTTCTGATATACTTTGGTTGCATTGCCATAACTTGATCCATAGAAACTGCCCTGATCAGTCCACTTCTCAAACGCTTCTTCGCCGTCCAAGAATATGATCTGAACACGCATGTCCAATTCCCACTGTCCCACCTTCTTCGAGCTCTTGCATTTCGTCGTACATTCTCTCCACATAAGTATCAATCACTTTTGCAACGAACATGATTGTTGAACATGGTGCAGCACTATCCGTCGCGCGAATGAATCCGTCCGGCTAGTACTTGGAATCGTAATGCGCCACTAACGTGAGCATGTTTGCCGGGCCAGACTTGACCCATGGCGGTTCGCGCTTGAAGATCAAGTTCGCGTATGGAAGTTCTGCGCCGCCAGACGTGGGTGTTCGACATGTGCTGTTTTGCCATTCAAAGTCCCAGTTAGGTAGTTGTGTCTGAAAGTAGTTGGTCAAGTGTTGCTGTATTGTTTGGCCTGGTATTGTCATTGGGCTCGTGAGCACGTGAAATGCGCTTTCATCTTATCAGATCGATTTCGCTTGAGACACTGTGGATCTATCTTGTCCCGCGCAAACTCCGTTAGACACCCCAAACGCCGACATGACCATCACAGCGCTGTATTGGGCAAGACGACATGGAACGAATTACGATGCACGTTGTTGAAGACGACCATGACGTTGCTGTGTACACTGCAAAGTCTTGCATCTACTCCACGATGGTAGGATCTACAGCTTGGCCTTGAGTTGGCCCTCAACCTTGACCATCGCTCGGCCGTTGGTCAACACGGTCTTGCCGCCCTCGACACGCACGATGAACCTGATCTCCTCGAAGCCGTCGCCGTCCTTCTCGCCGGTCCTCCACATCTCGGTGATGAGCTTGTCGGCAGGCTTGACCGGGGCCGCAAACCTAGCCTGGAACTCCTTCATGTTCTCTGGCTTGCTCGAGGCGAAGGCCTGCAGGATTGCATGCGCAGACATGTTCCACGAGAACAGGCCGTGGATAATAGGCCCGCCAAAGCCCATCTTCTTGCCCGGCTCGGGGTCTGCGTGGAGAGGGTTGTAGTCGCCATTTAGGCGGTAGAGATGCGCAGTCTCCATTGTCGTCTGGTGCACGCGTGTCGCGTCGGGTGCGCGGTCGGCCGGCGGTGGGTAGTTGGGTACTTTAGGGCCTGTACCCAAACGTGAATATCCTGTTGAATGTGGTCTTTCAGAAGGCGCGTGAACTTACCCTTAGGTCCTCCCCATCCTCCCTGCCCAACGTAGAAGCTGCTTCCGACCGCCCTGGTGTACGTCTCACCGCTCTCCGCGTCCACGAGGCATTGCTCCGCCTCGACGACGGTTCCCGGCTTGCCCTTGTCATATACACCCAAGACCTTGCTCCTGATCTCGAATCTTCGGCCTTCTGAGCTTACAGGTAGGGGCTTGAAGAACTGGAGCTTGCGCTCGCCATCAAGGACGCCTTTGGTGTCGAACTTGGGGACGCCCTCGATGGGAGTGCTGTTACTGCGTGCATAGAAGTCGATGACTTCTTGGTCGGCGTGCTTGAATGGGAGAATGATTGGGTAGGTTGGGAAGGCAGCGAAGGATGGGTGGAGTTCCTAGTGTGTGTTAGTCGCACGTCGTTCTTTTGTTTTGGTCGGCCCAATGTGAGCGAAGGCAAAGGACTAAGGACGCACATAGAGGAAGTGAAGCTCATCTGGATACGTAGCTCCAATGCTTGCTGCGAACAGCAGAAGATCACGCTTCAGCCATTTGACTTCAAAGGAAGGGAATTCAAAGCCGACACCGGGACCTGCTTCGTTGTCCATTTTGACAAGCCGGATCCGATCGAGTGTTCAACTCTAGTGCTCTATGGTGTTTGCAGAAGTCTAAGTGACAGTTTGGGGACAGCTATGCGCTGTTCTAGCCTTGGAAGCTTTTGATGTTTGAATGGGGCGGCAATCAAAACTTTGCCGAGGTCGAATCGCGTACCCATCGTCGGCCGTTTGCTCTCTCAGTCACCAACACGCCGAATGATTTGTGATCAATCATTTCGCTACTGTAATCCACCGCAGCAACTCATGCACACGCAAACAGTCAGCTTCGTCAAAAGGGCACGACAATGCCCGTGAGAGACATGCCGTGCACCATCATGTCGAGACGCGCATGTCGAAACAAAACAAGTGTATGAAGCCTTCATATTTTGGCATCTCATTCCAGGCTTCTGCAATCTAGTATATCATCTGCACACTTCATCTCCAAGTATATGTTGTGGACAAGTACAGGTGCCACTGCCACTAACCCGAGCCATGTCATGATATCTTCTACTTGACGCGGGAATTTGGGCCTATACTTATTCGAGGAGCAAGAAATCATCCAGGTCTCCGTGCTGGAGGATTCACTTGTCAGCGAGCACTCTTGGCCTGGAACTGAGCGCACATCTTGCTATCAGATTGCGAAGGCGGGATGAAGGGCAGCTGTTGCCAGTGCAACATGTGGGAAAAGGGCCCCTACTCCCCAATTTGAATGGAGCAGCTTCGACCACGTTTGTCAACAAACGTGTCATGCAGCGGCAAGAAGCCTTCATCAACATCCCGTCTTCTCCACATTGAACGGTCACCACAACCACTTTTTGGAACGGCATCTTTCAGTCATGAGCACGAAAAGCTTCAAACGCCTCACACTGAAAGCAAAGCGAAGCTTGTCAGGGCTCAATCCATTCTGCGACGGGCATGACCCCTCGTAGGTGTGCTCTAGCACCTCAACCATGGTCAAGACTGACACATTCCTTGCAAATAGGGACAAGGAGAACGAAGACCCTGACCTCGAAGAATTCGGATACTGGAAGTCACCTGCATCCTCAAAATGTTCAGATGTGCATCATTCCTCGCCGCCGAGAGAGAGTCCTTCGAGACGCACGAAGTTGTTGGGTTCACTCCGGAGCATCAGTTCTCTGCGAAGCATGCGATCATCTCCTTTGAAAGAGAGAGGCAAAGAGTCGCCCGCAAACTTTGCAGAACCTGAGGTAGGTCATTATACGTTACCTCAGGCATCACTTCTGACCTCGTCACAGAGTCCTCGAACATCAGTCCATCAAGGCAGAATGACGCTTGCACTCAACTTCCAAGAGTCCCCATCAGATCGGCCCATGTTCGAGATCACGCATCCAAGGCGCTCCATCTCTTCTGCCAGTATGATAGTGAATCATTCTTCACCAGTGCCTATCCCTACTCTAGCAAAGCAAGAACATGTATCACTCGATGCACCGGCTTTTTTGACAGGATTCCCTATTGGCACAGTCCCCAACACACCTGGTCCAATTCAGGCAGCCTTAGTCAGAGAGACGAACCAGTCAGGTACATCTTCAGACACAAGCCCAGCTCGACTATCTACCGGAGGTTTTGCCGATCCTATGCCCACCCCTATGCCAGGAACAAGCTTTGGCTTCAGCGTCAACGACTTGGATGGAGCCAATCAGGGACAGCGTGTGTCTTCCTCACCAGAGCCTCCATCGGAACCTTTAGGCTACTTCAGTATCCCTGTGCTCGAGGAATCATCGCGTACTGCTTCGAGTGAGCTCGTCCGTGTAGTTAACCGCTACTTGGGTTTCGAGACCCAGGATGACTCTCAGCACAGCAGCACGGCTGGCGAACTTTCTTCAAGTGTAAACGAGCAGGACGAACATGCCATGGCTGCCTGGCAGAGCCCCCTTACGCACCGATGTGATCCGACTCGTGCTCGCTGCAATCATCGCGGATGCGGGAAACAACGTTCAAGGGACGCAGGGACTGGAGGAACAGTGTGTGCTACTCTGGATCGAACCGGAGAAAGAGACTCGACGGCGTCGGAATCTTCTGCACTCAACATCGAGCACGTCGTCTTTGATGATGATCGTGAGTCAACGTCTTCAAGCCACACCTCCACTCATCCGGTCTTTATACTTCGGCGAGACACAGCTCACACAAGCCACCGCACAGTAGCGTCGCAATCGAAGGTTCCAATTTCTCCGGCCTACTCTGCGTTGGAGGTCGATCCCGTAATCGCTCAAGCCACCTGGGGTACGCATGGCAGCCTCTACGACGGCAATGGCTACGGTGACACTTCAAGCTCGAGTTCCACCAGACCGTCTACTTCATCGAGAGTTCCAGAAGCAGCCACCAAAGCCACCGATGAGATGATATATACTTCTGCCTCCCTCGCGCACGACTCTGTCCCTCTTGCACGCGACCACGAAAACTTGGAGGAAGCCATTCGTGCATACGCGGCTTTGGAAGCTGCGAGCGCATCTGGCATCAGCGAGGACATATTGGAAGACGTTATTGCGGAAATACAGGCAGATGTTGAATTGGCTAACCAGATGGCGGACCACAGCTTGGGCGCATGAGCTATCGGGAATGGTGAACACGATGTGACGCTTGATCAAGGACATGATCGGCAGGACATACTTCATGGCAGACATTCTATAGGTGACCAGCAGTAGTTTTAATTCGACCACGTGTATTTTTACACCTCTCCGTCTCTTCGAACGATGTGCGTGAGTAGCACTGCGAACCCGCTGCTTGAACACCTCATGATACGACCTGTTATGACATCCGCAATTCTAGTATAGGGTCATCAGTCGAGATCTGCATGCCTTCCCTGGCCACAACAGGCCAAGGCCAAAGCAGACGCAGCGGATAGACAAGAAAATCAGGCCATATCACAGACCACGTCGGCTCACCCGCTGCACGTAGGCACATGGCCGTAATCTCCAAATGGCTGTGAGGCCACGCTCGTACGATGAAATTTTACATTTTTGCCATGCCTAGGCCCAATGCTGCAACAGCAGAGCCCAGTATGGAGCCTCTTTTCGCCGGAAGCGTAGATCAGGAGACCGTTTCTACGATCTGGAGACATAAAGACCCGAAGAAAGTGGTCCCTTGTTGCCCTGCTGAATTAGTTACTCGTCCACGATGACCTCTCGCGATAGCTCCGACACGACGACCGTTATCCTTGGGAGTGGCATTATTGGCCTCAGCACAGCATACTACCTTTCAGGGACTGGAAATACAGATCCGAAGAGCATATGCTTGATAGATGCGAGCGCGGAGCTGCTTCATTGCGCATCTGGACTTGCGGGGGGTTTTCTCTCTGCAGATTGTACGTCCAACCCCGGCAAACTTGGCTCGCGTGTGGAATGTCCTAACGACTTCACACAGGGTTCGCACCATCCGTAGCCTCATTAGGTCGCCTGTCCTACAAACTTCACGCACAACTCGCCCAAGCCCATCATGGCCGCGCAAGTTGGGGCTACGCGCACAGCACAGGCATATCGCTTAGCCAGGACAGCGAGGAAGAGGCAGTTGGCGGCAGTGGAGAGGACTGGCTAGAAAGCGGGACCAGTAGAGCACAGCTTGCGAGCCACACCCGACCATGGGGAGAAGAGGGTCTGGGCCCCGAGTGGCTGCGGTGCAGGAAAGATGCGACCATGGAAGTCATAAGTCGAGGTGGGACGACGGCACAGATTGATCCGCTGCGCTTTTGTCGATGGCTGTTGGCACGATGCGAAGAGCGAGGCGTCCAGGTGCTTTTCCCTGCACGAGCGCTGTCGGTGTCGCGTGATGCAAGTGGTGTGCTGAATGGCATCCGGATACGTCAAGACGGCACGGAGACAGAGCGTGAGTCCGACATGTCGCAAAGATGCTTCCTAGCTGATATCAACAGTACCCTGTACGCGCCTGGTAATCACGTCCGGTGCGTGGTCGCCCCGCGTCTTCACAACACTCTTTCCCGCCGCGACCACACGAATACCAATCTCTGCGCTGGGGGCACACTCGCTACTCGTGCGGAATCCGCACTTCAAGCCTGATCGAGGGGACGAAGAGCTCTGCCATGCTGTCTTCGCGACAGATACGCTAGGCTTCTCGCCAGAGTTCTTTGCGCGGACTGGCGGAGAGCTGTATCTGGCTGGGCTGAACAGCACGACGACCCGGTTGCCAGATGTTGCCACGGAAGTCATGGCCAGTGAGAAGGCAATCGATCAGCTGAAGGCTTGCGCAAAGGTTATGATGATGGGCGTGTCGGGGAAAGAGTTGGAGGTGCTACGTGAAGGTTTGGTACGTTGTCTGGAAACTTTTGACTTGGGGTGCACAGCTAATGTCCACGACAGTGTTTCCGTCCAGTCACTTCGAGTGGCCGCCCGATTGTATCAAGGATACCAGATGAGAAGCTCGGTGGGATAACGACTCGAGGAGGCGCGCAAGGAGGCGTGTATGTTGCTGCTGGCCATGGTGCTTGGGGCATATCGCATGCACCTGGGACTGGGCTCGTTCTTTCGGAATTGATTGAAGGACGGCAACCAAGCATCAAAATTGAGGCTTTGCGGTTGCCTTCATGATTTTCGTGTTTTCGGAATGGTAAAGAAGAGGGCACACACGATTTGAGCTTTGGCATATCAAGCCACTGGTTTAATAGGGCAAATTTGACATGTTATTGCATACGATCCCTGTGCCAAATGCGTGTCACTCTTCTAGAATCCATGTTCAGAGACGCAGTCAAAGAGTGGGTCGAAGGAGGAGCTCACCATCATTGTGACGTCAATTTGAAAACAGATCCAGACAAACTGTGTCTTCACTCTTCAAGTACATAACGACTATTAGGCCTCATACAATTGCTCCGCACAACCAAGCTCTTCAACTATCTCTACCTTACCGTCAATCAAACCATATCAAATCATACAACATGCCTCGCAACGGAGACGGATCAAGCGACAACGGCCCCGTCGAGGGCCAGGACATCATCCACGGCTCATCTGGAAGTGTAAGCCTCACCTTCCCGACCCAGATGATACCAGTAGGACTCGACTAACCAAATCCATCAGGACAAGCTCCAGCACACCAAGAACAACGTTGCGCCCATGCCAGAAATCGAGAAGGGCGAAGGTAAGGCCCATTCCAACCCCCCAAACATCTTACACACAACGCACAAGAAGACGATGAATGCTAACCGAGTTTACGCGACTAGCTATCGAAGGCATGAACGCGTCCGGAGGCGGCGACGCGCCCAAAGTCAGCGACAGCGACAAGTCCAACCAAGCTGCGAAATAAGGCACCCCGTTCCCCAACGTAGGGATGCCCAGGGACGCGACTACGCGAGGGGGGGTTTTAAAGCATGGCCACGTCCACGGGTCACTACCTAGCCTGCAAGGACAAAGAACGCGCAAGGCAAGGTCTAGATTAGCGTTAAGACTAGACTAGACCAGACTACGACAGCATGATTGAATCAACGAATCAAAGCATCAAAGTCTGGAATGTTCAACGAAAGTGTATTTCTTCCCGCCTCGCACCACGCGCAACCGGTGTGCATGTGTAGGACCTAGGTAATGTGGCCTGCTGCGTCATAAAAGTCCGCTTCGAAGCCGTGGCCACACACAAGAAATACGATAGAAAGATGATTTTTTTTTATTTTTTTTGGGATATCCGACTGGAACATGGTTATACTTTGTACATCCGACTTCCGCATGCGGAGAAAATTATCGCAGTTGTATCCCTGTGCGGCTTAACGCTCGTGTGGGCGAGGGCGAGCTATGGTTTAGGTCGTGGTCGGATCGACAGGCGCGATGCTGGTGCTGGTGCTGGTGGGGAAGGGGAATCAGGGCGGTCCAACAACAATCGCTGGAGGCGCAGTGGATGTGCGTCACCGCGCATCCCAAGTGCTGAGCTCCAAGGGGAGCGCCTAGTATTCGCAGTGTGGAGTGGGTGGCATCGTCAGTGTTGGTCGTGGAAAATTAGTAAAGGGCGAGGAAAAACTATCATCGGATCATCAAGTGGAGTGCTGGCACCAAGTGGAGTGATGGAACATGGTGTAATTTTGGGCTGCATGATGAAAGACACCAGCCCTTGGTGTGACTATCTTGTCCGCCATAACCCCTCCTGGAAGCTATATCCAGAAAGAATACATACAAAGTTCGAATCAAAAGAAGCAAGATGTTGCTACAAAGTGAGATCGCTCAAGACGCCGTTCGCCGCCGTGCTATATCACAATCCATGTTTTGCCAATCCAGTGAATCCATCGAAAATTCTCCTTTCAGTGGTGTTACATCCATACTCCGACACGAAGACATCAGTCGTGATCTAAGAAAGTCGTCAACAGGTCCAGCCTCACTCGTCCTCATGATAGACTTTTCGTCGACAGTCTCGACGCTAGAGCTCAGCTGCGAGAGCCTCGTCGCTAACAAAAGTTGCGCCAGAGGCACTCTGCAAGTCAGAGAACTTTGCATCAAAACCGTCAGGAAAGCCAAAAGAGGCTGAGTGGGAGCTTGGCCCGAAGAGGGACGCGTCAAAGAGATCGACATGAGGGTCAGCCATGCCGAAAGAGGGTTGTTCCATTGCTGAAGGAGAGCCTTCGGGGAACTGGTCAAAGTCGAAAAGGTTGTCGAGAACAACAGGCTTTTCGTCGATTGAAGAGTGAGGCTGAACAAAGTGAGGTAGGCCAACATCGCTGCCAAGGGAGAGCCCGTTGCTGTACCCGAATTCGACCGACACTGCAGGTCGCACAATATCACGGCAGGATATTGTGTCGAGTCGAATTCAGGGGTGGGTGCCTCAAGAGTCGAGGCGGGCGTCTCGGGTTGGCAGGACGAGTCTCGGGGAGATTCCATCGAATCCATCGAGATGGGGCTGGGAAACGAGGTCCGCGCCGGGCAGATGGTGTCGGCGTTGTCGGCGGTGGACAAGTCAAATTGGGACTCTGGGGCATCGCCAGGATACTTTTGGCGGTAGTACTTGAGCTCGGCCGCCATCTGCGCCATCTTCTCCTTGTACGACTTGAGGTCTGCCTCCATCTGGTCCTTTTCGGACTGGAGGACTTCGTATTCTTGCCTCTTGCGCTCGCGCGAATTGTGGGCAGCGAGGCGGTTGCGCTTGACGCGCTCAATGCGACGCTGCTCCTTCTCATCCTCGGTCTTGGCTCGCTTGCGCGGGGGCAGGCTTGTTTTGGGCTCGGGGAGCACTTGGCCCCACGACTTCCGCTTCTTGACCGACTTGGCGTCGGCGTTGGTGGGTGCCGGTGTTGCCGAGGCTTGGGACGTGTCCGCGTGGGATGAGGGTGCGGGTGAAGGTGTGTCGAAGGGAACCTGGAGATCCTCCATCTTGATGGTGGTGGGGGCCGAGTCGTGTGTGGGTGGTGTCAGTGGGCCAGAGGCCATCATGGTGGGCGTGGTCATGGCTTGCGAAAAATACGAGTCGAATGTGTGGTTGTCCATCCCCCCGGTGTTGTGGTTTAGCGATGCGTAGTAGCGGGCATCTGGGGGGGGCGGTGGTCGGGGGTTGTAATATGAGATAACCGTTGATGATCTTGACAGCGTGGCCTCTGTGCTCTTTATGTACCAGGCAGCTGCGCCCCTGGCACTGGCGCTTGCCTGTTCTGGGTTGTGCCGAGCCGGCGGCGCACTTGGTTAAATTAGCGTTGAATACCCGCCCCTGCGGCCCTGCGGCCCTGCCTAAGCACGCCCTCGCCTAGGCCTTAGAGATGGACCGATACCGTATCTATGCTCGAGAATAGTGTACATACTGTATCGTATCAGATACCATACTAATTAGATACGGTATCATGTATTTGCAACGCTAACTACACACACCATCTGCCCGGCGCGGACCTCGTTTCCCAGCCCCATCTCGATGGATTGGGATCTCTTCACTCCGTAAATTATTGTACAGTCAACACTAATCATTTATTATAAGCACTAAGAATAATTGAAATTATACAATATGTAGCTTTAAGACGCGTTAAGGAAGACGTAGGCAGAACAGCTGTGAGACGAGGGTACAGAAACGTCAAAAACAGGGCAAAAGCCAGTCCGTGCACACCCCTGGCGCACAGACTCTTGTTACTGAGATTCTTGTGCTTGTATACACTGCATCGATACAATACTGTAACGATACTGCATCCCGAAGGGCCATCTGAGATCTCTACCCTCACCTTCACCCTGATCACTCAGCCGCGGCCCGCGTGTTTCACTACCACATCTGTCATCACCCCTGGCTGTCGTCTGTCCAGGGAGCACGGCCGGGAATCCGCCGTACTGCTCATCTTTCAACGCCCTCCATGTTTGCATTCCTCTGTACTGTTGAGCAGCCATCAAGGGGGCTCAAGGGAGCGTACTGCGTCTTGCGCCCCTACATCACTCTGCTGAAGCTGGTCGGCTACATCCCCGACTCTCCTCCACACACCACTGCAGCTCTGTGGCGACACGAAACAGGCGTGTCGCAACATGCCGTCAGCCCCCGACGGTCAGCCCCTGGCGACCTGCCCACGAACTGCTCGTTCTGGGTACAATCCAGCGTCACCTTTGCTCCCTAATTACTGCCCGCAACATCTCTCTATACTCGAGTACCATGACCGGCTCATGCAGATTGAGTGGCTCCATGTTGTACCTTCTGGAAGCATCTGCACCCCATAGATTTAATCTATTTTCATCCACTAAATTGTAATATCCCCACGGTCGTGCAATCTACTCTTCTGCACCGCCAGATTGCCTGCGCTACCGGAAGATTTGCGCAACCTGGGGTAAACTTACTGCTCTAGCAAAGAGTGTGCAGCCTCCTGTATAGTGCCGCAAACTTTTGTAGCATCACATGCACGAAGAGCCCATCTCGAACGGACAGTCGCTTCGGTCAATTTCTGGATTAAGTCGTCATGAGGGTTCGAGCCCGGCGACGGAAGAATAGCCTCTTGGTGGCTGTCGCACTCCGGTGATCTGTGCAGGCCGCCATTTCTGCAAAGGACTCCCGTTCTCGAATTACTTCTGCCTACACTGGAATTCCACGGGTCCAGCGGCGCCATTAAGCGGACGAAAACATATCGAAACTTGGGTTTTTAGATAGAGCGTACGTAATGCCTGCTCATTGTTCATTCGTGTCTCCTTACCATGAGTCGTTGCCTCTTACGAGTCCGACACATCCGTCGCCATCTCAAGGCAACACAATTTCGACCAATCATGGCGCGAGAAACAGAACTGCCTTGGATCTCCCAACATCGTCATCTCGGTCTTCTGGACCTCGACGACCACGATCACAGGCCAATTCGTCCTAGCATGTCGATCGTAAGAATTCAATAGTATGTTGCCGCGACGCAAATGCTGCCGCTGCCTGCAACAGCATCGTGAGCAGTCATCTCACAATTGAACATGTGGCTTCTTTATGAAGAAATGTTCTCATTTCCATCAGTATTGTCATCATCGAAGGAGCAGAGCCTAGGAGGAAAAGCAGTCACGCCTGCCCGCTGGTGGGACGAATCTCTGTCAGCGCAGATTCGAACGTCAGAAGTCCCGAGTTCGTACTTTAGTATGCAACTCCGTGCACGTCGCATGCCTGACATTTACTCGCCGAGTGTTGAGAGAGACTTACTTGAGGTACAAGTGTGCAGTCTGTTCCCGGTTTCGCAACAAAGCCGTGTGTGCATGCAAGCTCTGATTGCGGAATTCATCTTCTTCCTTATAGAAACGCTTCTCTTTTCGCATTGGGGAACTCATTCATGGCAATTCATGTAGTACTGCTTCACTGAGAGATGCAGAAAGCTCCGCGGGTGCTTGTCTAGTCTTGGTTCAATGTAGTCAGAAGACAAGTGCAACTATCGAAATTTCATGCAACGCCAACTAAGAAATGTCTCTGCTATTTTCTTACGGCGCCTTCGGGACTCTATGTTGCATCACGCTGGCATAACAAGATATCTTGTTTTCGGCGGACACTGATAAATTTTCTCTACGTCTTCATCGAGCAATACTAGATATAGCACACAACACGAGCTACGGACTATCATGACTCGTTTTTTTTTCTCGCGCAAGCCACATTCCATCGCGACAACCCTCATCGCCCGAACAGCTCCATACACATGGACTCGTAAGTCAATCACACAAGGGGCAGCAGTGATGCTCTTCCCCATCTCCAACGCGAACCAAGTAACACAACAGTTTACTCTGACCGCGTGGAATCAAAAATCTTACGAACCCCTTGTACAAACTGCCCTGCTTTTGTGTGCTGGCGCTCCACATACTTTAGCAGCGACGGCTTGACGTTGCCATCGAGCAAGTCACTGTCCATGGGATGTGTGGAGCTCACTGAACCGCGACGAGGACGTTGGGCCAGGATGATCAAATCACAATGGTCGACATAGCGCGTAGTATCGAAGATTTTGGCGGTGTGAAGTCTATTACCGTGTTTGTTGATCCAGCGGATCTGATCTGGGGAGAGCGGGGGACAGTCGTTGACGTGGAAGGTAGTGTTGGAAGCGAAGTTTTGCGCTTGGTCATGCTCGTTGAGTTGGACGTGAGCAATGGTAAGCTGGAAGCCGTGCTCCGTGGGATGAACGGGTTCCTCGTCGAATTGTGCTTCGAGAGATGAATTCTTGCTCGGACGCCGGCTTTGGCGGGAATTAGACTCGCTTGTGGGAGGTGCTGGGTATTGCGTATGCTCGTCTTCGCTGGTTGGGATACGGCACCATGCTTGCTCATACGCATTATTAGGATCAGGCGGCCCACTGCCATACAACCTTCCATCAAGCATATATTGGCCTCGATGGTAGCGGCCAACCTCGGGAGACGTACGTGCTGAGGCAGTGCGCTGTTGAGGATAAGTATTTGGAACCGCATACATATCAGCATCATAGTCGGCAGCCTGTTCGACGCGATAATTTTTTTGCATTGTGCTGTAGTTCATCTGCTTCTGTTGTGGAGAATCTTGAGGGGAGACTTGTGGTGCAGGCACTACTACCGGTTCAGCCTGAGTGGGAACAGGTAGTCGACGCATCGATCTTGGGAGCATTGGTCGTGGACCAGCTTTAGAACGGCGTATAGTACTATGAGGAGAGCTACGGGTAGGCTGGGGGGCAGTGGAATGCGGCTCGTGATGCGAGTGGACGCGACGCGCTGCTTGCAGTGCTGGCGAACTAGGAACTAAGTAGGGTGAATGGTGGCGGTGGGCTGACATAACTAGTATCGAGTCAAAGTTGATGGGCTTTAAGATTATGATCTAGGCTTCGAGAAGGTTTTGGATTGGAAGAACGTGTGCTGAGTTGTTACCCTTTAGGCTTTAGCTCGAGTTGTGCTGAAGACCGATAGGACACCACGATGAATGGGGAATCTCTTTATATTACAGGAAGAAAATCATTGTGCATTTTTCAGACGCCGTATAAATGCATGGGTGTCGTTGCGTACGCAGAAATGATAGGCTCGAGGACAGGACGAGGCCCGTGTGACGGTGAAGGACAGTGAATCGCGCATCCGTGCTGTTGTACGCTCTATATAGATACACAAGATATCCAGCACGATACTATATCTTTCGAGATACTGCTATCGATATAGGAAACCATTTGCGATGATGAATTCTAGTAGGTCTTGTCACTCTCACTCCTACCATACCCGCCTCTCAGCTTGACCTGTCAGTCCACCTCTTGCTACAAGGCTCGGAGGGACAGAAAATACCTCCGTAAATTGTGAAGCCTGGTTCTATTTGCTCACGAGTCAATCCGGGACTCCTTCCCCGTCCTTCACTTACCATCGCCTGAGGCTTGAACTGTGAGTATTTTCACAAAGCATCTAACCTACGTCTACATGCTTTCGAAATGCTACACATGATAGAAAAGAGGGTGTTGTATCCACAACTCATAATGGTCTACATAAATCCAGCCATTTCACCAAAGTCATTCCCATCCCATCCCACAACTTCCATCTTCACCCTTGAGACCCACTCCCACCACACCTCGCTCCCAACCCACCATCTTCGCCACTCCTTTCCGAGCCAAACCCCCCCCCCCCAAACATTCAACATCTTCAACTCTTCACTACTACCTACACTCAGATCCACACCACTCCTTCAGCAAAAACACCCAGAATGAACGCCCACCAGTCTACACCGCACACAGCGTACCAACCTACTCATTCTATCCGCTCTGCTTCAACGAGCACAATCTACAAATTTCCTGCGCCCTCGTCGCGATGGTTGATTCAAGGCGGGCGGGATAAAAAAAAAAGCTTTGCGGGATGGGAAGTTTTAAGCCAGGCTCTTTAGGGGGGCGCTGCGTCGGCTGGTGAGGCGGAGAAGGTGAAGAAGGTAGGGTCGTAGGTTTTGTTGCGGTGAGAAGGGGTCATGGAAGCATGTTATTGGTGCTCGCATAGTATTTAGGTGGGTAGTAAAGAATGAAACATGACTCACGCGTATCAAGACATGTCTCACTGGCACAAGATCAAAGTGTGAGAATGTGCGATGAATAACGCAACGACTGGTCTGCAAGCGCCGCCCATGCTGATGCGTCGACCTCTAGTACCTGCTACCAATACAATAAACCCCCAACTCCTTAGAGAAGCGAACGCGACCACAGATCCGTATCATCTCAACCAAATACCTCTGCCTTCAGAATCCTTTCTAAGCATCCATAGCAGGCGGCGGCAGGTCAGCAGGTTGAACACCATCCTTCCTCTCTTCCAGCTCAAAGATTGAATGGGGCGTGGCGACGGTGCTGATGTTATCTGTAATGGGCAACTTGAATTCATCTTTGCGCTCCTCTGATCGTCCTCTTTCGCCTTCTTCAGACTTGGCGTCGCCGTTCTCTTTGTTCTTGCTACTGGCTGTGTTGCGGCGGTCGCCGTTGCTATCTTGGCTCAGGTCGATGGCAACGAAAGACTTGGGAAGCTTCACACTGTTTCGATCATTAGTATACGCTCATCAAGGGCAGTGTGTGATGTTAATGTGACTCACGTATGGAACTTGGCACGCAGCGTCTCGAGGACCTCCTTCCAGTCTTGATGAGCAGTCAGGCTGCGGCGCGGTGAGAATCCGATCATGTGGCGTGAGTCAAGTTGGCTGCAAAATTATTAGCCCATGCTGAGGTTCTCAGATATTTCAAAGTACTCACACATCTAGCGGCGCGAATGCGTGGCAGCCGGGTGACAGCGTGATTCGGATGCTGTAGTTGAAAGTGTGCGGTCGATTGTCGGTACTTGAATTCTCCGACTCGTACAACTCAAAGTTGATCTGAGACAAGTAGTCCAGCTCGGGGATAGCATTGCGCTCGATTTTCGTCTTGATACCACCTTCCAGGATACAATTCAACAGCGTATAAATATGAGATTCCTTGGTGAAGTAGAAAAAGCATTTGGGTGTGTCTGATGCTTGGAGCTCTTCCAGGTCCCCAACAATTTCCTTCAAAAGTGGAAGTGACGTGAGTAGGCCAATCTCGAGCTTCTCTTCGCTCTCGATACCATATTCCTGTGGGCCAATGTAGTCGAATAACACCTTGCAGAGGTGGTACATCTCGCGAAGCTTGATCAGACGTGCGTCCATTTGCGCTTTCGACGCGGCGGTACCAAGACCTGTATAGAGCTTGAAGTAGGATTCGTTGACGTATGAAGGTAGCGGGACCGGCTTGTTTATGATCTCCGACTTGCGTCGGAAGCCCATGCGATGACTGAGACTGGCACGATGTTCAAGCGGCTTTTCCGGATTGATCTCCTTGGCGTCAAATTTTGGTGCTGATTCCGATGGCGCGGGCACTGTCTTGCCCGACTGTTCAGGTGTTGTTTGTTTCGATGTCTCCACGATAGCATCCTCGTCGACAAAGGTAGCATCGGGTGTGAAGACCCACTCGAGGAAGGCACGATTGTGCAGTGCATCAAACTTCATGGTATCGTAGAGCTCTGAAATCTTACTAGGATCGACCTTATCGGCATCAGCAAACTCTTTGAAGAGCTTTTCCCAGCGTTCCTTGAATAGCTCTGGACCTTCGTTACAACACCAACGCGATTGAATTTGGTTGACACTTGTGTGCTGATGCAATGACTGGCCGGGCGTGGTCGATTGACTTGGCGGCGATGTTATCGCGGTCAGTGATGACACAGCTTCGGAGTCGATCTTCTTGAAGTTGTGGTTCATAACGCGCTGGTGGAATTTCATCAAGTCGACGACCTGTCTCGCCACGAGATAAGGCTCTGGAGTGTCTTTCGGCCAAGCAAACTGGGGTGGAGCTTTGTTGCCTGCGCGTAGTAAAGTCTTCAACTTCTTCTTGACTTTGTCCATGACATCCTTTGCTGCATTCGAGTCGTCCAATAGATCTTTGCGGACAGAAATACGCTCTGCCAGATACTGGTCCTTTTCGAGGAAAGACGCACCAAAGATTTGAGCACTTGTTGTGACACGGCGCTCTGAGCTGCTGAAAATACTCACATCGTCGAGAACATCTCGGTTCATAAGCAAGAGATCGTTCCGGAAGTTAGCGCCCATGTCTTGCGTTTGGTGCCGAGCAGAGTGCGTTGGTTCTCCTCCCCATTTGATAATCAGCTGCAACTTGTCAAGCACCATGTTGTTATCCTGGGCGGTGATCCGGGACAGTGTGACTCCAGACATGGAGTCACTTCTGTTCTTGAGATGTTCGACATCTGCTTCGTCACCTTTTGGTGTCAGAGCTTCTTTGACCTCACCAGAAACTGGGCTCGGTCTCGAAACTTCCACAGGCTCCTCAGGCAGCGTCTCTCCTGGTAAAAGCTCCTCCTTCTTTCTCTTACGGAACATGGGTTTGATCTGAACCTTTGTGCCTGGCCAAGCGCCCTTCTTGTTCAGATAGAGCTGAAGCTCACGGAGCTTCTTCGGATCCTCCTGGCCTTCACTCATGGCGAGTTTGACAGCGTCGTTTACGCTCTGCAATGCTGCCTCGCCGATCAAAAGTACTTCAGCCTGATGCCCTTTGAGCAAATCGACAAAAGGCTTCGTATGGAAAGTGTACTTGAACTTCTGTTTCGGCGTGCGATCCGCGTGACGAACCACAGCTACGACACCTTTGAGTTTCCATTGCGCTGCCGAGGCTGGTGGTGGCACTGGTATCTGATCTTCTGACTGAGAGGCTTCTTGTTCGAGGTGTACATCGGCATCGTCGGATGCTGGCGGGAGAGAAATGTCAGGCTCGGACGAGGGCTTGTCAAGTGGTGACGCTAAAGAAGGAGGACTGAGCATTGCTGTCGGATTGGGCTTCTCTATGGTGGGTGATGCTGCGATGGGAGTGGTGCTTAGTGATGTCTCAGGTGAAGAGGGCACGGTACTGGCGTGCCGCATATGGGGGAGATGGGTAGAATTATGGTAGTGATTCGCCATTTTTGACATACTAGGACTCTTGAACATCTTACCAAAAACCTTACGATGGTCGCTCTTGCGAGCTCCAGCAGCATCTTCGGAACCCTTTTGTGCGTCGGCAGCGGCGGATTGAGCGGCATCCTTCCGTTGCTTGCGTTGTATGTCCTTAAGAAACATGTCCTTTAGGATGTTGGCTGCTCGGTCGTAGTAGTCGCCGTTGTCCTTTACGAAGCTCCATCCGTTGACGTCGATGACGTAGCTCTGGCCGTTGGTACGTAGTAGATCAAACCCACAGACTCGCTGACCAAAGCCTTCGGAGATTTTGGATGCCATGGCTGCCTCTGTCTCGTTGAGATTTGTCACATAGCGGACCTCCTTCCCGCTCGGGTTACGCTTAACTAGACCATCGACGACAGGAGACTTGCGCGTTTCGGCGTGACAAAAGCTAGGTCCGACCGTGTAGGCCTTGACGTCCTCGGAGTTCTCGGTCTGCAGAAACTGCTCGTAGATATAGCTGCCCGTGGGCTCGAGAATGGACCTGGGTATTTCGAGAGATGCGTCCTTTTCCGAGCTCTTGTTGTTGACCTTGCGGAACAGCCGTCGTCCACCACCACCCGCCTCCTTGTGGAAGTAGATGTGAATGTTGTGGTCTTCTCCGCTTACCGGCTTCTCGACAAAGGGCTTCGTGAGGGTCAGGCCGTCTACGCAGATGGTGTTGCCGTTGTCGATGAGCTCGACGTGCTTGGGCGGCGGCACGCCACCTCCTGTGCCGTCGTCGGGGCCTTCCAGCCTGAGGCCGGTGCGCTCAAAGACCGACTTGGCAACGTCGGCTGACTGCAACGTCGGGCCGCCATCGCGACTCACGTCAATGCGCCTGGGCGTGGGGACGTTGAGCTTGTCCAGGATGCCCAAGCACAAGCGGCGGTCCCACAGGACTTGCTGCATGGGCAGGTCGTTGACGCAGAAGGGCTTGCGCAGGCGCACATAGGCAATGGCCTTGTCCAGCGGGAAGCCGTCGGAGAAGAAGGAGATGAGAAAGTCGCAGACGGGCCAGTTCTCGACGGCCTCGTCGAGGATGATCTTGTCGCCGAAGATCTTGACTTCGAACTCTTCGACGAGCTTGCCGAAGATGTTGCGGGCGGGCTTGCTGCGGGCCTTGGACTCGAGCGCGCAGACGCCGATGATGCCCTTGGTCAGTTTCTTGTCGCGCATGTCTCTGCTGGCGGGGCTGCTGCTGGGGGCGGTGCTTCCGCTGATGCGCCGGTGGGCTGTGTGGCTCCGTGAGCGGCGGGGCTGTGTGGCCAGCGGCGGGGGCTGCGTCGAGGCAGCGGCTGCCGGCTGCTCGTGCGGGAAGAGCTGCTGGGTCGGCGACAGTTTGGGGCCCAGACTGCCGTTCTGGCGCGTCGTCTCGACGGTGAGCGAGGAAGTCGCCGTGGTTGCGTGCGGGGCGCCGTCCATCTTGAGCACTGCAGGCTGGTTAGTCCCAGTGTCTGTCCGGCCACGCTGACACGCCGCCGGGGGGCGCGGGCTGGTGGTGCTGGTGGTGCTGGAGCTGTGGCAGCACTGCGCAGGACGTGCCTTCAGGATCAGAGCCCGCGACCGAGCTGCGTCCGCTCCAGCCGTGACCGCGCGTGTTTGCGTAGATGGCCGAGCCGATCGAGTACACAGACGAAAGGGAGAGGCGTTTGCCGGCGGCGGCGGCGACGTCGGGCTGGGGCGGTCGAAACGCTTCCGGCAGCAGCGGCGCATTCACTACAGGAACCAGGCTCGCGCGCGTGCCCTCTAGCGTGGCCGTCGTGTCGACCGCTTCCACCGCAGAGCCATGGTTGCGGAGGTTGCGCGCCGGGCCCAGGCACTCGAGGAGGCGGCCAGACGCCTGCGATGCCGACGGGGGAAGCGAGACGCTGGCTCTGCCCACCTGCTCTCCCCCCGTCTCGGGCTCGCTCGACCGGGCCTTTCTGCGCGCAGGCGACGACGCGCTCGCGGCCATGAGCGGCTGCCATGATGGCGTGCTCTCGGCGCTCACCGTGCGGGCCAGCGCCGGCTCCATGTAGGCTCAAGGACTGTTCAGTGAATCGTGAGGACGGAATGCCTCTGCGTGCGGCAGAGGGCCCTGGACAGCGCATCATGGCACACGCCTTGGCAGGCCATGGCCGGGCCTCTGGCCGTGAATGGACGCGCTTCCTGCGACGGGCCAACAACATGTCCTGCACTTGGTGTGTCGCTTCCCCAGGGCTTGGTGATTGGCGCATTTGTCCAGAGCAGTGGTAGAGCCATGAAAGCTGGACGGCCGTGTGTCCTTGTCCACGTCCACCCAGGCCACTGCATGTGTACCGAGTCACCGACGTGTGTTTTCCATGCCCTTTGATCCTTGGTGGCCGCTGCATCTGCATCGTCCCTACGGAGTACCCGTTCCCACAAACTAAGCGGAGTCCGTAGACCAGCCGGACCAGCAGACCCCCGCGCTGATCACCACACGTGACACCACTAGCCGGTTGCCGGGGCTCGATCTAATCTTATCTGCATGTCGGCAAAATTTCTGGCGCATCCAGCATCCATCCCATCCCGCGCCAGCTCCAGCCGCTGCCTCCCTCACGACACGCGCCGCTTCAAAATGGCTGCCCCCCAGGTGCACGCAGACGGCGCCAGCGGTCCCGTGACCAAGCGCCAAAAAACCCACACCGAGGCACAGAAAAGCGCGGCGTCACGTGTCCGCCAGTCCAAGATCTTCGCGCCATTCCGAGTATGCCCTCTTGGTCCCACAGACACTGGATGCTGTTGCTGACATGGACACAGACGGTTGGCCTGGTCTCCCCTACCGCAGTTCCCTTCACATCGCTACCACTCGGCAAGACGACCTTCCAGATCACCACCTCTGTCGGCCGCTCGCTACAAACCTACGATCTAAAGCGTGGCCTGAATCTTGTCTTCATTACCCGGCCACAGACGCCCGAAGAGATTACAGCAACAGTCGCATGGAAGAAGGTCATATTCGCAGCATGGGGGCGCAAAGCCGCGCATGGAGTCTGGGTCTTTCAACGTGGAAAAAAGGTCGCCGAGCTGGAGATGCCGCCCGCTCGAGCTGAAACGATAAGCAAACTCGTCGTCATGGGAGAGTGGATTGTGGGCTGTGGAACCAAGCAATTGGACATCTGGAAGACTGCTACCTTGGAACACTACACCACCCTGCAGGGCGCCTCGTCCAGCAATCTGTCCGGCTGCATATGCAACATGCCCACATACTTGAATAAGATATTCGTGGGAAGGCAGGACGGATGCGTCGAGATTTGGAACGTCAGCACCGGAAAACTGCTCTACACTCTTCTACCTCCGGCGGCAGACTTCGGCGCCGTTACTGCCTTGCAACCGACACCCGCGTTGTCGCTACTCGCAATTGCATACGAATCCGGCCCGGTCACTATACACAATATTCGCGCCGATAGAGAAGTCATGCGGCTCAACACCGGCGGCTCCCAGAAGCTCCCCGTCACGTCCATCTCCTTCAGAACAGACGGGCTCGGCGCAGGCGACGACGGCCGTCAAGACGGTGTCATGGCGACCGCAACCAGAGACAGTGGAGACATTGCTTTCTGGGACCTGAATAAGGGAGGGCGCAAAATGGGTACACTGCGAGGAGCACATGGTCCACCTCCGACCGTCAGTGGTGGCGTTGGTGGTGGTATAAGCAAGATTGAATTCCTTGTTGGACAGGCAGTAATCATCTCCAGCGGCCTTGATAATTCTTTGAAGAGCTGGATATTCGACGAGACGCCGTTCTCACCTATCCCCAGGATCCTACACTCACGTGGCGGCCACGCGGCTCCAGTCTCGACCTTGCGCTTCCTGCCTTCCAGCTCGGACGGCTCAGATGACACCGGCAAATGGTTGCTTAGTGCAAGTCAGGACCGCAGCTTGTGGGGATGGAGCTTGAGACGAGACGGTCAAAGCACGGAACTAAGCCAAGGCGCAATACAGAAGAAAGCAAAGAAGTTGGGTCTTCTGAATGGCAACGCAGAGGCCTCGAAACGTCATGCCAAGCTCGAGGATTTGAAGGCACCAGCCATAACGTGTATTGCTTGTTCACTTAATCGTGACGGAGGCATGGGCGCCATGCCCGGAGTTACAGGCATCTGGAACAACTCCTCCAAAGTCAAGGGACAAGACAAGAAGACCCCCGAAGTCAGCATGACTGGCTGGGAGAGTATCGTGACTGGTCACACGGGAGATAAGACTGCGAGAACTTGGTTCTGGGGACGAAAGCGAGCTGGCAGATGGGCGTTCGATACTGGCGATGGCACTCCAGTTCAGAGTGTTGCGGTTTCGGCTTGTGGTACATTTGCTTTGATCGGTTCTGCTGGTGGAGCAATCGACATGCACAATCTACAGTCTGGACAGCATCGACGGAGGTTTCCCGCGCGGCTGACCCCAGTGGAAGCAAAGAAGTACAAGCTACAGCAGTTACAGGCAGAAGAAAGTATGTTCGCAGTCGATGCGGATTCTCCTCGCAAGTTCGTCAAGGGCGAAGGAAAGCACAAGGGCGCGGTTACTGGTCTTTCTGTAGATGGCATGAACCGAACAGTCATCAGCTGCTCAGATGATGGCAAAGTGAAGGTACGTCCGTTGGTCGCCACGTAGGTGCCTATGCTGACTATTCTTAGTTTTGGGACTTCGCCACCGGCATTCTACTCCACGAGATCGACTGGTATCCGATGACCAAGATCTTGGGCCTTCGATATCACCGTAACAGCGATCTCATTGCGTTAAGTTGTGACGACGGTTCGGTTCGCGTACTGGACATTGAGACAAAGAAGCTTATTCGTGAACTGTGGGCGTCCCAATCCCACGCGGCACTTCAAATCCTGGATTACACCTTCTCCAACGACGGTCGGTGGATCATCTCAGCAGCATCGGACTCGACCGTAAGAGTCTGGGATCTCCCGACAGGCCACCTCATTGATGCAATGAAGCTGCCAAGCAAATGCAACACTGTCGCGTTTTCACCTTCAGGTGAATTCCTGGCTACCGGCTTGGATCATGAGGTAGGCGTTCATATCTGGACGAATCGCACCTTATTCACGCATGTATCAACCCGTCAAATCACGGAAGATGATATCGCAACCGTCACTGCGCCCACAGCATCCGGCGAGGGCGGTGTGGCTGTTGTCGAAGGAGCTGCGGCAGACAATGCAGATGATGCAGAGCTGGACCCAATCACAGTGCCCATCATGGATCAACTCAGTGAGAAGATCACTACGCTTAGCTTGGTGCCCAAGTCACGCTGGCAAACTCTGCTTCATCTCGATGTCATTCGTGCCCGCAACAAGCCGAAGGAAGCCCCCAAAGCACCCGAAAAGGCACCCTTCTTCCTCCCCTCTCTCGGCCAAGACAAAGCTGCTACTGTAGACAACGCCCTAGCACCTCTCACCCAAGAGCCAGCATCGCGCATCTCCAGCTCTGCGCTGGCCTCGCGCTCATCAGCTGCCACCTCTACCCACGAGTTTACCAAGCACCTAGCGCTCGCCGCCGACACTTCAGAACATACCCCGTTACTTGCCTATCTTTCTTCTCTCCCGCCATCGGCAGCGGATATTGCCATCCGGACACTCGACACGACAGAGCCCTACACGGAACTCCGCACATTTATTCAAGCTTTAACTGCGAGATTGAAGGAGCGAAGAGACTACGAGCTAGTACAAGCATGGATGAGCGTTTTCTTGAGACTTCACGGCGATGCAGTACTCAAAGAGGCGAGTCTAGTGGGCGAGTTGAAGAAGTGGCAAGAGGAAGCAAAGCGCGAAAGAGAGCGAGTAGGAGGGTTAGTGAGCTACAGTGTCGGTGTCGTAGGATGGGTCAGAAGTGCAAGGTAGCAACGCTTCCATGAATAAAAACAGCTTAGTGGTTATCACCAATCATCTACATGTACACCTACACCATTCCCAAACTAAATATTGAACTCCCTTCCCCCAATGACGACCTCCGCATAACTCTCCCCAATTTGTCCCCTCTGAACACTCATATACTCCTCATCCTTATCCACCCCTTCCAGCTCATATTCCTGAACCTTTATCTCCCCCCTCCCATTCCACCCTTCCATACGCCCATACACCCCTCCAGATACCCAACGTACAATTTCCCGCTCCCAACCTCCTACACACCCCTCAAACCCATCAACGAATCGACCTTGCCTTCTCCCTAACCCTATCCCCTCTGTAACACACACACTCCCCGTCCCTATACGCCGTAACCACCTCCCTCCCCTCCCCGCCCATACCGTACCATCATCGCCCGCATTATTGCTTCACACACGCCCCCGCAACCCCTCCGCGCAACATCAACCTACGCCGTAGCCATACCCATTTTCCACACGCCAACTGTGCGCGGAAGATTTTTTTTTCTATTCCAGGGCAAAGGTTTTTGGGGGCGTGGGAGCTTGAGTCTTGCCAGACAGATACCCATACCCATACTCATGCGCTCTTGGGCTCGGTTCGAAACTTCAACAGGTCGAAACTCGGCGAATCTCCTCTTTGTTGTACTGTATGCTAGCACTCGATGTAGGCTGTTCGTGTCTGATTTCCGAAGCAGGGAGGAGGCGCGGTTCAAATGGGTGTACTTGATGCGAGAGGACTCCGTACCCGCATGGACATGTGTAGTTGCTCGGTAGGCATTTTCTGAAATTTGGTCGGGTCGAAAGCCGTGCGAAGGTGTTCGCCCATCCACTTCCACTGTTTGACTACTTGGGTATGTATTTTGGAACAACAATATTGCAGGCTGGTAAGCGTATATTTTACCGGGATTTCGCTGCATGCTTTGCACTGCATATTTCTACAATGACGTGGCGAAATTTTACCAAGGTGTTCACCACACCCGGTGCTCCGTTTCCGACAAAGGCACGAACATCGCTGACTGGACTTTGCTGGCTGGTACATGCCACGAGATTGAATTGCTCTGGTTTGCGTTTCGAGGACAAAATGCGGGGTTGGAAGGAAGCGCGGGCAAGCAGAGCGGTCTGTGACTCTCGCTCAATGCTTGCTCGACGAGCGTTGGACCGGAATGGTTTGAAGCAGAAATGCAGAATCATGGAACATCAGCAGAGCCCGCTGCATCCTTAGACTGTGGAAAGGAAATAAGGCTATGAAGGAGCAACGTACAAAATCTTCCAAAGGTGGAAGTCTTGGGGACTTGGTAATGCTTCGGAATCGCGGCACTTGATCAGCTTCGGACGACAGTACCGGTACGAAGTACCTACCGAGGTACGCCAGCCACTGAACAACCGTCTTCCCATATTCCTACAAAACTTCTATGGAGACCCAGATGCATGCGATAGGCACTGTCAGAGATGCTGTGCTAGCTATAGTCAAGAGCGGCATGCCTTCGCCATCGCCGTCGCCGCCTGAACCTCCTGAGGTCCTGGTACTCACATATTGTATTATATCATGGTCGCATGCTACCGGTAGTCAATACCTCTTCTGAAATTAGATCTTGAACTTGTACAGGTTTGGCAACCTCTGCGCCTACTGTTACATACACACCGTACATCTGACCGCCGTGGTTTTGAGCAGGTGGCAAAGGTACGAGGCCAGGACGCACAACAGCTACATACAAGTTCAGAAACTGTGCTGTGCCAATTCTATTTTTGCGCGGTCGAGACGACGTTGAACACTCCTGCCGTTGTGCACTTCTTCAATCGGTACCAAGGCCAAGTCAACATCTATCGCGTGCTCGACGAAGCTCGAAACCGACCTTCTTAGACACCACTAGCTTCAAGCACAAAATGTGTACCATGTATCACGAGGGTGCGATATCTAAGTCGGGGACCGGCCTTATCGTACATTCCACTACAATATCCAGGTAAAACCCTGACGACTACACGGATGCGGAAGGTCGATGACCACGGCTTGTAAGATGCCGCACGCTGTGGGCGTTTTTTCATCTAAAATCCAATATCGTCTCATGCATACATCGGCACACGGATTTCCAATGCATCTAGCCACACGCTTTCTTTCTCCTGGGTCCGGCCATTCCACGTTGGAAATTCCAGGGGATTGCTAAGACATGTTCACGCTCGGGCAAAGCCTTCATCCGACTAAGCTCTACACCCTTGTATGGATTGGGATTTTTTTAGTACTGCGGTCAATGTATCCACTTCGACTATGAGCGTTACAGTTTTACGTCTATTTGGTCGTTCTTTCTGAACCGTTTGACCTTGTTCATTCTGACTGATTTCTCATGTTGGCTATCTACCGTCCCATCTGTTATTGCCTTATGGGTAAACTCCTCTAAAACATGGCGTAAGTCGTTAATCTCCTATAAACGTCCGGGTAGAGCCTTGGATCTGCAGTCTACCGGCAGGCTGCATTTCTCAGAGGCTTCTGGTATAGCCAAGCCACGCTGAAGGCGATGGAACGGGCAAGTGGTATTGGCTAGCTTGACAGTGCCCTTCGAGTGTGTCTGCGAATCTTCTCTATCAAAAAACATGCCCGGAGATCTTGCCAAATAGGAAGCTCTTGTCACTACATTAAGTGGATTCGCCGTTGGATGGCGAACTACCTCCTCGCAGGTGCGTAAAAGACCTACGCCATGTTTTTCCAGCTTCCGAATCGGGGAGTTCACGAGGACGAACACCAAACGTTTCTTATTCGGGGGCGTGCCAACGGCCACCGAGATGTCGAGGATGTTGTATAAAGACTTGCGTAGTCCGCTGCAGTATCCATCATCAAGCAGCCAACAACTTGAGGGGCCTCATCATACTCTCATTCCCTCACAATGCTGGCGTCCTTCCTGGCGAGTTGTGGCTTGGTTGCCATTGCTGTCTCCCATCCAGCACATACAAATGGTCTTGCTCGTCGTGCCATCGATCTCAACGCCTTCCGTCTCACCGCTACCTCCGAGTACGTAAACGCTACAGCAACTGAATCCAGCCCCAGTCGTCACCGTATCAAGCGTGGCGATTACATCGAGTCAGCTACGGAGTTGGTAAAGTCGATTGCGGAGGGAACCACATTCCGGGTTGTTGGAGACCACTATGTTGGGGACAATGGAGTGTCTCATGTCAACTTCAAGCAGACTGCTAACGGACTCGACATCGACAATGCCGACTTCAACGTTAACGTCAGTATGAGCCTTTCCATTTCTTTAGCAACGCTAACAGTCAATAGGTCGCCAAGGATGGATCAATCTTCTCCTATGGCAACTCTTTTTTTACGGGTGCTATCCCCTCAAATCCACTCATGAAGCGGGATTTTTCGGATCCTGTCGATGCCCTGAAGACTGCTAATGGCTTGCTCGAACTTTCGATCAAAGTCGACGATGCTTCAGCCGAAGCTACTGAGGGCACGGAAACTTTCACACTGAAGGGCACCTCAGGCGCAGTGAAAGACCCAGAGGCTAAGCTTGTATACCTAGTGAAAGCGGATGGATCTCTGGCCCTGACTTGGCGTGTTGAGACTGACATCATGAGCAATTGGCTGCTCACTTACGTTGATGCTGCTACAAACAAGGATATTCATGGTGTTGTGGACTATTCTGCAGATGCTACCTATCAAGTTTAGTGAGTATCATAGCTCGCGGAAACAGAACAGAGCTGACAATCCTAGCCCATGGGGACTCAATGACCCTAGTGAGGGATCGCGCACTACGGTGACGAATCCTTGGGATACCACCGCATCTGAGTTCACGTGGCAAGGAACTGGAAGTACCACGTACACCGTGCCTCGTGGTAACAACGCCATCGCTCAAACCAACCCCAATGGCGGAAACGCGTATCTAGACAACTACCGTCCTACGAGCGCAAACTCTCAGTTTGAATATCCCTTCACGACGTCGATGACACCCCCATCGAGCTTCGCGGACGCATCCATCGTGCAACTGTTCTACACAGCAAACACTTACCATGATTTGCTCCACACTCTCGGGTTCAATGAGAAAGCTGGAAACTTTGAGCTGAACAACAACGGTCAGGGAGGAGCTGGTAAGCACAAGATAACCCTACGAAGATGGAATTTGGACTGACATTGGACACAAAGGCAACGATTTTGTAATTCTGAACACTCAGGATGGTTCGGGTACCAACAACGCCAACTTCGCCACTCCTCCAGATGGCCAGACAGGCCGGATGAGAATGTACATATGGGACAAATCGACGCCCAAACGCGACAGCAGCTTCGAAGCCGGCGTCGTTATCCACGAGTATACACACGGCCTGTCCACCCGTCTGACCGGCGGTCCCGCCAACTCGAATTGCTTGAACGCTCTCGAGTCTGGCGGCATGGGCGAAGGGTGGGGTGACTTCATGGCGACGGCGATCCGGCTGAAGGCCAGCGATACGCGGACCAAGAACTACCCCATGGGCGCGTGGATCAACAACAGCCCAGCCGGGATCCGCAAGTATCCTTACTCGACGTCTTTGACGACAAACCCTCACGTATACACCGATGTGAACACGCTCAACGCTGTGCATGCCATCGGAACTGTCTGGGCGACTATGTTGTACGAGGTCATGTGGAACTTGATCGACACGTATGGCAAGAACAACGCGGCCAAGCCTACTTTTTCAAACGGTGTTCCTACCGATGGCAAGTACCTTGCCATGAAGCTTGTTGTTGACGGTATGGCTCTGTAAGTCTCCTTGCGCCCTTAGATGACGCTTGTCTCTGTGCTTATTCTCCATGTGTAGCCAGCCTTGCAGTCCCAACTTCATTCAGGCCCGTGATGCCATTTTGGACGCTGATGTCGCTCTTACTGGCGGCGTTAACAAGTGTGATATCTGGAAGGGTTTCGCAAAGAGAGGCTTGGGTTCGGGTGCGAAGTACAGTTCTACCGCAAGGACTGGTAGCACTGCGCTGCCCAGCGGCTGTTAGACAGCGATGGAGAGTTTCGTCTTGGCTTTCGTACGCATGTTTGCCTGATGTTGTATATATTGTGAACAGGGTATGTCTGTGGGAAATCATATGCTTCTCTCATTATCCCAAACTCTGCAACCTAAGACATGTTGTGTTATTAGTAATGCTGTGTTGATCTCCTCTTAGCCGTGCCTATTAACATGACCAAGGGTATCATTGTCTCTGACTCCAGCTCCAGCTCCCTACTCCTCGGAGCATAAAGCTCGTAACCAGAAGCGCCGATCGCATTCAGAAAACAAGCCATGTCCGTGACGAAAGGTGCAAGCGTCATGTAATCCAGCCGCTCCAGCAGCTCCTACTCCAGCATCACCAGAGGGTGAGTGCCCATGGCATCCGGATCAAGCAAGCAGCGTCCCTGCGTCGCCAGGGTACTTGAAAAAGTGTCCGACCGAACATTGCCCATGAATCAAATCCCCGTTGTAAAAGTGATACGCAAACCACACCAAACACAGCTTCAGTCTCAGAACGGGGCTCGATGTCGGCAGGTAAGAATATCGAAACAAGACGTGACACAAGAAAAGCCAATCAATCCAGTGCGCGCAACAGCTCGACTCCCTACCAGGACTTAATTTTCCCGGGGATCAAAGAATAGGGTACGAGAGGTGCTTGGTTCGCGATGCAAGACCAACAGCAAGAAGCTGCAGCATACCACACAGACGTACGGGGTATCAGCCGGGGGAGGAAGCTCAATAGTACGCTGCGACAGAGCGGGAAATCTGACCGTTGGGCCTGGAAGCGTCTGGCGAATACGATTGTTCGTTCCAGCGACTGCGCGGATCAGATTCATCAGAGTCATCGACCGAGGCTGTACGCACAGAGACCCAGGGTGAAAAGCTCATTAATGGAAGGAACTTTCCCAGAGAGCTATGGAGGAAGGGCAACCCGTAAACGATGGGTTGCAGGAGTGCACTGGTGCGTTGGAGCGCGTGGAGGCGGAGGAAGCGGTGGTAGTACTAGGGGTTGAGGACGTAGCATCCGATTGTGAGAAATTCGGGGGTTGAGTTTCGGAGAGGTGCGATTGTCTGTTTAGTATGGTATGATGTAGACTTTTGCGGAAATGACGAATTGTGAAGGTGCTGCGATATTGTTGGTACAACCCCATTCGCGTCACCATTCACCGCTGGAAGCTCGGCCTCATCATCGGCGCTTACAGCAACGAATATCCCCGCTGGAGATGGTGATTGGACACAGGGCACGTAAATGATACGAAGAGGATATGAGCATGTCTGGAGTGTGCAAAAGAGATGGTATAGACCGCAAGAATGTTCTGGCTACCTCGTAAGCCGTAAGATAGACCAACGATTTAGGATAGCATTGCACAAAGCCCCAGGGGCAAGTCACCACCGGATAGTTCGCAGGTGCTTCAGATGTACGCCCAAAACTCCATATGCGCCTGCTCAACAACTTCGATCTGCATACCGCCAGTCTTAGTTTCTCAAAGCACGTAACCTCTCTGTAAACGCCTCCTCTTCCTGCTCGGTAGGGCCAACCTTGGTCTTGGCTGGCGTGGCGTCCTGGAGGTCTTGTTGTAAATCGACACCCGCCTTGTCTGCTGCCTGTGCCATCAAGCGATCGACGTCCTCCTGCGGTGTTCCAACCGCTGTTGCCGAGGATGTGATGTCCTGGTAGAGCTCGGTCGCCGAGTCGACGTTTTCGAACTGTTTCTCGAAATCGACCATGACTGAAGCAATCTAGAAGAAGCGTCAGTGCACGTCCCAGAGTGTCGCGATGCTCCTTGCTTACCCTCTCCGGACTCATCGACTTCATGGCCACGTCTAGGCTTCGGTTGACCTTCATCATGTTGCCTGTGATCTGTCGCATGGTAACAGCGGTCTGCACGCGGCCGGCGATAGCATCGACGCGCGAGGATAGTTGGAGGAGGTTGAGCTTCTCGTTTTGCTTGCGGACGGCGTTCTGGGCGTATATGCGGGCAATATCACCATGGCCTTGCTTCATAGCCTAAGACATTGTGTCAGCGAACGTCTTGATGCCATCATCAAGTCCTTGCACACCTTCTCAAGCTTTGTTTTCTCTGCTTGTTCTTCCTTCCCAGCTTTGAGCGCCTGCCTGTTCAGCGACTTTGCCGTGAACGGTTGGATGTCAGTGACGTGATGGCGCAGTGGTGGGCCCGACGAACCTTCAAGTTGAAGAGCGCATTCTCGAGTCCTGACATGGTGAGAGCGGAGCGGGATGGCGTTTCGTTGAAGCGTGGGACGGAGTTGACAGCGGTGGATAGGGACGCGGCTGATTTCCGGGGTTCGCGGGGCTACCACGAAGCATGGATGGGCGTTTTACTAGCGATTTCTCTTTGCAAATCGCCCGACGTCACTGGTCGGTGAACGGCGCTAATTCGCACCTAGACCCACGCGCAACGTCTGAATGAACTTCACGAAGCACAAGTAAGCAAGTGAATCTGAACGTCGTAGCAAAATCAAAGGTGCCAATATAGTTGCTATCATGGCTTCGCATGGGCATGCTCCTCACTGCAATGATGCCCATGTCCAGTCCCAAGTTCCCTTTGGCTCGGGAATGCACGCTCATAATATGTGCCCCATGCCCCTGTGCCTACAGGTAGTCTATCCCAAACGCCCGCCCGGAAACCACCATGGTCAACACCACAACACCGCGCAAACAAACCTGTCGTGTAATCGATTGAGACGAGTCCTTGTCATTGCGGCCCCGCGTTGAATTTGTTTGTCGCCGACTTGAACAGCTCTTCTTGCGCCCTGATGAGCTCCTCTTCCGTCATGCCGCTTTGTTCGATCTTGGTCTGCTTCTTCTCGCGGTTCTGCGGCGCGTTAGCGTCCGTACGCAAGGCAGGTGTGGCGGACCACAAACCTGCTGCTGCTTCTTGTAGTCCTGTGCAACGTCGAGGATCGCAGGGACATAGTCGCCAAAGTCGAGTTCTTCGAGCGCGGCCTTGACATGCTCGCAGGCTATTGTTTTCTTCGCGTCCTTTTCGGCGATTTCGTTGGCTTCCGAGGAGATGAGAGTGATGAATTCGACGCAGCATTCGATGAGAAGGTCGCGCGAGTCCTTTGCGAACGTCATGCCCTGCTCCGAGGCTAGGATGTCCTGGACAATCTTTTGCACGGTTGCTGCCACGCGGTTAGCTGCCTGGAACATGGGCGAGTCGCGGCGGCTGCGCATACCCTTTGGCAGCGACAGATCGTCGTTGCCGCCAAACTCGCGGTCAGACATGGCGGGCGGATGCGCAGGTTGAGTTGGGTGTGGAGCAGTGACTTGGAGTGGAACTTTTGGGACGCTGGTAGCTCCTGCTTTGTCGCAGGCCGATGTTTAGCCGAGCCCCCAGAGCGGTCATGGCGAGAAGGGAGTCTGCTGGTACGGAGTACGGGGCAGACTACTTCGTCTTGTACACAGTGCAACTCGGTACCACGGGTGGTAGAGATGGCGTCGACATGCCGGCGAGTCCGTTCCTGACAGCAGGTTTCGGCTGGTCGACGCTATCTTGGTCGTCTTTGGGGCCGTATCGGGCGGCGTCTCCCTGAAGATGCGTCAAACCACCGTCTCAGACTCGGGTGAGGAGAGGGCGCCACCGGCCACTTGATACACTGGCAGCAGTGGGGACCGACGTCAGCGTGCTGCTGTTCGCCGAGCACAGACGGCGGTGGCTGCTTGGATGCCCGTGGCGGTGAAAGGCAGAGGCGCTCCAGGTCGTGGAGCAATGGCCTCAGCAGCGCTGCAGTTGCCTGCTACTGCGTGCACTGTACGGAGTAGTCGTAGTCGTACAGGCGTCAGGTGTCCGGGCCTTGAGGACTCCGTATCTACCGCCCTGTGCCAACTTCACCGCCGCGCCAGATCCTGGACGTCGGGCGTTGCGCGCGAACGCACAGCCCGACCGAAGAGATTTCGCATTTCAGAAACAGACCGCCCTCGGTCCTTATCATGCCTTCACGCCCGCACGACGTCCTCGCGGCCTTCACCTTCCCAGCCCGCCCGCAGACTGCCGCCAGCGACACGCACCCGCGCCCACGCCTCCAGGAAGCCGACAACATTGCGTCCACACCCGCCGTCCATGGGCCTCCCAATCGACCCGGACTAGCACCGTCTCGCGCGCCCTCGGACAGCTCGACCCAGAGCAGACCCCGCCACCACCTGCACAGCAAATCCCAGTCCGCCGTTCCCACCCTCTCCAACCTCAGCGTCGGCCACAACAACCTGCCCACCTACTGGCAATCCGCCAAGATGACCAACCCCAACGGCTCGGGCGCCGCCGACTTGCTGCGGCAGGCCATGATGCAGAGGTAAGCCACGCAGTCTCTGTTCCGTACCCTGCACCTGCACGTGTTGTCACGCGTGTATCACTGTCTTTCCCTCGGGCGCGCGCGCGCTTTGGTGTTCGTGCGCGCGGCGGCGGCGGTAGTGGCCATGCACCATGGAGCACCGCAGAGCCCGTCACGAGGGGCGGGCTTGCATTAGGTCATCAATTCGGCACCTGGGTCCGTCAGTCACGGCAACGCACCGCATCATTGTTGCTCCGTTGCTGTCTTACTCATCTTCACCCGCATCGCCCTCTGCCCTCGCTCCAGCACCATCGCACCACTCTCCTCCGCCCCCGCCCCCGCCCCGCTTCGCCCCCCGCAACCATGCCTGACCCTAGAAACCTCAGGAACGACGACCAGATCGGCTCCACCAGCTCCACGCCGCCCGGAGCCACCACGCCGCGCCCCGACCCGACCGACAAGCGACTGCCTGGTATTCTGCACAGTTACTTTGGCCAGGTTCGTGACTCTCTCATGCCCCGGCGGAAGTCCTCTGCGGCCAACCCCTCCCCCGCACCTGATTTTTCCACCACCTCTGCCCACGACCGCCGCGCCTCCGGTGAAGAAGCGAAAGAGCCGCCCGCCCGCACAAACACGCTGCCCAGCCCCACCCCCAGTGCCTCTTCCCGCGCCCCTTCAACCTCGCAGTTGACTGGTGAATCGGAGAAGCTAACAGAAGGCGCTTTTGCGCCACCCCAAAATCAGGCCACGCCCCCTCAGACCCCGCGCACACGCTCACATGAGAGCAAGCCGAAGCCGTCGAGCCTGTCACGGACGTCAAACGCATTCGATAGCAAAGAGAAGGAGGGCAAGGGCACACCCGTAGTGGGGCCGCCGAAAGGCAAGCTTGAAGTCACCATTTCAGAGGGCCGGGGTCTGCGGCCGAGTGTTGATCCCTATGTCGTCTGCCAGTTCCAGTGGGCCGAGTACATCTCGGACGGACCACGCCATGATGCCTCCAAAAAGGGTCGTCCCACAGCAATGCAGATGAAGCGGACCGAGAGCGAGATAGGAAGGCCAATGGCTATCCCAATGAAGAGCCGGCAAAGTAGCAACAGCGGCCACAGCTCGGATCCACACGAGAACGGCTCCCTTGAGGAGGTCTCGGATCCCAAGTGGGAGCACGAAGCCATATTGTATGTCCAGCAACCTCCATGCCGGTGAAATAGAGACTAACTGGGCTTTAGTGATGTTGTAGGTGATCATGCTGAGATTGACGTCTCGGTCTACGATCGGTCAGATAGCGAGGCTTTCCTCGGCCATGTCCGATTTTGCCCCAATCTCGTCGAATACGACCACCCTTACGACGGCTGGTTCCAGCTCGAGCCTCGGGAAGGAGAAGGCGACCACGTCACCGGCGAAATACATCTCAAGCTGAACTTCCACAAAATTGACAAGAAGCACTACGGCCCAGAAGACTTTGAGATCCTCAAGCTGATTGGCAAGGGCACCTTTGGTCAGGTGTTCCAGGTACGGAAACGCGACACACGCCGTATATATGCCATGAAGGTTTTGTCAAAGAAGGTGATTGTGCAGAAGAAGGAGGTGGCTCATACGCTCGGAGAACGCAACATCCTCGTGCGGACAGCCATGGCCGAATCGGCTTTCATAGTTGGACTGAAATTCTCGTTCCAGACCCCTTCAGATCTGTATCTCGTGACGGACTACATGTCGGGAGGAGAACTTTTCTGGCATCTGCAAAGAGAAGGTCGCTTCCAGGAGGCCCGCGCCAAATTCTACATCGCAGAACTTATCCTTGCTTTACAGCATCTCCACGACCACAACATTGTTTATCGAGATCTGAAACCGGAGAACATCCTTCTGGACGCCAATGGCCATATCGCGTTGTGTGACTTTGGTCTCTCCAAGGCCAACCTTACCGAGAATGCTACCACCAACACCTTTTGTGGTACGACTGAATATCTGGCGCCCGAGGTTCTGCTAGACGAACACGGCTACACCAAGATGGTCGACTTCTGGTCTCTTGGAGTGCTTGTCTTTGAGATGTGCTGCGGTTGGAGTCCTTTCTACGCAGAAGATACCCAACAAATGTACAAGAACATTGCGTTTGGCAAGGTCAGGTTTCCCCGAGACGCCCTCAGCACCGAGGGTCGAAACTTCGTCAAGGGTTTGCTCAACAGGAACCCGAAGCACAGGCTCGGAGCAACGCGAGATGCCGAGGAATTGAAGGCCCATCCCTTCTTCGCTGACATTGACTGGGAGGCCCTGCACAAGAAGAACGTCGTACCACCCTTCAAGCCCAAGCTCAAGGGCGAGCTTGATGTGTCCAACTTCGACCCAGAGTTCACGAATGCTCTGAACGGCAACGGGTCTCTCAACGCACGTGCCGCTGCACTGGCATCTGGTGTGAACCCTGCTTCGACGCCATTATCGCCGACAATGCAAGCAAACTTTGCGGGCTTCACATTCACCGATCAAAGCACCTTGGATCATCAATTTGGCCACAAACAGCCGGAGGACATGGAACGAATGGACGAGGACGACAAGGACGAGGTCGACTGGGACAAGCCAACAGGACGCGGAGATAGAATGTCCGGCGTCATTCCAAGCAACGACCACGACATCTTCAACCACGGCAACTTCGATGTCTAATGAGTTCTTCGTCTTGGCAACCAGTTCCTTGGTACTTTTTGTCTTATTCGGCCCACTGGCTATGTGGACCAAAAGTGTTTCTATCTCGCTATGGATTCAGCATATTTTTCGACATAGAGCGGTACGATGGCATCTTTACAACACTTCTCTATATACCCGACAACACTTGTCGCCTTGAGGGCCTCAAATTGCCTCCATGCACGTTAGCTTGTTTCACGACCACGACCTGCTCGCCTATATTAGTGAGGTTGCATGATTCGGTCGAGGTCGAGCAGCTCGGAACACAAAGTCATCAGGGATGTTCTGTGTCCAGAATGAAATCCAAGAATGATCTAATCACCACATATCCGAGCGAAGGCTGGCAAATGTACCATTGGCCACATTCGCTCAACGACCACCATAATACGTTTTCACCGCGCGACAAATCCTTACCTTGGTATCTGTTGGGTATTTGTGTTTGCATTGCGAGGGGTGCGTTCATTCGATTTGCTCGGGCCTTTTTATTCCATTACTGGGCCGTTCATGTTCTTCCTGTTTGTGCAGGCCAGGTCGACATGTGTTTTCGGCCCAATTGCATAGTTATGATTCAATGAATTTTCGCATCGTCATGAAAGGGGTCAATGGGGAAACGCAACCTGGCAGTCTGTACATATTTGAAATTGAAAATACGACAACATGATCCATCCCCAACCTCATGGACACACGTTTATATATGGCGCTTAAGCAGCTTAAGCAAACCCCCACGCACGTCATACTTCCAGAACGACTTGTTTGCCTACGATGGCCGGTGTCGGGCATTCAATGTGACAAATCAGACAATCGCTACCCAGATAAATATGCAGATATATACTTACTTTTGCCCCCCCCCCTCCCCACCTTGGCAACATTCCAGATCCAAATCGGTACTATGGTCTACTACCATGCCATGTCTATATCGTCCTTGTATATATATTCATAACTAAACACACACACACACACACACACACACACACACACACACACACTATCACCACTGCCCCCTTTCTCCCGCCACCGAAAATCCTCGGAACCACTACATCCTTCCCCATCGTGGTGGGCGAATCGTGTATTTGCCGCTGAAATAAAAAGCTTTGGATCCTGCAAGACTGCGTTGCCTTTGCCGGGGGGGGGGGGGAGAATAGAAGATTGGTAGTGCGCAGCCGTACGTGGGGGGGTATGAGAAGTCAAACGCGCGCCTGCTTGCTGAATCTCACAGTAGGCATATTTTCTTTTTTTTTTGGCTGGGGGGTGGGTTGGTTGGAGAGCGGGGGATTTGTTGGGAGGAGGATTGTTTGAAAAGGGGGTTTAAAAATAAAAATAAAAAATATAAATATAAATAAATAAAAAAAAATAAAAAATAAATAAAAAATAAATAAAAAATAAATAAAAAAATAAATAAAAATAAATAAAAAAATAATAAAAATAAATAAAAATAAATAAAAAATAAAAAAATCCTATTCGTTTTGTGCGTTGTGGGGGAGATGGGTCTCGTCACGCTTACTGCTACGAGAAGCGCCTTTTTTTGCTTCTTCTTCTTCTTCTTGACTTTGTGGAACGTTTGGTATACTTCAAGGTTCTTGTGACGTAAGTGGTACTTAGTTGGTAGTAGAGTTGGTAGTTTTAGGTGCGTAGGTCTCGATGGTAGTAATAAGCTAGTATCAACTTTCTGGCCGTGGTGTGTGTCGTTGCGCAGCGCAAACGGTAGATGTGCATTGGACATTGCAGCAGCGCAATCTGCCTGAAAACCCCCCTTGCTATCGTATCCAGAATAAGAACAAAGCATGCGTAAGACGGTGTATGACAAGCAGTGTTTCATTTCTTCCCAAATCCAGTATCCACGTGGTCCAAGTACAGATGGGGGCCAGCTTTGCAGCGAAAGCACTATTTCTTTCTGCATCGTAGCAGTGCAGTACATTCGCGACGTTGCTATCCCATTACTTGTAGCTGTGCAGCGTCGACACGGACTTCATATGACGATGAATCAAAAACTTGACACATGGAGATGGGAAAGAAAGAGCCGGGTTTAATACTGCACGAGCCGCACCGATGTGGAAAGCTATACCCACACCGACAAAAGTCAGGCCCGGGGATGCAGAAACCAAGCCGAAAAAAAGGGGAAACCCTAAATGCCCTGGAAGTCCAGACATGGGACGGCATCAAGGGCCGGAGACTTTCTAGCGCTGATGGATGACGAGGGAGAAGAGGATTGTATAGAATGATGCGAGCATGGTGTGACGAAGACGACTAGGATTTGGAGAGGTTTGGTGTAAGGTGTCAGCCTTGCTGCGTTGCGTGGAAAGCTGGATGTGAAGGAAGCATACTGCTATGCCGGCAATGTCTGGATTTGCTGGTCCCGATGGAATACGCATTTCATCATGGGGAAACAGTACTATTGTTGAGTCCTGTAGGATGGGGGAGGCTGAAAAAATGGTACTGCATGCAAAGCATGTCACGTGTATGAGCAGCCGCAAAACTAGCCAGGAACCGTAACGAATCATGTCATATCAGACAGCATTTCGTTCGTTCTGCCTAACGATTGCTCTCCATCTACGTATGAGAACTAGTCCAATCCTCATGGGCACTCGCGCGTGTCAGCGGAATATACTACATGGCCCCCAGCCTTGTCCTGAATATGTACAAGTTATCAAGTTAGGTCGATCATGGCGTTTGATGAAAAAAACTTGCGCCGAAAAAGTATCTCCATGGAGTATACTGTCTTTGCAATACCCAGCAGAACAAAAGAGAAGAGACAAATAAGAAGCCCTCTGTAGTTGACGGGCTATGCAATTCGACACACAAACAAGAAAACCTACCAGATGCCGATGAAACGAGAAAACGCCAAAAGCGCCGGACAGGTTAGATGCTGAAGCCTGTGCGAGAACAGAAGAAAGTCGACAATCATGCTTCCCCGCTTGCAGAATGGAAGGTCAAATACTGAAAAGAAAACGTCTCGACCGCCGGGCCAGGTACAAAAACTTACTTGAACATCCACTGACAATGACAGGCATCGCTTGGATCACTTCGCTTTTGCACAACAACCCCACGTCTTGAGTTGGCCGAAGCGGTTGCTTGGGCTGCAAAGTACTCCTCGTATGATGGATCGCTCTCTTGCAACCATATCTTCTTGGGAGCTTCGTTGCCGCTCGCAGCGGGAGCAATTTTGCCGTTGTCGAGAAGAACCATTTGCTGACAATAGGGTTGCCCTGAGCCGGGCAAACGGCGTTCTTCAATTTTGACAATGCGAGGATAGGGTGGCATGCGCGGAGGTGCAGCAGCATCGGATTGCGCATCTCGCCGTGCTACTGGGGATGATGTTGGGGCAGCCACTACAAGGCTGGTAGGTACTGACCCTGTCGATGGCAGTGCTCCTGATGTAGCTGCGGCCAGAAAGCCGGCCATGTCGTAAGACGCCGATGGCGAACCACTTGGTGCTTGGGTGGGAAATGCTGTGAACGATGCTGCTGTGGAATTGTCTTCGACATAGATGTAACCCTCGATGTAGGTGTTGTTCCAGAAGCAGTACCATGGGAGGTCTCCGGGCTTGACCTGAAATCGTTGACGGAAGTCCTTGCCGTCTTCACGTTTGGAAAGGCCGGAGGTTGCACTAAGTTCATCGGGCCTGAGAATGACAAGTTTATCGTAGCGAGCTTGAAAGTGGTAAGCCGGGCCGTAAGCTTTGTAGTCCAGATCCAGTACCAACTCCATAGGCTGGAGAGCAAGTTCAGGGGTCTGTAGGCCGTACAGAATTGCGCCGTCGGGCACTTGGATTCCAGTCTTCATGGACGCTAGCTGCATAGGACCTTCGTTGCCTAGGGTGTTGTTGATAGTAACGACAAGCGGCGCGAAAGTCAACTTGCAGGACCAAGCAGAGTATTGGCTTGCCTGTGTCAAACATGCAGGATTTTGCTCTTGGGGTATACCCAAGGGCAGCGAGAACGAGCCTGTGGGAAGCAGACTTAGGCCAGACGGCGTTGGAATAGGAGTGGCGTCGAACAGCGAGCCGTGTGAGCCGGTCCCTTGGAGTTGCCTGATGGTGGTTAGATGCGGATACGCACTAGGACAGGTTTACTTGCGGCTCCTCTTTTGGTTTGTCCTGTTCGCTCTTGTCTTTGTTCTTGTGGTGCTTCTTCACGGCCAGAGCGCCAATGCCGGCGCCCAGCGCAATCGCCAATACTATGAACAAGATGAGCACAATCAATGCCACTCCCATTGTCACGTTGCCCCATAGCTTCCTCTTGTGCCAAGGGACCTTGGCCTCTTCTGGCTCTGCTTTCTCCGAAAAGCTCTGTTCCGTGGTGAGAAGCGACGCAGATGACGAGTCAGTCGGCTCGGCAGGTATCTGATTTGCGCTCGAGTGTGTCGACGTCACCGGTGCCGTACTCCCGGTTTGCGTCTCTGGTCTCTGTGGAGGGAGGCGGGCGGGCGTAACGGCGGGCAGCAATGGAACCGATGGCAGGGCGGCCGTGGACAACGAGGGCGAGCTGAGGGGCGAGCTTGGTGAAGCCGGCGTCACCAAGGGGTCGTCTGGATCCATGACGTTGGGCGCTGGGATTACACGTGACGATGCGCTCGCTTCTGCTGCAAGCGATGCCTTGGTGGGTCCTTGCTCGGGGAATCTCGAGTACGGCGGAAGCTGTTCGGTGTGCCCATCCGGTCCAATGATGTCCTGCTCTTCGCCGTCCGGGCCAAGCACCCGATGGTAGCCAGCACCAAGGCCGGGGAAGCCCAGCGGTATCGCAGTGCGGATGGGCGGCAGTGGCGGGCGTGTGGGCTCTGCGGGCAGCTCTTGGTCGAGTCCGTCGTCCAGGCCGCTCTGGGAGTACAGGGCGTATGGGTGCGTGGGGCGCGGCAGTGACATGGAGCGACGTGTGTGTTGCGTGTACATGCCGTACGGGTGGCTGGGGCCGGTCTCGAGGGGGGTGTCGCCGTTCGATGTCGTCGCGAAGGAGCCGGTGGAGCTGACTGACGCGCGATGGGCCAGCGGCGACGGAGAGCTGGGCGCGCGGGTGGGCATGGCGGGTGGGCGCCCGTCGTGAGCCATCGAGTCGCGGGCCTTGGCGGTGCTGTTGCGCGTCGCCGTCCGCCTCAGGTCGCTCTCGTCGGGCTTCGAGGTCGACGTGTGCCGCTGCATTGCGTCGGTCCGGTCGTGGTTGTGCCGGTCGCCGGCCGCGCCGTGGCTTGCGGGTGCGGGCCGGAAGCCGTCCGAGACGGAGGGCATGAAGTCGTCCTCGTCGGGATCGGCCTCGAAGTCGTCGTCGAAGACATTGGGGCTGCCGTGCTGCTCGTCGCTGTCGCTGTCGCTGTTGCGTCGGTCCATGGCGCCCGAGGCTCCCTGGGCGGCCCTTCAGTCCTCCTGATGGCGGCCAGCGGGGTCCTCAGCAGCCGCAGCGGGTGCAGGGCGCGATGCAGCGGGCGAGCCTGGCGTGGACGGGCGTGTATTGCAGCGCAGACGCAGGTGGGCGGGCGGCGTGTCCGTGGTGGGTGGTGGCTTGCGGGCTGAGGCAGGATGGCGAATCCACGGCAACAGCCAGAGTGCAGCCAATCGAGACTAGCGTCGCATCAAATCCACGTCTCGTAACCCGCCTCCCCGCCGACATCACCCCGTCCAACAGTCCAACCCAGCAAGCGTCTCTCTTCGACCACGCTTCCGCCGTGCATGATCACGCCCGTGCCAAGTCGCCGTCGGCTGCGACATGGCGCTGCTTCCGCAAGTTCAATTAGATCCTGCAGCATTAGATCGCAGTGCCTGAACTCTGTATGCGCCCTTGCGAATTTGGTCACTCTACTTAGCGTGCTGCTGTCGCTGTTTCGATGGGTTTGTAGCCCAAATCTGCTTGCTTTCGCTACGAGACTTTCATCGTGCACATGGAGAGGGCTGTCGAGCTCACAGAGAGCTCTGGACGAGTAGCGTTACGCCAGTTTCTGCTGGGCGCGAGTGAGATGTGGTAACAGCATGGCAGACTGCGCACGTCGAGCCCAAGTTATAGGGCAGCCCCGAGTGCACACGCATTGCTCCGACTGTCAGACTGCCAGCAGATGCTAACCGTTATTGGCCATGTATGGCTATCAGTATCTGACGTTATCGGGGCTTACTGTCGTACAGAAGATGCGATTTGGCTGACCCAGACTTCCATCTCTGTGCTGTTCAGTTCGTAACCGTACGATAAAAGCTGGCATGCATGATGGTTGCGTGTTTGCCGCGTGCCCAGTGAAGCTGTGTCCTGACTCCTGGTGATGGAGTCCAGCAGTTCGCAGCATATCTGTCCCGTTGGGGAAAGGTGGACACGGCTCGACCCATCTGACCTGCATTCAGTCCGTCTAGGGTGGTGTGAGGCCGCAGTGGGCATGCAATGGACCCTTTCGGAGGCCGGGCCCCGGGCTGTGCCTGACGATTGGCCGCCATCGACGTCCCACCATCCTTGCCCTAGATGCCAGACACCTACTCGAGCTGTTGTAGCATTTCGGGCTTTACGAGAGGCGTTCAGTTGCTGCGACCTTGCACGAGCAGTCTGTGTAGTATGCACGCGCTGCGGCAAGTCAAAGTGCCCCGCATATCGGCGGTAGTCGCGCGACCCTGAGGCAATAAAACCACCATGGCAAACAAGTACTCATGCAAGCCAACGGAATTTGGCGCTGTTGAGAGCCAAAAGACGCGCACGGATCCTGTCGAAAGCTCTTATCGAGCCAGCAACATCCCAAGGTTCCCGCCATAAGCACCGCCGTGGACAAATTACCGCTGACTAGACGGCACTTTCCTCGTTGATTCTCTCACTACTATTTAAACGAGCGGTGAAGGCCCACTCTTCGCCGGCATTCTTCTCCCTCGCCCCTTCTTCCCACACCCCTCACCCGCAATCATGGCCTCCCGCCCCTCCAACATCGGCATCAAGGCCATTGAGCTCTACTTCCCCAGTCAGGCAAGTCATCACAACCGCCGGCGCGTTAGCATGGCTCGACGCTGTTGCCCGCCATCTTGACCGCTTCTCCTAACTCTCTCGTGCAGTGCGTCGACCAGGCAGAGCTCGAGAAGTTCGATGGCGTCGCCCAGGGAAAATACACCATTGGTCTCGGCCAGACCAAGATGGCCTTTTGCGACGACCGTGAGGGTGAGTGCCCGCTTTGAAATACCTGGGCGCCATCGCCACTAGAGACCCCTCTTCTGACGCATTCGCTGCATAGACATCTACTCGCTCTCCTTGACCGCTCTCTCCTCGCTCTTCAAGAAGTACAGCATCGACCCCAAGACAATCGGCCGCCTCGAGGTCGGTACCGAGACGCTCCTCGACAAGTCCAAGTCGGTCAAGTCTGTCTTGATGCAACTTTTCGACGAGTCGGGCAATTACAATGTCGAGGGCGTGGATACCGTCAATGCTTGCTACGGCGGCACAAACGCTTTGTTCAACAGCGTGAACTGGATCGAGTCTTCGGCATGGGATGGCCGTGACGCGATTGTTGTGACCGGCGACATCGCTCTTTACAAGAAAGGAAACGCACGCCCGACCGGAGGAGCTGGCTGTGTCGCTATGCTGATTGGTCCCAACGCTCCCCTCGTCATTGAGGCCGGCCAGCGTGGCTCATACATCAAGCACGCCTACGACTTCTACAAGCCCGACCTTACGAGCGAGTACCCCATTGTAGATGGCCACTTTTCTATTCGCTGCTACACCGAGGCTGTCGACGCTTGCTACAAAGCATACAATGCGCGTGAGCAGACCCTGAAGGCGCAGCAGAATGGCAACGGCGTCAACGGTCACGAGCAGGCTCAGGAGACTCCTCTTGACCGCTTCGATTACATGGCTTTCCACGCGCCCACCTGCAAGCTTGTTGCCAAGTCGTACGCGCGCCTCCTCTACAACGACTATCTTGTCAACCCGTCGAACCCCATCTTTGCAGAGGTCCCTGCTGAGCTGAGGGATATGGATTACGCCACGTCCGTTACCGACAAGACTGTCGAGAAGGTGTTTATGGGCCTCGCAAAAAAGCGTTTTGCCGCCCGAGTTCAGCCCAGCATCAACGTTCCAACTCAATGCGGAAACATGTACTGCGGCAGTGTCTACGGTAGCTTGGCCAGCATTCTAGCCAACGTTGACAACCAAGCCTTGCAGGGCAAGCGCATTGGTCTCTTCAGCTACGGTAGCGGTCTTGCTTCCTCCATGTTCTCTTTCAAGGTGAACGGCAGCGTCGAGAACATGGCCAAACAGCTTGACGTCCTCAATCGCTTGGAATCCAGGCGCGTGGTCGCACCAGAGATTTACGACGAGGCAAGTTTTCTTTGATGCTGCACTAGCATTGTTCGCTGTTCCCTAAGCTGACTTCTTTCAGATGTGCAACCTCCGAGAACAAGCCCACCTTAAGAAGAGCTATACCCCCAGCGGCAAGACCGATGGTCTCTTCCCCGGCACCTACTACCTTACCAACATTGATGAGATGTTCCGCCGCACGTACGAGATCAAGCAGTAGACCTGGCGCACGCCATGCCCAGGTTCGCATCGTGCTTTTGATTCTCCGCCACGTCTTGAGCATTTGTGGCAATCACTGCGTGCCCGCATTGGCTCACAACGATTGCATCTTTTGGCTTAGGAGTTGTGCGACATTACGCCCGATTAGTAGACTTTGGTGAAAGCAGGGACACCTATGACCATGAAGATCATGATATACATGACGGATAAGCTGACATTTACGAATGTCCATATCTGATGACATTCTGTCACGAGACTTGTTGTCTTAATATATGCTTCACTAGGAAGTACACACATCGATGTAAATGTTTTATTCACAAATGCATGTACTCCCAAGCTTGAAACCCTCGAATGTCAGAGCGCCGTGTAAGATGCTTTGTATTATACAGTTGCTTTACACAAGCGTGCCGTCTGGCTCGCCCGGCAATCGTTTCACACGCCGCTGCTCCCAGTCATCGAGGTCTTTGGCTTGTAGTCTCTGCAAATGGGTCAGTCACTGTAGAGATCCTCCCAGACCGACCCAGGAATCCGTAGAGTTGTGTTGCTAAGCACAGATGCACTCACATAATATTCATCCTTCATGTTCACCTTCTTCCGCTCTTGCCTTAATCCCATAGCTTGCTCTTGTGTAATCTGCTGGTTCTTTCTATCGTGTCGCTCATATCGCAGTGCCGTTGCAGGCGTAAGCATGAATGAACCTGCGACAATGGTAGCCATGAAAGGCAGACCGAATAGCAGGAACGGGTGCTTTTGTAGGGCTTTGCGGTAGCGTGCGGCGATGGAGTTGGGGAGGGTGGCGGAGAACGACTTGGAGCTAAAGGGACCCGGCATTGTGGCCGTCGTGAGCGGTACAGGCCCAGGTGTTATCTCAGCGATGTAAAGGACGCTTCGAACGGCGCGTGGCAAGTTGCGATCGATGAACCGGTTGTGCCACCCCCGAATTGCGGGCATGGGCACGAGGCGGGAGAGGAGCTAATGGCTTGGCAAACGTCACGGGATCGCGCGATGTATGATTTTGTCCTCGACGCGTTGTCCAAGTGTCACACAGCCAACGAGTCATTCCTCGTAAAACAGCGTTCACCCACGAAGTAGATCAAGCTGGAAGATCCGCGAGCCTTTGTTTTCGGCCTTCCCCATCGGAGAGCTCCATTGTTTGCTGCTCCTCTGTGTGTCTCCGAAACCCACATTCACTTACTCAGCTTTCGAGTTCGCTCTCTACGCGCCTACCGGAAAGGCTGGAAGCGCTCTGTAGACGAGAAGAAACAACTCTGGGCCCCACACTTCATTGCTGCTTGCCATCTCAGCGTAGGCGGTAGGCTAACCTCGGCCTTCGATCTCGTCTTTTTCCCTGGCACTCGATCGCTATGACCATACGGTAACTTCATCATGGTCCGCAAAGGCGGAGGCTCGACCCAGCGGATGCCACCGCCACTGATAACAACTGGACTTAACACATCAAATGGAAACGCGAACCTTCCACCGCCATCCACGATTGCCGCTCAGATTGTGCAAAATGCTTCAAATTTGCACGCTCGCCATGACGCTGCAGGTAAAGTCTCATTCGGCGAATTAGTCAAAGAGTTTCTCCAGCATCCAAGCACTGACGAGCCTGATCCACAACTTGTCGCACTGGTATGTGTGATCGCGGAAGCCGGTTTGGAGGGTCTGTTCAAGGACGACCCCTTCGCGCAAGACCAGCAGAGGCAACAGGGCATCGACAGCATCTCTGCGTTAAATCTGATAATCCAGAAAAAACCACATCTGCTCCTCAGTGCCAAAGATACAGATGAGCAAGGAAGTCCTCAACCCCCCCTACTTATATGGCTTTTCCCAAAACTACTGGGCTTAATGTCACATGTAACACTGCAACCACTTCATCAATACGCTCGAAGCCTACTCGAACTATGCCTGAGCACTCTAGTGCGCAGTCCTTCATTCTGGCGCAACGCAAGGAGTGTGGCAGCGATGTATAGATCCTCAGTTCAACGTAGGTGCGATCCCCAACTTTCGTCGACATAGCTGACCAAGGCTAAGTGATTGTTGCGGAGCTCGACTCTGTTAATGACCCTTCTGTACCGCAGACTAAGCCTTTCGGAATTGCACTTCCATCATCAGGCGGTATCGCAGAGTTTTGGCCAGAAAGTCAACAGTTCGTTGCACTGCCTCACGAACTTCAGCGAACGATATCATCGCACATTGGTGCGATCTGCATCGGCATGAACCTTCTGTTATGCTTGGCGAAGGGTATTCGCCAGCAAAAGGGACTTGGTGCGGGCTCTGCTACATCTGATCACCATCAGCCCTTCATCCTGGACGCCTGTAATGTATTATGGCAACATTTTCGACGGTGGACAACCACCCCAGAAAAACGATCATTCTACGATGAGACAGTGAATGTATTTCTCATGTTACTTGAAGCAGTGGCTGTGCCTGCTGTGTTGTCGAAAGACCATTCTTCGGGATGGTTCAAAGCAGCACACACACTCGTTCAGGGGCTCTCTGGTCTTCTGGAAACGCCAAATTTCACGGCCACTTCCCAATTGCAGCTCGCTTCCTTACTAGTCCGTCTACGGAACATGGTTGACGGCATCGATGGGCATCGATTGATATCTGACTCTCATCAGCCGAAATCGTCATCCATTGTACTTGATTTAGAGGTCGGTGTAGGAAATCTTTGTCACAACCCAGAAAAGTTCTCGGGCTTGCAGAAGGACTTTCAGGTGTGTACCATGCTATCTTCTTCGTCCGCTAAGCTAATGGCATTCAGTTAGCACTCTGCCTGTGGACATTGCCGGACTCATGGCCTGAGGAGGTCACGACGGTCCGTCGAGAGCTTTGCTCAAATAAGTCTGGAGGGTTCACTGAGCCGCATCTTCTCGAAGCATCAGCCTCATTACTGAAGACGTTTCGATCGGTCAACCTTGGTGACGGGAATGTCAGACCATTTAAGCGGCGGAAGACACTGCCAGGGTCCTCAGAAGATGTCAATGAAACAACATATGACCGGCTAACAATGATCCTGAATGGGAGCTCGCAAGAATCTCCTGTGTTACATTTAATGAATTTGCACAATATTGTCCAGTGAGTATAAATGCCCGCTTTCGGAAAGCACGCTGACCACTAAAGGGCGAGATACTCTGCTATGGACGAAGACTCTAATGAGAATGAAATTCAGCAATGTGAAATGCTTTCGGCATTCGCTAAAATCGCCTGCGCAGGGTCCCGTTGCCTGGAGAATTCTGATAGAAGTTCAGAAGCATGGACTTCGGTACCATGTAGACTTTGCGATTGCGCTTACCCATTCGTCCAAGATTACAGGCCCCATTGGAACGAAATAGTCCAGGACGAAGACTGGAAAGACGCCATCGCCGCTATGCTCATAATCACTAAGGAGCCCAAGTTTCAGGCGTGCCCGAAGGCTCGTGTCCTCCTGGCCGTAGCAGTGGGTAGATTCTTCAATCACATCTCGGACGTCGATTACTTGAATCTCGAGACCTGTGAGCTAGGGCAGTGGCTACTAGGTTCGATGAGTCGATCTTTGAGAGAGCTCAAACTGGCAGCAACGTAAGTGGAGTATCTACTGCGAGATTTTTGGCTCATCTAATCACAGGAGCTCGTTGTCAGTCTTCTTGAGAGACAGTATCCCGAGACACACCAAACAAAAGAACCGGAGATCGACAATAGAGTTCCTTGGGGCCCTTGCCAAGAGAGACGTGATATCTGATCATGAGACTCTTATCCTGGCGTATGGTTCTGTCGCTCGGTAAGACTTTGCGCTAAATATCCTAGAACGACACTCACATTATAGCAGTACTTGCAGTGAATTGGAGCTCCCTATAATCTTGCATCATCTGATAGAGTATCTTGGACATCACAATGCTCTAATATGCGGACTGGCATACACAGAGGTCAGTCACTACTTTAGACTAGATCATTGACTATCACTGACGAGCGAAGCTTGATGCGATTGCTGCAGAGCTTGAAACAAACACCACACAGCTTTTGCAACCCTATTGGAGGGTCATCGCCTTCTCTGTAATCAAGGATATCATCAACAAGCCCCAGAAAGCGCAACTACTCGCTGACTTGACCGAGCAAAGCGTTCGTCAACTCTTGCTACTTACACAAGCCGACACGCTTCCCCATCTCGTTTTGACGAAGCGGAGAGACATAATTGAGAAAATTGCGCAAGCTCGAAAGGTGTCCGTTGGGGAGGTACTGACTCAGCCGAAGAGAAACCTCGCAAAGATTCTAGCATTGCTTCTATGCCAGCCTGTGACAGACGTGGAAAGTAGCGCCATGGACAGTCTGGCATCCATCGAACCGGCTATTCGCGAAGGTAGTAACAACAAACTTGATGCTTTGCTTGCAGCAGACATTACTGGCGTTGCAATCGAAATTCTACTATTGGCGGCTGACCAAGATGAGTCGAAAAAGAAGCTGGTATGTCTGCGTCTAAATAGTCACACAACGCAACGCTAAGAAGTGCAGTTCCAAAGGGGTTTTGGCACACTTGCGATACTTGCTGAGACGAAGCCGGGACAGCGGAAGTCAACGTCAAAATCGAAAAGCCTTGATCTGTTCTTCGAAACGCACATTCTCGGTATCATCGCTCACTTTACAGACATAATCGAGAGTCCTTTGGCGCAAGCCAAGTCGGCTTCCCAGCCGCTTCCGGAGCGCAAAAGAAGCATTGCAGCTATTGGAGAGCTCATTGCCCTTGCACGTTACAATGTCAACGGAGCCTTGCCACAGGTGAGTGATTCGTTACCCTGGCTACAGAATATGCTGATGCGGAAAGTTTCGTGCTTGCCTTCAATCAGCAATGGCAGACCCAGATCTATGTGATGACACCTTTGCCATATGGGTCGCTTTCATGAACGTCCTTGAGGGCAGCGAAGTCATGCTTATCATCGATCAAACATTTGCACTGATCGTGCAACATTGGTCACTGTTCTCGGAGGAGACCCAGTTACAAGCTAACAAGACCATCGTTGGTCTTACACAGAAGTACGATGCACAACTAAGAGCGAGGGTAGAGTTTTTGCCTTCGCTAGCAAGCATACCGATGCTTTCAAAAACGGAAGGTGAACTGGCGCGCTTCAAAGCTATGGTGGATCCCATCAAAATCTTCGCATCTTTCGGCAATCGTTGCAAGGATCAAGACGCCGTGGTCGTGCGTCAAGCACTCAAGGAGCTTGTCCCGTACTTGGACAACAATCAAAAACACCTTCATCAGTCACTCAACGATCAGAAACCACTTCCCGTATTAGCTGCTCTGACTCGGTCCCTCCTCGATGCCAGCATTCGGTTTTCGGAAGATCATCGTGACATTAGCACACTGTGCGCACAATGTCTCGGAATAATTGGTGGTCTCGACCCATATCGAGTCGAGAGTGTGCGAGAAAAGAAACGAGTTCTGATGCTCTCAAACTTCTCCCGGAGAGATGAGGACATCGATTTCGTGGCATTGCTCCTTGAGCAGGTTCTCGTCAAAGTCTTCCTGTCGACGACAAATGCCAAAGCGCAAGGCTGGATCGCATATGTCATACAAGAGATGCTCAAACACTGCGGGTTCAGTGCTCTCGGAGTGGCAAGGCCACGGTCATCGCAAACGAGTACAGAAGCCCAACGATGGCTCGAGATTCCAGAAAGTGTCCGAAACGTCCTGACTCCGTTTCTCAGCTCGAGGTACTCAGTCAACCTCAATCCGAACCTTCATTATGAGAGTCCGAGTTATCCCATCTTCAGCAGCACCATAAGCCATAGCACCTGGCTCCAAACATTCGTCTACGACTTGTTGCAAAAGGGTCAAGGTGTCAACGTGGAGATGGTCTTTCCGGTCTTAGCACGCGTCATACGTGGTTATGACCTGTCGATCGCGACTTTCATCTTGCCATTCGCGGCCTTGAACGTCATTGTATCCGATGATGAAGCGAGCATGGTGAATGTTGGACGAGAGCTGCTTACTGTTCTTCAAACCAAGATACATTCGCCAGAACAAGCTAACGCAACACTGATCAAGCAATGTAGCGAGGTAAATTCCGATAATTCATTTCCCGTAACGATGGACTGACGAAGAACAGAATGTCTTCCAAGCCCTCGACTATCTCTCCATGTGGGTGCAGGAGAAGAGAAAAGCTGCCACTGAGGCACGGATAATGGCTGGGAAAACAGGTCGTGGCATATCAGATGAAGAGGAGATGAGTGCCATCAAGCAGATCAGTCGCGTCGAAGGCTTACAACAGCTCATTCCCGCAGAAGTCATTTCACGACGTGCGGTCGAATGCGGATCTTACGCGCGAGCCCTTTTCCACTGGGAACAGTACATTCGTCAGCAGCAGCAAGTCAAAGGTAATGCCTCGGATTGGTTTGCCGAGAAGGATGACATGTTGCAGCACTTGCAGATGATCTATGCACAGATAGATGAACCTGACAGCATAGAGGGAATCTCGGCTCACTTAAAGGTCCTTAACCCAGAGCAACAGATCATCGAGGATCGTAAAGCAGGGCGTTTGACAGCAGCTCAGAGCTGGTACGAGATTGCTTTAGCTGAAAAGCCGAACGACACGGAGACACAGATCAACCTCTTGACATGCTTGAAAGAGTCCGGTCAATACGGTAAGGTGAATGCGATTGGTCACGAACGACGGCTAACTGTTGTTCCAGACTCCATACTCAACTACGTTGACGGTTTCCATGCCTCCAATGGTCTATCAACCAGTATTCTGCCCTTCGCGGCAGAAGCAGCATGGTCCACGGGCAAGTGGGAACAGTTGGAAAGGATATTGGGCCCCTCGTCCATTCCAGAGAAAATTACGTTAATCGACTTCAACGTCGGTGTCGGTCGTGCACTACTTGCTTTGCGCCGTAAAGATGGCAGTAAATTTGGAACGCTCATAGCGGCTCTTCGCGAAACATTGGCTGCAGGACTTTCTCCATCGACGACAACTTCGATCCAGGCGTGTCATGACCAGCTCGTTAAATTGCATGCTCTGTACGAACTGGAGGCTGTCAGCGGTATGAATACGACTACGGTTCCAAACCGTGAAGCCATCTTAGAGAATCTCGACCGACGACTGGACATCATTGGTGCTTACACGTCAGACAAGCAATATTTGCTAGGAGTACGTCGAGCGACCATGTCGCTATCTCGGTAAGTAATGGCAAGACTGCGCTCTCGGACCCACGCTGACTTCCACAGCATCGACTTTACCAATCTCAACATCGCTGCCGCCTGGCTGACAACAGGGAGACTTGCTCGCAAAGGCGACTTTATGACCACCGCGTTCAATGCTGTCATGCACGCTGAACGATTGGGAGATTCAGCGTCCAAGATTGAGTACTCGAAACTTCTATGGAAAGAGGGCCATCATCGAAAGGCTATAAAGAACCTTCGTGGTGCCATCGAAAGCAACGCCTTCCAACCTGAGGACATTGTGCCAATCAACGTGTCTGTAACAACCACGGGGCGGAGTGATGATCATGGCGACAAAATCAAATGTCACGCCCAGCTGATACTTGCAAAGTGGCTAGACAGAGCAGGGCAGACCAAGTCTGGTGCGCTGAAAGAGGAGTACGTGGCAGCAGTCATGTCGTACCCTCGATGGGACAAGGGCCACTATTACCTGGGACGATTTTACCTCAAGCTCTTCGAGTCCGAGAAGCGACAGCCCATTACCAAGCAGAGCTCGGAGTACTTGTCTGGCAGTCTACTCAAACTTGTCGTCGAGAACTTTGTTCGATCTACTGTCTATGGCACCAAACACTACTATCAGACCTTGCCCAAGATACTCACACTGTGGCTGGACCTGGGTATGGAAGTCATGAACACGGCACCACGAACGACCCACGACAAGGAGTTTTATGATCACCGGGTGTCATACTTGGGTTACATCAACAAGTACCTGAAACGGTATGCTGGTGAGCGCATGCCAGCGTTTGCGTGGTACACAGCATTCCCACAAATCATCACTCGAATCAGTCATCCCAATAAGAATGTGTGGGATGCTCTGCAAACAATCATCATCAGGGTCGCATCATCGTACCCACAGCAAGCATTGTGGAGTTTGCTGGCTGTGCTTCATTCAACGCAAGACGATCGCCGCGTACGAGGTACCACCGTGCTTCAAAAGTTGCGCGATGCATCCAAACGCAAAGGCTCTTCCGTCGACTTGAAGAACCTCATCATTCAGGGCCAGCGCCTCACTGATGCTCTTTTGGCTGCCTGCGATGCACCAGTTGAAGCACGTGTCTCCCATGTGAGCTTATCGAAGGACCTAGGCTTCAGTCATAAGCTGGCTCCTAGCCAACTGGTCGTACCGATAGAAGCAAATTTGCTTCCAAATTTGCCTGCAAGCAACGATAGCAAGACAATTCGAACGCACAATCCCTTCCCAGCGGACGCCATTACGATCAACTCGTTCATGGACGACGTTTTGGTCCTGTCTTCACTCCAACGACCACGGAAGGTCAATGTCCGTGGTACAGACGGTCGCTCGTACGGTCTCCTGTGCAAACCAAAGGACGATTTACGCAAGGACCAACGACTCATGGAGTTCAATGCCATGATCAACCGCGCTTTGCAAAAGGACATTGAGTCGAGCAAGCGCCGTCTATACATCAAGACATACGCCGTGACGCCTCTGAACGAGGAATGCGGTACCATCGAATGGGTCGAAGGCCTCAAGCCCATGCGCGACATCATCCTCCGCAACTACAGACAACACAGCGTATCCATTGACTACACCGAGATCCGGCTCCTCCTCACCGAAGCGACATCCACCCCTTCCAAACTGCCCATCTTCACGGAAAAGATCCTCGGCCACTTCTACCCCGTGCTGCACGAATGGTTTGTCGAAACCTTCCCCGAGCCCGAAGCCTGGTTCGCCGCACGCCTGCGCTACACGCGTTCCTGCGCCGTCATGTCCATTGTCGGCCACGTGCTCGGGCTCGGCGACCGACACGGCGAAAACGTGCTCCTGGAACAAGGCAACGGCGGCACCTTCCACGTCGACTTCAACTGCCTGTTCGACAAAGGCCTGACGTTTGAAAAACCAGAACTCGTCCCCTTTCGCCTCACGCACAACATGGTCGACGCAATGGGCCCCCAGGGCATCGAGGGCCCCTTTCGCAAAGCCGCTGAACTCACGTACAGTCTGCTCAGACAGCATCATGACACCCTCATCACTATCCTCGAGACGTTTGTGCATGACCCCACGGCAGACTTTTTGGGCCCCAGGAGGAAAAAGAAGATTTATGGCGTCCCGGATACGCCGCAGGAAGTGCTTGATATGGTGAGGACAAAAGTCAATGGCTATCTCAAGGGCGAGAGCGTGCCGTTGAGTGTAGAGGGGTACACGGATGCGTTGATCGCCATGGCCAAGGATCCGTTTAATTTGGCGAGTATGTATATAGGGTGGTGCGCGTTTTTTTGAACTTTTCCTTTCTTTTGCGGGGGGCGGGGTCTACAATGGGGCGTAAACGCATTTCGTTCAAAGTCGAGTGGGAAACCTTTTTTTTTTACCACAAGAAAAGAATGCTTGGTTGGGCCGTTGCGAGGACCATGGAGGCTGGAATGTGCAGCTTTCAAAAAGCAACTAGATTTATATATGCACATGTATATCGTGCAAAAGACAATTTACAAAGACGTGTCAAGACAGCCGGGTAGTATCTAGAGTGTCAATTTCTCCAAAAGCCATGTGGTATCGCTCGCATATCAAACACCCCAAGCCGTGATGCAGAAGCAGTGGGAATAAAGCCTAGGAAACAGCAGCAAGAAGCGCTAGGATGCAAAGTATGAAAAAAAAAACATATCCCAAGGTGATACAAGCATTCGATATAAACCACTCAAGTCTTCGTCACAGACAACCCTTCCCGTACAAGCACCTCATCACTCGGCGGCGCCGGCTGTGCGCCAGCCGTACTACTCTCACCCACCTGCTGCGGACTTCTCTCTCTCCTCCTCCCGCCACCAAATACACCGCTCAACCTCGCGCTCATCCGCTTGCTTCTCCGCCAATCAGCCGCGGTTGACTCTTCAGTATTCGGCGGCGCAGCATGCTCGGCTACATCACCGCTGCGATTCAAGCGTCGCTGATCCCTGAGACGGCGAAGGTAGTATATGCGTTCCTGAGGCGTAGCGTTTGGTCTGTGGCGCAGGGAGAGAATGTCCCGGAAGGCGGAGCGGTGGGGTAGAGAGGTAGTTTGGTCGGAATCTGTTGACGATGGTGCTGCGTCGGGGTTGTCGTTGGAGGTACTTGAGTCGTGGGATGTTACGGGGCGGAGGTCGACGCGACTGGGGTGGTGGTCAGTTGATGGGTTTGTTGGGGATGGGGGGAGAGACTTACCATAGTGGACATGTGCCCGACACATTGAGTAGCCACGGATCCACGCACTCGGGGTGGAATTTGTGGTCGCAAGGTAGGACTCGTAGGTCTTGGCCCTTTTCAAAGTCTTCGGTGCAGATAGAGCACCCGAGATTCTCGTCGGGCGTTGAAGTATCCTTTCCGGTGGTTGCTGCAGCTGCCACAGCGGACTGTGCGGGAGCGATGCCCTCTTGCTGCTCCTCGGGAGGCGCAATCGTGCTCGTGCTTGGCTGTGTCATGTCGTTTGTTTCTGCGGCATTTGGTCCATTGCCTGTCTCGTTCGTTGTGGGATTGGTGTGGGTCTGTGAAGCATCAATCCCGTTGATATTCCTGGTCTCCGCGGAGGACGCCAGCTCGACGTCGGCTGGCTTCGCGGGCTCTTTCTCGCCAAACTTCACAATGGGAATGGTGTCGAGTATCGCTCGGCCCAGTCCTCTTGCTCTACTTTGTCTCGGTCGACCTAGTACGTTGCGCCGGCCATAGCGCTCGGGGTGGCGATGCGCGCGGATGGCGCCCGTGACGATGATTACCAAGAACAAGGCAGTAATGATCCCCGTGATGCTGTAGAGTATGATCATAGCCACGGCTGTAGACGGCGACGGGCCCAGCGGATTCGGGTTGGCGAGCCCGCCACTACTGCTGTTGCCATCTCCTCGCGCACGCACTCCCACTGCATACACATTGTTGCCGCTCAAGCCCTGGATATTGTCCCGAATCGAGGCAGAGGCTTGCTTGTTGGTCATGGATAGCACGGAAAAGTCTTGCATGACATCGTTGCTCGGCTCATAGTCGCAGTAGTCGGTCGCAGTGCTGTAAAGAATGACGCCCGATATGTTGGCGGCCTTGTACGCCTCCTCGAATACGCGCTGGGCGCCGACTAAGCCCGCGTAGTCGGCGGGATCGCAGCTGATGTAGGCGATGTCGCCCGCGACTATGTTTGCGACGTTGGAGAAGTTGATGTTGCGCAGGTTACCCTCGATCTGTCGCACCATCAGCTTGGGAACCAACGAGCGCCATACGCACGAGCACCAAACGCACTGTTTGTGTAGCCGCCGCCCTTGTAATGGGAACAAGGTCTGCGACCTGCGCCAGCGTCCCAACGCCCTCCTGCAGCGGCAGCGTGCCGTAGAACTGCGCAATAGCCGTGGACGAGTTGGACGGACTGATCGAAGCCGTCGCGACTGTCGCAAAGAGCAGGCACGTCAGCTGCCATGGCAGGCGCTGCAAATGGGACAGCAACATGGCCGGTCGAAACACTAAAAAGGGAGAGCTGGCCGATGTCATAGTCACGGCGGGCTGCGGAAGCATCACGGACACGAGTCACATGACACAGCCTGTCGTTACCTGCCAAGCACGCTGCTGTCCATGTCACTTCTGAAACTCGGTCCGACAGACAGTTCAAACACGTCCCCGATTCATGCATCATTGCCATGTCTCTACTCGAAAGAAGTACCAAAAACGCCTGCGGCCCAGCAACGGGCTGCGACATCCCGAGCATGAAAAAACGCCTTCGTTGTGATGCATACATACAAGCACACAATCTTCAATCATCCCAACAGGATGACCCATGGCAAACTTGCAATCCATCTCCACTTCTCCACCCTCCCGGATCCGTCAAATGACCCCCCTCAATAAGCTGCGCCACTCCGTCGCCTTCCAGCAGTCTTGAAGCTCATCGATTGCGCCTCCACCAAGCCGCCGAGCGCCAACGTGTCTTGCGGATCAACCCCCATTCTCTGTTCGTCGTTGAATCCTGACAGGTAGAAGCCAGCAATGACGACAAGGTACGACAGAATGAGGATAGACCCTTTGAAGTAATTGCTCTTCCCTTCGCCGTACATGTACGACAGCAGAAACACGCAAAGGATGACCGTCACCATATCCCATTGCGGGAACATGAGCGTGAAGGTCTGATGCGCAATCTCCGAGGGCGGAATCGACGTTGCGTGTATCGCGCTGTAGAACACTAGCGCTGGGATCTGGAGAAGACAGACTTGGAGCGCATACGCAGATCCAATTTCCATAGACAACGCAATGTTACCATTCATGGCGAAGGAGATGGCGTTTAAGAATTCTGTCGTGTTTGGAACCAAGGCAAACAGTGTGATGCCTAGAAATTTCTCGTCGATAGCAGACCCGACAAGAACGGCATCTACAGTGTTGACCAAGATTTCAGCAATGATGGCGTATGCGAGAGTTGCTGTGAGCAGGACGGCAGCACTCTTCCCACGGCTCCAGTTGGGGGCGTCATGCCCACCAGATACTTGGCCAGGCACGTTATCATGTTGTTCTTCTGGGGCTTCAGTCGCTGTCCGAGCATTGCCTGGCCGCTCACTGTGCACTTTAACAGGGGTGGACACCATGCGTGCAGCCTTGTGCGGCGCCCTTGTTACATCGCGAGTGGCCAGTGCAGTCGTCGTGGCCGCAATTTCGGTTATTTGACGCATCAGCGATTGTGTAGCATCGTCTGTCAAGCCATCAACATAAAACGGTTGTTGAGTGCGTTCTTCGCCATCTTTTGGTGGCACGACGTGCGGTGTTTGCCCGTCCGATTTCGAGCCGGGCCGTTTTGGCGTCGGAGCACCGTCTATTCCACCATAGCCAACCTCTTCAAGCGTTTGCCCCACGATTCGCTTATACAATTGACTATCTCGTATATGTGCACGTGAGACGGACTGGCTGGTCGCCTGCCTCGAAAACGACGCGTGAGGGAATTCCAAATGACCGCTGTTGCTGAGAGTACTTGCACTCATCTCCAGAATCTTCTTCTCCTTCTCATCCGGCTCCGTCCAGATAGTGGCAGCGTGCGTTCGCAAAGTAAACAACAGGCCTATGATGTACGAGACGAACAGCATGGCTGCCGCAAACCAGGTGTACGGCTTGACAGCCTCGTTGTAGAAGGCATCATGTAGAGCTGGGGTTTGTGAGTAGTAACATCTTCGGCAATCCCTCTCCGAAGGAACGCTGTTGTGGTGAACGCATTGACGGCAAAGAAGTTCATGCTGTGCCTCGTTAGCTTGATAGGGAAAGGGAGAATGCCAACATACGCTGCCATAGATCTGATAGAACAGCGTCGGCCCAAATGCACCGATGACTGCAAAGAGCAGCATCGTAGACGTAACACCCGCTGATCGCACGTTGAAACGCTGGGTCTTACGCTTCAAGGCACCGAAGCACATGGAGAGACCGGGCAGAAAGAGTATACCTGCAAATATGCTGCCAATGATGCTGCCTTCCACAAGCTGAGCTTTGCCTTGCTTGAGAGCTACACAGTACAGGAACACCTCGACAATCGTCGAGAAGAAGGCGTTGATGGTCGCACCAACTCCCATAGATGACTGTGCGGAGATAGATGCAACTGCCTGGCCGATGAAGTATGCAAGGGGAATGATGGACAGCAAGGCGAGAGTGAAAAGTAGGAACTTGTCGGTTAACCAAAACTCCATGCCGAGCATCTCGTCCAAGACAAAGTAGTCGAAGATGGTGAAGGCAACGAGACCGAGGAGATTGATGAGAAAGATGTTGGTACCGTCGATTGTGTACTTCCAATACTTTGTGCCCACGGCACGATAAGTACATAGAAGGATCGAGGAAGATTCGCCTGGACGACGCACATTGCCATTGTCGGAGTGGAAGGAGAGCGCCAGTGGGTGACGACGCAGGTGATCAAAAAGGAGAAGTGTCACTTTGCCCATGGGTATGGTGAATACCATGAACCAGCAAAGCCCAGACACGAGGAACAAGGCTGGGGTGAAGAATCCGTAGAAGTAGGCGTAGAAGAGGACACGGCCAAAGGTCCATTTGCCACGTCCGAAGAGACGCCTCTTGGTCTTGGCTGTATCTGAATGGTGGATATTGGCTCTGCCCTCACGGCCCAGCAGACTTGTTGTCTCGTCGTCAGTGGAATCGACACTGTTGCGGCGACGGCCGATGAGAGAGTTGTTGCCTTCTGTAGGCCCAAAAAACAGGCGGCCCTCTTCGATGTCACCGCTCTGCCACTGCTCATACTCGCTGATGCTACGACCCTCGCCTTCGTCTTCTTCAACATATTGCTCGTCTTGCAGCAGTTTGACATATCTCCCGAATGGGTAGAAGAGGTAAGCGGCGAGATGGAAAAGAAGCCAAGCATACTCCATACAGCTGTCGGCGAAGCCAAAGAGGGCGCACAATAGACCTCCTGCGCAAGCAATGAGGGCCAGCCACCAACCAAAGAAGAGCGTCCAGGCCAGATTGAAGACGACCAGCCAATTGCTGACGGAAGAGCCAGGCGTCGAATGGATGTCGTCTTCCGCCTTGTTCTGCACCGAACGGCCTTTTTTGTACAAGGCGGGCTTCCAGATCCTGATCCCAAAGGGATGTGTGACGTTGATGGCATCTTGACGGTCTCGCAGCGTGAAACTCTCCGCGTCACTCAAGTCGGCACCATCGTCATCATCCTCTTCTGGGTCGCCTGGGGTGCCACTGTCGTTGTCATGGGCGCGTACCGTGTCTTCACTCGACGAGCTCTGCTGCTCGGCAGGCTCTGGCGGCGCGGCAGCTTGCTCTTGCGCGGCAGACTCGTCTTCGGTCGAGTCGATGGTGGTGAGGGTGGGCTGTTGCTGGCCGGCAGGGCGGCGGCGAAGGGTCGACGTCTTGCGACGCAGGGGGTGTTGCCGCTGCTGCTTGAGCTGCTGTGTAATGTGCTCCTGGTCGATGCGGACCTCGTCCTCGGCATCGTCTACGCTGAACTCCTCGCCCTTGCGGGGGAACTTGGACGAGGTGGTGCGGCGGGTCAGCGCGGGCTTCTTGGGCTTGGAGCCTGCACCGTCGAGGGAGCTGGTGTTCTGCTGGCGGCGCTCCATGCCCGACGTGATGGAGCCTGTCGCAGTGTTAGTGCCTGAGGCTTGCCAAGCAGGCGCTGCGCCCTGTCCGGACGGCAGCGTACCGTAGCTGGTGGGCGGCATGCCAGCCGGCGACCGCCTGCGCGCGAGCTCTGCCGGGGTTGTCGTGGCCGTTGCGGCTGTTGTCGACGGCGTGTTGCTGCCATGCGGGCTGCCCTGCTGCGACGTCTCGGGCTGGGCGGCGCTCTTGCCTCCTGTCGGCGTGCGGTCGCCTGTGCTCATCATGGGCGTTGGCTGGGGGAGGCTGCGTGAGTGTACCTAGGCAGGGGCGCGAGCTAGGCCTGGAGCTGGCGGGCGACACGGCGGGATGCGGCTCTCCTTGTATGTACGTGCACGAGTCGCTGATCGACTGCGGTGCCGTTGCAAGTCGCCAGGATGGATACGCATCACAGTTGGAAAAGGGGTGCGCCTCTGCGTGGTCGTCGTCGTCGTCGTCGTGGTGCATGTGAGAGGCCTGCAGATGACCGCTTGGGATGCATGCATCCATCACCACGCGTGGTCGAGGTGCAGCTCGAGATAAGGCGTCACGGGCAGTTTGATTGCCTCTTCCCACACAGCAATCACCATAGACCTCAGTAGAGGACTCAGGGCTGTCTCCCTAGCTGTCGACTCCATTCACGCAGGGCTAGCCACTGTTGCTGCGGAATCCATGTGTTTCTACGGAGTACCGAGGGCCGAGTACATGCAGTCGTGACGAACAGGGGAACACCGCTAGCGTCTCTCGGCCAAACGTTGTTGCCGGCCGGAGCCCGGCAGCTTCCCAGTTCCAGCCAGCGTCACCGACACGACACAACACGTGCTGCACCGCATCTCCACCCCGGAAGTCCCACGAGCTCGCGCACTGCCAGAGACACCGCTGCCCCAGACCTCGAGACGCTCCCTCTCAGCACCACACTCCCGACCGAAGCCACACGTACCAACATCCACCGCTGCCGCTCGGCGCCCGCCACAACCATGGCGCTCGATACCTTCTTCCACAACAAGATCGAGGCCATGAAGCTCGAGATCATACAGGGACAGGCCAAGCTGCGGCGACTCGAGGCTCAGCGGAATGACTACAACTCCAGGGTGCGCTTACTGCGGGAAGAGCTGGGTTTGCTACAACAGCCGGGGTCTTACGTGGGCGAGGTGGTCAAGGTTATGGGCACCAAGAAGGTCCTCGTCAAGGTCCATCCCGAGGGCAAATACGGTATGCTCACAGTCTGAACACTTGCAAACACTTGGGCGGCTAACGTGCATAGTGGTCGACATCTCGGACAACGTAGACATTAGCAAACTCACCCCGGGCAAGCGCGTCACCCTGCTCAGCGACTCGTACAAGCTCGAGAAGCTACTCCCATCATCTGTCGACCCGCTGGTTTCCCTCATGATGGTCGAAAAGGTCCCCGACAGCACATACGACATGATTGGTGGTCTGGACCAGCAAATCAAGGAGATCAAGGAGGTCATCGAGCTGGGTCTACAACATCCCGAGCTATTCGAATCGCTCGGCATAGCGCAGCCAAAGGGTGTCCTGCTGTATGGCCCGCCCGGAACAGGAAAGACGCTCCTTGCGCGTGCCGTCGCGCACCACGCCGACTGCAAGTTCATTCGAGTGTCTGGTAGCGAGCTGGTGCAGAAATACATTGGTGAAGGTAGTCGCATGGTCCGAGAGCTCTTCGTCATGGCACGAGAACACGCACCCAGTATTATCTTCATGGACGAGATCGACAGCATTGGCTCAAGTCGTGTGGAGGGAAGCTCAGGTGGCGACTCAGAAGTGCAGCGAACCATGTTGGAGCTGCTGAATCAGCTTGATGGTTTTGAGCCCACCAAGAACATCAAGATCATCATGGCAACAAATCGTCTCGACATTCTAGACCCCGCGCTACTGCGCCCTGGACGTATCGACCGAAAGATCGAGTTCCCGCCGCCAACTGTCGAAGCCCGTGCCGACATTCTTCGCATTCATTCCAGGAGTATGAACTTGACCCGTGGCATCAACCTCACCAAGATTGCAGAGAAGATGAACGGCTGCTCGGGAGCTGAGCTGAAAGGTGTCTGCACAGAGGCGGGTATGTACGCGCTGAGGGAGAGGAGAGTGCACGTCACTCAGGAGGACTTCGACCTCGCGACGGCCAAGGTACTCAACAAGCACGACGACAAGGCAACGAGTTTGAGCAAGCTCTGGAAGTAGTCGAAGCCGGAAAGTTTTGCAACCCTTCTATAGCTCGTGGGATGCTCTTTGGCGTGTGTACAACAAGCATAGCGACACGAGACATGTCAAATTCATGAATGTACTACTCAATATCCAGACTTTGCATTGTCCTCATGCTGCACTGACTGGTGATTTTGAGCTTCATGTTTAGGATGCGTGATGAACACGTAAATAAGTAATGGTGCTAGCTGTCAACAGCATGTAGAGACTCGCCCGGCAGAGCGCCTGGAGTATCTAACGCATGTTAGCTTCCCCTGTCCTTGTGGATTCGCGTGATGATCGGCTCGCTCTAGTGCGGTTGGCCATATCAGCGAACCCTGTCTTGTAACGGCAAACGATTTCTCAGGTCATCTTCACTTCCCAACATCATCTGCAGGATTGTCAACCAACTTCTATCCAGACGAAAGAGCGACGGGTCGTGGGATTAGTCACTGCAGAGTCACTGCAGGTGACAAGCTATAGTATTCTGGGCCTGCCTAATGTACTGCATCTCGCTATTGAGCAACTAAATCAATCATAAAACATCATCGGCGAAATGTTACGATTCTCGCAACTGACGTACCGGATTGACGAGTACATGGAGACGGCCATCGCGGCGCTCTTATTCTGAATCGCCCGCCATCCTCGAGTCTTGGATGAAGGATGAGTGCAGCACCAAAACCTCTGATGCTCATAGAAACGGCGATGGATATTGCGAAGCTCTTCAGAATGGCGATGATAAGGGCTCACACGTCAACGGTGAAGGTAACGCCAAGGGTCATCCAGATCCCCTCTCCAGTCTCCAAACCACCTTCAACTTGCGAAATTCATACAATACGTCCTGCATCACCCATGCACCCTCGCCTCCTCTCCACTGATCCGCCATCATCTCGCCCTCAACCTGCCGTCATACCTCTTCGCGCACATGCGCCTAAAACTTCGACAACGCCTGCCTCAAAGCCCAGCGCTCCGAGACTCAAACTCACCGCACCCCATCTTACGCACTACCAAGCTACTTCGCATAGTCACCCAGCACCGATTTCAACCACACCAGCTGCCCGCTCACATTCCGCTTCGTCACTTGCCTCTTCAGCAAACCCAGCCAGCCTTTTGCGACCGCGCACTGATCGAGTGTCGCGCAACACGCTGCGACTGCGAGGGGCCCGAATGAAGCGAAAAGTAACCTCACAGCGATTGCAGAATACGAGTTTAGGCTTATGGAGACTTTGTTTGATGCTTTGAAAGGGGCTGTCGCTGCGGATGGGATCGGGAGAGGTCGACGTGACGGATTTGTTCGGGCGGATGTCTTTCTTTGCTTTTGTCAACATTCTATTCCGTCGGTCTAACAAGTTCCTCACGAAACCTTTTGCCTTTTAGCTCTACAACTTGTGCTTGCGATTCTGAATCACTGTTCTTCGGGCATCGCAATTACTCGCGCGGAAAGGTAAGACTAATGCACTCCACGCCATCGCCCCCACGATTGCGTGAGCGGGCTTCCCGATAGCGTGATCACGTCGATCGCATTCGCGCATCCCGCATTTCGTTTCGATCCTCGCATTAGCGTTCCCGTTCGGACTACCTACAAGTACTTGCTTGTTTGTTGCACTGCGAGCTGGTTTACTCTGACACCATCACTCACGTATCGCGTAGCGCCGGCCTTGTGCAAGCCATCATGGCAGATTCGACGAAATTGGGAGATGATCAGGGCGCGCATGAAACTGTGATTGCGCTCGATGAAGCCCCGGTTGCGGTGCTGGAAGAGGGATCGCTCGATCCGGTGTATGAGGCCAAGGCGAGGATCTTGAACAAGGCGGTTCAAGACATTGGCATGGGCAAGTACCAATGGCAGGTAGGATGTTTCCCGAGGCACAATCTTGTGCGATTAGTATACTGACAATTGCGACAGTTATTCGTCGTCATCGGGTTTGGGTGGGCAATGGACAATGTAACCTACTTCCAGCGCTTAAGAGTTGACAGGCAGCTAATAACACCGAATAATAGCTGTGGCCCATTGTCACCTCCCTGATCCTACCAGCTGTGAGGACAGAATTCCAGCCGAAACGTGCACCTGTACGGATTCACATATCCGAACAATTCATTGCGCGACAGACCTAATTTTGAATAGTTCCTCACTCTTGCGCAAAACATCGGTCTTCTCTTCGGCGCGGTTTTCTGGGGCTTTGGTTGCGACATCTTCGGGCGACGATGGGCCTTCAACGCCACGATAGGCATCACCGCCGTCTTCGGTATGATTGCAGCTGGTAGTCCCAACTTTGCTGCCATTGGTGTCTTCGCTGCACTTTGGTCCGTTGGCGTTGGCGGGTAAGCATTGTTTACGGCAGTTTAGTATGCGCTGCATGTTCTAACTTTATGTACAGGAACCTCCCAGTCGACAGCGCCATCTTCCTCGAATTCTTGCCTGGATCGCATCAATATTTACTCACCATTCTCTCCATCGACTGGGCATTGGCTCAGGTCTTGGCTACTCTGGTCGCATGGCCTTTACTGGGTCACATGACCTGCGAATCCACCGACACCAACTGCACCAAGTCCGAGAACATGGGCTGGCGTTACTTTTTGATTGCCATGGGTGGTTTCGCACTACTCTTGTTTGCCGTCCGCTTTCTCGCCTTTACGATTTTCGAATCCCCCAAGTTTTTGATGGGCAAGGGCAAGGACGAAGACGCAGTCCGAATCGTCCACGAAGTCGCACGACGTAACGGCAAAACATCACCTCTGACGATCGAGCATCTCCAATCTTGTTCGAATATTGTTCCTGGTGGCGTGGCGCAGGTCGACACGACTGCTGCTGCTGCTCTCAAGCGCAATTTGCAAAAGGTCGATGCATCCCACGTCAAGGCTCTCTTCGCTACTAAGAAATTGGCGTTCTCTACCACCATCATAACCGTTATCTGGGCATCTATTGGCCTCGCCTATCCATGGTAAATACACCAACATCCCAATCTCCCATTCAATACCCCGCTAACTTGCTATGTAGTAAGTCCACACTACCACCTCACTTGATGACAAGTACCCACGAACGGCCTCCCACATCATCCCCTAGAACAATCCACATCCATTCCAGATCCAAGCCCACTAACCACAATCCCCAACTTATAGTATACAACGCCTTCCTCCCGTACCTCCAACAAGTCCGCGGCGCCGAATTCGGCGACGGCTCCGTCTACCTCACGTACCGCAACTCGCTCATCATCGCCGTCCTCGGCGTCCCGGGCTGTATCATCGGCGGCATCCTAGTCGAAACCCCCCGCATAGGTCGCAAGGGCACGCTATGTCTCTCCACGGTGCTAACAGGCGTGTTTCTCTTCGGCAGCACAACAGCCCTCACCTCCGCCGCGCTGCTGGGCTGGAACTGCGCCTACAATTTCATGAGTAATATCATGTACGCGGTTTTGTACGTCGTGCATCATCTCTCTCCTTACTCGCGGCAGATGTGTGTGTGTTGTTGTTGTTGTATGTCCCTGGCTAATCGATCAACAAGGTATTCGTACACGCCTGAAATCTTCCCGACCAAAGACCGCGGAACGGGAAATGCCGTTACCGCGTCGGCGAATCGTATCTTTGGCATCATGGCGCCTGTGGTGGCCATGTATGCGAATCTCGAAACTGCTGCGCCCGTCTATGTCAGTGGTGCGCTGTTCATTGCTGCTGGTCTACTTGTGCTCATTCTGCCGTTCGAATCGCGGGGAAAGGCGAGTTTGTAGAGCGCCGCGTCTGGCTGCTTTGTACAGACGGATGGAGGGTTGGTAGGGGACGGACATGTCTTTGGTCGACGGTGAAGAATGTGCAGTGACGGATATGCTAGGCATGCAAAGAGTCATGCCACGGTCGAGTTCCGACTTGTCTACGGCGTCTTCGCCGCACATGGATCGCGTTTCCTGCTCGAGACATGTTTCGCCACTTCATTGTCTCCCCTCCCCGCCTTTCCCACCACGTCCCCGAGGTTCTCCGCGCCTTTCTCGTCTCGGGCAAGCAAACACAATGACTGCATGTTGGTATCGTTGCTGTTAACGTAGCGTGGTACGGCGTGTGAATATGTTCGTATCCAGTGTAGCAGAAGGCGGATTTGTGTGGGCAGGCGCGCTCGACAACAATCTCTAACTAGGAATGGAGTGCAAAGATACGATGACAATTTGCTCGGCGAGAGAACGAACGGGCCGGTCACATGCACATGTTCTTCTCCACTTTCACAGCTTCATCGGCACATGTCAAGATTATGTTTGACTATCAAGCCAGTGCTTCCCCATCGATATTACAAGTTCCATATGTCATTGACCATCAAGTGTGTAAGGAGGCTGCATTTACAGAATGACATTACAGAGTAATGCAAATAGAAGAACCCACCGTCCTTGTTAAACTCCGAGTAGAAGCAACCGAATAAGAAAGATGTTGTGGCGCCCCCATCACACAAGCACAAGTGTGAGCGAAGCTGTCTGTCGCAAAGCCTTTGTAATCTTTCTGTCAGATCCAAAGCCAACTCTGCCGCATACGTTTCCTGCCCAATCCCTACAGAACGAGCGTTGTTGTCAACTCAAAGGTCTCGCCAGCACTCAAGCGAGCGTTCTGTGTTGCAAGCCTCGCCTTCCATATTCCCCTCTCTGCTCCAGCTCCCTCAGACCCCCTAGCAGCACTTGCCGCCCATGCCACCACCATTCGAGTCTCCGGTTTGCCCCACGTCCACCTTTGGTCCTGCCGCCGGGTCTGTCCTCGCGCTGTCTATCAACCTCTTCTTGATGTCCCCTGCAAGCGAGTAGAAGGCCTTGTCGACGTTGATGTTGCTTTTGGCCGAGACTTCGAGGAACGGAATGCCGAGTTCGTCTGCGAGGGCCTGGCCCTGTTCTGTGGAGACGGCGCGCTTCTCTTCCCAGTCGCATTTGTTGCCGATGAGGATCTTGTTGACACCTTCGGTTGCGTGCTGCTCGACGTTGGAGAACCATGTGCGGATGTCTGGTGGTGTGTTAGTTTTGCCCTGTCCCTGTCCAGACTGAGCCTGTGTGGTGCTAAGGATGACGTACTGTTGAAGCTCCTCTCGTCCGTGACATCATACACCAGCAGAATACCCATGGCGCCCCTGTAATACGCAGTGGTGATGGTGCGGAAGCGCTCCTGGCCGGCCGTGTCCCATATCTGCAGCTTCACGCGCTTGCCGTCGAGCTCGATGGTCCGGATCTTGAAGTCGATGCCAATGGTGGTGATGAAGGACGGCGTGAATGAGTCTTCACTGAACCGTAACAGACAGCATGACTTGCCCACCCCGGAGTCGCCGATTAGCAGGAGTTTGATCTGGACGAGAGGGTCAGCCTGGACACGTGGGGGGCGTGGTGGTGCTGCAGCCGAGGCAGACACGGCGGGCAGCTCACGAGAAAGTCGTAGTTTCTTGTTCCCGCCATGACGAGCTGTGTGGAGTTGCAGGCTGCGTAGTCGAGAGTTGAGGCGGGCGATAATGCGCGCGGTGGGCGGTGAGGGGAAAGCCGGCAGGTGTGGAGGAGGGGGGGGGGGAAGGGGGGGTGGTCGATGGTGTATTTCGTAGGGGGGGGAGGGGGGCGCAGGTCAAGGCGCAAGGTGCGGTGTACGAGGACAGGCGGATGGTCGTCACGGGGCGGGCGCAGGCAGCTCAGCGAACGGCGTTGGGGGCGATCCCAGGGTTCGGGCGGGCGTCGACGTTGTAGGTAGCGTCGGCCGCCAAGCATTCAAGCGCCGTCACTGCGCTGCCAGAGCATCAAAGCAGGCGGTGGCGACGGCTGCAGAAACCGCTTAATCATCTGCATCACTCGTATATTCATCGTGTACGCTGCCCTAAGTGAGCCACTTGGAGTACGCCCACCGGATTCTATCAACCACCTTCTGCTGCCTCTCCAGCCCACTCCGCACGTCAACGAGCTCATCGACTTCCACCAGGAAATCGTGGAAGATGCGCCTCGGGAGTATGCTGCTGGCGGCTTGTCTCAGGGAGTGCACTTCGCAGAGCAACAGACCATGATCTTGGTACGACATCTCTCCAAATTCGGTTGGCGTTGCACTCGTGAGGATGCGGTCAATGTTCCGCAGAACGAGCAGGAGCTTGCCTTGTCGCGCCCACTGTTGCACGCCCTTGCGACTGCTGAACACACCCATCATCCACCTATACACGCCGATGCTGACAAGCACACCGGGCGTCAACCCAATGAAGCCAAAAAGCAATTCTTGGCTCTTGAGGATGCTGTCGATGCCGCTCATGGCGAGTTCAACGTCGACCTTGGTCTTCTGCACCTGGATCAGCAGCGCGCTGGCCAAATTACCAACGATCGCTCCCTTGACAGGGCTTTGAATGTCTTTTTCGTACGATCTTAGTACAGCCGTCAAGTCTCCCTCTCGGACTTTTGCTCTGATGTCTGCAATCTGCGACTCGTTCAGAGCTGCGCCTTCGGGGTTCTTGATTGCAAAGTCGACAACCATGCGCTCTAAGCTTGCGCGGTCTGTTTCGAGGCTGCGCTTGCTCATGATGGACACCTCGCTGTCCTCGTCATGTCGAATTGTACCAATGACCTTCTTCGTGGGCTCCACCACCCAGTTTGACCAGAAGTCGATGACTGTTTGCCCAAATTCCCTGATCCAGGTGAGCATCTCTTCCCGTCGATTGAAGACAATGCGGAATATGGTTGTAGAGGAGACGAGGAGAATGGTTGCAGGTAGCCAGTAGCGGATTAGTCGAGAAGGCCGGCCATTGTCTTTTACCACCGCGTTGAAATTCGTCGTGTACGTAGGCAATGCATGGTTTAACAAGTTTTGTAGTCGCCCGGCAACGTCGCGTGGCTTCAGTGTGGTTGCTGTTCTTTCACCAGAGGGTTCATGCAATTCGTAGTATTGGTCATCCTGGGTAATGTTCGCAACCGAGTCGTCGAACTTGTCGATCGAGAGTTCTGCGGTGTTGACGCTTTGGATAACAGCATCCATGAGCGCGATTGTCTTGGAAACCACACTCTTCCAGCGATGATTGTTATCCTGCGCGCCCAATAGTCCTGGTGTCTGTGCACCGTCGCCTTCGGTGCTGGTACATGTCAGCACCGAGCATGCCGCACCACAGGAACATTACAAACCTGTCATTGCTGAGCCCTTCGCCGAGAAGTACGCCCAGCGCATTGGCATTGACCAGTCGGATCTTCTTCAAAGCTGCGCGTTTCCTCCTGCCCTCATTTCTGACCATGGCAAGTGGGCTGACCACTCCTCGCTGGATATTGGCAACGCTTCTTTGCTGCACAGAGTCCTTGACCAGCGCGTAGAACTGGGTCCAGCCATCAGCCAAGTGTCCCCCTCTCGACCGCACATCATGGTATATCTCCTGCGACCAATTCCACAAACGAATGGGTGATGTTTGAATCGAGTAGAGGCCAGCAAAGCGATAGGTGCTGAGGACGTCATCCCAGTACCAAATGTCGTCTTCAAGCGGGATCGTCTGTTCCAGGATGGTGTTCAGCACCTGCCCGTATGCTTGTGTCGTAGCCTTGCTCAGCAGCAGCCATTCGAGTTCATGTTCATAGCTCGCATTCTCTCTTGTCTCGTCGTCGTCCGTTTGCCCGCTTGCATCTTGCGCAAACCATTGCGTGCATGTTGAACAGCTGCTCGATAGCTCGGCCCGCTGCAACGTCTCGAGTATCCTGTATCCTGGCACAAGACTCAATTTAGAGCTTGTCGTCGTCGATAGACTCTTGATCAGATTCTGCAGATGGGCAATGCGCGCGGTCTTGGCCGGATCATGTGCTTCCTCTGCGGTCAGAGTCGAAAAGCTTCCTCCAGCCTCTGTCGTCGAAAGCTGCAGCCGGTCGAGCTGGCTGTCGATGCGGCGGATTTGGCTGGTCCAATCTAAGCCCAACGCACTCTGCTAAATGCTCCAAGGGATATGACTTACTCGACCACGAAAGACATGGTAAACGCCGCGTTGGCGCCGGAGTGAATGGTGCAACGATTGTTTGGTTCGCACACGATCGGAGCCAGGATGACGCGCGCCTACCCGGTCGGGAAATGATAGGAATGACGTCGCACTCAACTCGTCTAAAATCAAATTGTGCGATGATTCACGCTCCATTAGCGGATTTAACAGATCAGACAATAAGCATGGAAGAATAGTAATTTGGTCAGCTTTTATTTACTGCATTATCCGCCTTCGCTCCAGGACCTGCACGGACAAGATCTTCAATGCCCATATTTCCCACAAGCAATGCAATTACAAAGACAACCCAACAGAGTAGAGGTATGTACGATATTCCGCTGCGACGAAAAATTGTCTATAGTGCGAAGAAGATGAGTGCAGCACCGAGCATCACATGCTTAGGATCAGCCATGAAAGGCGAAGCGGCGCCAGTGAATTGAGCTGGAGCTGTGGGTCGACCGCCCCCAGTACCTGCGGGCAAGGTGCTGGCCTTCAAGGTAGATGGAATGGGATATGGTGCAGGCGCAGGCACAGGGGTAGGGTTGGCTGCGGCCTCGGGAGGAACACCAGGCGCGAGGTTGACAGGGGCAGTAGGGGTGGTGCCGGCCTCGGGGACCTCGGTAGTGAAGTGAACCTGAGGGACGGTGAGGGAAGTCGAACCGTAGACGATAGTTGTGACAGGCTTGCTGGGAGCAGGAGGAGCGTTGGCCGCAGGAGTGGTGACAGGTGTACCAGGGGCTGAAGCGCCTCCACTTGGGACTTCTGGGGCAGAAGGGGTAGGTTCAAAAGTGTCCTCGGGGCAGTCGGTGACGAGACCAGGGTTCTCGGGAACGTATTGAGCGCAGATGCCGACAAGGTACTGGAGTGTGTCTTTGGTCTGCTGGTCGGTGTCACAACGGGCTTGAACACAGTCAATGACGTTCTTGGTAAACTTGGCGTTCTTGCAGTAACAGTCGGCAGCAGTGTTGTCTTTGCAGTCCTCAGTGCTGATCTGCAACCAAGTGTTCATGCAAGTAGGGAGAACATCTCCAACCTCCTTAGGAGGGTAGCTTGAAGGTGGGTATACTGGGCTGGATGGCTGCGATGGGGGCGCGCTGGAGGTGCCGGGAACCAGAGTGCCTGCGCTTTGGGGAGGAGGCGATGGGCCAGGAGCACCAGGGGTCGATGCCGGGGGAGTTGAGAGGACGGAAGAGGCTCCACATCCCTCTCCGTAGCCTCCGTTGCAAGGAGTTGCGGAGCTCTGATTTGATGGTGGTGGTGGCGGTATAACGATGGAAGACTCAGGCGAAGGAGTGCGGGTGCTGCTCTCTGGTGTGGGTGGGACGATGGTAGTCTCAACAGGAGGAGTCTCAACAGGAGGAGTCTCAACAGGAGGAGTCTCAACAGGAGGAGTCTCAACAGGAGGAGTCTCAACAGGAGAAGTCTCAACAGGAGGGGTTTGAACTGGTGGACAACCTTCACCGTAGCCCTCATTACATGATCCTGGGATGGAAGCAGCTGGGGTTGAAGCAACAAGAGTAGAGGCGACGGGAGTGGAGACCACAAGGGTAGACTGAGGCTGCTCGCCACACTCGTCTCCGTTGCAAGGAACAGGTGAGGATGCAACAACAGGAGTGGAAGCAGGCTCAGACACGACCGGAGAAGAAGATGGAATCTGCGGTGGCGCCGGGGGGTTGTATGGCTTGGACTTGTCGCAGTCAAAGCCAATGTGATGGAACCCGATCTGGCACTCGGACTTGTCGCCCTTGTAGCGGCTACCAAGGTAGACGTCGACCGACTTGGCACCACCACACTGAGTGTTCTGGACAGTGGATCCCTCCTTCTTACAAGGAACAGACTTCTGTTTGCAGAGAGAGCCATCCGTCATGGTGTAGTGGAGGTCGATCTCAACGTCGAACTCGACCGAGACATCGATGGTGGTAATGGAGAAACCATCCTTCTTCTTGTCGCAGCCAAAGCTGGCTGGCTTCTCCTTGGTGCACTTGTTGGTGATGGCCTTGTTACCAAATGTACGCTTGGTGAGGTGATCACGCTTGCCAAACGAGTTGGAGCACTTCCAGTCCTTGGAGAAATCAAAGTCGCCATACTGGAAGTTGGATTCGCCGTCCTCGAGGTCGGACCAGTCAAACCCGCCCTTCTGCTTATCGCTACACTCGTTGTTGGCGTACTGAGGCGACATGTAAGGTGACCCGGAGAAACTCCAGGTGGCAGCCGCTTGCTGGGCGGCAAGACCTGCCAAGATGGCGTAGGTGGTCTTCATATTGAACGGATAAAAGTGTTATGTCCTGTTAAAGGATTGGAATGAACGTAGCAATGGCGTGGAGTTTGGGAAAAAAACGTCGAAGCAGGGCTTAACGATTGTAGAGGTGGTAACGAAAGATGGACCGAAATGTCGAATCTTAAACGACACAAGGTGACAAAGCAGTAACGAGTGTACTCAGTCGACCAAACGCGAATGAAAGAGGCAGTAGAGCCGTGATGAAGAGAATAAGGCGTGAAGAAAGAATCATACGCAGCGGACAAAGGAATACATATACTCGACCGCCAGTGCACTATGAAACAAACCACAAGTAAACATCAACAAAAGATGGCCGGCGATTCGTTCCCGCTCAAAGACTCAGCCACGGTCAATCGGTAGGGGCCCATGCTGCTTTGTCGTGCGCTCTTCAGGCCCACATGGCCCCCTACTTGGGTCTGTCGTATGTAGGTGGTCTGGAAAAAGGTCGTGAGGTGACGTCGAACCGTGATAGGGCGGTGTCTTAGCGAGACCATTATTGGGGCGCTTCTGAAACGCTCCAAATAGCACGTCGCTAGAGCGTCATGCAGGTAACGAGCCAACCGTCATGTTTTTCCATCTCGATCCTTTGGTGCAAGCCATGCGGAGTATTGTGTCATGGAACAAATTCTTGCAGCTCGCGTTCGCTCTTGACTCTTGCCGCCGCCTCCCCTGCATCAACTCTGAGTCTCTGGTATCTACGGATACAATTGCCCGAAGACGCAACTCCGCGGTATGGAAATCGCCGCATTGGTCGCGATTCCGCTGCGCTGGAGCTACTCGGGACTAACAGCGACGTCGTCGTTATTGCAAGCAACAAGCCCGCGCGGAGCACGGGCAATCCTTTAGGATTTTTCGGAGAAACCGTTGGGCCCGAGTAAGCGTAACGCTGCCGGACCTGAATAGTTGCGCGAAGGTGTTTCAGACTTGAAGCACCATTGTCGTAGCCACGGTCGATGACAAACTTCGGAAGACAGGGGATAGAGAGCCTTGGCGCCCGCGACTCAGATGCTTGAAGTGAGAGAGACAATGCTGCCCTGATCCTGCTTCCGGTTGGTGTAGGTTCGGAGACGGCAGGCAGGATGAAGTACGCACTTCACAGCATTAGTCATGATGCTCTCCTGCCGAGAAACGGTGCAAGGAATCAACAAATCAACACCTCAATATCCGTAAATCTTTCTAGCTTGGATAGGTTCGGATGCTACCGAAGTGCCCACATTCTTGGCCCTTGGGGAGCCTACTGTCTACCCCAGCAAGGGGTGTTACCTACCCCTACAACTCCTTATCTTTAAAGCCTCTCAAGTTACTTACAGTAAAACCCCCACTACTCCGTATAACAAGAGGGATTGAATACTGGTAAAATATCGCCGTACTCTGTATTAGTAGCATGCTTAAGGAAATTACTAGCTTAGCGCGCCAAGGTTTTGCTTCTCAAAAGGGTATAGAACTGCTCCCATAAAAACATAAGGCTAGCCCTCAAGGATATCCTTGAATACGGAATCTTCAAAGTTACGAGCACACAGGCCCACGTCTCCACCTACGATACCTTTGCCTGGGGAGACGTTACGCCGCACCCCCCTAAGAAGTATCGCGCACCTCCCTAAGAAGTATCGCGCACCCCCCTAAGAAGTATCGCGCACCCCCCTAAGAAGTATCGCGCACCCCCCTAAGAAGTATCGCGCACCCCCCTAAGACACTGCCAAGGCCAAATCAGCCAACCATCTCAAGTGAATTTAGCCCCGCACTCACATTAGGTTAGACCTAAAAGTCTAAAATCTAAATTTTTTAAAATCCTCTACTTTAACAGCACAAACAAGCACTTGTAGAACAATGTTTTAATTTTTTTTTACACATATAAAATCTGCGTGATTGAAATACCTATTCTATATCCTAGAAACAGATAATATTTTAGGTGTGTGGGTGGCTTTAAAGGGCTTTACAACAGGGGCTTATGGGGGTGCGCAATACTTCTTATGGGGGTGCGGCGTAACTTCTCCCCTTTGCCTGACGCCACAGTATAACATTGGTATCGTACATAGAAAAGTCCTTGCTACAGCTGATCGTCATACCGGGGATCCGACGGTATGCAACCTAGAAAAGTTTAAGAGATTTGCACAGAGTACTAGGAAGCAGCTTAAATGAAGTGCGGAAGTTTAAGGACGGAAAGAGTTAATTCTTTTAGAGTTCAGACCTGACACAATCCAAGTGCGTAGCTAGATTTACTTCGAATAGCTGGTTGAACTGGCTTTGGCGGTGTCTTGTACTCCGTAACGTCTCCCACATTTCTCGCATAAACAACGCACCTCGTTATGCGACACACTACAGCACAGTGACAGCCGCACGTTACCCCGTCAGCACACTAACATGTCTTCTCCGTCTATCCTGTCTGTAACCACCTCAATTCGCACTCGTCACAAAATCAGTACGCGATGTCGGCTCGCTTGGAGACAAAGACCAGATACGCACGTCACGTCAAAGAATCTGCACATAAAAAATGTGGTTTATGCGAGCGTGTAGGTCCATATACACTTGCCTCTGTTTGCGATACAGCGAATTCGATGCGCAACTGCACGCATGCTGGGTTGTGTCATGCTGTGAAGCTTGAGTGCATATCCCTAGTTCGATAGATTGGCTGCGTTGCTAATGAGCCTGTTTGGAGCGAGACCAGGCCGAGTGCGTAATCCTTGCACATTGATTCAAGTGTGGGATTGAGATCACTGAAGAAAGTAGCATAGAATCATGGAGAAGATTGTCATGCGTGAACAGAGCCTGTTGGACAAGACTAGTTGTATTGCTGCATGCGTATGCCATTGCCGCTACATGCGTGCTCAATCGAGCCGCTACCGATGTGCAAGTCTCAAGACGCAAGTCAGAAAGTACCGCCCGCCAATGTCAAAGATCGAGTTGCGAACCAAAATGCCAAAACAAAACGCCAGTACTCCGCTCCTTTGGTATCAACGTGCAGTCTTTCCGACCCGTGAATGCCACATACACCCCGATGTTTAATGCACGACTCCAAAGTGACAGGGAAAACTCGAAATGAGAGACCGCGCCAGTCGTGACCTGATTCGCAGGTCATCGTGTTTTAAGGGGAAAAAGCGCTAGAAATCGTCTCCGAAAAAGCAAAGGTGGCTTCAGACAGGGTCCTACGCGTCTTCTTCGATAGTGATGCGTACGACTTCGTTTCGTGGGCGATCCTTTGATAGACAGCAGCGTGTAGCGGTCCGAACTCTTACAGGACAGCGGTTTGCAGCGCGTTTAAGGAAAGGGACTTGCATTGCTCCGATAATGGCCACCAGTGCCGAAGCCCACCACGCAAGAGCAGTGAAGTGAAGGTCAATGGACAATCCATAAAGCAGACCAGCGATGGGACTCGCAACCGTGCGGCACGCTGCACCAGTCGAAGCAGCGAGCCCGTTGATTTTGCCAAGGTGAGACTTGTCCGGCGCAGCGTCCTTGATCATGATAAGCAGAAGCGGGAATGCCAAGATTGCAGTCAAGCTCCGGACGGTGAGACAAGCGAAAAGTCCGGGGTATAGCAGGTGTTTTGGCAGCAGCTGCAGGAACGGGACGATGAAGTAGGCGATAGGATGAGCCAATGTGACCATTAGAAGAAGCCTCCAGACGCCGAAGAAATCTGCCAGAAGAGGAAAGATGAAGGCCTGGACCAGAAGCTGTATAATGCCGTTGACTGACATTATGATGCCAACGGTTTGAACAGGTATACCAAGACCACCGCCCATGGAAGCAGAAGACAGATCGAAGGCATTAATGTCGTTTGCATTTTTGTCTTGTAAGAAGATGGGAAGCAGGTGGTCGTAGGTCATCTGAGATTATTAGCCAAGGTCACAGCACTTGGACAGAAGAACCACCTACCGAGTGGTATGTGAAGATACCCAAGGCAATAACAAATTGAACAACAGTCCAGGTAAACACCTTGCGATCTGCAGGAGCCTCGACCCAGTCTCCGTTTGACCGCACACGCCAAATCTCATCATGCTGGACCTCGACCGCGTTGAAGGTACCATAGGATTCGCTCGCCAAGTTAGCCGCAGCATCAGCGGTGGCGCCTTGTGCGGGAAGGAGGGGCGTCTCGGCCACAGCAGTGGCATCGTATTGCTCGAAGTGGCCGCGAGGCTGCTTATCTGGGTGCGTCTCCTCAAGCATGAAGTAGGCCATTGCAATGGAGAGCAGCAGTAGAGCAGAGCAGATGAGGTTCGGAAGCAGGTACGGGAACTTGGCAAAGAGACCTGTGGGGCTGAACAAAGAAGGAAAGGTGTGCACTGGCTCAGCGAAGTAGCCACCGATGGATGGTCCAATAATAGTCCCGAGGCTCCATACAAAGGGCATGCAAGCATACGCTTGTGGTTCGTGTTCGGGACGCTTCACCATCTCACCAACCCTAGGATGAAAATCAGCAGATGAAGTGGTGCAAAAAATACAAGCAAATCTACTCACATCGTTTGGATTACCCCGATGTTTCCATTGAGTGCACCGCCAATGATTCGGCCTGCTAGAGCCAGCCAGAAGTTTTGGGCAAAGCCCACGAGGAGCAGTGAGGACATTGTACCTAGGCAGCCTAGGATCACCTAGTACAACGATGCGAGGTCAACACATGCTACATGTTAGACGTACACGTGATGCGACTTACCACTGGCTTGCGGCCAATGCGATCTGACACACCGCCCCAGTACATGCCACTGAGAGCCTCGCTGGCAGAGAAAGCCGCGATCAAGCAGCCGGCGAAGAAGGGCGCATTGGATTTGGAGCAGACCTGGAAGTTGGAGACGAGCTTCCAGGCATAGGGAAGTATCGACGTTAAAGCGACTGGCTCAGCAACTCGAACTAGGGCACTGGCATGGAGTCAGTACACGTTCGCTGGCGAGGTGTGATGGCCAGAAACTGACAGGAGCCCAAGTTGCGCCGCTGGGAAGTCGTTGTCGGAAACATGTTGAGGGCTGGTTCTTCGCTTTGTGAGATTTGACATCTTTCAACCTGACTTGATTCTTACGGCTACACCAACACGCAGTCGCCCTGAAGCTCGGGGAAGGTGTGGGTGCTGTGTGAGGGGAGCTTTCTCTGCGTTTGGCCCAGTGTATCAGAAACAGGACAGTTGAAATACGGATCACTGGAGGGGGTGGGCTTCGTAGACAAACCGGCCGTGAAGAGTGCAGAGGAGGAATGGGAAAGTGGAAATTGAGGAGGGAGAGTTACTGAAATGGAGGCCGACGAATCGGAGTGCGCCTTCACAAGCCGGTTGATCGGCCGCCCAACCGCAGCCGGCAACGGAATTGTCACACGCACGCATCTTGGTGACCCGCACCGTCTGCAACTTGCAAACTTGACTCAATATCGCCAACTCCCACTGAAGTCTACATGCATGATTCCACATGTCAACGCCGCCGCCTTGTTCTTTACTGAGCATTCGAAGAAATGCACGTGATGGGACCCTTGGGAATAGGGCCCACCATCCGGGCAAGCGGTTGCGCTAGGCCTCTAGCGGCGTGACTCCGGTTTGCCATGACTGTTGTCTCATCCCAACTGTCCTCCACCATCGCGGCGTTGACGGCGTGTCGGAGACGTCGTGCACTTCCAGCTCGACCGAGGCTGTCCAGCTCGCTTTGCAGACAAGCCACGCTCACATTTCGAGATGGCGGTGTTGTACCACCTAGTGGGGCTCTAGTTACCGAGTAACGGTCCTGCATATGCTCCCTGCATCCTTCTCGGTGACGAGCCAATCACCTATGAACCGTGCCTGCGCGACATCCAAGACGGCGAAAGAGATGTTGTAACAGTAAGAAAAGGCAAGTGAAAGTAGTAGATTGTTGGGGCGACGGGTACCAAGGTGAGAGACAGACTCCAGGTGAATCTGGGTGAGACATTCTTTCTCTGCCAAGATTGTTATCACAACTACCACAACTTCGACCGTCAACCTCGGCCTTCAACACTTCTTCGTACAAGATGCCTAGCCGTTGGAACCAAATGCCAGACATATTCAGACCACCGAATATTGTTTTTCAGCAGTCGCATGTGTCAATTTCCCCCGGGACAACAATGGCATCCGTCGAGAACAGGATTCCCCGTCGCTCTCCGTTCATGGAGCTACCCACAGAAATCCGCTGCGAGATATATTGTTATCTACTCACCGTCCAGCACGGCACCACTTATGCGACCATCTCTGCGGCTGATTTCATGTACAGAGCAGTGATCCGCAAGGCTCGACGGGAAAGCCCCGGGACGCTCGACGAAGATCGAAAACGTGTAGAAGCCGAATATCTGGATTACATCGACCTTCCCGAGAGTACCAAGAAGACAATGCTAGAGTACAACGGCGACGATGAACCACTCCTACAGGTTCAGATTCTGCAAGTCTGTCGGCAGATGTACCAAGAGGCAAAGCCTATCATGTACAAACAAAACGCCTTCTACATCGACTCTCCCGGATTGTTACCAGCTGTCCCATTTCACCATAACTTCTTTGCCGAATGGGACCTTTCCGAAATCCGCCATCTTCGACTCGACCTCGACTTCAGCCACTACTCCTCGTGTCCAAGCAGTCGAGCTTACGGAATTTGGTCAACATTTCTTCTGCTTCCAGCGTTGAAAGAGATCACCATTGTCGTGCGCTTCTTCACAAAAGGATATGGGTTCACACACAGGCAAAGTCCAAGCTGGCTCACACCGACATACTGCGTTCCAGCCCTTCAAAACATACTCGCTGCCATTCCTGCCTCTGTCAAGATCAAGGGTGCGGGAGACTCGATGGTCGATTCAAATCTGGCCGACGAGCATGGTATGGACTATGCAACGACAGAGGAGCTAGAGGAGCTGTTCAAGAGCTTTGGGGATATCCGCGGTATCGATGCTGAGGTGTGGAAGAACGACATGGAGTGCATGGGCCAGTCCCTGATTGGTCGCACCTCCAGCTGCATCGAGGACTTCATGCAGGACGTGTGTCCGGATGGAGGTAGTTTCGAAAAGACCTTGATTTAGAGGCTGGGAAGTATCGAAGGAGCCACAATTTCTTTCTTTGCAAAACGACTTGGGTTCTGGCGATAAAAAGGCTTTTGCAATCTTTCACAAGTGAGCAACGAGGGGGGTTGTGCATTAAATGGAGTAATTCAACGATACAGCTTTTTGCCTCTGTAGAGGTATGGCGACGTCAACGTCAATTCCAAGATTATTGCACTCGTATGAGAGCAATTCCGAACTCAAGTCTGCAGACAGTCAAGCGTTATCGTTTTTCCTTGGCCAGAAGCAGCTCTCTTCCGCCAGCACATGTGACATGTAGAGAAAGATGAAGTAAATCCTGCATGGTCTAAAGTTTTCACCGCAATCACACGCCGTGCTCGCAAGAAACATCACAACAGGGGTTGAAAAGGTCGAAACGCAACTGGAACCTAAACATACGTTGCGAAAGCGCTATACAAGACTCGACACCCCAGGCTTAGAAGATTGAGTTATCCGCACAAGTAAACGGCCCGTTCAACGTGCTCTCAGGATCATTGAAGATGTCAATCAACGCCGAAAGAGACGTGTACAACCCGGCAACCATGAAGAACACTGTCATGAGCACAATCCCGCAATTAAATGCTGTCAAAGCAATCATCTTCGGAGAGCTGAGCTTCGTGTTCCAGAACAGGAAGAAGTATAAGATGGACGTCAGCCCGAAAGTGAACCAGCTGATGAACAAGGCCGCGCTGATGTTCAGGACAGAATTGAAAACGGGAATAGCGTTTGAAACGACAAACGTGACGATCCAGAAGAGCGTGCCGAGACTGATCCAGAGGGTCCAAGTGAATGTGTTGTGCACGTTGACTTGGTGAGGCTTGACTTTGCGCATAATGGCAACGTACATGTACTGAGCCCGGGGTTACAAATGACAAACATGTCGAGCGTAGATCTGGGGGAAAGGCTTACCTTGATTGCCGTGAGACCAATGACAAGACCCGTGCCCAGCACGGAGGGGATCAAGATGCCATAAGCAATCTTTGCCGGAATCTCAGCTGCAGAGCCCAGCACAGGCGACTTCACAGCGTCTCCAGCGAGGCCGTAAATCACGCACGCTACGACGACGTAGATGACGACTTCGAAGCTCTTATGCATGAACAGCGCAGGCGGGAAGTCTTTTGACGCATCGCGCATTTCAGCCATGACGTTTAAAAACGACTGGTTCCCGGCGAAAGAAAACGCTATGTTCAAAAGAGCGTTGACCGCCTCGATAAAACTTGGTTTGCCGACGAGCGTGATTTCGACGTCGAAGCCTGGAGGCGCCCGCGGACCGGCAACACCGAGCGCAACCATGACGATCAGGACAGCAGCGACAATGGAAACCGTGCAGATCCAGCTCATCAGCGCAGCAAAAGTGAGCTTGCGTGGTAGACACAGCATCCAGCACACTACATGTGGGAAAGCCATAAACGCGACCGTGCACAACGCATGATCCGACAGCGTGTTCAATGCCACCGCCATGGTAATATTCGCCGACGCGCAGATAAGAACTAGATTCAGGATGAACGCGCCGGCGAAAAAAATGCCAAATCGTTGATTCACGATGTGCGCGCAGTCCACGAGATTCGACACGGTCGGATATCGCCTGTAGAACTGGACCAAGATGTATCCGCAGTATGTTGTTAGTACACCAAATCCGAGGATAGCGATGATACCGGGTATTAAGCCGAGTGTTTTCAGCGCGGCAGGTAAGCTGAGGATACCGATGCCGACTTCAATGGTGATGAGGAGCACGCAGGCGCGCCAGCGGCCGAGGGTTTTGTAGTTCTCGCTGTCTGCGTGGAGGCCATCCCCGCCTCGGGTCTGAATTTGCGTGCTGTGGCCGTATGCTTCTTCTAGGCTATCGTCCTTGTCGGGTGGGGGGTAAGGTGGAGGAGCATCTATCGATTCCGTGTCCTTTTCCTTCTTGAGGAAGGCCTTGATGCCCATGATCGCTGAAGTGAATGACCCCGAAGAGAGTGGTTCAGGATATGGGGGTAGCGTGTGCAAGTTCACGATGCACCGTAGGACGAAAACGATGTAGCAGCGGGTATGGTGTGAATAGCTTCAAGGGCAACAGATGTGTCAAGGAAATGGCATACATCGTACTCTTTAAAAGAGGACCATGACTCCTGTATCGGCCTTCAGAACCGCGCAACGCTCGCTAGTCCCCGAGATCATCCTGGAGACACCTTCGCCGCCCCGCAAGTCAGTGCATATATCCTCCCTGCAGCCATCCCCAGCTTCATCCTTTCTCAAGGCATGCCGCTTCACGTTGCCAACGCGGAGTGCAGTGTGTGCGGGGACAAAGGGGACGCTTTCGTCTCGTATACATGATTATTCGCGGCTTGCATCGTGGGAACATGTTGATGCTGCTTGACTGGGGCTGCCGAAACGATGATATTTGCTGAGGTAGTGGGTCGCGATGAATAATAGTGCGCTTCTCTGGGTAACAGTAATTCTGGGAGATCCACATAACGTAAAACTCTTTCCAGAAAACTTCATCGTCCGGGGTCACGCCGCTTGGCGGTGTGCCGAAGCCTGATTCTTGCCGGACCTCGAATGCAGATCCTACAATATCACGGACCCTCGTGGCGAGCGTCATGGTGAGGCAATTGGAGCGCGTCGAAGATGGTCGATGGGAACTAGGCCGACCTTGGCTTGGCGCGTGTCGGCGGACGCGCACTGGGTACATTAGAATCAGGCGACCGCCACGGTTGCTTGTCTGGAAATATAACATCGTTCATGGGCGACTTGTAAGAACTTTTCCGAACGCCTTCCATCGGTGCACAAAAAAACATTCGCCGGGCCTAAAAGGCATTGATGATATGTCTTTCACCGTCAACTCGTCAGTCTACGTACCGTTCTTCTCTCCCAATCGGAACCTCTCATTGACTTGTTGAACTCGTGCCAATCTATGACATATGATGGAGGCTGCTGAGCTTCACGCTTGTCAACCGTGATGTAAGAGTATGTACACTTATGAATTCTTGCGAGATAGCTCCACCGCAGTTATTGCTCTTGTTCCCTGGGTCACCTAATTAATTGTACAGCAAACGTCAAGTTCCGAGGTAGCAATAGCAAGTATATAAAGATAGAGTGCCGCTCCCTTTTGGCGCGCCTTAACCACACATACCCTCTATGAGCCGCTTTCTAACCCGCGAAGGACTGCGTGAAGCCAGCACCCTCATTTGGAGGGGCTGTGCCAGCGGTGGACAAAGGCTCTTCCCTCTTCCTCTTAAGCTCGTCCTCAGTTCTAGCCTCAAGAGACTTGAGCTCTGCCGGACCACCAAGTACTTCTCCTGTACGTGGACTCTGCGTCTCCGTATGCAACTCGTGCGCCATTGGCTGCTCCTCTAGCGAGACCCCCCCCGAAACATCGCCAGCACTCTCCATTCCTGGGAAAGCTCCGGGAATTTCGACGGAACCAGGGACTGTCGCAGTTATGAGTGGCTCATCTGGCCCAACGTGGGTTGTTATGGCATCGTCGCCTTTGTTGATTAGTTGTGATAGCTCAGACACTTCGGCAGGCAGGCTTTCATTCGTGGTTGATTTCGCAAATCCGGCGGAGTCGCTGTCGATTGAAATCGTCTTCGCTAAACCAGCCCCTGCTGGATGAACTTGTGCGTCCTTGTCTTCCACTTCCGTAACGGCCTCTGGCTTTCCTGAATTTCTAGGTTCCTGGAGCTTCGACTGAAGTTTGGCAGCGAGTGTAGCTGCCGGCACATCAAGCGCATCGGACTCATCAAGGCTCCAGAGCGCAGTGACGGGACCAAAACTAAGCCTCTGCGAAGACACGGCAACTTTAGCAGTCACGGTGGGTACTGGCGTAGGTGAAGCGGCTGGTTTCCTTCTCTGCGGGCCCTTAGCCCTACCTTTGCGAGCATCTTGAAGAGGCGCTGCGGCTTCTGGTCCCGCATCTGGTTCTGGCTCTTTGATCTTTGGTGCGACTGGGCCGAGGCCGAGTTTGCTGTTCAGATCTTGTAGGAAGCCAGCTTGGAGAGCTGCAATCTTAGAACTGCCTGGTCGCGCAGGGACGGGCGGTTTGGCCTTCGGCTGTGGAGCGTCATTCTGAGCAGCTTGTTGTTCAGCAATCACATCTTCGCCTCTAGCAGTAGTAGCAGGCTTGCTTGGACGCGCTGGAATCTGAGGCTTTGGGCGCTCGGGAATGATCGGAGCCTTCTTGTCGATCGATAACTCCTCCTTCTTTTGCGGACGGGCTGGGACGTTGGGACGAGCGGGTACGCTAGGCTTCTCGACCACATGAGAGTCTTCAGCATACACATTCGTCTCATCAGTCTGTGGTGTGCTGACGGTCGTTTCCAACCGACCATGCTCGGGCGCATCCTCCCAGATATCCTGGCTAGGGAAACGTTGCTGCATGCCAGGCCGCAGTGCAGGATTGTCGTCACGAACCTTCCCGAGAATTTTATTTTCTGCAGCGAAACGTCGTGTGTGCTCAGGCAAGAACGATTGCTGGTCTTCCTGGGTAATGTTATCCCTGCGTGCCTCCTCGGTCTCCGGCTTTTCGAAAACCTTCGCTGAGTTGACCTCGCCGGCAGGAGTCTCAGGAGATCCAGGTAGATCTGGGGTTTCAACGGTCGTTTGGAGCTGGAGACTACCGGGGGTATCTTCCCAGACGTCCTGACTTGGAAACTGATGGCGTGCAACGCTCGGACGCTTGAGCTTGTCGACCTGACTCTTGTACTTTTTCATTCCCTCTTCCTCGTCTTCAGGGAATAAAGGTTCGTACTCCTTGTGTGATTCAAGTGGCGTGCCACCCCTGTCAAATTGCGTGGGATTCACGATGACACGCTGAGCATGGTTGCTGTTCCTACTTGAGCTCCTGCTATGAGTCCGAGGCTTTGTAATGTATGCTGGATTCCCGTCCTCGTTCACAGTGTACTCCTCACCACGACGTTCCATTTCAGGGCTTATAGCGGGTTGTCTCCATTCGGAATCCGGATGCTTCTTCAGTTCATCAGAGGCAAGAATGGGAATGCCGTAGCCACGTTCCGTAACCCATCCACCCTCTTCTGATGTATTACCACCCTTGGGACCAAGATCCTCAGTTGGCGGGTCGTATCCTCCGCCATGGATTTTGCTTCCACCGTGGGCCGGAGGATCAATGTGAATGACATCGCCGTTGTCGTCAAGTTGTTGCTCTTCAGCTGAATCACCCTCCTGGCGTAGAGGCGAGTCCACGTGGACACCGCTCTTGATGGAGGCTGGCCGACCTGACGACTGAGGGCGTGGAGTGGTATATCTCGAAGCATACTGTTCAGTGGCCATGTAGCCAATCTGCTCGTCGGGGGTACTGATAGCTTCTCGGGAAGTTCCTGTGCGTCATGATTAGTACAAAACGCATCAGCATAGGCTCTCAACTGATTACTCACCCAGGCCTGCGCCTGTCGCACCAGCACCGTGAATCAATTGTTCCAGGTTGTCTGCACGCCAGTGATAGTCTTTCCTGTTTTCCTGGATATGGGGCCCGTATTCGCCAGCCTTTTCGCGCTTGAGATCTTCTGGGTGCCTTTCGTACCACTTCTTCTCGAAGTCATCCTGGGAGATCTTTCCATGTCCATGCATACCATAGCTACCAGGAGGGCCGTGGAAGATTTCCCGACCGCTCTTTGTGCGCCCGTGGTGTCGGCCACCAGTCTTGTTGTGGAACCCAATCCCGGTGGAGACCTGCTGTGCGTTTGGTGCGGGACTGGGGGCTTGTACGTCTCCCGCGTTGCGGAACATGGGCACCTGGACACCGATCTCGGGAATGCCATGCTCGTCGTTTTCATTGTAGATTGAGCTGGGTCGGGACCCAAGCGATGAGCCAGAACGACCACTCTTCGCGGATTTGTCCTCTGGCGCAAGCTTGCCAAAGCCAGCAGCCTCTGCTTGAGACGAGTCGGTACGCGTCACTGTCTGAATCCTGCTCTTGGCAGTCGACGCGGGAACTGAAGCTGTAGGAGCATGGAGAGGCAGATCTCCAGCCACGTTCTTGGTTTGTTGTGGGGACCCATGGGGCTGGCCGACACTCTCATTTGTGAGGGTCTTGGAGAGGTCCTCGAAGCTAGCGTATTCGTTGCCCTCTTCCCCAAGCCCAGGAAGCGAAGTACTTGGAGGACGAGAAGGCACATCGCGTGGCTTGGGGGGTGGGCCATTGCTGTATGGGCTGTTCAAGGGTGAGGGCGCGAATGTGTCTCTGTTCGGATTTGGTGAGACGGAGCGGTCGCCGCGCTTTGGTCGTGGGGGGATTCTGGGCGCTTCTAGCTGAGCTCCAGACGCAGGGCTGACTTGGCTGCGAGCCGGACGCGGGGGTATTGAGGGAGGAGCACTCATGGTGTGTCGACGGGTAGAGGTGCGGGTCGTGGTTGTGGAGGAGGCTGTGGAGGAGCGGGCCGTCAGTAACGTGCTTGAGCCATCAGACAATCCAAACGCTTGAAACGTGAAATAAGCAGCTTTGATTCGGTACAACGACGACAGCTTGCGTTTATTGACATTGAAAATCACGCTCAGCACCTGCAAGTGCAGAGGCTACTGTGCAGCTTCAATGCAGCCTCATTCACAGCCAGCCAATCAGCACAGCGGCAATGCTGATATCGAGAAGCGGAGATCGGACAAAGCGGGCCAAGAGCGGTACTCACATCAAGCACGCAACCAAAGGGTTCAATTGGTATGGAGAAGAAGAAAAAGCGAAAGATACACTGCAGAGGTAGCTGCTGTCGTGAGATGAAATGACGCAAAACCGATCGATCGGCTGGTGAAGCTGGGGCGGTGCAATTAAGTATCATGAGCCCTGGCCCGCAGCTGCTCCGCATGGGCCTCTCGTTTTGCATGCGGTAGCCGGAGCACCATCAGTGTCGGAACTTGGACGCTCCCACCACTCTCGGCCTTTCATACAGCCTCTGGTCCTTGATGTTGTATAGAATTGCCGCTACAGGTCAAAGATACGACGCGCCAATACCGAGGGCTGTATTACCATCCCTCCTACTGCGGGACTCAACAGATGACTTTGCCCAGAGACTAGGCTATTTTGAGCATCCCGCGATGCTTCCACAGGCCAAACCCAGCATGTTTTTGTGTCCATATTGGCACGTTCTACTGTATAAAAAGGTGTGCCGTGTGAACTACAGAATGCCATTTCCAGCGTCCAGACTCCCAAGCTTTGCCTGCCGTACGTGCCATGCAGAATCTTCACGAGCTGCCAGGCGTGAGCTGCACTGCACTGCACCAACGCCACGCCTAGCCTGTTAGCATCTTAGCGTTCCCCGCGCCTGATCACCTGCAGTGGGCTGCAACTTCAAGCTGTGGTTCCTGTCCGAAGCGTCATGCTGCAGCTGGGTAAGGAATACCATCATCTCCGCAGGCGAAGTAGATCTGGCACCTGTCAAGCATGTCAAACGTGCAACATGATCCGAATTTCTGATCGTTACTGTCGCTAGTTCAACACATGCTGCGTAGAACGCTCCAGTGACGTGGGCCCTCCCGCAGTTTCCATACCGCCATTACGTCCATGTCTCCACATGTCGTCGCAATGACATGGTTCACCATCCACTGTGCTCTTCTAGTGCTGCAAAGCAAACATCGTTGCATTCTGTCAAAACTAGACAAACATAATGTACCTCACGTGTAACCCTATCGAGGTAGAACAATAACCCCGAGACGCCTGGCTGCCGACTGGTGTTACAAAGCCCAATCCGTGGCGTGGGACACTCATATGTTGTCCCCGATCATTGCTGCTGCTCAAGTCCGTGAGTCGTAAAGCTGATTCTCCACTTCCTCTCACCTTGTCCCTAGCTCGCGCTCAAGCTTGCTTCCACGGCTTATATGATCATCTGCGCAACACCCTGACCACCCAGTGTTTTGCTGCCTTGGAATTGCTGGCCCTTGAAGCCAGCAAGGGCGTAGAATAACGATGCAATCAAGAGGAAAATAGCTGCAACGATCAGACTGGTCGCCATAGGCCAGATGCTGATCCACTGCACGGCGCTCATGACAAAGTATATCGCGGCGCGCATGTAGTTGGAGCTGAATTTGCGGATGAAGGTATCGAACTTGGCCGACGTTGGGCAGATGCGGAGGAGGAGCGGTATCTCGATGAAAATGATAACAAATGAGCAAACTCTGCGCGAGGCGTTAATCAGAATCCAGTGGACCAGGGTTAATGCGCTTGATATGACGTACAGACAAACAATGCTGAACGCAATGACAAAGTTGGCATGGAAGATGTTCGCGATGCCGAGCGCGAAGCACAGAAATATGCACAGCACTCCGGTCCTAGGGGTAAAGTCAGTCTACGGACTCGACATATGTCAACTCTTCTCGGTAAATGCGTATGGAGATGTGGGTGACCATCCTAGTGCTGCAGCTTGCGGCACCGACGATTGACAACTCCCACGCTGGGAGAGATCCATGCAACCGTGCTGTGCTCGGTGGCGATTTCTCAGAGTGGCGGCAGACAGAGGAATACTGACCATTGACCGTAGATACCTGCAAAGGTGGCATGTCAGCAAGAGTCTGGTAGCTGCCATCGGCAGACTGCTTACTGAAGTTCCGCGACTTGAATTCTTCGGCGAGCGTCATCTTGGCAGAAAGGTGTGCGAAGCTGCGTTGACAGTCGTTGTACGCACAACGAACAGGTAAGGGTGGTGCGGTGTGGTGTAGTAAGGATGCGTGGCTTTGTCGCAGGCGCAAACTGAGTGGAGCTCGAGTTATGTGAATCAGGCGAGCGTGGCTAGCTCGGTGTCCGTGATACGTGGGCGCTGCGTCAGACGGGAGTGGCTATGTCGTGGGTGCTCGGCTCGCTTGAGAAGTATATCGACGTCTTGAGGCTGCGAGGAGGAGAGATGCCGTGCTGTGCTGATCGGAAACGCGGCTTCCAGAAGCTCCACGTAACTAGCGCCGTTGCCGAAACCGCGTGTTGTGTTCGGCACAACCACTCAGATCACCGACTGCGACTTCTGTTTTGGACACACTTTTGGGCGCAACTCCCTCATGTTCAAGCGGCAGGAACCATGGACGCCGTTTGTTGTCGCCTGTGCGGCGCTGGGCCTTGCGCTCTGCTATGCGCACACCACTCGAAGTTCACTTCCGTCAAGTGCCTCGAATTCGTCTCAAGTGAATGCTCAGCAGCCCTGCCAAGCCCCAGACCAAGATCAAATCCTAGACGCAATGAACCCGGAGGAGAGGGCGTATCATGAACGCTTCATGAGAGAAGCCATCGCTATGGTGCATCACTTGCTTCACTCACTCCACACATTGCGTGGCTGACTCGTTTTCGCGATAGGCTGAACTTGCTCTCAAGAGCGATGAAACACCTGTCGGGTGTGTCTTCGTCAAGGACGGCGAGATCATTGGACGCGGCATGAATGAGACAAACCGAACCCTGAACGGCACCAGGCATGCCGAGTTCGTGGCCATTGCCGGCATCCTCTCCAAGAATCCAATCAAGATTCTCAACGAGACCGACCTATATGTCACGGTCGAGCCATGTGTCATGTGCGCTTCCATGTTGCGCCAGTACGGCATCCGGGCCGTCTACTTTGGCTGTTGGAATGAGCGCTTTGGAGGCACAGGTGGCGTCCTAAACATACACTCAGAGCATGTTGCTGCTTCTCAACATTGACACTACCCCATGCTAATCAGTCTCAGCCCGAGCATCGACAAACCGTACCCAGTCACCGGCGGCATCTTCAGAGAGGAGGCAATCATGCTTCTCCGCAAGTTCTACGTCCAGGAGAATGAGAAGGCACCCGAGCCTAAGCAGAAGAAGACCAGGGAGTTGAAGACGGAGATTCTGCCCATGGACATCCACGCGCCAAAGTCTACGCCTTCGCCTGCCTTGCCTACTCCACCTGTCAACAAGTCCAATACCCTTACTCCAGCACTTTCTTGAGGTTTTCTCAAAACACCAGCGTTGCCTTGAGATCAACCGACCACTGCAGGACACCCATATATGATACCCACATTATGATTTTGTTCGATTCGGTTCCGGTCAGTGACCTATGTAAAAGTAATGAGAATATGATTCCATGGTTCCGAGATACTTCTTTGGTGCAGCGCCCATGCTTTCAATGCCGGACATGTTTTCGTAACTCTACCGCCCTCGACGCGGCTAGTAGACCTAACAGACCGAGACAACAAGTCCACCTGGGTCTCAACAGTCTTGGATCATGCCTGTAATCGACGACTTTCCATGTGAGCCACCTAATTGGCCACTGTAATCTGTTTGACAGCCTCAATCACGACCTATACTTACGTCGACGTATTAGACGCTCAGCATGTAAAAGTAGACATCGATTGAACATGCTATTCCTGGTCTGTCTTGCAGCACAGAATTTGGAACGCGGGATCCGATACCGTTTGACGACTGATTCCATGGCCATTCTTGGCACTCATGTTCGTGAGTAGTGTTCTGTGGGAGATTTTGCTGGTATTGCATTCAAAATGCATCTCTGAGAACCATTAGAAAGGGCGAAGAAAACTGCCGAGGCTAGGAAGTACATGTTTCCAGCTGGCTAGCCTCTGAATGGTCCCCAAAGCACGTGCACACGCGACACCTTCGACAAAGAGTTCTTCAGTGGGCCTCATCCTAGCCTGATCTTCGGGGAATTGTATGTCGGATGGCCAAAACACTAGATTGCATGCAATCAGAGGTGATCGAATACTGGGAGAACATCAAGTGAGGGAAATGTATCAGTCGAAGACTCGAAGCTGGGTGCAGGTGAATAGTCGGTGTCAGGCACCGACAACAAGACAGACCCGCTTCCGGGTAGCGTGCCGTAGATCGACGACGCAGCTGCATGTGATTCGTAACCAGCATCATCAGCCTCCACTTCATATCCGACTCAAGCCACAAGACTGTGACCTCTATTTGCCGTCGTCCTCTCCCACACTCCCTTCCACCAACTCAACGTTCACCGGCACTTCGAAGCTGAAAGACTGCGACCATGTTCGGTTTCGTCGCCGACGCTCTGACGTAAGTGCCCCGCCCCCACATTCCTGCCAGTAACCTATCGCGAGCTCCAGCTCCAGCTCCAGGTGAAGAACACGAGCTAATTTGATATAGCGTCGCAACCACTGTCCTCTTCCCTATATTCGCCTCGTATAAAGCCCTCCACACCTCAGATCCCGCCCTCCTAGCTCCATGGCTCATCTACTTCGTCGTTCTCTCCACCTTCACCGTCGTTGAGAACACATTCGACTTCATCCTTACGTGGGTTCCTTTCTATTCCTGGATTCGCTTCTTCGCGCACCTCTACCTTATCCTCCCGGGTTCACAAGGCGCAACCTTCCTCTACCAAGAATACATCGAGCCATTCCTCTACCACCACGAACGCGAAATCGATGACTTGATAAGCCAGAGCCACGACCGGGCTAAGTCGGCGGGTCTGAAGTATGTCGAGATGGGAATAGAATGGGTCAAGATCAATGTGCTTGGTTTCGCACCAAGAAGTCCACAGCCTGATAGGCCAGCTGGACAGACATATGCGCAGAGTCTTATGAGCCGTTTCCAGATGCCCGCAGCACGTGGCTCAAACGACTTGTACGGTCTCGTCAACCAGGCACTGAGCGGAGCAAGCGCACTTTACGGCACAGGCAACAAGGATGCGCAGGCTGCAGATCTCAGCCGTGCAGCCAACCTCGTACCAGACAATATCCGCAACAATGACGACCGCCTCAACTACGTTACCAACCAGCGCCAGCGCCTCGAGACACTCCTCCAAGCATTCGATCGCGAACAAGACAATATCCGCTCACAGCAGAGTGGTGGCAACCGCTACTACGAAAACATCAGCAGAGCGAGCAGCAACAGCAATCTCTCGAGAAACAAGAGCGAACTCGAGTTTGACAGAATCGACCGTGACGAGATCATGCCCGAGCGTCCTCCGTACCCCCTCACACCACCACCTCTAGGTCGCCGCACAAGCTCGGGCTGGATGCCGTGGAATTGGCAGGCTAAGCAGGTGCCCGTCGAGGATCCGCTAGCGTATGGCAGGGAGCCGGGTCAGTCACGTGCGAAAGCGTCGGGCTTCGATCTTGGTGATCGTTAGGGAACGAAACCCGGGAGACGAGGGCGTAATCTACGATAGACCATGTTACATGACACTGGATATAAGCTTGTGTTGAGGGTAAAGTAGCTATTCGCGGTCCTCATGGCGTTCATGGTATATGGCATATCTGGTTAGCCTAGCAAGGCATGCAGGGCGCGTATGCTTGGGCCCTGGGGATACACATTTGGTATTCACGGACATTGAACAACTATTATTGCACATCAGTTCCAAACTTGCGTCTGTATTTGTCGTGGTGCGAAACTATTGTGCAGCCGTCCAACCTCCATCCAAGTTCAGTGTGGAGTCATATGCATCGTACATGGTGCATGTACATTTCTTCTCTGCGCCAACAGATGCGTTAGGTTTACACGTGTATGCATTTACATCTTGACCTCCTTAAAGGGGTATTTGACCGAATCGTCCTTGCGTACCACAATCTTCCTCTTCTTCTTGGTGCTCACATGCTCTACCCACACCTCCTTTGTCAACTTTGATGTATATTCGCGGATGAAGCGCGGATCCCAGAGTTCGCTCGCGATACCTAGGTCTTTACAACAGCGCATAAGGGCATTTGATTTGCAGCCCTCGGTAGCGGTGGGGATGCCGTCGGGATCGAAGTATTGTTGTTCGCCGCGGGCAATTGATACAAGTCTGACAAAAGGTTCGTATTAGCTGCAGCTCGAAGCAAGTTTTAGCTTGAGAGCTTGAACATACCGACCCTGCACAATCAGACCATATTCCCGCGTGACAATCTTTCCAGTTACGATTGATTCACCGCGTGGCGCGAGGCCCCAGCCTCCAGGTCCAAAGGCTTTGTTCAATATCCTTCGGTATTTGATCTCGGGGAGGTATAGTATGCCATCGGGCTTAACTTCCACGTCTTCATGTACGGTCGGGGCCAGCAGTGTTTCTGACTGCTCAGGCGTAAACGATATGCTTCCGAGCCCATGGTATGAGCGCGTCCAGTCAATTGCAGGAACGCCCTCAACTTCCGGCGGAGCGTCGGACAAGCCATCGGTCAGAGATCGCTTGGAGCGTGCTTCTACAGCGGCGGTCTCGGCAGTGTTGTTGCGGTATGTAGGCACGGGAGGTTCTGTGGCGGGGAACGAGGGCCTCACAGTCCGCTGGGTAGTTGCTGATTGGGCAGCTGTGGCGGAAGTGGGAGAAGATGCGGGCTTTGCGGGTGTGGCAGTGGTACTTGAGGCAGGCTTCGCCGGGGTAGTCGTAGTTGGGGCAGCTTTGGATGCAGTAACCCACGCGGCGCGCCTGGACGAGGACGATAGGGTACGGTGGGACGCCCGATGCGCGGATGGCACAGCTCTTGATGAAGACTCTGAGATGAAGGCAGAGAAACCTCTCCTAGCTGATGACAGAGCCATGTTCTTGCGCGCAATAAGCAGTTCCGACGTCGAGCCACGATACTCCAACTTCCAGGACGCCGCAACGCGAAGTCACGATTTCAGGCCGCTTGGACCATGCGACTCCACCGTCCAATCAGCAGTCAACGGCTAACCCTCAAACCGCCGACATGCCCAGCTTCCATGACCGCCTATTGCTGCGCATCATTCCAGAGTGTTTCAAGAAAAAGATTACGCGACGTTATCGACCTCGTACAATGGTTATACGTATGCAGGATACGACAGAAGCGACGTCCATTCTGGACGAGTACGACGTACAAGACCGGGACTAGTTTCGTCCCTTACCCGTCGGCGGACGTGTACAGGACTACAAGTCAAAGCCGACCCTCCGAATGCTCCAGCTTCACGTTTGTATCACTTGATCAGACCCTGGAAGTCGTTTTCAGCAAGTGCTGAGTCGCTCTGTCAATTGTCCGTTCGGACTGACGCAAAGTTCAACCCCTACTATGCCCCAAGGGTGGGCTAGCGAAAGCGTGGCGCCTGTCCAACATATTCCGTCTGTCCTAGTGCCGACCCCGTAGAGCTTAACAGTGGACATTTGAGATCTTACTTGACCCACTCGTTTTCGCTCTCTGTCCATCACGAAGCAGTCATCGTCTCCTCAACATGTCATCGACGTCATTGAGAGAACACTCCGCCGTGGGAAAGCTCTTTCACACCCTGTCAATCTCGGAGGTCTTGACGCTTGTTGCTACTCTCGTACGTGTCATTAGCCGCTCGAGTCATATGGGGATAGCAAATTAACTCACGAGCCAGCTCATTGTCCGCTTTATCGTCAGAGCAATCTATCGAATATGGTTCCATCCACTCAGCAAGTTTCCAGGTCCCAAGCTCAGGGCTGCTACACGTATCCCGTCACATATCGAAGTATGGAGGGGCAACAAGCATCATCGTTTTGCCGAGTTGCATAGGAGATATGGGCATGTGGTGCGCGTGAACCATGACGAGCTTAGCTGGACGGAGCCAAATGCCTGGAAAGATGTGCGTATACCTTTGCGAACCTCGACAATCAAATCTTTGGTGATACTCAGGTTACCTCGAGGCTACCTGCTCGACGTTAAATGTACGAACCCGATGCTGACTTCCTCAGATATATGGCCACGGCACAAAGGGTACACCCGGCTCAACTCCGCACAAACACTGGCTCCGTTACGGCCAGACAGTTAACGGATCACCGAATCTTATCCAAGCCCGCGACGTCGATCACAATCGACAGCGAAAGATCTTCACGCCTGCATTCTCAGACCGCGCTCTGAAGCAGCAAGAGTCTCTCTTCATGAAGTACGCCGACCAGCTCGTTTCGAAACTCAAGGAAGGCATTGAAGACAACCCTACCAAGTCCTTCGACATGGTGCGAATGTTTAACTTCACCACATTTGACATCATGGGTGACCTGACCTTCGGAGAGCCTTTGCACATGCTCAGCAATGCGGAATAGTACGGTATCTATTGCTGCCAGAAGAAAGTCTACTAACAGCTCCAGTGATCCTTGGGTCAGCATTATCTTCTCCAGCATCAAGATCGGCAATCGTCTTAGCATCATGATGTATTACCACTGGATTTGGCGAGCCTTCAAGCTCATTAGTCCCAAAGGATCGAATAGGAAGCGTTACAGCCATTTTCAACACTCTGTCACCCGCGTAACTAAGCGCCTTGAGAAGGGCCGCGATACTGAAGGTATAGACCTATGGGACCTTGTGCTAGCTCAAAAAGAGGGCAAGGGTCTCACCAGAGGCGAGATGGACTCTAATGCCTCGCTCTTCATGATTGCAGGCACCGAAACCACGGCCACTTTGTTATCTGGCTTGTTGTATAAGCTTCTGGAGAAGCCTGTGTGTATGACGAAGCTTGTGGAAGAGATTCGAGGCGCATTCTCAAGTTCAGACGATATGACAATCGAACAGCTCGCCTCATTGCCATACTTCGCCGCATGCATCAAGGAAGCATTCCGACTTTACCCTCCCGTACCTCTTGGACTGCCACGCGTAACACCTGAAAATGGCAGCACTGTTTGTGGCCAGTTCATCCCATCCAATACAATTTGCATGATTCCGCAGCATGCGATGTACACACATGCAGAGAATTTTCGCAACCCACTTCAATTTCTTCCGGAGAGATGGTTGGGTGATACCGCATATGAGGATGATCAGAGACAATGCCTTCAGCCATTCTCGGTTGGATCGCGCGACTGTGTAGGAAAGAAGTGAGTATACTGCGTTTGCAATATGAAAGCTCTGCGCTAATTCTTTGCAGCTTGGCCTACCACGAAATGCGCCTCGTTATGGCCAAAGTCCTCTATGCGTTTGACTTCAAATTGGAACCTGAGAGCGACAAGTGGGCGGAGCAGGAGACTTATACCCTTTGGCAGAAGAAACCTTTGATTTGCAAGCTGAAGGCAGCCAAATAGACCCGCAAGGCTCAGTATACACATGATCAAACGAATGGTACAGTATGTTGGTCCAGATGAGGCTCAATGGAAGACGGCCCACAACATGGTGCCATGTTCCCACATGGCTCTGCGATTATCTATACATCAGTTTGATCAAGATCTCTCGCTTCCTTACAGAGTAAACTTGAAGTGACTGTTGCACGTTGCGAATTGAAGTAGCAGAATGACGTGCGGAAGACCGTGTGAGCAATTCTAATTTCCTGGTCACAACGGTGAAGGTAAATGCAATTCGTCGACGCACTTTGCTCGTACGCAGCGATGAATACCTTCCGCGACGTCATGCAAGCTCAAGAGGTATACCCGTTACTGAAGCGCGACGTGGAAAGTGGAACATGTGCTAATGAAAAGCGTAGGACGAAGCTGGTGTACTCGATGAACTCGGCAACTGTGTCGAAGCCATGAAGAGCTTACGCTGTGAGCGTGGCACTGACTTACATCAACTCTTACGAGCACACGACGACGAGATCCAACGGCTGAAGCGTGCCCATACTCTCGAAATAGATCATCTGGAGGTGAAGTATAACAAGGAGCTCAAAGGGGCGAATGATTTCAATGTGGTAAGCTTGCATGTGTCTCAAATACATGAATATTCAGCTAAAGTATACAGGGTCGATCAGACGAGCTACAAGGAAAGACTGAACAGATGGCTCAATTAAACTCTGTGGCAGGAGAAAAGGATACGCAGATTCTCCTGCTGAAGATGACATCGCTCAGTCGATTGAGACAGCTACAGACCATTTCTGCCGACTTTTCTCACGAAAAAGCAGAAAATAGGAGCCTCAGGAGCGATGCTAACTTATGGAAGAGCAAATACCTCGGGCTAGCATTGGATAGGAAACAGACTTTTGACTGTAGATAGGCAGAGCCCATCGTTGTCCAGAAACTCAACGCCGAGATCAAGGTTCACGTCCAAGCCATCGAGGTGCAGCAACCAAGCGACCGCACCATGCGCAACCTTTTGCGCAATAGACTAAAGCGCATCAAGAAGATCCACGACAAGTATTGCAATAGATTAGAGGATCGGCTGGCCGCCATGCACAAGCATGTTACCACACCCGACTCGCCGTTCAACCCCACAGAAAATATCAAGACACTGGAACATCAGCGTATACAACCTAACCATATATCACAGCAGTGTGTTGGAACTTGGTGCAGTGTCTGCAGAATACAAAGCGGATGGTGGAACAGGAACATGCTGAAATACTGGAAACATTAGGCTACATAAGCGACGAGCACATATGCGAGCGTAGAGAGCGGATCACGAGAATTTTTGAAATTTTCTGATATCTTCGAAGTCCGGGCGAAGTTGGATCGGGAACAAGAGTGAGACGGCATTGCGTGAGAGGGGCTCAATAGTGGCGCGGGCCCGCACCGGGTTGAAACACATTGGCTAGACAGTGGCTCACGCGGAAATCGCGTAGTTACCATGAAGAAATTTTTTTTCATTTTTTGGGGGGGTGGTTTATTATGGGTTTTAACGGTTCGACCAACGTCCCCAGGCCCATAAGCCCACAAACTAAAAGGAAAATATTGTAGCATTGTTGAGAAACTCAATTCTTATCAATCTTCACGCTGTCCTCAACTTGACAGATTCAGCAGAATATGCAGTTGAACTTGTACAACGCCCACCACTTCTCCTTGAGAGCGCTTGTCGCCGATTTGCCCACCACAACCCGGTCCGCAGTATCAGCGATTTCCTTGGCGACGAAGTTCTCTGCAGCAAGCTTGGCTGTGTCCACGATGATGAAAGCGTCCATCCAGAGCTTTTGAACCCACTCGCCGCCTATGCGCGAGAGTGAAGCCGGTAGTGGTTTACCCATACCATTGGCAACCGCAGAGGGAAGCGGCGACGAATTCCTGACCAAAGTCATGAACGTTGAGGTCGGCGCAGTAACCGAAGCGAGATTCAGATTGACGGAGGGGACCATTCGGGCTTTGCAGATGTTAAAGCCGAGGAGCTGCTCCAAGGCACCCATGCGGATGTCGCTGACGACCTTCTCGGTGAAGGGGAGGCCAGGGAACTTCTCCGTGGTGTTGACCCCCTTAGATGCTGTGGTTGCAGCAAGAAGGAACTTGTAGAAAGCAATGTCATACATGCTTTCGTAGCGGTCCTGCATGTTGGGCAGGCTGGACGCCTCCACGCTGTGAACGGCGGTGGAGTGGGTGGTCGTGATGAGGCTGGGTGTCGACATGGTGCTAGGAGGACCGGCGGACCTGGGCTCAGGCCGACCGGTAGCTGCCATGGTGGCATTTGGGGCCAGCAAGTCGTCGATGGAAGATGCCACCGTGGCGCCTACAAGGAGAGCGGAGGCGAGGAAGACACTCTTGAAGTGCATAGTCTAGGAAGTATGTAAGCAGGAGGAGATAAGGTATCCTGGGGTGACTCAACGTACTATGGTATTGATCAGTTGATACTCTGATTAGGTAGCCTAGTTAGATGATTGTGTTGGTGACTTGAGACCAGCTCTTGTCACCAGGGGACGTTTCTTTATATATGTGTGCAGTCCCAAAGACCTTCAGTTGTGATGAGAGGTCTAACTTTCAGCTCAGTTTTAAAGTCTTAACATGATACGTTGTGTTTAACACGATTTAATTTTCGGTTGAATCCACAGGACAGAAAGAACCAGAGCTTGAAATCGCATTTGGAGTACTATGAAATGACGCCCTACCCCAGTGCTAAATTATTCGAAGAGAAAAGAAATGATTGAAAGAAATTACCTACCCGTTGATGGAAGCACTTACGGTGACGTACTCCTCAGTCTCCAGCTGGCCTACGAGGCCGCCGACAATATCGTCCGCATCTGTGAACAAATAGCTCGTATGACCTTCGCCTTTCTTAAGATGTAACACGCTGCCCGGCATCAACAGTTTTGCCGTCTCTGCCAACCTCACTGGGCAATTCTGGTCACTGATCCCATGCCAAAGAGTAAGTGATACCCCTTTATCCCCGACGTGCAAGTGGTCAAGTTCAAATCCCCAATCGCTCCCGTATAGCTTGGCTTCCCAAGCTGCACTCTTACCACTCTGCGCAAAGCTGCCCCTCGTCATGGCGACAAAGGTAGGCCAGTTGGTAGGATCGTGCATGGCCGTCACGTCGCCGGGATGACGTTTGAAAGGCTCCTTCTTCATCAAGTCCTCGAGAACTTTTGGATCTTTGTCCCTTGCCGCCTTCCCTATCGCGCTGTCGAAGAAGAACGAAGTGAGACCCGTTATCCATGGCGCAGCCCAGAACAAGATCCGAGTCTGTAGCATCATACCTGCCGTGCCGAATTTGAGAGGAAATATTCCGCTGGCAACGGTGGCGCCCAGGAGTCGGTCTTTCGGTACAGACTTGATGCAAGCCAAAGCATATGGTGAGCCTCCAGACCACGCCAACACGTAGAACTCGTGAATCTTGAGCTGGTCAGCGAGCGCAACGACGTCAGTTGGCCAGTGTAGTATGTGCCGGTCTTTTTGGAAGGTGGAGGAGCCATTGCCAGGCCGGTCGGGGGCGATGAGGCGTACGCCATGTTTCGTGCAGGCCGCGTGCCAGATCTTGCCTTCGAATCGCGAGGAGGGAAAGCCATGCATGTACATGACCGTTTTGCGGGGTACAGGGCTGCCATAGACAGCGTAGGACAATGTGCGACCGTCGCTAAGCTTGATGCTCTCGTTTTCGAGCATCGCGTTGACGCTCTGCGCGTTCTCGAGTGTTTGTGTTGGAGCTCTGCCTAGATAGTTGAGAGGTAAAAGCTGGGGAAGCTTCAGCAAGGTTGAGAGCACTGCAGAAATGTTTTTAGGCGGGGCAAACCTGTCGAGTGAGACATTTTTATGCTAGGTGGCCTTGAGCGATGGACGGGAGTACAAGAGAAGAGCTGCCAATGCCATGTGCGGCGATGCAAGCGCGGGGTGAGATGGGGACCCTTATGCCAAGCTCGCGCTAAGCCCGTAAGTTGCCTAGTATGGCCAGGGTCTTCATGCCTGTCTCGACATCACCTGCGGCTTCCACACCTTGTGCATTCTTGAGTTGGTATCTCACGTGCAGTAACGACCCCAAGAGAAGAGGCTGCGTTGGGAGCATCACTCGCTGGAGTGGCCTAGTCTGTATTGACCTCCGCAATGTCCTATCGAGATGTCCTTCTTTCACTGCTCCGATGGGATTCTGGCAAGCTGACTGCACGTCTTCACAAGTTGCATCAGTTTGCAAGACGGCTTTGATTCAGGTACAGCATCAACACTCTAGAACTAGTCCGAAAACCTGCCGCATATACGAGTATGTTCGGGAATTTTTCTTCGTATTGTCTTGACGCATCAAACACTTCGAGACCTCTAAATGCTACCAGGATATATCTGTAGCAACCTCTAGCCTGGACCAGACCACCGATGTAAAATTTTCACTCTCCAAAACTCTTCCGAACTCACAACTTTCTCAGCAGGCTACGGATGAAGCCATCCTTCTTGGCTGCATCGAGTGGGAACTTACGACCTGCCGACGTGTACTCCAAGAATTTTTCGTGGCTAGGGAAACGAATCACGACAGCACCGGTCAGGCGATGATCGATGAGATTTACGAGATTGACACGCACGTTGCGGCTTCCGAGCACCTGTTTCGTACACGCGTTAGCCAATCTTCACCTAAAGACTGGATGGTGTATCTTACCTTCTTGCACCCTTTGATGCTGTTGGGAGGATTGTTGATGTAGACTTCGCGACACAAGTCTTGCCAGATTTCTAGCTTTGAGGTATCGGTACCATACAGGCTGTCAAATAGGGCTGTCTGACAGTTCATCCACTTCATGGCCTTGCGCTGTTTACGCCACCCACGGATTCCGGCAAGTCGATTGAAGTTGGACTTAATACCAACAGTTGGGTCGAAGGTGAAGTTTTTGAACTGGGCGAACCAATCCGGGATGTTGGAATTGGACATTTGAAGGGCCGGTCTTGAATGTAACAAATCTGAGTGCTCATCAGTATGCTGAATCTGTGTTAGAAGACGGGTCACTGACCAAGGGTCAAAATTGTATTATCAGGTCAATACCAAAGTCTCAGCGAGTGCTCACTGCTCAGAGTCTTAATGGCCGACTTTGTATGTTCCTTTCTTGATTGCGATTGTTTGCGTCGGCATGTTTGTCTCATACATCAGTCTTTGACGCAGGTGCATGTTTGCTTTAATTTAGTTCAGGTTGCTACACCGGCGCCGGTGCATTGATTATTGCTGGGTAGTTCTAAGACATAAAAACATCATCAAACACATGAGAAAAGGAAGGTTCGAGCATCTTGTAGTTGTTGCTGTTTCTCCCATAACGGACGTACGTCTGTACGATGCTAGCATGAGGTTATACCAAGGCTAAGCGACACATCTGGTTCGGAATAACCATCCCTACAAGCAGGCAAAGTCGGTACGATGCGCCTATACCACTTTTTGCCCGATCATGGTGAGCGAAGAGACGCAAAGCAACCCAGCTGTGCCAGCTCATCTTGGCAGATGAGACAATTTGCGAATTCAAATTGTCTCAGCTGCCATCCCATTTAGTCTTCTTGGACTTGATGGATCGGGTGGTCGGCCATATAGGCCTCGAATTCCTCGTCTGCTTCCTCGTTGTACATCTTGTTCTTGAATGGGCGAAGAAGGCTCTTCATGAGAAGATTATTGACGGCACCTTCGGCCGGGTAACGATGGTTTGGGTACGTGTAGTCGATGAAGTGTCGCTTTGTAGCAAAGAGTCAAAGACATGAACAAGTTCTCCAGTGCGCCGATTGTTGAGCAGGTTTGACGATGTTAACGAGCACGCCTCTGGGGGCCTTTCGAAGTATGGGTAGCTAGTCAGGACACTAAGGGTGATAACTTACTCGAACGCAGTCATCGATGTCGTGCGGTAGGGGGCTCAATCAGACAAATGCGACAAAGCTTATACCAGTTGCGCAAGGACTTGCTGTCCAACCCGTAACAACGGTCGAACTCAGCTTCGATGTTCTCAGTTCTCTGGACCATTACGCTCTCGTTCTGCCGCGTCCCAGCCCATATGGTCGGCCAGTCGCTCGAACTCGTTGACGAAGTCAGCCTTCGTATCAGGGAAGATGCCTTCATGACGACTCCAAATGGAACCGAGCATGCCATTCGCGTCTTTCTGGTTGCTCTCGAGCGTGGCACCTGTATATACTAGTACTGGGTACAGAACTGTAGCAATTAAGAGTTCCTATCATCGCCACGCCAGATTTACTCCTCTTCAAAGTACTTCCCCCAATTCGTTTTCAACTTGTCGTTACACAGTGGTCCTTGTGGTGTTCGCTCGTATGCACCAGGAAGCAGGATGAGCAAGTATACTTACGACGTCTCAACTTGCTGATAGGGTTTATCCTCCAGCAGATTTTTTGGGCAGAACGTATTTTGATAAATGAGCAAGTGCCATTGAAGATGTCAGGAATGGCCAAGCAGATGATAGGCCGCTGCCTACTTACCATGGTTATCGGGCGAAGAACATTCCAATCATGAATTCAACGATAGATGACTCCCTGCAGTGTGCAAGCTAAGATGGTTACATAATCTCGCGGCAATCACGACATCGAAAGCTATCAACGCCATGAAGACTCTGGTAAAGTCAAGATCATGTGTCGCATTTGCGTAACTTCTGAGGATAGTATAGGTACCGAGCATACGAGCGCTAAGCCTGCTTGAAATGCGCATCGGTTTTCCGAACATGGCTTTGACAGCGACCGTACAAGAAGTTACTCCGTTCCTCGCGTATCAATATCGTTGTAATCATTGTATTGTCGCATGGCGTATTCCTACTTCTCCTTGCTGATGACGTTGACGCTGACGCTGACGATGCGATGTAGAGCACCGCCTACAGGAACTGCGAAACGCGGGAGTCCGTTTTTAGTGCTACATCCTCGGCGCAAGATGCCCAACTAGAGGAAAAGCTTGGAAGTAAAGCTATGTGAGGAGGAAATGTTACAGAGAAGGATTCGCATGTGTTGAATGGGTTTGAAGACTTGAGGTACGGTGCAAAGTAAAGATTCAGCTGTTCTGTCTGTTTTATGGTTTCGAGCCTCGCCACCCATCAGCGAATCCTAATATAGACCTTATAGCTCCTTTCTGGGCGTAGACTAGAAAAAGCTTCAGCGACCGCATTTTGAACCTTCTAGTGGTCAAGCAGCGACGACAAAGAGAATTCCGCCCTCTTAAGTTAGCCAAAACTTTAACTAAGATTTTCCTGTAGACTTCCCAAACTCATTAGATAACTCCCCGTAAAGGACGTCGAGAATTACAGGTAGGACCGCATGTTTGAACCTAGACGAAACCCATGACTCAAATCATGACCAACCGGACCGGCGATTTTGATAACGACGTTCATAGGCTCTTACGGTCAATGTAATTGAGTCATGTTGATATGCCAGCCGAGCAGATGACTGCTCAATGCAATACCGTCATCGTATTCGACGGACCAGGAAATTTTGCGGCACAGTGACTGCCTTTAAAGCTTTTTGCTGGCTGATTGTTGAGAAGCTCCTTCTGCCAAGCAGGCAAAGAATTGTTTGACTAGGCCTTGATGCCTCAATGAACAGAGCTGGTGCTCGTGCCATGACTCAGGTACGGGTTGGTTGGTTGGTATTGATTAACGTCCTAACTCAGGTACGGGTGATCGTTTGAATGGGAGCAAAAGCGAAAGGCATGTTGTTGTAAATGATAGTACCTGATAATCCAGGAATATTGTAATCGTGTAGGGTGTATAGAGGAGGGATGCAGAGTAGTTCTAAGAAAGTTCGAAAGCATATATGTATACTAATTATAATCATTAGGTCACTATTGACCCAAATCTATGGATAATCACAGCCGCAGTTCCAAAGAACTAACCTGCTATGACACACTTCGCTAGAATCCTCTAACATATCTTCGCGTAGGACTGCAACTTAATTCACACGCCTTCAGATCTGCTTCAGTCAAGAGTTCAAGCTGAGAAACATTGAGACTACTTTTCGTCCACGACATGTTGGGAGCAGCTAGAGGATCAGCCGTTATTGGAGTTACCATTTTCTTTGCATTTAGGTACAGGCGCCGTTCCAGTAATGGAAAGCCCTAATATCCTCAAAAGATTGAACAGTTACATCCTCTTCAGCATAACGCTTATCAAGCCATCTTGCTTAGCGCATTCCCTCGGAAATATGTGACCAGCGCGCGTGTACCTGCAGAATTCGCCATAAGACTTGAATCGCAGCACTTTGACATCTGGATTGCGGCGGTGGTCGATGACATTGTAGAGATTGATGAGCACCGGAGCCACAGTCTGTGCGAAGTCAGCGTGTTATGGCCACGATGAATGTCTCATGGTCATCGAAACATACCTTCCTACACTGCCTGATTGACGCTGGCACTACATCGATACCGACGTCCTCGCACAGCTGCTGCCAACGATCTAGCTTATTCATATGCGTTCCATAGTGGTGTGAAATCTCGGTGCTGAGAGCTTTGACTCGTTGCTTTCGCTTCGTCTTGTTGGTCCATTTCTCGTGCTTCGCGAGTCTTTCGAGCTCATTTATGAAAGTCGCCGTTGGATTTGGAACGAACCCAGGGAATTGGAGCCAATATGCGTTGACATCTGGTGTACTCGACTTCAAGTCGTGTGCTTCTAGACTTTGGTGTGTATGCTTAACATCAGGTATGAGATCAGCAGTCTCAACAGCATCTGTTTCGTGCTGAGGAGGGTCTGAGTTGCGGTCGGCCGCTGTGAGAGCTTCAAGGCATATCTCGAGAACTTGTAAGCTGGGCGGATCCACCGGCACACCACCGTTGACGGAGCCATTGGTGTCAAGAGATAATACAGATGGAGCATCGGACACGATTGAAAAGGATGATGCGGTGGAGCCAACGGATAGGCGCCGCATCCGATCAACGAGGTCGAGCTCCGCTACTTGAGTCGTTGTCGCCGCCACCATCGCTGAAGTCGTCGCGTCGTTTGTCGTGGAATCGGTAACCATCCCTGAGACTGATTGCGGAGTGTTGGATAGTATGGCCGCACAGGAATGTTAGATGAGCGCAAGGAGAATGCAGCGCGTTCAAGGGTGTCCCTTGCGTCTGACTGTACCATGGTACAGGGCGCGGCTGTATCCCAAAATTGTTGATAGCTAACACGTAGGGATGAAGAACTCATGAATACAAGGATCTTTGGTCCGAAAATTTAGCTTTCTATTGTCAGCACTGGTCCATCATGTCTAGTGATTTGCTAGTAGAGGGTGATCTTGAGATCTGTTGGTGGGAGTGGTCGACAAGTAACAGTCAACGTGATTTCGCAGCATGCTCACGCTACGAATGGAGGCTCCCAACATATCACCAGGAGGAGCGTGAATGGCTTTTCAGAACTTTGGTTGTGAATTCGTCGACCAATTGGTCCACATCGTGGCTGCTGTGAAAACATGATCATGAGTGTTCCGCCTTATCTATCACGGGCACCAGCGCATCATCCAAGCATTCGACGAGGGCGTTTATACAATATCACGATGGTATTCTATCCCATCGAAAATTCACTTGGCGCGCTGATCGGGATTCTGAGCTGGGAGGGCTCAGGAGAGCTGCTATCTGTTAACTAGATAGCTCTCTTAGGGTGAGATGTAGTCAGGATCACCACAAGGTAAAGTGAACCAAAAGAGCTGGTCATCTGTTCAGAGCGAGTGCTACCAACGTGAAGCTCAGAAAACCGCTCGGGGTGCTGATAGCGCTGGTAATGACGTCATCGCGACCTCACGTGCTCACGCGCAACCGAAGCCTCAAGCTCCATTCAACCCATTGGTGTTTCATACGCTATTCTCTCGAAGCATTATGGCTCGACTGAATTTTCCGTAGAAGGCTGCATATAATACAATAGAAGTATACTACTGTCGACAAGCTTCGACAGTTTGCAGTTAGAACGGTGCTGTTGCCCTCAGAGTCCTAAACCTCACGTGCGGTGGCCGGGAGACTCTTAACGCCAGAGCTTGGCTCTAGTCCCGTTTAATTTATGATTAGGAGGATTCAGCGTGCTTTATGTACATTTGGTGGGTCGGTCATCACCCGAAGCGAAGGAAACTCGTTCGCAAGAGCAGTGTGCTTTGCGCACTGTATACTGCCATCTATTTCCAAGTCACACGCAACTTTCGAGCAGGTTATGAGAAATCTGCGGATCAAACGATTGACTTCCAATGAGTTGATGATCCTGAAATAGCTGCTGTTAGCTTACGTGTCGTGCTTACAGTCTTGCTCTCCTTCACCTTCATTTACTGGGCTAGTGGAAAAAAGGGCGTTCAGAGCCTCGATTTAAGCTTCCCTGCACGTGGCTAGGCAAGTTGCACGCCTTTCAATATCCATTAGGATAGCTAAGCTAGATTTCGTTCAACTACCATTACTCAACGCACCTGCGGCCTCAACATCACTTCGGAATTTCAGCACTGATCGACGTAAAATCTCTGCGCACGATCGCGTGACTCTATCTTCCGATCACGCACAATGGGTTACTACAAAGATCCTGGAATCTCGTACCAAATAGTGGCCGCGGACTCGGGTTATCTGTCGGACTTGGTCGAAACAGCCCACAGAAGCAACGCAGCCGCCGCGAGGCAGCTAGAATCGTCGTCAACTTTCCACCGTACCTCGTCAGTGATATTTGAATTTTCATATTTCAGAAGCTCATAGGCCAGCAGAGAACTCATCATGAGCACGTTCGACAATACGCAATGGGACATCAAGGCCACAGGTGCGAAACTGGCGCTCATCAACAAGGAGTGTAGGCTTCTTGCGAAGCGGGCCAAGAAGCCAACACGGTTTCCTATTGTTCCTCTCCCATCCACACTTGCTCGAGTAAGAGCGAGAGGCAAGTTGCGCCAGCAACGTGTCCGCCGCGCCGAGTTTGTTCATGGCGAATCTACCACAGAGGCACATCGAGTAGAAGAGGTCGAGGTCGCTGATGGACACGGTCGCACACGTGCAGCCTCAAGAATTATCGGCGGACTAGGAGCTATGATGAGACAGCTGGGAGAGCGAGCACCGAGGAGCAGCAGAAGAGTGGACTGAAGCGAAAGAGTAGCCAATAGCAAGGCCCAAGGGACGTTGATGTTTGCAAAGTTCAGAAAGAGTGTTCAGGCTGCGCGCCTGCAAGGCGGATGTGAGTTGTCGTGGAAAAGGGCACAGCAGTGGCGATTGGGCCAGTTGCATATGATGTGTGTCAGTTCTGACTGCTGTCCTCGCTCGGTTTTTGCAGTAGCAGTGATCAAACAACTTTAGATAAGATAGAAGCGCCATCCAAGTAACAATAAAGCTTCCTGACCTGCAAGTAAGCTTCTGTGGTTCATTCTGCATATAATTGCGTGCTGAGTGCCGATTATTTCGTGCTGTCCGTCTCTCTGTGTTCCTACCACCTTCACCTAGAGCTCTTGCGCAGGTGTGGACTAAGCGCTCACGTGATAGCGCGACACAGTGTATCTTCTGCGCGACCCGCGGCATCAAACTTTCTGTACAGTACTGCGCTGCGCTGCTCCCTAGCGCAATTGTTGCAAAAGATGAAGCACGTAACCGACTCTTACCTGCACGGCTCAGTACTAACTTCACTATAGTCCGCAGTGGCCTCCGAATGCCCCAAACTCCAACCATGGGTGGTACGATGCCTCCCAAAACGTTCAGCAGGGACCCCCATTCAGCACGCAGTTTACAGCAGCACCACCAATCTTCCACGGCGCTCCGCCCACGTATCCGAATGCCTTCAATCGGGCTCCATACGGACCCCAACTTCAACCTCCCTACGGATCCTATCGTGGGCCAGGTGGAATATGGCCTCGTGGACAGAATTCTTCGGTTGGTGTGGGAGGCGGTTCCAATGGTCCTCAACCACCTGCTGCTCCCCACCCGCCTTCCGTTCCTGGGCCAAAGCAGGCTACCGACAGTGCCATGGCGCAGATCAAAAGTGATGCCTCACTCTTCATGGACAAGCGGACCACTGTCTCCCTGCCTTTAGCCTTCGATTTTATGGTGCCATCTGTGTCTAACAGATTAGATGTTGCAGGTCCACCGAAATCCACTAGCGATGCTATTCCGAGAAGCTCACCCAACGGATTGGGCTTTCTCCAGCCGAAATCAAATGTTTCGACCGTTGGAGTGGCTCAGATCAATCTGTAAACTTTCATCTCGATGCCTCGAGCGATAAATATCTAACAGATACAGACTTCGGGGTCCGGGAGTCGAAGTCGTTGTCGGTCCGCGGTCTGGCATGGTTGCCACAAATCGGTCACGCCAAGTGTGGTTCCTATCACGGGCACTCATCTCATACTACTCTCCCACCCTTAAGGACGTATTTGATCGGCCACGTCATAAGGTCGACGAGATACGCGTCGTTCTGAACGAGGAAGATCCTTGCATCTTCCAGCTCTTCTTACAGTGGATGTTGTACGGCGCGTACACTCCAGAGACCTCGGATCTTGTGTCAGCGCACCCAGGAGTGAGTTTAGAAGCTCAAGCCTGGGTTCTCGGAGATAGATTGCGATCGATAGACTTCAAGAATTACGCCATGAACCGCTTGTACGATCAGTATGCTACAAACTTCGCACCCAGACCAGTCACCACTGCCGATATCAGACACGCCTTCGAAAATAGCAACGCCAATTCACGGCTCCGCCAGATCTTTCTTGACCTCTTTGCGGCGCATTTCAAAAACAAGTCGCGCATTCAGGGCGAGACGGAAGACTGGGACGCAGTCATGCAAGACCAACCAGAGTTGCGCGTGCACTTCCTCATTGGCTTGAGGTCTGGCGCGGATGAGCCACAACTCCAGTTCCAGAAGAATACGTACATGGATGTGGATGCAGTGGTATCGTCGAGGGGTATTACGGCTGTGGAGGCAAAGCAAGTCATCCCTGACAAGAGGACTGCAGACGGCGTCTCGATGAAGAGGGAACCAACAGGTGCGTGAGTACGGCGAGAGGTTGTGAGGTGTGGCTGAGGATGTTGCTTATCCTATTTTGCACAAGCCGAGTGATGTGCAGATGGCTTCTACCATTACATGTTCACTTTGCGCACTTGTAGTCTGTGGTCGAGCAGGGCGAGAAGTGAAGGTGTACACAGAAGTTCTAAAGGTCCTAGACCCGAGAATCAAAATGCGGACACGGCTACTTGCAGTGTCAAATGTGGAAACAAGAAATTTGGGTATATCTACTCGCCTTCGCGCTCATCATGCTCGTCATCCCAGACTTATCTCTACCCATGTTCTCCTCCGCTGCCTCACTCATACGTATTCTCATACGGATCTGCATCATCGATGTCATCGTCCTCGCCATTGTCGAAATACTGCTCCGCATTGTAATCGTCGTCCGACTCCTCACTATCAGTCGACACAGCAGACCAATTATCCTCTTCGTCCACAGCGTCAGGCTTCTCGTTGTCGTCGACATCGTCATCGGCTTCGTCGTCGTCGTCCGGGTCTTCTTCGGCGCGCGCTTCGGCTTCGTTGGTGCGGTCTTGCTCCGCCTTGATCATGCGCTCGATTTGCGAGACGGCGGTCGTCTTGGACACGCCGAGGGTGCGGCGCTTCTTGGAGGAGGACGTCGAGGTGAGGGAGCCGGCGAGGGTGGGGCGGAGTTCGGTGGGGAAGAGGTCGGTCACTGTTGGACTGTGTGAGAGGGGGTGCAGCGTTTGCCATGGGGACAGCGGGCACCTACCGTATGGGCGCGCGTCGAGCTTGGGCAGTCGCCGCCGCACCTTGAGGTACTTTGCGGAGAAGGTTTGGTTGTCTGTGAAGGGGTTGAACAGCGATGCTTCGGTCGGGGCGGGCTCGCTGGCTTTGCGCTTGAGGCCGTTCTTCATGCCGTCGTTGAGGATGGTGTAGAATGGCCCTTCGTGAATGCGGTCGCGAACGGCGAGGTAGTGCGCTACGAGGCCGTTCTCGTGGGCGGTTGGCGGAGGGGCTTGTGGGGGTGGGGCTTCCTGCCGTGGTGTCAGCCGTGTCTATCGCCCCAAGTCGCAAGATGCCTGGGCGGCTCACAGGAAAGCGCTCGGCGGGCCCCTTCTGGATGTCGAGGCCAGTCAAGTCCCAGTTCAGCTCTGTGCCGGCAATCATAACCGTTCCTCGCGCCGGGTTGAATGCGCCTCCGCGCCCGCCGCGCCCGCCGCCTCTTCCTCCTCCTCTGCCCCCGGGTGGCATCGCGATTGATTAGGCGTAGATTGTCTTGACGACGTCGGTCGGCTTCAGGGCAGCATCGGCGGGCGGGGACGTGGGAGACGCCGGCGAGTCGCAAATTGTTTGCTAGCAGCTCGAGCCGAGGCTTGGGGCATCCCTAACTAGTTAGCGGGCCCACCTCGCCTTCACCAGCCCCGCCAACCCTGGACCTGCATGACTAACCAGACTGCCACCTCTCGACGCGCTGTCACATGAGCACGTGCGCGAGGCTACAAGGCTCACCAGCTTGCTCAGAACATCCTCCGCCACTCTCAACATGGCCGCACCATCTGCAGTTCTGAGTGAGCTATCGACACATGTTCAGAAAGTCGAGGAAGAGTCCACCACGCCACTGGATACCGAGCTGCTAGAGAGGTGCCAACTATTCACAGGCACACCGGATTATCGCAACCAGCTATGGAAGGAAACTCAACCCCTGTTCCTGCAAATCGCATCTCTCCTGCCAAAGCTCGAGCAGGATCCCTCACCACTTACTCGTTTCATCACCAAGTTGGCCGAGCCATATGGATTCGACGATATCAAGGACGTTGATTTTGAGATTGGTCTTGATTTGAAGGCTACACCATTCCATGCCTTGCTCCTCACCTTGCTTGGAAAGGCCACCGCAAATAGTGTCGATTCTCAGGCGCTCGCGAACCGGCCGACTGTCATGCTTTCCATTGTCCGTCTTTGGCTTTGCACGCAGGACGCGGCTATAGCTACGCAGGCCGAAGACTTACTCACTTCTCTGCTTGAAATCTCCAAGAACGAGCCAGCTCTGGTTCCAGCTCAGGACCCATCACACTCGTACGGATCCGGGCCAATGTGGCGGCGACTGTTCAGTGATCGGGACATTGCCTCGCTGTACTACGGCCACACATCGCTCAAACAGCTCAAGACACCGCCGTCGCCACAGCTCAGCAAGCGCGACAAGACTATCGCCCAGGCGAGACTGCTGTCGTGGTTGCCGCGCATAGGCCAGCTGGACTGGAATGCATTGGTCTCATCACATGGCATGGACGTCGAACGTGAGATTGGCTTGAAAGAAGGCCAAGGACTGCTTCACTATGCTGCACTCAAGATGGTTGACACTGCAGATGATGTGCTGATGCATATGACTCTTCTCAACTTCTTCAGTGTGCTCATCACCACCGTCAACACGACGCCACACCTCACGTACGCTCCCAAAGGCCGAAGCAAATACACAGAATGGCGCTGACTAGGATCAGACACTACGATTCAAGTCTGTCACTAGATTTTCTTAAAGAAGCAGGCATTCACAACGACATCGTTGATTTTCACACATCCGACAACCCCAGCATCGACCACTCGTTCTTGAGCAGTCGAACAGCACAGTACATTAGCGAATACGCCTCTACATACCCTGAGAACTTTGAAAAGAGTCCCGAGATGTCCACTATCCGAAGCTATGTCCATGCCAATATCCGAAAGTGCGAAGTTGGCACTTTAAGTATCATTGCAGCGATGCCGCGCTCAACACTCATTCCACGTCGAGGCACCGACTTAGTCTGGGATGACTGTGTCATACTCGACATGCCCATTACGAGGACGAATCCGGATGCCTTGAAAACGTTGGCTACCGTCTTCCATGGCCCTCCGAACCAAGAGATTACATTTCCACGAGTTGAGATAGTAGGCTCAGACCCGAAGCGGACGCATAGTGAATCTGGCTATGCTCGTCTACTGACGGCGCTTTTCTATTCCAAGAAACCAAACATGTTCTCCGACATTGTATCACATATCGAGACTATTGCGGTGAAAGAAAATGCTTTGGCAGCACTCACACTCGTACGCGCTCTCATCACAGCATCGTGGTCTGCCGAGACTATTGCAGATATCTCGTCAAACGATTCGACCTATACTCGTTTGGCTTCTTTCCCAAAATCTGGCGTCGACCTTCTCTTAGACCCTAGTATCAGTGGTGGAGTGCTTCCTTCCCTTCTCAAGCCTGCAACTACCTACTCAAATTTGGTCGGTGGTCTGGGGGACGCGGAGAACGCTGCGTACCAGGTTGCCATGGCCAAATTCGATGTATTGAAGGCATTGGGGCGGAAGCTTGAGGAAGATGGTGGTCGGCAAGATATTCTAAGTATGGTGAGAAGAAGAGTGGGCGAAGGCCCGTGGGGCGTCAGTGGAGGCATCGGGAGCAGGATCGGCACATTGGAGCTCTAATGCTTGACCGGAAAACGCAATGGGTGGCCTCGATTATAGACCTCATGATCCATGAAACGTGTGTAGCCTGGAGTAGTTTGATGTTATTCTACTTGAAATGGCAGATCTCACCTTCACAGCCTTGCGCTAATCGCCTCAGACATGCTTCTACGCTACCGTGACCTTGTACTGCCCCGCCTAGCGCTCGAATGTCTCCTGTGATCTAAGCACAACACCGATTCATGTTCCCTTCAGTTGTACACTACATCTGTGACACATTGTGTAGACCGAACTTCCTTTGATAGTATGATCAGTCCCGTTGTCAGCCTAGTGGGGCTTAGCTTTCCGACATCCGAAGATCTCCTTCACGCAACTCCTGATTGGGGAGGTCGAGTCAATGACGTTTTGCAGCTGAGCAACATGTGATTAAGCCAAAGACATGTCCATATAGTTTGTGTAGAGATAATCATGATGGCTTTGTAGTCTCAACCACGGGTCATATCGTTTCCATCTTGTCCAGCTGTTTTCCTCCAACTTCGCAGCGATCCACAAGCCTTCAGGCACTACCATCAAGCTGCAAGCATACTCTCAAGCAATGAACGCACAATTTGATAAAAGCGCGAGCTATGTTCCGCCAGGCGCTACGAAGGCGGAGAGGCATCAAAGACAGGAACAGTGGGACGAGTACCGGCGGCAACAGTGGTGTAGGTTATGGTCAAGTGGACCACTATGTGCAACAACCGGACTTACGCAAAGGCAGCACAAAAGCGATTGATGGGCGACGTCGACGAGGACTCAAAGTCCAAAGTCTCAACACGGCGAACGCGCGCAGACTCGCATCAGCCCACATCGCACACTTGGCAAGATTCCGCGGATGCATCACATCCTGAATTCAATTACAGCTCCACTCATGTGAAGTCATCCCAGGACTATGACGAGCATCCGAGGAGATTTTCAAGCGCAGATACCGGATATTTGTATGGCCTGTCGCCTCAGCTCTCTCCGCCTAGTCCATACGGCGAAGTCAGGAGGATCAGCGACAATTTCAATGCCCCAACAGATGTCGAGCTTGAGCGAACGAGAGAGCACAAAAAGAACTTGAAGGGTGTGGAGAAGCTGCGGAGTAAAGTCAAAAGATGGGTACGAGCGTGAATGTGAACCAGTCGTTTGAGTATTCCAGGAACAACTACCTGCGGGGAGCGATGTACATGTTGCAAGTCCGCACACGATTCTTCCTTGCTGCGAGGCCTCGTCGCACAACTTGGTATTTTTATTCTACCAAGGCCCACATTTGATAACCTTCACAAAATTATGAAGCTTTCTCCTTGGGTTATGTCACAAATTAGCAAATGCGTTGGTTGTACCACCGGCACGACAATAGTGTGATGCGTGACATCATACCCGCCAGTGCGCAAAAGCCACATTCCCTCGTCTTTGCGAACGTTCACCCTAACTCGACCCAAAAACGCTCCGACGGCTCGCTTCGCATTTCTTTGCCAGCTGCCAACAGATGTGGATGAACGCATCCAGTCTGTGAAATGTCACCTCTTCTTCTTCAGACCCCGTGCCAGATTGGCCAACAATCATTGCCTAGTGCGGAAGCCTGATGTACAAAGCGTGGCTGGGCAGGTGCGTAGCAATGACGTCTTGGGCTGACTTTCAAGATTGCAGCTCACACAGCTGATGTTGTTGCCTTGACCATGGGCAAATGTTCAAAGTGCTTGTTACTCCATCCGCCATAGCGCTTGTTCCATCAGCTGCAAACCAGGTCCATTGGACGGGCACATTTATCCGCATCTCCTACTCAGTACTATAAGCTCGTCCTTCGGCGTTACCATCACATTATACGGCAACTTACTTCCCTCACATACACCTTACATCAGTGCATCACCAAACATTCCATCATGGATCACTACCCTGAAGTCAACGTCCACGACCGCGAGTGCTCATCGCGCCGTCCGTCGAATTCTTCTTCAATCTTGGACAACACGCCGGAGCAGGCACAAGCACTCCTTCGCAACGACTCTCAGCGATCAGAGGCAGCAGCCACCTCGAAACGTGTTGAAGAAGAGTTCGCACAATATACGGACGCACCGCCACCGTACTCGGAGAAGCAGTACGAGGGCAAGAGCGAGGAGCAACAAAACAAGATGCGCATTGCAGATTACGCAAAGGAGATCAAGAGAATGATGGGAAGGCAGTTGGTTAGGGGTATCAAGAGTGAAGAGACAAAGGTGCAGTCGTCGTCATAGCGAGCGCAATGTCGCTTGAAGCGATCTTGATGTTCACAATCATGTTTTAAACGCAAGCTGGCTTCGCGAAGAATGTGCAAAGCGACGGCGTTGGGGCGATATTCAGTGGAAATTTACCCCTGCTGCCTTTGAACGGATTTCATGTAACATACAATACCTTTGAAGAAGTCAACCATGTTCAAATTCGACATCAACAGCAAGGCGTGTTTAAGCAATAATAAGCCTTTGTTCTTCGATCGCTGTGCATTGCTAACAATCAGTTGGTCGTTCCTAGCTGTGCCTAGCTAATCACATGATGGCGCTGCTGCGGGCCGGCCTTCTGTTGCACACAAAATGTGCCTAGTTTTTAGAGCATCCTCTGCCGTCCTTGCGAGTCTCGACAGCATTTTTACGTCCTAGAGGTGATTTTACCATGTAGATTGGTCTTTGGCACCGCGACTTGTAATCATGGACGGTTGCATCCATACATTGCCGCCTCGCATCCCACCATCCATATACCCCACCCCGTATCGTACGAGACTATCACCCTCCCTTTCCAGCCTCATGCAGCGCACTTTCGAGGGGCCTGTAGATTACCCCAAGATAAGAAAAGCGACTGCGAATGGCAGCGTTGAATGTAACCACGCGTGAAACACAACACCGTCACCATCATCGCCGGGTTGAACAAGTTTATTTCCTGTTTGTCAGAGATGCGCCAAAGAATTTCCTGTTTGGGGGGACTTGGGTCACAGGAACCCCGCAACAAGCATTAGGAAAACAAGTTAAAACTTGCAGTACGCTGCGCAACATCTTGATTCACAGGTGTGCTAGCGACGGGAAGTTACCTCGGACGCTCTCGCATCTTGTTGATTTGCCATCATAGTCACAGGTTCGCTGACTCAAATTCGGCGTGGCAATAACCTGCCTTCTATCCAATCAAATCGACCTCCCTTTTGGCCCCAGAAGATCTCACCCACAAGTCCAACGCCATCGCGTTTCTAAACATAGCAAATGGCCATGTGCGCGCCAGACCGGCGCAGTGTTGGTGCGAGAGAAAAAGGTAGGATTACTACGACGGCTATGCGGCAGGGCGCAGTCCTGGGTTGCCTGAGTGCGCAGAACATTAGTGACGACTGACGACGCGAGGCCCCTCGTCGCTGACGCGGAGATTTATTTCATGGCCGCACAGCCACGTGGGCTTGTTGGATATTAGTATCACAACCACGCGGCCAGGGGAATTCAACGAAAAAAACATCTTCATCCGCTACTGCAGACATATTAGACACTATCACCAGCAGCCAAAGACGACTGATTTGATATTGGTGTTCAAACAAGGTGTGTGGCAGGTCAACGGCGGATAGTTCGGTACTTTTAGAACCATGATCCCTAACATGTTATGCAGTAGTTGCACGTCGCGACCTAGACAACGAGCCGCTTTGCCTTGAAAAGTTGGAACGCGGACGAACTGCTTGTAAACAATACGCAAACTACATTGTTTCTTATATCGTCTTGTCGGTTGCTATCAAAACTTCCACATCTGTCTGCACAGTCCTTGCAACAGCACACATCCTGCGAACGCCCCCCATCCAGTTCAGACAAACCATCCACATTTTTACGCAATGGACGCTTCATCACACCGCTCATCACGCTCCTCCAGCCCATCCTTCTCATCGCCATCATCATCATCATCATCATCATCACCACCAACCACGCACTCGATGCCGCGCATCCCAGACCAAATCATCGTCACTTTCAACGGCCAAACGCGCGAAGTCATGCACATAGTCCGCGAGGCCAACGAGGAGCGCAAACCGCGTCCCACGTGGTCAAACTCTAGGTCCAAGCGGTATTACCAAAAGGACGAGGAGCGCGAGGAAATCGATTAAACAAGAATCACCTCTTTGTTGTACTATGCTACATAATATATTTATATATATATTCTAAATTTTCCCCCTTCACATTCCCATCTTATCGTACTTGGCTACCAGGCTCTTGACAACGCTGCCATTGTGCACCTTCGTCGACGCGACGTGCGGGCCTGGAGGGGCGCAGGGGTCTTGGGCTGCGGCTTTGGGCTGGGCTTCTGGTGTTGACGACGCCTGGCCCGCACCAGGCATCGCGTCTTGTTCGTGGGTATCGTGCTGAGGCGTAGCTGGGGGTGGTGGAGTCTGGCGTGCCTCCAGATAGGCGAGGGAAGAAGTGTGTGGGGGAAAAGGGCGGTGGGAGGATACGATGGCGGGCAGGGAAGTCGTGTCGAAATGAGCGGGAATAGGGTCGTAGGTGTCTTGCTGCAGTGCCGGTTCTGCCTCGATTTCCATCTCGTCTTGGTTGAGAAGGGGTTGGTAGTTGTTCGGCTCCGGCATGCCATCTTCTTCCTCTGCCCCCGTCTCGTCTTCTCCTTCCATCTCCTCGGCGCGCTGCTTGCCCTTGCCCTTGTCCACAATGTCCTCATCCTCTTCTGCTTTCTCCTCCCTCTCAAACACCCACCCCCTCATCCACTCCTTCCGCTCCCAAATCCCACCCATCACCACCTCAAACTCCACCTCTCTCACCCCAACCACACCCGCCAAACAAATAAAATCTCGCAACTTCTGCTCCTCACTCTCATCACTTACGTAGTGTACGACGCCCCTGACCTTGGCCTCACCCTGCCACTCGCCGAAGCCGTAACCTGCTGATGCGACCGTGCAGTTATCCGCCGCGATATAGCCTGAGAGACGAGCTTTGCGGAGTTTGAGGAGGTGCGGGGTGCCGAGGACCTTATGGAGGGTTTTGGGGTTCGCAAGGTGCGCGTGGAGGAAGTAGGCAGCTGGGTAGCTGCGCGGTTGAGGATTGGTAGTCATGATTGCGAGAGCTGAAGTAGTAATCTCGAGTATTGGATGTGTTCGAGTCGAGTATGTGGCGAAGGTAAGGAAGTGTTTGATGTATACAAGATTGTAGTTGGGGGCGTTTGAGTGCTCTCATCATGGGAAGGTGAAGGTGAAGGTGAATTAGCCACGATCAACAGAGAGCTTTGTCTGCAAAACAGCGACTTCATCTCGGGTTGCAACGTTCTGGAGCAAAAGCAATTACACTATTCATGATATCCTACACCCACAATATATGCACTGACTCGACGCTATTGCCTAATAGAAAGGTTTCGCCAGAAAAATGCTTATTCTACACGAAACGGCGCAAAGCAAACGGACCGCGCCCAATGAAGAGGGGCTAGTAACCCGTCTTTAACTAACATAGCAGAAATGATCAGAGCCCCAACTCCGTGGAGAACGCCATGCTTTTTGAGTATTGCCAAACGAGGTCAAGAAGCCAAAGCCTTTCTCACTGGTGTCCCTTCCATTACCATGACGTGACTATGAACCTTTGTATGCCCGCCAGCCGAGAGAACCGTGACATCGCAACGGAAATGAAAGAGAAACAGCCAGATCGATACATAACAAGTACTACTAGGGCAAATACTCTCCAGCTAGCCCAAGGCAGCGAGGCCATAACCCTGAACTTGATTGCGCATATGGGTATTTATTAGGTGATAGTACCGCTATTCCTGCGGTCATTTTTGGGTGCTAAGCCCGCGATTGTATCGACTCAGGTTGACTAGGCCAAGGGTCGCGGGCTTTGCTGTGCATGCGTGAAGAGGGCATTGAGGAGTCGCTCAACCTAAGTTTCCACATTAGCAGTGTTTGAAAAAAGATTGTCCGAGTAAGCGTACCTCGGGTGCTGCTTTGACGAATGGCAGCTCCCAGAATGCGTAGTTGCGATTCTTCAAGATTTCCAGCAGTGTAATGATAAGGCCCCACGGATGAGGGCGATGAACCAGCAGGCGCTCGAGAAGAACTCTCGTGATGGTCTCCTGAATGTCGAGTTGTTCCGAGTCGCTATCCTGCATGCCGAACAGGTGCAAGAGTGCGCAGCTGTAAAAGTGGGTGTGTGTATTCGGGAAGCGGAGCTGATTTGCGATTGCGCTGATCAAGTGGAAGCGAGCCTCAGGTTGGAACTCCTTGACGAGATTTTCAAAGAGCCTGGCAGGAGGGCCATCAGAATCGAATAGAGGCGTGCTGAATCCATCCCTCCCAAGAGTGGTAATCCCAATGTACAGAGTAATCGCGTGGATCAAGGCTGGATCGGCCACAGTCGGAACCAATTCGAATGCCGTAGACTTGGCCTGCGGATAATGGACGGCTTGCAGGAGTTTTTCCAGGTCGTGCTGTTTGATCTCAGATGCCTTAAGCAGGTTGTCGACAGTGATCTTAACATCAGCGTTGACGAGTTCTTGCTCGATATCAGCTCGGATGACTGGTGATTGTAGGTTCTTCTCAAGCCGGTCGACCTTGAGGCCTGCAGTAAACGGGTCAGGCATCTCTGTGATTGTCGAAGGATATGCGCTGACAATCAAGTTCCGCAGCTGCGTGCAATGCATCGGCAAACTGTTACAGAACCTGAAATGATTTTCCACGAGAAACTCTGGAAAGTCATGGTGAATGACCAAGAGCACCCGCAGAACACCCCGATAGAATGACTGCGCCACGAGGGTCTCACCAGTGGGCTTGATGAGCTGCCCAGTGAAGACCAAGAGCGTTTCCATGAGCTTGGCATATACGTCCCATCGCTCGTCATTCTGGCCTTCTTCCAACATAGCCGGGATTAGAATGCGATGAGCAAGCAGCGCCAGCCACGAGAAAGTGAAGCGCTGGAAGTGGCTCGGCTGCAAGATGAGCAGAGCCCTAGCTACAGCGAGGAACAGTTCTGCCTTCTGATCGGCTAACGCCTCATCCTTGGAGGCATCGTTCAAGGTGAATAGCACTGTGGAGAACAACCTGAAGAACACCTTCTGATTGAAGGCATCGCCACGCGTGTTATGGTGATTACAAAGGACCAGAACTACAACGACGAGAATCTGGTCGAGGTACCGTGCTTTGCTCTCCTTGACGGCGCCTTCTTGTTTGCCTTGGTACTGAACAAGATCCACGATCAGCTTCCCTAGCGCGTCGACCTTGACCGTGGCGAGATCCTCATTGCCGGTGCCGTATGGCAGAGAATGCTCGCGTTCGTAAGCAATGACAGAGGCATCGATGCATGTACGGATGAACTCGATTGATGTTTCCTGAGTCTCCATGATCTTCTGCCGATGAAGTTGATAGATGAAGGCACCGATAGCCTTCTTTGGAGCCTCGGCGTTCTGGAGATGCACCCATTCCTCGAAGACATACTCCAGTTGGTCTTTGTGACCACTCGCTGGTGGCGTCATGGAGATGTCATTTGGTGACGGTTGTAGACTTGAAATCACGCGTTTGCCCAGCTCCAAAGAGGGGTCTTCTGCAAGCCAATTGTTGAGAGCATCGATTGTCAGGGCGAAGTCGGCACGGAATGCGCTTGGATGCTCGTTGAGCAACAACTCATCTAGGAGGCTGGCGAGCATCTCAACAGCCGCAATGCGTCGTTCTTGAATGGCCTTTGCAATTGTTGTGTTCAGACGAGGGATGTCCATGAGGCTCACTTCCATAAGAGCGACCATGACGGGGGCCTTGAAAATGCGATCGTCATCGTGAAGTGTGGCAAGCCACATGAGGACTTGTCGAGACGTCTGGACAGACAGCTGGCAAAGGTGACTGAGCAAATGAGCCATGACTTCGATCTCCAATCGAGTCAGGGAGTCGGAGAACAGGTGGTTCGTAACCTGCCCAGCGATGCGGAATGCCCAGGTATCCTTGTTGGGTCCGGCGAACTCGATGCTCGAGATCAGTTGATCGAAAACGTGATGAATGTTGCTGTTCCCGGGATGGAGCTCGCTAATGCGATCCTCGGGAGCCTCCTTAATAACGCGCGTGAGCTCGATGAGGATTTCTTCTGCACCACGCTGACCGCGCTCTGGTCCTACACCATCCATGTAGCCATTGATCTGCTGTTGTGCCTGAGGAACTTGTGATGTCGGCAAGCTCTGGAGGCGGGGCTGCTGGGAAGGTTGACGAGGCTCCGCTGGAGCAGCGCCAGGTGTGGGTAGGTTGGGAACGGCAGCGAATTGATCCTGAAGAATATCAGGCATTTGCCGTCCGCTGTCCTGAGACGCATTGTTGGTGTGAGGAACACCTCGGGACTGCCTGCCGAAATCCTCATATATGGCTAGCTGCTCTCTGTTCAAGCCTCCAGTGGTCTGCTTGTAAGGTTCGGGGATGTAGAATGCCCACTGGCTGACGTTGGCGTCCTTGAAGGGTTCGTTTGGTCGAGTGCTGCGGAACATTCTGCGAGCGCGCATGTTATCCTCAATCTGCATGTCAATTTCTGCCAGAGATGACATCTCAGCTGCTTGCTCTACAGTATTGCAAACTAGGTCGAGATTGTCATTGACAAACATCAAGACGTGTCCTTCGGGAAGTGCTTGCTCGGGCAAGTCGCGTGCGTTGACGCGGATATTGTTCTGGATGCTCATACGCAAGGGTTCTTTACATGTGACTAAAGCCAGTGCACCGGACAGGGATCTGACAACAGTATGAGCTGCGTTTCTAAGCTTCTCCTCATCTTGCTCCATTGCAAAGTCTTTGCTGACAAGCTGTGATGTCGAGATTGCAGCGATTGTGACAGATCGTTCGACTACAGGAGCGATGATCTCCTGAATAGCCTGCGTAACGGCGTTCAGGAATATCTTCCTGAGGGTGGCTGGGGGTACGCTGCTGTTGCCTGAAGGAGGATATTGGAGTTGATTGGTGAAATCAGGCAACGCCGCTGTGATCGCTGCTGATGAGAATCGTTCGCTAGGACCTCGTGCGCGGTTCAATCCCATGATGGACAAGTCGCCAAATGCCTCCATGCCGTCAGTAACCATGGATCCGAGGAACTCTTCATCAGCCTGCGGTCGAGCGCGGATGCTGTTCGTTGGTTCGACTTCCTTGTGGTCAAGGTCAAGACCCTTGCAGAGAACTTCGATCTCAAACTTTTGATTGAGCTTCAAGTCCGCGAAGTGGTAAAGTTCCATTAGTACACCCAGCATTTCGGTTAACCATGGATTAGGTGGCCTGAATACTGTCGATTTTGCGGCTTGAACGAGCACCTTGCACGTGAAGGGGATGACCAACAATAAACGGTCAGTATCATAACCCTCGATTAACAGGTCCTTGAACGAAATGTTGCGATACTTGATCGGTTGATCGCGGGCAATTGTCAAAGAGCCGAGCCATGAGCCCAGGTTCTTCAAGTGACCACGCTCCGTCGAGCCCAGTGTGGAGTCTGTGTTGAGTAGCCGAATGACACTGCTGTAAGTCTCGCGAAGTACTTCTTGCCAGAGCGTCCTATCGTCAAATAGCGCAAGAATGTCGAGATAGAGCTGTTGAAAATTGGGTTGCATCTTGGCACGTTCCTCAACCAAATAGTTTGCAAACCATTGGTGATGTCTGTCTTCGACTGCAGCCGTGAGATCGGTGATTTTGTCATGCAGATTGCGTTCAGAAACGTTGTTGAGCACAAAGAGAACTCTGTCCTGCACATCCTCATCGGGCTCCTCGTACAGATCAGGTCGTAGCGGTGGGTCAATGTGCAGGCAGGTGAATTTAGCCAGAACTGATTCCTGTGGCAGCGCACCTTCCAGGCCATTGCCATTGGCGATTCCGATGCCATGATCTGCACCATTGGCCTCGCCGACCTGTTGTCCAACTATTTCTTCGGCTTTGGTGAAGATTTCCGTACCATGCAGACCCGGTACAATGAGTAACTGGTCGCAATAGTTTGGCCATTCAGAAAGTCGGTTGGAGAAGTGAAGCAGAGCCTGAAGTCCGAATTTGTACATGGACTCGTCTGGCCGGTATTCTTGGACTGCCTCAAGAACCATTGCTAGGCCGACCTGGAGCGCTATTCTGGATAGTAGATTAAAGTTGATGATGCCACCGAATAGCACAGCGGTTGTAGCCAGGGCTTCTAATGGATATTCGCCAAAGCAGTTGTACTCATCAAAAAGACCGTGGATCATACAGGCGAACAACTCTTGCTCAGCAGGATCGCGCGACTCCTTGTACTTCTTCAGGACCGAGATAATATCGCGTACATCGCTCTCGCCGCTGTACATGTTCTTGAAGTGCTCTTGCATCTTTTTGTCGGCGTCTTCCGGAAGAGCATTGCTACTTTGACCATTGGCATCGATAATATCATCTACTCCTTCGCCGTAGTTAATCAATCGCGGGTATGCCTGAATGCAGTTTCGTTGTAGGGGCAGCAACTCTTGTTCCGGCAACCCACACTCAGCCAAAAACCACAGAAGAGGGTAGACGGTTTTGACAGCGAGAGGCAGGCTCAGAGGATGGTGATCTTCGCGGACACGTTGCATTTCCTCGGCAGCGCGAGCACTCAGGAAGTTGGTCAAAATGCGGCGAAACAGCGGTCCGGCCTGTTCGAAAGTTTGCTGTAACCAAGGCTCGACCTCAAATTTGCCCCGCGCATGCGCTTGCGCAGCTAGATCCAGGCTGATATCAGTGTTACTGCGTATCAGCGAGTCTAGCCAGTCATTCGTCTCGGCGTGTTCCAGAATGAGGGTGAGCGACATCGAGTCGGTATTGTATGCATCCACGAACCGGTCGATCAGCCACTGAAGATCCTGGTGCCAAAGGCCGTACAGCACGAAGTTGTAGATGGGAAGCTTCTTGTGAAAGTACGGATCAAATAGCTGCTTTAGTGCTTGCTCCTGAAGTGCGCCCCAAGGCTTCGGAACCGCAGCAGCCGCAACCAGGAATTCTGCCGTGTGTGGGTTGATGACCATGTCAGGAATGCCCATGAGTTGTGCGGTATGATAGGTCTCGGATGTTCGGAAGATCATGCTGAAGAGAGAGCTTGTCGCATCGAGGGAGACAAATGGGTGTTTGACTGCCTGCTCTGCGAAAGCTTTGACATCTTCTGACGCATTGTCGAAAGTTTCTAGGGAATACGAAGCGCGCAACCGAGGAATCTGTGATACATCAAGCTCCTCTGGAGTACAGCGTAAAAAGCACAGCAGGAAATAAAGATGGGTCAAGTCGTGCTGCCATAGCCCACCCCACAGTAATTGGATGTCGAACGTCTCCGTGTCCTGTGCGATGGGGAGCAAAGCTTCGTAGATTGCGAGGAATTGATGCTTCTCGATGCGCAAGTGATCTCGATCAAACGCATGCACGACATCTTGCCAGTCCAATCGCTGCCCCGCGCGGTGTTCTCGCAATGCGGCGACAAAGTTTTTGGCATTGTATCCTGTTGACAGCGCCAGGTACAACAACACTGTGGCTACTTGCTGGTAGCTGATATCGCGTGTTTCGGCCTGCGCAAGCATTTCTTTGCAATCCTCTAGGGTAGCCGTGCCTCGTGGACCTGCGCGCTGTACCAGCTTGACCAGAGGGTTCCTCGAGCTGTCCGTAAGCTCGACAAGGAGAAGCTTCGACTCGACAACGCCAGGTATTTGCGGGGCGTGCATCGTCTGGTACCGCACCTGCACGGCGTATGCCAAGCTCATCTTCTTGTCCTCGTCCCATCCTTGCGGTGGATCTTGTAGCAATCGCTCGACAAGGGCGGCGAGGTAGTCGGGGCTAAGATCATCGCCCGGGGACGGTTGCGCAACGGCGATCAGCAAATCATCGCCGGTGGACGAGATAATTGCGTCGGCTGTATGATGTTAGCGTGCGAACCGACCCCGCAGGTGCATACAATTACCTTTTTTCCGCAGGTCTGTCTTTCTGCAGGCGAGTACCAACATGGTGTTTGCTAGTGTGTCCAGCTTGAAGTGGGAAATGAATGTCGAGAGGTCGAAGTCGCGGAATAGGTCTCCCTCGCTCGAGCTTATTGACTCGGCGATCTTGTCTGCTTGCTCAGGCTCCTTTCGTAGTTTCTGCATCTCGGTCACGAGGATCTGATAGCTGCCATTGGGGTCCGCATTGCGAGCCCCTGTGCCAAACACCTGGGCGGCATTGTTCTGCAAGACGCGCCGAAAGTACTTGGAAAAGACCTCCATGCTGTTAGAATCGACCAGCTGTCAGCGCGTTAGCAAAGTAAGACAAGACAAACACGGGCAGGCTAATGCGCAAGTGGCAGCGGCTGACGAACCTTCCTGATCTGCTCAATCTGTGCGTCCCACTTGGAACGGTCCTGGTCGTCTTTCAAGGGCCCGAACTGGCTGAGCAGCAGAAAAACCTGGGCAATGACTATGCGGGAGAGGCTTTGCGAGCCGGCGCTGAAGTTGGGGTTGTTGGTGGTGCTGGGCGAGCCGAGGGTGCTCGAGGCGGAAAGTGAAGGTGAGGCGCGGACAAGCTTGGAGGCTCCTCCGCCGCTGCTCGATTGTACACCACCCCCCTGCGAAGCGGCTGCTGCGGCGGAGGACGCCAGTTGCGAGACGGCGTTGGGCGCTATGGTCCTGGACCGAGAGGACAGCAGCTGGCTGGCGGGGAGCTGCTGTCCTGCTGGCGACAAGGCCGAAGAGGTCGAGGAGGCTGCCGACGACTTGCGGCTGCCGACCAGACGCGAGGTTGCCGGGGGCAGTGACGGGAAGCTGGAGTTGGCGGGCGAATAGGCGGGACGCGAGGCGCCGGGCGAGGGCGTGTTGCGCTGTTCCTGCGCGATGGCGGTGGATATGGGGGTCAGGCGCGTGCTCTGGCTGTGTCTCGGGGCACCCCAGGGATGTTGCTGGCTCATCGAAAGAGCGTGTCCATATGAGCAGCGCGTGGGCGGCGAGGGGGGGAGCGGTGGTGACGGGCGGTGCTGAAGATGGCGTTGGCTTGGGTGGTCGTGAACGTCGGCCGCCATGCACGTACGGGACAACCCAGGGCTTGGCACATGGAGGGACACCTCGCTTCGCTACGGCGTCTGGTGCATCAACGATCAGAGCAGCGGCATTCCGCAGTGGGGTGTTTGCATCAAACATTCACCGAACGTGTGACCTGTGCTGCTTTGACTATTCAGATCAGTCCCAACCGACGCCTGCAGTGGCATGCGACGCTGCTGCATACCGGTACCCCACGTTTTCATTGGTGCAGCCTTGCTGGACGCCATCCCAGTGCTGAGTATCAAGCGTCAAGCAAACACCGGGTGCCTGTCCGAACTGTCCCTGATCGCCGTTTCCACCTTCGTGTCACCCTGGCTGAGTGTGAGCCATTCAAGCGTACCTACGATGCAGAAAATTACGCGAGGTGGCGATGTTTATATCGATTGCATTCATCATTCTGGAAAGGACCGACATGTGGCAGATGTCCTACAGATTGCCTGACGGGAGGATGAAAGTGCATACGCCTCGGACGGACACTGGGATGGAATTTTATCGGGCGTAGGTGGGTCGGGAACATGTCTGGTTAGGTTTCCTACATGTACAGTATATCTGCAGTATCTACTGTGTATGCATTGTACCCGGCCCACGAGCGGGTAAAAGCTGTTTCATGACTAGGGCGGCTACCGAGGGCTCTTTTGTAATCCTGCAAAAGTGGACCAATCAGAGTGCTTGGATACCCTACCGTCTCTGGCTTAGCGATCCGCTAATCATTTCTATCGCGACACCCTGGTTTCTCCATCGCCCAACAACTACTTCTTCAATGTGCATTTTTATCTCACTATTATTGAGCGCCGCCTGTTTTCGTTTTGTGCGCAATGACATTCACCTAAACCCCTGCCAAGACTAGCGGGACTTGACCATTATAGCCAAAAGTGGTTGCTGCACTTGATCGGTACGATCAAAAGCAGCATTACATGCCTTTGGCGCTTTAGCACGCTCTCTAAGCCACGTATCGACTTGCAGACGCTCTGCTCGCTCACGCATTCGCCTCTGGCCACTGCTCGCTGTTCATGCTCACGACACAACCCCAGCCATGGATGGCACGTCGATATCGTATGCCTCGTCGAAAGACTGGCTCGATATTATGAAGAACCGCAGCAAGGTTCGCATGCACGAGCTGATCGAGCGACTCGGTCTTCGCGCCAAATGGTCGTCAAATAAACGAGGCAAGACGAATTTTGAATCTGCGCTGGTACGAGAATTGGTTGCAGACATGGGCGACATTGTGGCGACATTGCCGAAAGAGCCAGAGGAGCTCATGAACTTTCTCAGCGAAGATGAAAGTCTGAAAGAGGAGGTCGACGGATTGCTTGAAAAGCATGGAATCAAGATTTGGGGAAGAATTGGAGATCGAGAGCATTTGATCACGGCAAACGAACCAGGCGTCGAGGAGGGCGTCTACACACGAGATCTGTACATCGAAGCCGAGGAAGATAAGCAACTGTAAGTTGATTGTTTCATCGCTTTGGCAATCGCATGAGCTAAACCATTGTAGTCTACACAAACTTTTGCATTGGTGGATAGGGCTGAAGGCGTGTAATGTCATTCTGGCACGTGAACGCCTAGATCGCGAGAGAAGGAAGAAGGCAGAAAGTCGGCAAGCACGTGCAGAGGTCGAACATGCCCACCAGCACGGAGAGGTACCTGCGTCATTCGTCGCGCTTGCTCCTAATTCAGTCCTGCACGACATAGATACACGCTCACGCGCATGTTCAATGTCGTCGAGCGCTATGCTAACACCACCCGAACCAGGCGGAAGCCCAGTAGTGGGCTCTCGGGAAGGAAGTGGATTAGCTGCTGTTAACGGTGGCGAAGCATCATATGTGGGAGCCAGTTCCTTCTCTGTCGTTAATACGCATGCGACACAGAATGCGCAGCATCAAAGCATCGCCGACGGAGTATGGAATCGACTCGCTCGAAGCGACAGAAGTGGATCAAGAGGCACCAACGCCTCATGGCCTGTAACGAACGCGCACCCTGCAGATGCAAATATGGCTGGACATACTCCGCCTGAACAAGTAGCCGCAGAACGTCAGATCACAGAGAGCGTTGCACAACTAGTCGCCGGATTTCGATTGGGAGACAGTGGCCCTGAGAAAGTCCCTCAATCTAGCACCAGCATACCTTACCGCGGGCTAGACTACGACAGCTTACGCGCTCTCCGATCATACATTTACCGAGAAGAGGGCGGAGTACGCATGGACGAGGAAGCCCTGCTCAATAGGCTCGAACGGATATGGCGGGAGCATGTTCGGGCCGACTCGCAGAAGATGCTTGAGAACGTGCAAGCGTTTATTGCAAGAGAACGGGCTCTGTTAACGTGGATTGAGCTGCGAAGGCACATGGCTGCTTTCGAGCGAGCAGAGAAGCGTAAGCCATCATCAGTGCTTGCGGCTTTCATGGTGCTGACTGTATCAGGATGGGCTAACGAGGGCACCTCGAGCGGCGAGCTCGAGCGCCGGCATCAGCAATACTCTACACTGATGGGCGCTACCGAAACGATTCTGAGCAATTTTGAGGATGTAGGACAAGGTTTCGGAACACCGAGAATGGACGTCGACAAGGACGAGCTCCTGCGACAAGCCATGGTTGTGTTAGCGGGAGAAAAGTACGCAGTCGAGATGCAATGGAAGCCGATCGATTTCACGGCTGCGATGCGATGGCTGGAAGAACATCTTGTTGCATTCCGAAAGGATGAAGAGGAGGAAGGCAGAAGCACGTTGTGGTATATTGGCTAGCCGCCATCACGCAACCAAAGTCAAGGCAGGCACATCTAGATAAGTCCTTGAACAGGCAGACCCCTAAGATGGGTTGCAAGCATTCAAATGATGGGATCAGACAGTCCTACTTATCCATTCTCACCATGTTTCAGGTGTAGATTAACTTTGGAGTTGGGGTAGCAATCTTGCAGGTGATTAGACAAAGCTTGGGATCCCCAGTGCGACACGCGAGCAGCATACGGAGGTGCTTAACAAGAGAAGAGGCCGGTGGTCCTAGCGTACGCCAAGAAACGCCAAGATCACCAGCTCCTAGGTTACTAACAATGCCACAATTTTGTATTCAAAGAGGCAGATTAACATCCTCCTAGTTGTTACGAGCATTTTGTTACCTGTCTTCACTGCCTGAAGTAAACTCTACGTGTTTAGAGCGACAAAGAGCGTGTAAAACGGTCCAGTTTTGACGTTCTTCAGGTTGAGACGCACAGACCACAGGCCCCTTGTCTTGTTAAGCACCTCCGTACATAGTGGTACTGTTGTACATGTACATTGTACCTACTCCGTACCCGTTGCCACAAACTAAGCGGGCTAGAGACGTGCACTGAGCGAAATAGACAATCGTGTCAACGAACAGCGGCGACGGCCTCGACTGCTGTTGTCGCATAACCTCAAGGATGAGTAGTAATCAGACCAGTCTAGACTCAGGCTATGCCGCATACAGTTGACTCCATTGCAGGCAGCAGGTACATGCCGTCGGGTAAGCAGCCAATAGAATGTTTCGCATCACCCCTGATTTCGGTCGTGCGGCCCTGGACCTGATCGGCCAACCACAGCACGGCTTAGGACAGGGCAGATGTACTGTTATGTAGTATGTTTGGTGTAGCAACCGAAGGCATGAACCCGCACGGGCCATGGCGCATACGATAGCGGAAGCGGAAGAGAGCGGCATCGTGATCTTGATTGATCGGTTACTGTCGCCACTGTAGCCGAACATTAAAACAGCGCACGACTCACGAGTGACGAGAGAACAGAATGTCCCAACCCAAGTCTACCACCCTAAACTAGCTTCAAACCTTCCAATAGCATGTTTGCACAACGCTCTGCTACTTGGCTATTATACATACAATACTATACATAGTATAGAGCTAGAGCTAAAGCAGTCTAAAAGAGAGGGACTTCCCCGTCGGAGAGATACCTGTAGTCAACATTTGCCAGTCTCTGAGGTATTTTGCAAGTGGGAACTGCCGCGTAGTCGTCCCATCGATAGTACCATGCGAGGAGCACAGACAGGAGATTACCTCACACGCTACACGAAGGGAAAACTTATGTCGTAGGTCGCGTTGACCCTCATACTGTGCGACGGCATCGTATCGCAGTACCAAAAGTGAGCGAGCTGCGCCGCAACGGTGCATGGAAATGTAGGCGATGGCGGCTGCGCAGTGTTACACAAAGCAGGCGAGTAAGACATTGGACGGGTGCACGAGTACTGTAGGAGCCTAGGAGGTTGGCTCAAGCCTCAAACGGTTGAGCAGCGCCGTCATAGACCAAATGCGTTTGGCATCCCTGTGGCTCTTACAAAAGCGTGATAGCCCCGCTTATTCGCCGATTGCACCGATGGCGGCTATGTGGGAAGCGATGCGATAGGATGACAGGGCTCTTTCGGAGGGGCAGGTCGGGGGTATTTTGGCCCATTGCAGCGTAGCATTGGTCGTCTCGCAAAAAGAGACTGTGACAATATTATTGGAAATGCAATATCTACCGGCTGGCTGTGGGGCATAGCATAGCAACAAATAAACCACAAGCTACTCCGTATGCTATACGTAACACGATGGAAGAAGGCAAGGGGGAGTTTGCAAGGCCCGCTTTCCCATCATCCAAGGGGCCCAATCGCGGCGCTGGCGGAACTATGAGAACCCTCCGATACTCCGTACAAAGATTGGGAAAATCGGGCGCGAGGCGTGCGCCGGGCCCTCGGATCACCAGGATTGTAGACTGGCATTATCGCTTTGATTGAATGCTTTGACAAATGCACCACGGCGCCTGGCACCTGCTTTTACACGGTGCAGACTTATGAAGTCCATCAGCCGTGCCCACCAGCCGCCTACCCGCGCTCCATCTACTCCGTAGCATCCTCCTCCCCAGCTGATCCGCCACAGCCCTCTAGCGTGCATGGAGGATCGGTGTAGGGCGACGGGCGTCTGAGACTAAAACCTTGCTTCGTACGAACTTACGAAGAAACTTTTTCCAAGACGAGCTAGTGCAACGTACTTTGGCTCATCCCCTATTGCTACCTTTACCGAACCACGCCCATCCTAGGACCCAACACATCATCTACGCTTTGGCGCCACCCCATCACATGCCACCATCCTCTTGTCATCGACTTCGCCACCAGTTTCCTTTTCTCTCGTCCTGCAATTGATGCGTTACCATGAGCGCAAGAGATAATTTGGCTCTTGACCTGGAGCATGGCGTTCGCCGCTGGGACCGCGCCCGGTGGATCAGCGTCTTCAGTTCACATAATCCGACCATACGCGAGGTAACAGAGTGCCTTGGCTTGGGCCTGTCTGCCTCGAGCTCCACCACCAACCGCGGTATTCCCAAGTTCGACAACCCCGATTACCGCAAGTTGTCGAGTGAAGTCACCAAGTTGAGCAAAGAACTGCCCCAAGAGCGAGATGCGCTGCTCGACTTTGCCGCGTATCCGCAAAGCTTGGATGCCGAGCTTGAGGAACTGCTCGGAACCTATGGACCGCCCATCTGGAGCAAAGATGCAGACCGGACGTGTTTGCTTACGCCAGATTCGACCAAGAGAACCTATACCAAGGACCTCTTCTACGAGGAACCTGAGCACAAGGAAATGTAAGTTGATGCTGGCCTTGGGCTGCGTCTGACGCTAAGCCTTGTGTAGTCTCAAGATCCATTTGCATCGGTGGATCATCATCAAAGCATGTTACTACATTCGCAACATGAAGCTGAAGAGGCCTTCGTGTGCTGGTGAATATGATACACTCGCTGACATTGAAGGCGAGCCTTCGTTGGTATGCGTGTCGCCTAGCATCTCTACATCTCGAGCTAATCTAAGCTTAGTCACCACGTGACACACCGCACTCGCTCACACCACCTGGACATGATGCAACTCCTGGTCTTGACCTTGAAGTCAAGCCGGTCAATGGCAAAAAGAGAAAGAGCGATGTTTTTGGATCCTCGGACTGTGAAGATCAAGATTCTGCTACGCCTGTCAAGCGGTCATACAGCACAATACCGATCAACAGGAGAAGCAAGAGTCCTCGCAAGTCTCTTCACAATCTCCTCTCTGGCGGTCCAGGTAGCCTTGAGAATGTACCAACATTGCCAAGCCATAAGCACCACCCTTCGCCGTCGCCAGCTAATGGTGCTGACCCTGAGAGGGTGCAGCTTAGCCCTCTGTCCAGCAACGAGCTGAATGGTACCGGACGACAGCCTAGTGCTCCGTCTGCTACTGGAGCTGGTTGGTTCACAGCAGTCAACGCTGGGGGTTTCACAGCGGTCAACAATTCGCCACCCTTGAAGACAGAGCCATCACTGGATGGCTCGCGCCCTCCATCTAGAGAGCCGCGACATGCTTCACCCTCTTTGCGCGACAACCGTGCATACACCAGCCCGTATGACATGGCGCCTTCTGCTGCTGCCGCCAAGCAAATTCCAGAATCTTCCTCAGCACCGTCGTCAACAGGTCCCGTCGCTGCTACGCCTCCTGTGCAAACCTCAAAGTCTGCGATCTCTGTCGAAGTCAATGGAGCTCGTTGCGATTCTCCTGCGAGCAAGATCGTGCATCATGCAGCTATTGCTCCTCAGCCCCCCCAACAATCCTACCCACATCCTTCGCAAGCAGCTCACTCTCATGCTCAAGATTCTCAGACGAATGCTCAATTCGCTCATCCAGTTCAGGCACGTGCACAGCAACCTGTCACTGTCCGAGGATCGAGTCGAGCTAGCAGCCCTAGCAATCATCACATTGGACGACCATTAGCACCTCATCTGCCCAGTAGATCAAGCACTCCTCACGCACCTGCTGCAGCTAACAAGCCTTCATTGGCATCTAATGCGGCCATTGCGCCTGCGCCGGTTCCCACATCCACGCCTGCTGTGCAAACCGCTCATGCATATAGCATGGCCCTTGTACCAACACAACCTGCTTTGACTACCCCAAACGCCCACGTACAACAGCAACAACCTGTTGCGCAGCCCACTTCGGCACATCACCAGCCGCGTCACGGCTCTATACTAAAAAGTCAGCTAGTGGAAGCTCCTCCGGTCATAGCTAGGCCGGCTGCAGTCAGTGTGGTGGAGCTCCGCGCCCTCCAGTGCGAAGTCACGGCCATGCTTTTGCACTGGTTGTTCCCGAAAGTAAATCAGCCGCCAGATGAGGCTGGCTTACTGCACCGCATCAACACGCTCTGGTATCACGGCGAACCAATTTTCCGACCCGAACTCGGCGCGCGTTACGACCTCACCTCTCACATCCTGAATTCTTGGTTACAGGAAAGGGCCGCGATCACTCACCTTCAACATTCCCTCTCTGCTCAACCAAGCCTGCCCGCTACATCGACAGGCATCATCGATCGCATCCTGGCTATGAACGACCTTCGAGCTATGCGACTCAAGTGGAAGAATATGAGCCCTGTGGACGGCATGAGCCCCGAAGATATTCTGATCAGATCTTTCTGTGTCATGACGATGACGGAACACACGGAATTTGTGTTCAAAGAAGGGCTGAACAGGGTGGAGAGGGGGGTTTTCGAGTTTCTTAGAACCGAAGACGCAAAAATCATTTTGCACAGGACATGAGCTTCAGCTTTTGCTTCCTCTTTGTTCTATTATTGCTTCATGCATGGGTCACGCTTCATGCTTGAGATGCATTCTCAAATTGTTACTCTTTCAGTCTTTTGCAACCATATTAGCGATGGAGTTGGGAGATTTGGAGTCATGATGGACTTTGTTGTCCTGGGTGGGTTACTTTGCACAAGCCTTTGTTGTGTTTCTGCATTTTGGGGGAACTGTCTTATGAAACTAGATTGATTGCAGGTACGATTGCAATACTTGAGGCTGCAGTTTCAATACAAGTGACGTACAGGGATTCGCGGGATTTCGAAAATGAGTATATATACAATGCAACGTCTAGGCACATCCTGATGATCCGATGGGATGACAAGGGTTAGTGACAAATACATACTGTTCTACCCACCCCAGCACTGTATAGTGCCGCTAGGACCAAATTTGTTGGACAACTTCATATATCAATACGGGTTGTAACCACTTGTAAGCTACATTGACAGTGTCGTGTTGTTGTTGTCGATACCTGAAGCTCACGATAGATCACGATATAGATGACAAGGCATACGTATGAGATATCAAATGCACGGACAATTTTGTGCGGCAAACCCCTTGTTAGATTCCGTATGTAAGATGAAGCTAAGCTCTATTGAAGCAAAAAACGGCAGCGTACGGAGTATGATCCCTGTCATCCTGTCGGGTGTATAAAGTTCTTGGCACGACTACGAGCAGCGCCGAGCGGAGTGGACCCTGCAACTATGACCTCGACGCGATCTTCACCTCGCGAGCAATCCCAGTCCCATTCCATTCCAGCCTAGAAGGGATTGCGAGCCAATACGGAGTAATGAATGCCACAATCCCTCTCCCAACCAACGCTTCCAACGCATGCCTTGGACAGCCGCGTGTCGGCTCCCTGCAACAATGGCGGCCGTCAGCCTCACACCTGCAACTCGTTAGCAGCCTTGTCCGCTCACCGGAACTGCCCACACACCCACTCTCGCCATGATCAGCCGCACTTCAATTTCGCTGCGGACGCTGGTCGGCTGGTCTATCTCTGCACTCTCGCATCATCGGACGTGTACGGATTAGCCATGGTGCTGAACTTGTTCATACCGGCTGGTACGTACGGCGCGGGCAGCTAGCTGCTTTGCAGGAATGATGGTTAATTTTGGAGGCAGGAGAAGGCCAGTACAGAGTCATTCCCAAGCGCCCTGATCCCCTTGGTGCAGATGCGACGCTTCAGTACGCCGTCATTGGATCTGCCGCGCTCGCAGCTATGTACACGTCCTTTGCTTCGAGTCATGCGCAGCATGTCCATCCTTCACGCAAGGTCCCGCGAATAGCGACACTGTACGCAGTTCTGCGCGACTGGGAGTTTGGGCGGGTGCGCTGGGCGTTGCGGCCAATTGGTACTACTACAATGCGTTTGTGGGGTTGATCATGACGGGCCAGAATCTCCCGGTCAAGCCGCGGAAATTGTACGAGCGGACAAAGAGGGTGACGGTGGATGATGGTGCTTTGGCTGGTGCGGCGCTTGGCCTTGCGACATCGATCCCAACCTTGCTTATGCGGAGACCCGCGATTCCGCGCTGGACACGGGTCGTTGGTACGACCAACATTGGCGCATGTGCCGGCATGCTAGGAGCACATGCACATCTCCAGTACAACGGCGAGCGACAGAAAGCATATGTGCGGCTTGAGCGGAGAATGAAGTGGAGGGCTTTGGAATACTGGGGCATCTTTAGTGATAAGGAATTGATGTAGCGCTTCAATCCTGTAGTCCAACAGTACATTACACATCACGCCATGTGGTACTTGTCGCACATGGTTTACGATGCATCCGAGCAGCCCGTCAGCACAAGTCCTACTGCGAGCCAGACCACCGAAATCTGTCCCACATCTGCTCATGCTGAGCCGCTGCCAGAAGCATACTACGTCCCACCCTACGATTATGTCGAATACCTCAAACAGATCGACGTCGAGCGCCAGCGCACCGAAATGGAAGAGCTCGAAATAGAGAGGTGTTTTATCCTCAAAGAATCAGATTATGTATTTTGTATGAATGCTGAAAGAAAACACCGATACTGCCACACCACAGAAATGACGGACGACGAACGAGCACGCTGGCTTAGGGAGCTACACTTGTGCGAAATCACGTATAACCGACTAGCTTCGGCAGTCAATGTCAACGACATCAAGATTGCAAAAGTTAAGCTTGCATTGCAACATAAAGCCGCATTCGAGGCCCAGGCGGAGACGAAAGATTCAGTGGAGTCTTGGCTACCTCCAGTGCCGTCGACAAAACTAGACACAGGAACGCACGACCCAACCATGACAATTCAAGAGCTAGAGAAGTTACGCGCAGAGATTGTCGCAGACATCACAAGATTCGAAGAATCGTTGACGACTCCTGGGTTTGGCGAAAGTCAGAGGGAGAGGTGGAGGAAGGACATCAAGGACGCAAATGCGTTTTTGAAGGCTGTGGATCAGGTTGTTTGGGAGCTGGAAAGTGAGAAGAATAGGTTGGGAGTCAGAAATGAGGTTACTGATGGAGGAGGGAAAGAAGTGGTCAAGAACAAAAGCATAGGAGTTGCCGAGAATACGGTGAGCGAGAAGGAGAAAGGTATGGAGGTATTAGAGGTTGAGAAGTCGTGATGCCTTGACGCCAACCTGATGTAGCGCGGTCCACCATCGCCAATAGAAGGAGGAGTGAAAGCCAATGCTGCTCGCGATGACGCACACGTCAACGCAAGATCATAGAAACATGTTAAAAAGATGACCACTCACGTACCATTCAAGCAATGACCAACTGCTCAACCAAGGATAAATTTAACTAGCTCTACTTTTCATTTCAGCGTTGTGCTGTAACAGTCTCATTGCAACTTCTCTGCGAGATCAGTCATCGCATCGTAGCCATGGCTCCTTCCAGATCGAGAGGTCGCACCTCTGATCGAGGGGAATTTCGCATGCCACATAGGCCCGCCTATCGTTCTCCCTTACGGCGAAGTCTTCAAGGTGGTAGCACACCACGCCAACCCGAGTCCTCATCCACCTCTATGAATCTCTCCAACCTCGATCGCAACTTTTGGGAGCGCCGCGCCCGCTTTCCCACCGAAGGGAACTTGACAATTGCTAGGGTACTCACTTGTCTCGGTCTGAAGCGGAAGAGCGGCAATAAACGAGGCATTGTCAGCTTTGAAAACAAGAGTGTCGAGGAGCTGGCGGATGCTATCGCGCTCGTCGCGAGCAAGCTGCCGATCGAAGCTCCAAAATTTGTCATTTTTGCTGCGCAGCCAGGCTTGATGATGGCCATTGTGGAGAACTTACTCGAGCGGTTTGGCATGCGAGTCTGGGGCGCAGAGTTGCATCGCGAGTGGTTGCTTGAACCCGGCGAAGTAGAGGGATATGCGCGAGAGCTGAGATATGAAGATGAGGATGATCATCCTGCGTAAGTTTGTTTCCTCGGTAGCATTGGAGAAGTACAAAGTTGACGCGATCCACATAGTCTCAGGGAGTATCTGCGCCTCTGGATTCTTGTCAGGGGAGCTAATGCGGTCATGTACACCAAGCGCGAGAGGCCCGGAAAACAAAACACGAGTCCGAGGACATCTAGCGTTGAGTGGAATCCTCATGTTCTTCCGACATACGATTGCGCGTTTTGGGAGCATGAGCTCGAGGCGTCCAAGCCAACGCTTGATATTCTCTCCATCGTCGACACCCTCGGTCTCGAGCGATATTTCACCCGGCTCGCGCCCACTGCACTGCATACCAGTGGCGATGGCAAAGAACTCGAATCAGCTATAGTGGTTGTTGCGGACACCCTGCCGAAAGATAAAGCCAGCTTACTCGATATCGCTGCTGAACCGGAGAAACTTCATGGTAAGGTCGATGTGCTACTACTCCAGTTTGGAGAGAAGCTTTGGGGTGAGCAGCGCAAAAAGTGCCTAGTCTATTCAAACTTGCACGATCGCATAGCGTACGCTCAAAACTGTGTATCACCCCCTAGAATAACAAGCTAACGTCAAGTAGACTGCGACATTACATACGGTTGTGGATCATCGTCCAAGCTTCCAGCTTTTTCAAGTCTTCCGTGCCGTCCAGGCTCAAAATCGAAGGCAGAAGTCCGTGTCAGGATACGGATAGACATCTCAAGGGAGAAGAGGAAAAGTCCTGGTGGGCCTATGAGGATGAAAACGAGCGTCAGCTTCAGCCTGATGCTAGATGGGCGTCGCGCACAAACCCACGACAGCAGAAGAATTACAAGTCGCCTGTTGCAGAACATACGCCCTCATACATGGTTGGATCAGATCAGTTCGAGCCAAGTCTGTACAGTCAAGATCATTCCGATATTGATCTTCAAAAAGACTCGCCAATGATTGTTGATCTGGAAGGTGAGTCCGGCCCTGAAAGCCGGCTTGAAACAGCTCAAGACCAAATAAGCGTGGTTGGTGACGACAATATCATTGTCCAGCCGAAGTTGCGAGGAGTTTCTGAAATCCAAGCTGAGCATGTCAAGAAGCCAGTCCCTTATCCTCTGTTGGCCAATCAGAGCTCGCACACTGATCTGGGCGACGGCATCGAGGTCAACTCCAAACAAATTCTCGGCAATACACCAGCTCTTCATCATCCGGTAGCTTCCACTGGGAACGAACAGGGGTTTTTCATGGTCCCAGCCTGTGCTTCTGATGGTAACAACACCTCTGCAGTGCTTAGCAATATATCCTCGGAGCCTAATGCTGCTGAAGAATCTGGTGTCACTCCAGTGGTGGAATCAGAAGAGCCGACACCACTATCTACAGAACCCGAACAACCTGTGAGCATTGCTGTGAAAGCGAAGATTCGAGGAAATAAAAGGGCTTCCTTGACCCAAGCGGAGGGTAATCTCGAGACCTCCACTGGGTTACCTGCGGAAGAAACGGTTGAATCATCGCAAGTCACTCGAAGTACTCGTCGAAAAGTTGTAAGAACATACAACGAGGCTATACTCAGCGGTCGCGCCAGACATACTCGGACTAAGTATCTTGAGAAGCACCTCAGTAACGTTTTGCACGATACTACAGATGCTACACAGTCTCGAAAGCGTACTGCATCCAACGGAAGTCTCGCTGGACAAGCGACGAAAAAGCAGAAGTCTACTGCCTCACCTGGCCATGCCCTCACCAATGCATTCCTCGACTACTTCAAGTCTGACAACATCTCTGTGCAGGAAATCTCCTTGCTCGACGACATTGAGCGTAAACTCACCGCCGTTTCATCTAAGCTCTTGAGCGACGCTTCATTCCTGGCCATCGTAACTGCGTGGCTCAAGTTCCGCCGCACCATCACGTCCGTTCAGCAGCGCGTGCCTAGGGTTACTGATAACTCAGTGTCGCAGGGACACTTCAAGATTAATCGGTCGCGTTTACTCACGGAGTTACGGGTTGCGAGAGATGCATTTATAGCTGTGCAGGGGGATGGAGTGCGCGCGAATGAGACGGTCATGGCTGAGGTTTTGGGCAAGATGCAGGGGACGCCGGTGGATCGGAAGGAGGTCAAGGCTACGGTTTCCGAGGGGCTGAAGAAGTGTAATGAGAGGCTGTTTGAGTTGGGCGAGGAGTTGGGGAGTGGCAAGTGGGTGTCCATGGGTTGACCGATGAAGTATCAATGATGTCTAGGGCGTTAGCTTCGACATGGGAGTACCCTCACAGAGAGAGATAGAGCACGTAGAAAGCTGTACAAAGCATACATGAACTTCTCTGAAAATCATAACCCATAAGATCATTGCGTCTAGATTGCTCAATACCAACTTCTCTCCAAACCCTCACCCTTTCAACATCACAACTTCCTCATTCTCACTCCCCAAGACATATATAAGCTTCATCCCTCTTTCTATCTTCTTTCTTGCTCCTTCTTTCCTCCCCACAAGTCCCACTTCCACAACGATTCCCAATCCGTTGCGAAACACCTTCACATCTGTCCCAACTTCTTTCCCGCTTTAGAAAAACCACAGCGCCCTATAGATACGCAAGGGCTGCTACTTGTTCCTTGCTACAACGCTCTTGACAGAGTATGTTGTAGTGCAGTGTCAAGACGCAAATCTCCCACCCTTTAAACTTTTGAACAAGAACCCCAGCCCCTTCCTGTAAGTTGTGTGCAGTGGTTCTAACCTTGAGCTGTAAATGTTAATGGGGTTGTTGAGGGGGCGCAAGGACACGGGCATAATTTATTTTTCTGAAAAGATTGTGGAGGAAATACAGGGTCGGGAAAGTCTGGTCAGAAGTTGTAGATGGTGCGATGGATGGTGCGGACTGTGTTTTTTATTTTTGATTTCCTCGCTGGTGTACTCTTATAGTTATCCGGGTGTAGGACGGCATGTGTGCCTGTGTTGTCTTGGACTGCACTTACTCTTTCTCACGAGATGGTTGTTTACCGCTTGAATTGCTGTGACTTGAAGGGAAAATGAGAAGGGGTTTTTGAGCGGTTTCGCTTGGCTGGGATGATGTTTACATCTTACTTCCTTCATCCTTCATCGCACAAACTTAGTCCAAACACGTGAAAACTCAGCATTGATGGAAGGATCATTAAGTTCACTTTTTTTTTCGTCCTGGAGGTTGTCACCGCGGTCGAATTTATGTGCAGACCTTTTCTGTGCAAGGTATTGCTCGAGAAGGACACAAGTTGTGCGCTGAGTGTTTTTTTTTCGACAAGGACTTACGGGTACTTGAAATCCGTTCCTTGAGATTTTACTGCGGTCAGTTCTTGTGCAAGACCTTGCTCAAGAAGGATATAAGTGGTGTGCTGGGTTTTTTTCTCTCGAAAATGACTCTACAAGACTACAACTGTGCATGACTGCACCGCGTACACAACTTCTGGATTCAGCTGCGCTCCACAACCGTTGTTCTCCTTTTTTTTCAAATAGCGTATACGGCAGACTTATAGGATCAGGGTGGAGAGAGAGACGTAAAGAACGTCATGAGCTTTTGGATGAAGGTCTGCATTAGCTACTGTGTAATTGCATAGACACCACATGTGACTTGATCTTTGCAATTATTTCAACGAAACTCAAAAAGCCTACTCTACATGTTCATGTGTTCTCGGACATAGCTCTTCTCTATCAACCACTTCTTTAGCATCGACAATGCGAGGAGCTCCGTAAAGGTGAGCTTTTTCTGCTCTCATCTACATCTACGAGTACTGCCTCATGGCTGAAACCACAGAACTAGGATGACAACGGTTCGTTGAGCTAGGGTTGTTTCCAACGTGGTACCAGGAATGCTCGATCCAGAAATCGACGTGTTCCGAGCTCTCGTCACCTTATGATATAGGAATGAAATGCTCGACTCTGATATTGCAATATATTAGTAGTATTCAAGCGCAGTAGCCTCGTCCGTTCTGCGGAATCGAGTTGAAACCCCGTTGATATCGACGCTGCTGTTCTTTCTTAATAATTCTGAATAAAGGCGTTATGTAAACGAGCTATTTCGTTCCGAAACCCCAGTGTAGAGGAAACCATGTTACTCGACTGAAAATACTGGCTGAGACTGTCAAAGGCAGACCAGACCAAACAGGTATAAAGACTAGCTATTCACAACGAAGGATTGGATTCCTCACTTGCATTTATCCTCTTTCCCTTTCCAAACCCCTGAAAGGACAGTATGCTGGTGCTCGTAGTGTTCTATAGTACAATGTCGAAAATTCATGTGCGGCGCGGCATGAGAAGCTACACCCAGCACGACAAACGAAAGCGCCCTCGCTACGGCTTACATTCCCTATGTCGTGGGTCCAATGATGTGAGAGCCTGAAACTGAATAAACTCATGATCATGATCGCTTCAATAGTCACGAGTATTCAAGTTTCGAAATATGCCGTTTCGACTTGAAGGTACAAAAGTCACTCTCCACATTTTGATACCAAATTTATATGTGCTGGTATGTGTATAAACCCGCCAGCCTTCCTTCCTTTACTCTTTTTATATCCTCGCTATTTCCGCTTAACGAATGCGCTAGAATACAATCAGAAGCAGGCTTTCGTGGTGTGTACTTGCCTACTTGAAGAGAACACCTGAAGGCGCAATGACTGTTATCCGAGATTCGGTACAGAGCAGCATCTTTCGATAAACCTTTTTCATGGACTCGAGAGTGCAAGAGGATGTTTCGAAATTCTTGCCCCAAGTCTTCCATGACTCTCACATACGCTCAAAAAAAAGCTAGAGCACTATGTGAAAAGCCTAGTTCGTTTAATCCTAGACTCTCGGTCTCGAATCCACAAACGATGTATACATGCGTGTAACAAATCAGCGTCATGGTAAAAACTTGACGTGAAGGACACTATGTTACGCAAATAGAAAGAAATATTAGTCCACATTCTTTCACGCAGCGTGTTCAGTCTCAACAGCCCTCCTCGCCGCCCCTTAAAAACCTGTTCCGTGTTCAACGTATGCGTTCAACTGTAACCCTACTACATCCCCAAAGATCAATCTTCGACATCATTTCCAACCCCAAAACCAAGCCATACTCCAACTCCACCCCACGTCGCCGCATCAGCACAACCACGGCATCAGGCTTCCTCAAGTACAGTGTAAAAAAAAAACCCCCCAAAGCAAGCGCCTTTCCACCCACAAACACAACCATACAATCGCCTCCTCGCCCCACCCCCCACACTCTTACCAAAGAAAGCGCAGAAAGTACCCAAGATGTTCCTTGTCCCGCTGCCCAAAAATCCGTCGTTATTTCGTCGTGTCCCAACTCGCATGCACAGAGCAAAGTCCGTATGCGCACAGCGCTTGAGAATGAATGACTTGTGGGATGACCATGATACGTGTGAGTATTGACGTGAAATGCCCGTCGTGCTACGGGTGAAGTTGATCTAGATAGTCACCGCAAGCTAGACGAGCAGCATGGAGATATTTCTTCAAGAAAGTCATCATGAGTGAGTGAGAGGGCAAAGTGGAAAACAGGTACTGATTCGTTGGGGGCACGCGCTGTGAGGTACGGTATCTCATAGTTCTGTAGTCATTGTGTCTTCGTTCTAGGAAAGATGTTGTGCGAATATGGGCACGGGAGGAGCCTCAGACTTGTCCAAGTACTGCCTGTCTACAGAAGCCGTCACCCGACACACGGCTCGCCATTCCAGCACGATAGCCTCCCAACTAGTCCGGGATCTTGCCCTTGCGCTCATTACATTATACCGAGTGACTGCTCGAATACATCGTTAAGTCGTGAAAGAAATGGAGATCAAGAGCGACTCGAACCTACTTCACTTCCGCTCGTAAATTGGAGGAATAACGTCAGGATGGAACGGCGACTTTGCAGCGCTCGCCTTGGCCTGATCGAATGCCCACACACCATTTGTTTGGCTGTCGTTGACCGGCTCCCCAACCTTGGCAGCCAAGCTTTGGAACTGCGGGAACTTGTCTGTGCGTGTGAAGAACTTGCGCTCCCATTCGCGACCAGCATCCTTCTCCTGCTTCCGCATCTCGCGCTGGCGGGTTTCAATTATGGTCTTCTCGGCAGATGTGAGGTCCATGTCGCCCTTGTTAATGGCATCACAGACCTTCTTCCACGCGCGCCTAGTCTCGAAATCGTCTTGCTGCTCAACAGGCGCGACAGTCAACGTGGTAGTCTTGATGGCCTTGTGGTCAAAGGTTTCGATGACGGCCTTGGTCTTCGCGTCCTTGATCTGCCAGGTGTCTGTCCATTGTCCGTCGGCCTTGTAGATGGCATCCTTCTCCTTGCCTTGGGGGTAGAGGGTAGCAGAGAAGGTGTTCTTCTTGCCAGACACCCAGCCCTTGCCGCTGTAATCGATCTTGGCGGTGTAGCCTGAGGAGGACTGGATATAGGTGCTGCCGTTCAGCTCGACGTATGGGGAGCCCATGATGAGGCCTTCGATGTGTAGGGAGGGGAGGGTGATGAGGTAGTCCTCGTTGTAGGCGTCAAGATGGAGGAGTGCATGGCCGACTTGCTGCGACGGATCAGATTCTGGCGTGTGAATTGTGGGCCATCAGCGGGTACCTTGACATTGATGGTCGTCTTGAAGGAAGCCTTCTGGGCGTTGTACCCCTCGAGGCGCACGCCGTGCTGGTCGTTCCATATGCTGTACGCCGTGACCGGGGGATGATGGCTGAGCACGTGACATTAGCAATCACGGCGCAAGCCTATCAGCGACGTTCGGTACCTGACTTGCTCGCTGACGAGCTGCGTCGTGCCTGCCTGGTCCTCCCACGTGCCCAAGAACAACTCGCCCAGGAAGGGGTTCAGGGGCTTCTTCTCGCTGCCAAGCTTCTCGCTGCGACTCGCGTACTGCTGCTTCAGCGTGCTGATGAACCACTTCAAGACGAGCAGGGCGCGCTTGGCAGCGTCTTTTTCGGCGGCGGGGGCGACGAACAGGGAGGGGTGTTCAGTCCAGTACGACGAGAACTCGGTCAGAGACTTGGTGGAGAGGATGAAGGCGGGCGCCGTCATGGTAGACAGGTCGCCATTGAAGGATGCAATAGACTGCCAAGCGGTGAGCCCGAATGCGCTGCTGGCCGCGCAGCCTGCATACCTTGAGGAAGCTCGACCAGGAGCCCTTCGCCTGGGGAGGCACCGCGGACCCTTCTTTTTCGGCCATGGCGAGACTTGCGGGGATGGCGATGTATGCCCAGGTAGTAGGTATCGAGATAGGAGAAGTGATGGCCGTCTCTGAGCACGTTTCGCAGCCGCGTCTTTGTTTGTCGAGGTGCCGAGGGTGGGGAGGCAATCGAGGTTAGTGCTGGTGGTAGGGAGACGGCCTGCCAAATTGGAATGACGTCGGCTTGCACGGCGTACTCCGTATGCACATCATCATGGGGTCAGCGTGCTGGTTTGGGTGACACGTTCGCTTCGTTACACTTCGTGAGGGACCTTAACACTACATTCTATCGCTGCACTTTTTACCTGCTATTATGCTTGTCCTTGTCCCACCCAGACCGTCCTCGCCACAGTCTACCCGTCGCCTACGTCTTGACATCAGGCTCGGTGCGGCCGACGTACTCCTGGAGCTTCAGCAGGCCCGTCGCAAGCTTCACGTTGTCCTTGAGGTAGTCCTGGGCATCGAGGTCGTACGTCGACTCGTCGCTTGTGTGTTTCTCAATGTAGAGACGGATGGTGGCGCCGCTGCTGCCTGTACCCGAGAGACGTACGACGATACGGCTGCCGTCGTCGAACTTGACGTAGATACCCTGGTTCTTGCTGACGCTGCCGTCGAGGTCGGTGTACGAGAAGTCGTCAGCCTCGACAACCTTGCGGCCGGCCATAGTTGAGCCGACAAACTCGTCCTTCTTGGTGGTAATCAGCTCCTTCATGTGGCTGGTGACCTTGTTGGCGCCTTCAGTCTCGCAGCCCTCGTAGTCGTAACGCGTGAAGAAGGTACGTCCGTATGTCTTCCAGAAGTCCTTCTGTACTGATGCAATGCTGGGTGTGGTGCCAGTCTGCTGTCCGACACCAGCAAGAATGTTGAGCCAGGCAACTACCGCCCAGAGTCCGTCCTTCTCGCGAATGTGATTGCTGCCAGTTCCGAAGCTCTCCTCACCGCAGATGTTCATCTTGTCCGAGTCGAAAAGACCGCAGAAGAACTTCCAGCCCGTGGGCACCTCGTAGCACTCGACACCCTTCTTCTTCGCGACAAGGTCAATCGCACCAGAAGTCGGCATGCTTCGTGCAAGACCGTAGATGCCCTGCTTCTTGAAATATGGGATAAGCTCCGCGTGGTGTGCAATGATGGCCAAGCTGTCGCCGGGAGAAACAAAAGTGTTCGCGCCGTAGATCATGTTGCGGTCACCATCGCCATCAGAAGCGGCACCAAAGTGCACGCCATTCTTGTTGACCGCATCGACAAGAGACTTTGCGTAAACAAGGTTGGGGTCTGGGTGGTGGCCGCCAAAGTCGGGCTTGGGAACGCAATTTTGGGTGCTGTTGGGGATGCCGAGCTCTTTCTCGAAGATGTCGACGCCATATTGGCCCGTCACACCGCTGAGCCCGTCGAAGAGGACCTTGAAGTCGGAGTGCTGCTTGAGGAATGACTTGATGAGGTCAAAGTCGAAAATGTCTTTGAGCATCTGAAGGTAGTCCTTGGTCGAGTCAATGATCTCGACCTCAAGGTCTCCATACTTTTGTGTGCCAATCGCATTCAAGTTGATATCCTGAACGTCGGCGATCTTGTACGAGGTGAGTGTCTTGGAGGTTTCGTAGATCTTGTTGGTCACGCTCTCGGGCGCCGGTGCACCGTTGGCAAGGTTGTACTTGATACCGAAGTCCTCGGTGGGGCCTGTAGTTTGTTAGCTGACATGCTTCGATGACTCTGGTGCCTTGTGGTCCTGCGACTGCCTCATGTATGTCTCTAGGCAATTCCTGGTGCAAAGAGCACCTTTGAGCAAAAGTTTGCGGACGTACCTCCGGGATTGTGGCTGGCTGTCAGGAGGATACCGCCAGTGGCCTTTCGTATCCGGATGATATGGCTGGCAGCTGGCGTGGAGAGGATGCCATTCTGGCCGATCAACAACTTCTTGACGCCGTAGGCGGCACCGATCTTGGCGATCACCTGAGTGACCTCGGGGTTCCAGTAGCGACCGTCGCCGCCGATGACCAGGGTTGCGCCGGATGCGCCCTCGGGAATGGACAAGAGGGTGCTGGCGACGAAGGCTTCTGAGTAGTGTTCTTGCTGGAAGACCTTGACCTTCTTGCGCAGACCAGAACTGATAGGCATTTAGCTATGCTCGAGCTCACAAAATGACAGGCACAGCAATGGCCCCCCATATCACGGCAAGACGATTTCATGATTCTCCAAGGAAGGGAGTCGAGGCGTGCAAAGGCTGCCCCAGTTCGAGCTCGGTGGGGGAGAAGGACGGGACAACAAGTACTTACGTTCCGGGCTTCTGGTCCTGGAAGGGCTTAAACTCGACTGTGCGTACATTCATGGCTGTTTTATGTGTGCTTCAAGCTGTTGTATGTGCAATTGAAGCAATCGAGGGTGCATAAAAGGGTTGGTCGAGCCGGCGACTTTTGAGCGAAACAGAGGGGCAACTCGCGCCTTTCCCCACCACGTGGGATGACGGTGTCAGTGCGTCGACCCAGCCGTGACTAGCACACAGACGGCAAGAGATGCGCCACGTTTCGCTGTCACCGCAACCATCTATTTCTCCCAGCATTGCATCGGCTCGACACAGGCGTGGCCAATGTGCGAATCCTAGCGCTCGGAGCACCAGGTCGCCATGGGAATCCAGGGCCTTGCGCGACGGCTTGATCCGTACAGTATTCGCTACCCGCCTGAAGAACTCCAAGGATATGCAGCAATCATCGACGGACCAGGTCTGGCATACGAGGCTCACAAGCTTGCTCTGAACATGGCATCTGGCCAATTGCGTCTGCCGTCGTATTCCGACATCAGTAATGCGGCTGTTCAATGGCTACACGCTCTAGAGGACCAAGGCATCATAATGTAAGTCATCAAAGTGTTTCTTGCCATTGTATTTGTCTTTGGGGCCTGCTAACGCTGACTTGATCTGGCACGCAAGCCCTGTAACGAAACAGGTAAGCCTTTCGACTCTCTAGTTTATGAGCAGGCTCCATCGGACATACGCAAACTGTGACAAGACCAGGACACTGACTTGGTGACTCCAGAGCGGCTGTCTTGTTTGACGGAGCACTCCCTGGAGAGAAACAAGCAGAGAGACTGTCGCGGACAGAGCAAAACAACCGACGGATACAGCAACTGCGAGCGAGCTACGCTACAATCGCATGCCCGGTTCCCACGTATCTAAGCACTACATCATATGCATTCCTTGCTCCATCGTTGAGAGAAGCATTAGCCGACTCGCCCTTTGCATCAAGAACTAGAATCGTACCTGGCGAGGCTGATGATGCCTGTGCATTGCACGCCAAAGGACTATCTCGGTCCATCATCTTCACCAGCGATACCGACCTCCTCCTGTTTGACTATCCCCCGGAAACTTTGATAGTCCTGTTCCAAGATGCCGAGTCTCCCGTAGGACTCAAGGCCTATTCGCCTTTCCAAATCGCCCAAAAGCTACAAATCCAAAGCCTGTTGCCGCTTGCGTATTCTATACAGCAGCGATCTTCAGAGGGCATGGAGGGTCTCGTGCGCGATGCGTGCGTCCTTGATGTTGGCTCGTCAATGTACCTGGACTTCAGTCGGCGATACACTGCAGCCGTTGTCATCCCCACATATCTGGAGAAGAACAAAGACTTGGAGGCGCCGCTACAAGCTCTCGATGTACGGGTATCAGAATTCGTTCATCAAACCTTGATGGGCTCTCGAAATCTGCCCGTCTACCTGCCGTTGCTAGTCGAAGATCCAAATCAAGCATCTGCATGGAACATGGCGCAGAATGTGCGCACTCTTGCCTGCTCACTCATATCACCCGAAACTGCCGTTATTCGAGAGTACAGAAGGAAAGCCCAGGGCATCTCAACCCAAAACATTCAGGTCTACTCTGCGACAGACGTCCAGGTGCCAGCCAAAGATCTAGAGGGGCGCATCAGTACGCTGGTGAAATGGGGTAAGTCAAAGGACATGAGTCCGACGCTGATGTGGTCACTTTTCGCATTGAGCCTCATAGTGGCCGACCTGAACACCCCTCCGCCTGTCCTTCTCATTACACGTGTTCTCAATGGTGATTTCGATAATACCTGGGCCTTCATACATCTTGCTGCGCGTCTGCAAGCCGCGTTGTATTCACTACGCATGTTGAAGCAAATCACCGCCACCTGGATTGCCACAAACCAACAAACAAAGTCCAAGCTCCGCAGCAGCTTGGCAAGTCTACAGTTAGACATGGCTAATTTCCCATCGATCGCTGACATGTTCATCGTACCCGGGCAAATGAAACGACTTCTCGCAGATCACGATCCCTTGAACGAGTTAGTCGAGGAGATCTTCGCGTCTGCAGGACTGGAAGTAGCCGTTGAGCAGCTATCGAATAAGAAGAAGAAAAGACAGGCTAGGGAGGCGGAGAGGAAGAAGAAAAAAAGCGAGCATAGGCAGCAGTCGAAAGCTGGGGATGAAAATTATTTCTTGTTACTCAACAGTGGCGAAAGCTCTTGAGAGCAATGCACCATGGGTCGAGAGCAAGCGCGACTATCGAAGATAAGTAGCAGGTTTCCTATGCCGAGGCTTCCATCTCTTAGTACTGCTGGGCCACAGTCGTTTACTTCAATTCCTCGAATGAAACCGTGTGCGCCATAGGTTCGACAAAAGACACGCTGTCAATGGCACATTGCTCTAAATACCTCGCCCAGCCGCCAGTATTCCGATTTGTGTCTGAAATCACAAGTCGTGTGCCTGTTGTCCTTTAGCAACCGCCATTATTTCTGAGCAGTGTCAACTCACTTGCTGCCAGGTAACTTACATCCTCTACCTTCGCATCCATTCTCCCAACGTGCTGCACAATCATAGAACATCCTGCAATCGTCCAGTCAGCGACTGCGGTCAGATATCCAGGCCCATCAACTTACCGCCACAAAATGCATCTCAGTCTTCAGTCTCTGACCCAGAATGCCAGCGCCTTCCATGAAGCATCGGGCCTTAAATTATGCGGAAGCGCGTACATGTTGAGCACGACTTCCTCGTTCTTGCGGACCAGCCTTGCGCATAATCGCTGCGTGTTGATGCAGTGATCACACGCGCGGTGCTGGTTTCCCTCGGCCTTGACCCATGTCATTGCACCTGCGCGCCTCTTGTACACCACGTTGTTGACGCAGCATTCGTCCCCGGCATTCCGATCCTTGTTCTCTAGCATGACTGTGTAACTGGTGCAGTGGCTGTCGGTGGATGTGTAGTTCTCGTGGAATTTGTCGCGGAGCTGGCGCGCTACCTCGCGTGAGATGTGGGAGAATGGTTTACAAGTCGCGTCACCCCACTTGTTGGGGATACACAGGGCCATCGAGATGGATGGAATTGGTTCCCGGATCGTCTGGCGTTGACAGTTTTCTGGCGTTGGTTCTTGGTTTCTGCCGTTTTCGAGCTGCGCTTCGCCGTCCAAACCCAAGCCAACGACCTTGCGTGGCCCATCCCACCTAGGTCTCGTACATAGTTGTGACTGAACTCGCAGCATCTCTTGCGTAGCAAATCACTCACGACTGGCTCCTTTGGTACGTCCGGGCCCTGGAGGGCTTTGTTGTTGTTGTTGTTGACGGTCGCCTGGTCTCTAGTATACTTTGACGTAGTTTGCTTTGCCGCCATGTCAAGCAGCGATGCTGCAGTCTTTTCTTGCTCCTCGCGGGTGGTAGCGCTGTCGAAACAAATCTTCAAGACAGCACCAAGTTCATCATTGCTGAGAGATCCCAGCAGCTTCTGTCGAGCTCCGATGAATTTGGCGTCCCCTGAAAGAGTGAGGAGGCCCCGTGGTAGTCGTTTCCCAATAACATCTTGCGTCTGAGTTTTGGTTGTAAAAGGTGCAAAACAAAGAAACAGAAAAATTGTGAGTGTGGCGGGGTATTGTTGTTAACTTTACGGTGTCTGATTACCAAAGGGCAAACGGACACGATGTCACGGGACTTTGCGAGATTAAGCACCCGTGACGAACCCTGCGCCAGCGTAGAAGTGATGTGCTGAACATCAGGCAAACTGTAAGAGAAAGAGAAAGCAATAACGCTTGAAAGTATTGAGTGGGTATCGCTAGCACAGCGGATGCCATGGTCTCAAGGGTTGTCCTCGCATTTGCCAGTGTAGGATCTAGCAGTATAATCGTTGCGGCGTGTGGAAAACTCACAATAAACCAGTAACAGAAAAAAGCGCTAAATCAAATTATGCATTGAGCACCTTTACTACTTGTCCTATACAGCACTCTTACTGCTTCTCCTATAGACCACCTTTACCACGCGCTATTCCTATTGAACACCTTTACTACTGTTCCTAAGGATTGCTCTTACTATAACTCTCCCGCTCGAGTACGCTATAGCACCTGCATAAACCAGCCATGTTCCAGTGCTTATATATACCACTAAATAGACCATACAATTTCTTTTCAACTCCAAGTCTCTTAGGAAGAGCATGTATCTCTAGCACAAATCTCAAGTCCATCCAAGAGACCCTTGCACACAAGCGCCGCTTCGTGAAACAACTGCTGCACGTTCCGTTCTCGTTTTCCAACGCTTTGGTCTGGTTGGGACCCTCTAGTCCGCTGGCAGGATCATTGACGGCTACACCGACCAAGTCTGGTTCTTGTAATAGAATCTAGGGGACTTGACAAAGCTCTCATGATAACCCGAGCGTGCGACTTTAGAGAGAAATTTATTGTTGGACTTTTGTTGAAATATCTGACTGAGCGAGGAGGGGATGTTAGAGAATTGTACCAGGTTTGCTGTTCCATCACTCTTGGCGCACGGAGAGAGCTTTATGGATGTTATCTGATTTCTTCATGAAATTGACTCTTCCTTCCGTTGTGTTTGCCTCTTCGCTGACCTTGTGCACCTCTGTTGGCTCTCCGGCCTGGGTCGGTAAAGGAGTCGGTGTCGACTGAACAGCCGGCATGGACTGAATATCCGGCGAGGACCGAAAATCTGGCGTTGACGCGAATCTCACAGTCTTGGTTTTTTGGCATCGGTCGTCGATATCTAAGCCTTCTCGCTGGACTAACAACTCCGCAGAATTTTGTTTGACCAACCCTTCATTGGCCTCAGTGCCAATTTCTGCCTCCTTTCCGGCTTTTGCTCGCTCCACCACTATTTGGAGTAGGCACGAAGCTAGGAGTTCTTTTTTGGCGTGCCGGGCGCGCGTCACCATCTTTGCAACAAGGTGTTGATCACGGAGCAGAGCTCCTTGGAGCTAAGCGTTTCGTAGAGCTTCTGTCGTGCTGCGGTGCATCGAGGGATGTCCGACAGTACTATAAGCGCTTCGAAGTATTCATCTATGCGGGAAGATATTGTGTTTGGTTGTTACTTACTTCAAGATGTCTTTTAGGGAAGCAAGAGATGCTGGAGTGTTGTCGTTTCTAAGCGTATCAGGAAAGCCTTTGGAAAAGATTTTGTAACTTTGTTGCTATGGCATAAGTATTATTTACAGAGTAGATGTGCATACAGAAACTTTTGTTGATGTAAATCGTCTAGTAGGTTCTACCCTGCTGCAATTGCTGCGTTACTAGAGTCTGTCTTAACAGCGCTACAAGTAATAGGCGTTAGCTAGTAACAAAGAAGTATAGTTACTCTTTCCATACGATAGGTAATTAGAGCAATATAAATACTTGGACAATTTTATATATTATCGCCTCTAGGAGCGAGTAATATTAGTTGAGTAGAGCATCGTTGTATAGGACAGACAAATCCCTACCGTATTGCAGCAATTGAAAAACTAGCATACATAATTCCAACCTTTAAGTAACCTCTTGTAGGTAGGGAGCTAACAGCAGTAATTAAACGTTAAGGAAAACTCAGCAGGTAGTATCATTGTCGGCTCACTAGGGGCAGATGTATACTACTGTACTATGTAATGAAGCTCCATCATCATCGCCCAACTACTTCCTAAAATAGCTAATACTGAGGAGACCTCTTACTTCTTGCTCGCTTCTTTTCGCTCCTCCAGCAATTGCGAAGGAGTCCTCCCCTTCACATCCAACACATCGGGTTTCGCACCATAGCTCTCTAACAGCTTCATCGCTTCCTCTCGACCCAATCGTGCCGCAAAATGCATAGGCGTGAAGCTCGCGAACAAACTGTTGTCTGCACGCGGAAGAGTTTCTGCCGGAAGTTGTTCGTTTACGTCAGCTCCGTACTGCTCCACCAGGAGGCGTATGGTATCGATAGCACCACGTTCCGCAGCCATCTGCAATGCCCCTGACATTTTCACAGCATAACCGCCTTGTAAGAGTAGCTCTATCATAGATGTGCCGCTAGATTTGACAGAACGGCATAGTCGAGAGCCGCGGTAGCTCGAGGTGGGTCGCGGCATAGGGATCTCGCGACCTCCACCATGCTGAAGGATTACTTTGGCGAGCTCGACATCGTTTGATGCTATGGCAAAATCAAGCGGTCGTTGGCCCTGGATAATATCGAATATGGCGACGTTTGGTGATGCTTTGGCTAGCACCTCGAACACGTCAGCATGGCCATTTTCGACCGTCTTCTTGATGGTGACACGGTCGATCGCGGACGACAGCTTGACCCCGTTTTGGGACGCAAAGTCGAGTAAAGTCGAGACTGTAGTAGCATGGCCGTTCTCGGCGGCTCGTAAAGTAGCCTGGTAGACATTGGAATTTTTCATCGCCAACACACCTCGCACATCGTTCTTGTCGTTCGCTGGGCGGTCTTCGTCGTAGATCCGATGGGGCGAATCCAGTGCGAGTTCTGGAGACTCTTCGAGAATACTCCGGAGCATCGAGATGTCTCCTGTAGAGCTTGCCCTGATGAGGGAGACGGCGGTGTCCTCACCGACGAGGACATCGCCTAGATCTCTTGGTGACTGGTATTTGGACGGGAGTGCCTGAAGGTCCGCTGCAGTTACTTCCGTCATGGCTGTAGGCAAGGCTTTGATGATAGAAGATAATTAGACAGTTCACTTGACATTCACCTCGACCAATACGTGGGGAGGTTTGGGTTCAAAAAGAAGAGTATAAATAGTGGGCGTGGTCGAGTACCGGTGACGGTGATGTCGATCAGCGTAAGGAACGCACGGCCGTTGATGCAACATGCACACGGCTCCAGGTTGGATTAGCCTCCACAGCGGGGCAACCTGTCAGCGCTAGTCTACCTAGTGGTATCGCCAAGGTCAAAAGTTAGACCCTCTAGTGGGTAACACTACAACGCGGCCAACAACTAGTACTGGAATAGCACCATCCTGAGGCCAAAAGAGGAGCAAGAATATGTAGCCGTCATTTTGTCTCAGTGCTGCTAGCAGTAGTCTACGTTGAAAATCTGCAGCTTGGTATCAACTTGAAAGGAATCCTGGGGCAACGTAGTATAAAAACATCATTTTCTTTGTCTCAAACTATACAATCTATCAAAGAGTGTGGTGGTGATTCCGTCATTCGAATTCACAATGGAACCATTCTCAAAGCCCATGGTGACGCAACGCAACAGTGTGCCCTCCACTTCTTTCAAGCCAGACATGAAAAACATAAATCAGGGAGCATGTCATCCTTTGATATCACGGCAAGCTGTAACCGAGAAAGTCCTGCCTGATTTTTCAATCGCCGACCTAACCGCTGGGGATGTCGCAAGTTGGTGGGTCCAAGGTCGTGCTGCAATCGCCAAAGGTACCCGATGCGTTCGTCTCAGTATTTGTGTGGCCCGCAGCGAATGTGATGGTTCCTGCAGCATCTTCCGTGGCCAATACATCCTCTGGTCTGGTGGCATCCCTGACCATGTGGGTGATCTTGTTCAGCTGTCCATTGTTGATATTATCTTTCAGTACCGGAAGCTCTTTTGTAGTGAAGAAAGAGTTTGGTCCCTTGGTCTGATACTCTACTGCGCCGAAGACTAGGATCTCACTCGTCGCAACAGTTGCGATAGCGACGGAAGCTGCCTCGGCATCTTCGGGGCGGAAACAACCGTCAACCTCTGGCCACTGTTCCAGGAAATGATCGCTGATACTGGCGTCGTAGAAATCAGAGTACTTGTAGTACCCAGCGTTGAGGCCCTGAAAGTTGGTAGCTTGAGCCTCCGAGCCAGCGGTGTACAACAAGTAATGGTCCGTAGCCGGATAATATTGCTGGAGGTAAGCGACATAGTCTGCTAAGGTAAGCCTCTCCCCATATTCGCAGTCGGCACGGGGAAGCAAGGCTTTGCCATTCTGCGAAATAGGGGCGGCGAATGTGAGTCCAGAAAATGCGAGGACATAGAGGGAGATTGCTGAGAGGCTCAGACTGCTCATGTTTGGAGTGAGACGCATTGCAACGACTTTGAGAAGGTAGCTGTTTGTGAAGGTAGTGGGATGAGGACAATGCAAACTGACCTTGACATACCCTTATATATATTATACAAGAAACTCGCCAGCCCGTCTATATTGCCCTTACATCTTACTGACGTCGTTCTTCTGCTTCTATGCGAGGATCGCGATGACAAGGTGTCAGGCTACCCAGATATCCAGTGACTAGGCGTCACAGCAACGAAAACAAGGCTCGCCCACTTACAGCTTACTGTATTGCAGAAGCAACTTCACGGTTGGCAACTGTCGCTTCACTGATGGGATGTGGTAGAAAGAAATTGGTGCGGTCTTATTGGTCGGAGCGACCACTACCTAGTAAACAAGCGCGCACTTGATGCGATGGGGCTATGTTCCTAGCACGGTACCGTCAGTGGATCAAAGGAAGAAGAACATGTGTAAGCACTTGTCCTCGTATCCCAATCTGGCAATCACTTTCTCTCTATGCGATGCTGAGAACAAAGAAGATTCGATAGACTAGTTAATCATACCCCATGTGTCTCACAGTCTCCGCACCGAGTAGAGGAAGGTTCTTCGAGTTGGCGCTAACGGTTAACGAAGCCGACCCGTGTACATAAGCCACTTATAGCACTTTAGGCAATTGAATATTATACAACTGACGTAATGCTATGGAACAGATCGGATATGGAGTTTCTATGAAGGATCTCCTATTTTTGGCTTAGTGCCTTGGCAGTGCCTGCCTGTAGATAGCTTGAGCTGCCTTACTTATAAGACTCTTAACTCTAATACAATCTCACGATATACACTAAGCTTTTGCTGTCTTTAGGCCTTAGCTGTAGCATCTAGTAGCTAAAAACTTTTGCTCTACTCTGCATTGCGCGTGTAGCTGTCCTCCTAGTTCTGCATTGCGCGCCTAAGCCTAGCAAGCAATTGTTAGCCCTCTTGCTCTGCACTGTAACAGTAGCTACCCTTAATCTGCATTATATAGTGCTCTTTCTGCTTTGTATTGCGCGTGTAGCTACCTACAATTATACTAGGTGCCTCTTAGCCTAGCCCTCTCGCCTACACTGCAGCTTTAACTACCTAATCCTTATTAATACACCTACACTAAATCTACGCAATCTACAACTACTAACAGTTCTTTAGCATATTTAGCTTACTAACTGCCTAAGACTGTAGTACAGTCTAGCTGCAAGACTTATTAGAGACTTGTAATTGCTCTGCTATTATATATATACTCTTAAGGAAACGCGTAAGCAGCTAGAAACTTAAGAGATTAAATATTAACCTAGGCAAATTATTGTTAACCTGTTTACTGTTACCTTAAAGAACCTGCTAATCTGCTTTAGCAGTGCCTAAACTAGCACCTAAGCCTGCAGGCGTTCTAGCACCTAACCTAGCCCTGTTAGAGAAGCTGTAGCAGTTACAACGTGCGTAAACACAAACATAACAAGAAGGAAAGACCTTAACTTTAATAAAGGAAAGCGTTACAGCAGGCTTGCCCTAAACAGAAGTAAATCTAGGGACAGATAGTGCGCCTAAGACGTCTTAATTAAGCAAGTAGGCACCCTTGTTAGAGCTGCCTCTGCTTAGGCCCCTACAGGATTTAGCTTTTTCCTGCCTGCTCTGTGTCCCTTGTACACCTCTCCTGTCTACTACTTCTTTTCCTTCTACTCTTTGCTATTACCTATCTCCTATACTATTGTTAGTTATATTACTCTTACACTATCTATTAGCAGCTAGTTCTGTAGCTTGTTAGTTTTTTAACGCACAAACAAGATTGTCTACGTTAGAACAATCTTCTAAATCCAAAGCTCTTCTCTTACCTAGAGCTTTACTACTATCTTCCCTAGAGTTAACAGCTAATCCTACAGTGTACTCTTTTAATCTACTACGCCTAAACCTGCGTGCGTTGCACCCTGTAGAAATAGCACAAAATCTAGCACTAGCACTAGCTCTAGGGCCTAACCTAGCTCTAGTACCTAACTATCCTTAAACGTACTCTAACAATTAATACTAACAGAATGCGCTTATTATCCTAGAGATTACTTAACAACAGGCTAAAGGAAGGGTGTTACTAATCTTTAGAGCACTAATCCTTTTTACTAAAGCACAATAGGCAGCTGCTAATGCAGTAGGCTAACTAATATTCTGTATGTACTATAAAGTAAATTGCTGTTGCGCTATTAAATACTTAGAGGGCAATAGTTTAAACTCTAACAACCTTAAATTCTAGCAAAACCAGTTTATAGAAGGCCTAACTAAAGAAGTAGACAAGACAGAGGACCTGCTTGTACGCGCCTAGCAGCTAGTACCTCTACCTAACTTTTAACAATTAGCTGTTCTACCTCTTGCTAGACTAGAGCGTTTAGAGCAACCTGCTTCTTAACAACACTCTAGTAGACTGTTCTGTTACTTAGAAGAAACTAAAGAGATCTTGCAGGAATTCTCTCTACCTTGTTACTAGCCTAAACATTAACACGCTTAAGAAACTTGTTATAATACACTAGCATCTAGGTATTAGCCTCTCTTCTAGTAATACAGTATACTTAGAGTAGCACGCGCAACTAAGGCATCTACCTGTTGTTATCTAGATAACCTATTGTTAAGTAGTTTATCTTTAGACAGTAGTTAATCTTAGCACTAGCTACGTAATTAAAGGTAAGACAGACATTGTTGCTGCTACTGCTGTAACAGCTTTACTAAGTCTTGCACCTCTAAGCTAGTTAACAGACGCTAACTAAAACCTAACAAAATAGGCACGTACAATAGTACTACTAGCGTCTATCTATACGCCTAGCAAATTAGCCTGCGCGTTAACTAGTATAGCTTTGCTTAGGTACTTAAAGTGCTCCTGTTGTGTATAAAAGGCCAAGCGCTAGAATAGTACGCTTTATTATTAGAACCTAAGCACAAATGTATAATAACAAGCGTTAATGCGTAGATTAACTTGCTCTACTACTGCTTTTAACGCAATATTATTAGCGCAGAGAGGGAAGCTAACGCTCTAAAGTATTGCTTTAATTAGAAGTTGTTAGTCTGCAATTATATTACAAAGAAGCAGACCTTGCTATACAACGCTAGCTACAATCCTATTGCCTAGGAAATTATAATAATTTACAAGATTTGGTTAGACTTTAACTTGCTCTTTATAGCATTAGTGTTTATTTACGCTAACATAACAATAGAAACCTTTGTTAACAAATGCTACCAAAAGAAAGACTCTTGCCAACAGGTGTAGGAAAGACAACATATGTAAGCTTGCTGCAAGTTTAAGTCTATTGCAAGATAATTTGCATAAAACTGCTAGGCAGCTTGTTGCAAGCGCAAAGACTAAGACGCGCTCTCTTCTAAGAAGACTTCTAATTAAGTCCTGCTGCGTACTACAGCACTAGCAGCAGTTGTTCTAAGAGCTATTGCTCTAGCCTATGCCTTGCGCCTGTTAAAGTACCTATGTATATATTGTAGAGGTAAACATTGCAACAATCTTTGCTCTACTTAACCTAAGTTCTAAAAACGCGTTACGTTCCTAGCTAACGCAATGTTATCTTTTCTAGGAGATTCTTCTAACAATAAATTAGTTTTAGATCTAGAATTTAACAACTAAGTATTTTAGAGTAATAGCGCAGAACCTACTCTAGCTGCTACTAAGTTAGAAAACTCCTAACAGAGCCCTAAATAGACAGCTGTAACTCTAATCTTGCTACTTCTGCTGTCTATAGTTTAAGCAGATTAGATCTTCCTTTTCCTTTGTTAACTATTTATTTAGTACTGTATTAGATACCTATTGCAGTTAACAACCTAATACTAGTTTCTACTACAGAATTTTTATCTGCTTTAAACAACCTAGTTCTCTATACTATTCTTATTACTACTTTTACTAATTGCAACAAGCCCGCTAAGGCTTATATGCACGCATCTAATACAGTTCCTATTAAATTTTGCCTAAACACAGGTGCTAGCGTGTCTTTAATCTAATGTAAAGAACTTAGTTATTACTCTTGTGCGTTACTTAAGGAGCTTAAAGGAGATTAGATTATAAAGGTTAATAGTGTTAGCTTAATAGCGTTATATGCAAAACAGCTTATTTATAATTTCCTAGTTACTCTCTATGCTGTAGATAGAGAGGTTATCTAACTATATAGACAGGTGTACGTTGTTAATAAACTGCTAGTACTGTGCATTATAGGCAACAATATCCTTTAACCTTAGAAAGTTAGCGTTATGTATAACAATGTCCTAGGCGACTTCCTAGCGCTTTAAATTTGTAGCTATTACGTTAAATTGCACTTAACCCCTATTCCCCGCCGCATATAAACAGTAGTTCTAGCCAAACACAATTATGTAATCTCTGTAGGCACTAGAGTCTACCTAGAAGTGCAACACTATCAAATGCTACTATGCAAGTCTAGATACCTTTTTACTGCTTAGCTAGTTGCTAATCTCTCTACAAACACCTTTGCTTTAGCTAGTAATTAATTAGTAAATAGGAACAAGCTTAAAATGCCTTTTAACAATCTAGGCAAATACAATGTTTCTATTCATTAGGGCTAGGTAATTAGCTATCTTAAACAGGTATTTTCTTTCTACTAGTAAGCTAACTTACTCTATTCCTTAGATTACCTATTTAAAGGAATGCCAATCCCTATAGGTAAAGATAAACCTAATAATCCTCTAGTAGGCTTACCTTTTGTAGTAGAACTGCCTAATAATAGGATTAAGGTTAGGAAGGCTAACGTATTACAGTTGTTTAGAGAAGACTACTAAAGGCGTATCTAGAAAATTTTGTTAAATTACTAAACGTTGTAGCGCAAAAAGCTAGGACGCTTTAATAATAGAGTTAAGATGCCTATTCTATTCTACAATAGTATTAATCTGTTAAAGCTTAAGCAGGCTCTGTATAACTAATCTAAGCGTAATAAAGAGGCAATTAACAAGGTTTTAGATCTCTTTACAGAGTAGGGGCGCATTAAGAAAGTTCCTCTTAGTTCTCTAAGCCTAGTAGCGTCCCTAGTATTTGTAGTTTAGAAGAACAACAAACCTTAGGTAGTAGTTAACATACGTTAAGTTAACAAAGCTCTTATCCCTAACGCCTACCTGCTTCCAAAACAAGACACTATTCTGTTAGCTATAGGCAGTGCAATAGTGTTTTTATCTCTTGATTTTATTAAGAGTTTCTTCTAACAGGATATTGTAGAAGAAGATTAATAGAAAACTGCCTTTGTAACAGTACACTAGGGTTATAAAATGTTCCTTAGCTTAACAATAGGGCTTGCATGTAGCCTAGGTTTCTTCTAACACCAAATAGAATAGCTGTTTAACTAGTATCTCTAGGATTTTATACTTATCTACATTAACAACATTATTATCTTTAGTTATACTCTAGAGGACTATTTGCTACATCTAGACAAGGCTTTAACCCTCCTAGAGAAAGTAAGAGTTACCCTGTCTCTTGCTAAGTGCTATTTTGGCTACCCCTCTATTTAGGCTCTAGGACATTACGTGTTAAGATTAGGACTTAGTACTATCTAGAAAAAGACTAAGGCCATTTAATCTATAACCTTTCCTAAGACTGTTTAACAACTAGAATACGCAGTAGGCCTTTTTAGTTTTTACTAGAAGTTTGTAAAATATTACTCTAACGTATGTATGCTGCTAAACACGCTTAAAACTTGCTGCCTTAAGGACGCTCTTAAAAAAGGATACAAGCAACGCTGTTACGCAGAAGTAACGCCTGTTACAGATTTTATAGATAGACTACAACGCTACAAAGCTAAGGCTACCTTTAAGGAGCTTAAGAACAAGCTGTGCTCTTTGCCTACTCTAGCTTACCCTAACTTTTCCTAACTGTTTATCTTCTATATAGATAGAAGCTGTAAACGCAGTTTTAGATGCGCTGTCTACTAGCTTAATGTATTAGACCTAGATAACTCTATAGAGTAACTAATTTTGTATCTCTTAAAGACCCTCTCTTCTACAGAATTATAATACTAGCCAACAGAGCTAGAAACAGCAGCGCTAGTATAGGCACTTAAGAAGCTACCTTAGTACACAGACTATAAAAAATTCCTAGTATACACAGATTACTCTGCTATTATCAATGCATTTAAAGACAAGGGCCTAGTGCAAGGCAAACGCTCTAAGAGACTGCAATTATAGTAACTGTTCCTTGCCTGTTACTACAGTAAAATAAAGATCTAATATATTTCTAGCAAGAACTATTTAAACGCAGACGCCTTGTCCTAAATGCAAACCTTAAAATTACTTAAGCTAGATCTATTAGCTAGTGTCCTGTAGAGCCTTCTTACTTGTAAAGGAAAGAGACCTTTTCCTGCCAGTCTACGTCTTACTCTATAGGAACTAACTAGAGCTGCAATACAGGAACCTATCTCTTGCTTTATATTAGAAGCCTACCTACTAGACGCTTTATACAAAGCTAAACTTATTTAAATAAATAACAAGTTTAAAGACACACTGCTACTAGTATTAAGAACAGACCCTGCTTTTTAAAAAGTCTACTACAACATTATAGGGCAAGCTAACAAAACGCCCTAGCTGCTTGTAACTTGTAAGAGTTTCTAGATTAATCTAGATTCTAGTCTTATGTACTAGATATTGCTAGATAGGCAAGAACAATTGTGCATTTCTTAGTCTATGTACTGTAAAGTGCTTTGTCTTGCACATAACAACATTAGCTATCTAGGAGTAATTAGAACTTGCAAACAAATCTAAGTCTTAATGTACCTGCTAAACTTTAGGAGACACGCTACTAAATACATTGCCGCTTGCCTGCAGTGCAACGTCTGCTAACTCTTAACTAAAATGCCTGCAGGTAAAATACAACCTATTAATTATCTGTTCCTACTATTCTATGCTATAACTATAGACTTTATTGTTAGCCTGCCTATTACACCTAACAGGTATAACTGCATACTTACAGTTACTAATAAAGCTACAAAGGCAGTTAAACTAATCCTTAGGATAGTAGGTAAACAGAGTAAAGCTAACAATCTAGATTATCCTAAAGAAGTACAAGGCAACGCTTAGTACTAGGCTATTTGCTTTTAGAATTACGTTGTTTGCGAATAGAGTCTGCCAAAAGCTATTATTTCTAACTGCAACAGACGTTTCCTAGCCAAATTCTAGTAAACTCTCTTTAAAAGAATAGTAACTACTTTGGCTATAACAACTGCGTACTATCTACAAGCAGATAGCTAGAGCAAACAAACAAACTAGACTGTTAAAATTACTCTCTAATGCATAATTGCAAATTATAACGCCCTAATAATTAGCTAGAACAAACTTTTACCTAACGTACAATTTGCGATTAACACTGCCTGTAACTTTACAACAGGCAAGTCACTATTTAAACTCCTCTATAGTACCTACCTCTGTAATAGAACTACAGTGCACAACCCTAGTATACAGTATCTGCTAGCTAAACAATTTCTGCGAGATTGCTGCAACATTTAAGCCTAGGCAGAAGAGGCTCTTAAGCTAGCGCAAGCACGCATAGCTATATACTACAATTAGCAGCACTTACCTGTTAAGATTAGTAACATAGTTTTTCTTAAATTGACGTGTAAAACTAATTGTAGCTACTACATTCTATATTTCTCTGCGCTTAACGTTATTAAGGACAGTCTATTTAAAGTGCTTAAAAAGATTAGTAAAAACGCGTTCTAACTTAAGCTTTTAGACTGCCTAAAAATCTACTTTGTTATTTTAGTTATTTATCTAGAGCTAGCAATACCTAACCTATACAAGCGCCTGCTAGTAGTAGCTAGCAAAGTAATAGAAGCAGCAGAGGATAAGTTACCAATACCTATCTCTGTCCCTAACAAGAAACTAATATACATTGTAGACTGTATCCTTACCAAAGAAATCTACAAGGTCTCTAGCTACTGTTACAAGCAATAGTTTTACAAAGTTTAATAGCAAGGATACAGCGCATCTAAAGACTCCTACGTTGCAAAGAAGTAACTACAGATAGATATACCTAAGATAGTGTAAGCATAGGAGCAGCAGTATAGTACTTGTCTAACTACGCGCTGCTTTCTACAAGACACTATCTAAAGGTGTTATTTTAGAAATTTTTAACAAGCTTTTAGCAGCTCTATGCGCCTGCCTGCCTATACTGCGGCTTTTTACCTTTTCTCTAACTCTTTTTTATAAAATTATTGTTTTTACAAATTATCGCCTTTACCTGCTAGAGTAGAGTTTTTAGTTATGTTATATTGCAACGCGTACCTGCCTCTTACCTTGTTATTAAAATAATAATAGACGTACAGACTAACATTAGCCTACTGCTTGGCTTTTTTGCCTCTGCACACTTACCTCTTTGTCTACTTACCTCTACTCCTACTATTACACCTACTTATCTTTAACTAAAGACTCTTACTTCTTAGCGCTTATCCTAATCTTAACGCTACTATTATTATGTTACAATTTAATAATGTAGGCATTAACATTAAAGAATTGCAGAAGCTTGCAAGTACTAACCTTACTACAATTAACAGACATACTAGCCTTTAGCAGTTTAAAAAACGCGTAAAAGAAGATAAAGAACTCCTGCTTGCAGATAAGCTAGTTAAAAAACTCTACAAGAACAGCTACTATAGAGACGTAACGCTTAGCCTAGCTGCTCTCTTAGAGTTTAAGGAAAAGGCATTCTAAGCAATAGTAACGTTTATGGTTAACCCTAAGCACCTAGCTGCTAGTAAGCTTAAGGAAGTTTACCTTATAACAAGATCCTAGCTTAACCCCCCAAACGCCTTTATAATAGTAGTAGAACTCTAAAGGTTTATAGCTTAAGTTGCTAGCGCGCAACCTAACCTAGAGCAAACCTACGTATTGCTACCTCTCTATTAAGTATTTATTTCTATCTACAAACCTACAGTGTTCTCTACTATGTTCTCTACTAACTTAAACTGCTCTGCGCTGCTAAGTAGCTACTTAATCTTACTTTATATTCTAAACTTAGGCATGTTTAGAGACAATATGCGCTCTTTAACTGCGTTTAGGTTAATTCCCTTTAACTGCCTTGCAGGCACTAAAGCTAGAGACTTGTCTAGACGCTAGAACTACAGCTACTAGCGCGCACAATTGGTAGACACTTACTAGTTAAGTAACACAAGCAGCAACGCCCTAAAGGACCTCTAAAGCTTTACTATGCAAATAACTGCACAAAAAATAATACAGTCTAGCTAGACCTTATATACACTATTAGACATAGACATCCTCTGTAAGGCCTATTTTGTTATACTAGTTAACCTAGAATTCTACCTACGCATGTCTTCTCAAAAATTGCTGCATTTCTGTAATTAACTTTGCTTAGCATACAGATAGAACATCTTAATTAAAAGGCTTAAGAAAGTTCTCTTGTCTAAATAACTTACTTACACTATTAGCTGTATCCTAGTTAAGAGAGCTAAAGTTAATAAACTTAAACGCTTAGCTAAGAAACAAGCTAAAGGTAACAAACTGCCTTTGCGCAGCTGCTTAGGCAAGGCAAAGCCTAAGCAGGTATAATAGATAGAAGCCTAGCAAAAGAAAAATGCAGCTCTGCTAAAGGCCTAGCGCAGACGCTGTGCGCAACCTAAGGCTAACTTTGCTACGCACCTTAACCTAGCTAACAAACAACAGCAGGAATTGGGTACATATACTAAGTTTATTATCTATAAAGACCTAAAGGACTACTTATATATGCGCTTGCAAATGTCCTTTAACTATTTAAACGCAGTAGTTAAATATTAACCTTAACACAAGGCTAACATTAATTTTACGTTTTGCAACACGCGCTCCTATAGAAACACACATAGAAGCTAAGATAACAACCTTTACTTTCTAACAGAACGCATTGTTAACGTGTCTAATCTCTCTTGCGCGACATATCTTGCTACTCTGTTCCCTTACTTTACAGTAGACAACTCTAACTACTAAAAGTAATACTACAAATCTCTTAGACACAGATATAGTCTTATGCTAATCTAGCTTTAATATAACAAGCGACTGTTTACGTCCAATTTATTTACCAAGAAGACAGACATGCTAACAGCCTATAACAACCTTTACAAGATTATGCATATATTACCTATTATGTGCATCCTGATTTAGGGTACTAATGTTAACTTTATAGTACAATCTGTAATTAAGCAATTTAGAGAATTGTCTGTCTACAATCTCTTAAGCATGTTCTACACTAACGTTAAGAACCTAACAATAACTAATAGTAGTATTTGCGCTACAAACCTCTTGCCTAAGTTTGTTACAGTCCTAGAAAATTCCTTTAAAACCTAGAAAGAGGCATCTTTCTGCTTTAGTGTCTCTAGTGTTATTAAGCAGCGCTTTAGAATACAAAAGTAGATTTACTACAGACTTGCTGCTATATACTCTATTCTACAGACTTAACTGCGTAGTCTTTTTATAGTCTTGTGTGTTAACTTTACAGAGAAGAACACTAATAAGAACACACTCTGCCTTATTACAGGTAATAGTATTAGACTAGATTTCTGTAACTAGAATAACAGAGTTGCATCTAAGTATTCTTAGCGAGGCAGAGTTATTGCCCCTTTTCTGTTAACTAAAATTAGACAAGTGTGCATACTTATCTACTAGCCAATTAAAGAAAATAAGATTAAAGACAAAGATGCTTGTACCTTGTTAACAGTTTAGCAATTAAAAACTATAAGCACAGCTAAGTTGCAAGCCTAGTTACGTAACAATTGCACGCAACAAATTACTATTTTTAAGGATAATAATTCTAAGGAATGCAAGCGTTTAACAAATAACCTCCTTTATATAACAGTGCTCTGCAAGCTCTAACTACTCCTTTAACTTAAGGACTAGTAACTTACTAAGCTACGCACGCTAATGTAAGCTTATTAACACTAGGCCTACACAGCGTTATTACTATATAGCCTAGTAGTCTAAGATAACATTAATTAGTATTGCAACATAGTCTCTATCCTCTTAAGAGAATACCAAATGGTACTATTCTAGAAGTAGGGTTATAAAGATAGCCTTTAAGCAAACACTACAGTTCTGGCAGAAATATTAGGATTAGGCAAGTTATATACTAGCATAGTAATAGCAGTAGGCTACCTCTTTTACGTAGAAATTCTAGCTTAACTTTGTAGAGAGCAACTCTTTAAGCTCTCTTGCTACCTTTAAGACCTATCTTTGGCACCAGCTAATATAGAAGAACCTAGCCAGGCAGAATAGAATAAAGAATTCAATAATAAGTAGGGCACACAGGAACTATTAATGCACAATAACTAGCATAACTTATAGAACAATACTAAGCTAACACTAGGTAAATTTAGTACTTAGAATAATAAAGAACAGAACTCTTATAATAGTTGGGAACATAGTAATATTGCTAAAGTTAACATATTGCAAGGCTAGCTTAACGTGCAAGCATAAAACTACGTTCCTAAAAAGAACTTAACTACTGTTAATATACCTTAGTTTAATAGTGCAGGAGATAAGGATCCTTTCTTAAGCCCTTACGCACTTGCTATAATTAAGGCTCTTTCTAAACTTTCTTATTATCTAGATACTAACAGACTAACTAGACAAGTCCTGTACCTTCCTAACGCTGCTTCTTCTGTTAATAGAAGAGACTTTTTTAAAGATGCATTAGAGAACATTAACCTGCCTAACAACAAACTTGTACTATACTCTAATTGGCTAGAACTGCCTTATCTCTTTAGAGAAGTTGCAATACTGCTAGAGGATCTGCAACTCTGTTACAGTAGCTTTTCTAATGCCTTAGTAGCCTCTAACTTAGGAACAGATAACAGATCTAGCAAAGCTGCCTTGTTTAATAATAGCGCTTTACACTATTTTTACGCTTTAGCTAGGCTACCAAAATTAGTTAAAGAACTAGAGGAGAAATTAATTAAAAACAGCTAAGTTACCTATTGCTGCCTTTAGAACAAAACTGTTAACTATAGCTACTAAGCCTTTGTTAACATATTAGTAAAGGTCTGTAAGTATATACAAACGCCTATAAAGATAGTTGTGCGTTGTTATTCTATTTTATTAGAACAAAACGCTTTTATTGCTATGCTTAACCTGCATTTTAAACTTAATAGTAGTAAGAATCCTGCGTTCTATATGCTAGATTCCTCTGTTAAAGGTAATACTAGTCTCGCGCTGTTAGAAGTATACCTACGCTACTTTTGTAATACCTACCTAGAAATTAAAGACAAGCGCTTTTAAGCAGTTACTAGGTTAGTAGCTTAGATTGCGCTCCAACTTGCCTAAGTTAAAGGTTTTGCTATAACAGACTTAGTCGCCAACACCTAGATAGAGGAGGAACTTAATAACATTGCTCTTAAATTACAAGACGTAATATTAATTGTACGTAACCTTAACACTAAAGGACATCTTAGCAAGAACAACTAAAAATTAATTAAAGATGCCTTTAAGATAGCCTACTAACATATCCTTAAACGTGCTCTAGTTGTGTGCACTACTGCATCTATTGCTACTGTGTTAGGATTTTAGGTTATTAGGCAGGCAGTAGTAGTAGTATTTAAAGAAGCTAGTTAAGCAACTAATCTTAAGGTAGTTAGCCTTGTATTAGCCTACTAGAGCGCTAACCTTTAATTAATAGTAGGAGACTAACGCCAGCTTAGTCTCTAAGCCTACAGGCCCTAGCTTAACAACCCTTTTTAAGGACAGTATTAACTCTTAACCTTAGCCTAACTTTACTACACTAGCTTTCTAGTGCAGAAATTAAAACAAACGTTACGCTTTACTAATTAACCCCTCTTAGACTTATGCAAGACTTTAAATAGGGATAAACAAATCTGTAAAGTCTAGAGCTCTTTTAATTAAAACGCTAAAACTAAAGCTAAGACTATAAACAGTTACATCTAGAGAACTTACTAGCCAATTGTTATTGTTAATACAGGTGTAATAACAAGCCTAGTTAGAGATGCTACTAGTTTGTTGTACTGCTAGGAGACTGCTCTTGTAACTATTTATAACATAGTTAAGCGTACCTGTTAGGTCCTAGGTTACTAGATATTAATTGTTACTCTGTACAATGCTTAAGTTACTCTTCTAGTTGCCTTGCGCAAAGCAGCAACTGCTAACGCCTTGCGTGCTAGAACTAAAGATTATGCAAAATAGATTAGCAAAGTAACAGTGCTAATAGTTAACTTGTTAATAGGCAAAGATGTAGTATATGTAATCTTAGACACTGTAGGCTATAATTAAGGTTTCTTTTGGCGACAGCCCTGCACCCTAGTAGGTAGTACTTAGGCCTAATTAAGTTTTACTTTAGTAGGACTAACCTTATTGTTTACTTTGTCTAAGTTTATTAATCCTAAGAATTAACTTAGAGAAGCCTTACATAAGTAGGGTTCTTAACGTTGCTACTTTGCTACGGTCACGCAGCAGATAATAGCGTCTCTAGAACAATACCTATAGGTTTGCATAGCCCTTGGCCTTAAAACTAGCCTTAGCAAAACAGCGCAAAATTTCTAGCAGGCTCCTCTAGAAGTTACCCTGCAAGCTAACAATTACTCTAATAACAATAACAACAAGGCTAAGGCTTTTTAACAGGCTGTGCAGACCTGTATGCAACAGAGCCGCAAGGCTAAGCTTGTTGTTAAGCCTAAAGCCAAGCTTAAGGTTGAAACTCAAGCCCTAACTCCTTTAACTAAACCTTCTAAAATTGCTAACGTAGTGCAAGATCCTAACCTAAATAGTAAAGGCAACAAGTTCTTAATGTTAGGCAGCCTAGGGGCTAACACTAGAACTAATAAATAGTCTGTTAACGCCATAGATAAGGACACGCCTTAGAACAATAGTGTCGCGCAGTAGAGTTAGGATAAAGGCTAAGCTTAGGGTACTTGAAAGCAGGCCCCTAGCAAATAGGACTTTAATAATTTTAAATAGTAAAAGGGATTATAGCAAAAGAGTCTAATGAGATTACAACGCAATTTTGCGGACAAAAAAAGATTTGAAGGATAGGCAGATGCTATAGAACAGATCAGATATGGAGTTTCTATGAAGGATCTCCTATTTTTGGCTTAGTGCCTTGGCAGTGCCTGCCTGTAGATAGCTTGAGCTGCCTCACTTATGAGACTCTTAACTCTAATACAATCTCACGATATACACTAAGCTTTTGCTGTCTTTGGGCCTCGGCCGTAGCACGTAAGGTCCGTAAAAAGCTGTTGTCACGCAGCGCCTTCATAAAGAAGCACCCAGGTACTGTGGTGTATTAGGTGGTCACATGATAAGGATTTGATAAGCGGGAGGGGATCGTTCAAAGGGGAATATTCTGATAGAAAGTAAATATCACTAATACCTCATCAGGTCAGATATTCAATCTGATACACCCCCCCTACCGAATGCGGATCGATCACCTGTTCCCTCTGCCTGTGCACTCATATTGTGCAACAGTACACACGACATGTTACCTGCCACATTCTGTTAGATACTACTTAGTGGCCTAACATGATTCCAAAATTAAGGCTAGACCCAAGAGACTGCTCGAATGAACAAGCACGGCGGTCCTAAGCAGTAAGTGATACATGCCACATGCGTAAACATCGGGACTTGATCCACTTGACGGCAATCGGCACAGGATAGGCGTCCCATTCTTTATAGTATAGCTCCACATTTTGACAAGTGATGAAATGACGAATACCAACGAAGTTTAGCTTGCCCTATATCCGCCACGATGATAGCATTTGACAGTCTAGTAACGACCAAAGATCATCAATACGAGCTCGTTTCTTCACATGAGTTCATCCGACCCAACGACGAGTAAGGCACAGATGTCTCCAGCTCACTTGATACTCGTTTTCAGGACCAAACTAGACTTTGGTTGAACGATAACGGCGTCCAACTAACCTAATATTCGCTGTAGTGACGAAATCTGACAGTTGATGAATCGAAATCGACACAGTAACTATTGGGACTCGCTGCTATCGACGATCATAGTCCTTGGTATGCTTGGTATCACTCACTGGTCCACCTAAGAAGCAATATTTAAGAACAGATTTGTCTGCATCTTGTCAGACACGATACCAGACACATCAATCAATCGGTCATTCGATATCACACTCCCCAACTCAGCATTTTCAACAACTTCAAAAGCAAAGGTATGAGCTTATTGCATATGCCTGACTGGTTCTATTCAAACACGTTCCTATACTTATACTGTGGCCGTAGTTCCCCCCAAACCAAAATTATGCAGTTCACCACTCAAGTCATCGCGCTCTTCAGCGCCCTCGCATCTACTGGTCTTGCCGCAAACGTGTTCTCCTCCTTCCTAGACGCGAACGGCGCTCAAATTGGAAGCACCAACTTTGATGTTGGCAACGATGGCTGCTTCGCTGTTGGTCGGGCAAGCCAAGTCTCCTTTTCTCAAGCTGGTCCCACTGAGAACGCCAATGGTCCGTACTGCTTGCACGGGTTCAACGAGGGTGGCTGCCCAGGCGCTGGTGATGCCAGCCAACAATTTGAAGAGATCAGCGTCACTGGCCGGATTTACCAGCTCGGTCAAGGGCTCAATGGCGCCGGTTCGTTCAGGTGGACCCTGGGTGGATGTTAAGTGGAGGCTTTCTATCTGTGCCAGAAGCATTCAGTGAGGCTGGAAAATTGGGATGGAGTTGGCGAGTCTTAGACAATCGCACACATTCATTTGTACTGTGCAATATGGTTCTATGATGAGACAGTACTCTGCCTCACCACAGTCTAGCGAGCCAAATTATATTACTGTCCTTCGCTTGATACTTGTTCTCGTGGAAAGATGCTATCATACTCCTGCAGCACACGTGTGAAAACAACAAGAATGTTTCCTGGAATGACTAGTCCCAGCCGTGACATCATAATAACCTGTTAGAGTCTGTGTTTTCGTTGCGCAGATACCAGCCATATTAGCACTACTATCATAGTTGTCCGAGAACCTTTGTACACAAGTAGCGATTGGTCATTGACGACAGCTCAGATAGCAACAACGTCCGTTACTTCATCCGTAACTGGGTACCCTTACCACCCAAGATTGGCCTGCTCGACAAAGTCATACACAAAGACTTGTTCTAACAGAGGATCCGTTTCATTCTAAGCGGCCGTCAGTCCCAACAGTATACCTCAAGCGATTACTTACCTTCAGCCTATCATGCCCAGCGTCTGCATCGAATTCTTTTCTAGCTTCCTCGCTCTACACACTTGTCAGCGATTATCAATGAAGGCCAAAACAATGACTCTGGCGCACCTTAAACACCACAATGAATCCCGTATCCCACTCCTTATCTCTCTTAACATTCGTCAAATCGAGCGGCGTATTCAGCGGTCGACCACCCCTCGGCGGCGCAACGAGAAGTTCGGGATGTTGCGCATATAAGTCCAAGAATGCGCCCGTTCTCTCGCCTTTTTGCTCAGCAGTGACGTTGGCGTAAAACTTGAAGCACGCGATGCGAGTGACTGGAGCCGTGGTGGAATTCGAAGTGGTAATGGAGGCCATCGCGATGTAGAGGAGTAAAAATTGGTTGAGCGTTGAGATGAGAGAAATGCGCATCTTGTTGTTGTAAGTTGAACAAAAGCAGGGCGTAGTATACATGCATATCCGGCAGCGTCGCACGCGAGAGGGGAGCCGAGATACGTCCGCGGGTTGATCACATCGGCGAACAAAGACATTGGGGGTCGAGACAGCTTGTTCCATTCTTTCTGGGTGTTTTTTGGTGACTATGCAACGTCTTTTCGCATTACTGGGAAAACAATGCTAACATGGTTACCCTACAAGGGGATCCATGTCATGCAAAACAAGTGGACTGGAAGGACCCTTCACTCTAGGGGTGATAGGACATTCATGCTAGAGACATCGCCTCGTGCTGGAAAGAAAACAACCGTGTGTAAAGAAAAACCCAATCTAGTGTTCATGGCTGATCAGGTGAGCGGTGTCGCCAAACGAGCAGCACCCGTGGAGCTTGGGGAATCGAAATCGTCCGCAGAGCATATCGGGCGCAATAGCTGCAAGAAGAGTGGCAGTGACTCTTGTAGACAGCTTTTCTCGCGCATTCGTAAGTGGAGGTAAAGCCATGAGCTGGTCAGCTCGTATAAACTTACACCATGCGCAGTGCAGGGAGCTTGAGCTACCTAGAGCTCAAGCAAAGGAACAGTTAGCCATCTCGTATCAACTCAAGACTGGCTCTTGTTGCGCTTGTTGGAAAGCTCCTGCGAGTCAGAGTCAGCGTCGATGTTTGCTCGCTTTCCCAGCGAAGAAGACGTGGGAGCAGGAGCGGCGTCAGTCTGAGGGCGCACAGAGATGCGAGTGGAGCGGCGCGTGACGGCTGGAGTGTTGGGAGTGCGCTTCTTGCGCTCGCAAGCCTTGTTAGTAGCGGTATCATCCGATGAAAGAGGATCGCCAGTGAGGGAAAGATTTTCGTCGTCGTCTGTGATAGGAGATGGCTGAAAGTGTCTACGGTCCTGGGTGCCGTAGGCTGAGTCCCCGAGTGAATGAGGTTTGTCATCGGACATGCGGTTGTGGGCGTTCATTAGAGCTTGCTGCGGATCGAGCATATCTTGGGTGGCATGCTGAGAATTGCCCTGTTCCTTGGTGGTATGTTGCGAACCCTGCTGGTAATTGGTGGTGTCATGTAAATCGTCCTGGTCGATGGCGGTAAGCTGGGTTTTGTCGTCTAGATCCTCGGTGTCCGAGATGATGGTGTTCTCCAGAACAATTCCAGGGTTATCAAGGAGGGGCTCATCAATATAAGAGTGCGCATCGAAGGCGGCTGTGGAAGACCGATCGGAATTTAGGTTGTCATTCGCAACAGAGAGCGCGGACGAGCTACACTTCTCATGGTTGATGGAGGCCTGAGAGTTAGTAGCGACAGTCGATTGGCTACTGTCCTCAGTCTCGACATTGACGACAAACGACTGCTCTATGGTTGAAGATGAGTTTTCCTGGGACTGGAAAGATCTATCAGCAGTCGCCTCAGTGACCTTGATAGTTGGGATGGGGCCAGCGGGCGAGCCGTTGAACGACGCAGCAGGACTTGGAGTAGACACCTTGGTCGACTGTATGTTCTCCGAGCGCTGCGTTGGCTCACGCTTAGAAGAAGATTCTGATGGACGCTTCGGGGGATTGTAGGTATCAAGGTCGACATTCGGATGCATCTTGACGAAGCTACTGTCAGCGTGCGAGTGGCAGAAAGAACCACTCACGCTCTGAGGAGATCCATAACCTCCAGCCGGCGGGTTGAAGCGCTGCTGTACCGCATCGTAGCTAGAGGATCGATAGATGGCGGAATTGGCAGGATTGCGGTGAAGTTCCACATGTGGAAGGGTCACAGTCTTCAGGTAATGGATGATCTCGCGCTGCGCATGCTTGGGGAGTACGAAGCCGGCCGTGATATCGCGGAAAGCACATTCGATGTCCTCGAAGAAGGCCTTGGGGTGCCGGTCTTTGATGACGACCTCTGAGGCGAGTCAAAATTGAAGCTCATGTCAGAGGCACAGGATACTTACGGTCGAGATGGTAAATGTGGGAAACTTTGGCCAACATTTTATACACAGGCAAAGAACTTAGTCAGCTTCAGTAGAACAAGTGGTTCAAGAATGATTGGCAAGGCTTGAATGCACTATATTCCAGAAGAACAGTGATTATCCGATTGAGTTGTCGTCCTAGAGGACCTGACTGACAGAGTAGCAAGAGTCTGTTGGTGCGGGTGGTGATGGCTTGAGAAGAGGGTGTGGATGAGTGCTACTATATACAAGAAGCTTTGGATGTACTTAGCGTGAGGGAAGCATCTTTCTCTTGGCGATATTAGCCTCAAACTGATGTTAGCGGCAGGCTCCCGAGCATTCACAGCAGTGCAAGTGGGCTCAACGAAAGCCTCTTCCAGGCGACAGAACCCCATTGTCAGGCAGAAATCTCAGGCAGTTGGTACAAGAGGTGACAGGAGGCCCATGACGTACCTAGCCTCGCGCAATCTGCGGGGCTACTTGTGAGTGTACCGCATCACATGTCAGCTCATTCACTCTGCTGGCGCCCATGCTTGCAAACCATGAATCAAGACCTAGATCGCAAAAGAGCGCACAGAGACGTGAGATACGCTAATAGTCGCTGATTTTTCAGGTGCGTTACCGGGTGCCTGCTGTCACTGCTTAAGCACGTCCTGGGTATCTAGGCGCTGCTCCGATCGGACTTCACGGTGCTCTAAAGTCTCATTGAAAATTTGAGCCATAGCTAAGTGTACTGCCTCGTCTCGTTCAAGCCCGACTTATGCGGAGTTCCACATTTGACGGTGGTCCGCCCCAAGTTCCAACATTACAACGGCTTGTAATTTCAGCCTCTGAGCGTCTCAGATCCAGTTCTTCAACTTACAACGTGACGTATAGATAATTTCAAGGCACTTCCAAAGGCCAGATCATCAAATACACAATATTCGTACGGCAATTGCCTCTTCGTAGCCTTCGTCCTCGCCAACTTTCACAAATGACTATCTCTAACCACGTGTGACGTAACAATCACTGTCGACTCACCAAAAGCACCCGAGATACTCCAAGCATTCAAAAAAGTACGAGGTCTTGTATCCTCAAATCCAGAAAACCTTGCAACATATTTGTACTGCAACCCGAAAGTGCCCGGCGAACCCAGACTCATCCAGAACTGGGATGGTGATGTGGATTGGGTCATGGCTGTGAGTGTTCAGACTATACAATAGACATGAGGTAAACACTGCTTAGATGCTTCAACAAAATGAGGTGATCCAAGAGTTTTTTGTGACTATGGAGCACATGCTAGTCAAGCCTAGAGTAATAGAGGTTTGGAACCTTGTAGAAACGGATTGATCTCACACGTGGAGATAGCGCCGTATTAAAGATCTCTTCTCTTTATTTACGTGGCATTTTTTTTCAACAGTTTTATTGCGACTTCCGACCTCGGAGCTGTAAAGATGTGTAAATCACGTGTGCGCGCAATTCACCCTTAGCGGTCGTCATCAGGCCCCTAGGTACCCGAGTATTCAGTTGACAGGTTGCGCACAAATTCTGTGATTTTAGCAGGAAATCGAACCACAATTTTCATGTTTGGCGCGGGCAGAGTTTGCGAAAATCGACTAGACTACTATGATGGCTTCTGGTAGAGGCCCATGATTTTGCTCAGGCGGCAATATGTCTCACCCAACCGACATCTGCCGTGCTAACCCCGTCCTAACGTTCATCCTTCACCATGATATCTTGATGCTCAAGCAAGGGGGCCTAGTTCGTTACCGGGGCATCACGTTATCACATTATCACAACACGAGGTGACGTATAAGTGCGCGTTTACAGCTTCTTGTCACTCTTTGTGGATCACCACAACGTCAACCGGCAACGAACTCGACTTTTTTTTCTTGGACTCGCACATTGACTAAAAAGCCATCGTCAGAAATCGCAGTATAGTAGTGTGGAAAAAGTAATTGCGATGGACCACGACGACAACCCTCGCAACGCTGCAGGCAGCAGCAACGACACGCGCCAACAGCACAGGACAACATCCTCAGCCTCACGCCGCCAGCAGCAATATCCCTACGATCAGCCTCTCGACTCGCCATATTCCGCGGACACTCAGCTGCCTCAGGCAAACACCCACCGTCCAAGCAACCAGCTCCCCCACGCCCCTCCCCTCCACAGATCAAATCTCCACCAAATGAGCACACACACACGGCGAACCCCATCCCACCGGCCCAATACCCCCCCGCAAGCCACCCTCCACACCAGCACCCCGCACCTATCCCGCAGAAACGACGTATCAGACTGGGCCATCCTCGACAACCCAAACGACAAAAACGTACCTCCCCCCCCCTCCACAAATCACACAACACTCAACTAACTTGACACGATACAGTCTCTCCCCTCGGCCGTTTTCCCAGGAACATGGCCTGCAGCTCTGGACGATACTTCCTTTGCGCTCGCACACGTCGCGGCAGCGACGTCTTCGTATGCCGTTGCGCTTGCGTCGTCGGGCGTCGGGCGCGCGAGCTGGTCGGTTGGGAGCGCGCTTGTGTCGTCGGCGAAGGAGGGTGTGTGCGGGGTTGTTGGTTGGGTGGCGGGGAGGGAGGGCACGGGGGTTGAGGGGGGGCGTGGGGGTGTGAGGGGGCGGGAGAGGAGGATGGGGAGGGGGAAGGGTGTGGGTGAGGGGGTGGTGTTGAGTACGGCTGAGTTGGATTGCGACGGCGAGTGGGTCAGTGGGTTGAGGGAGGTGGGGTGGGATGATGGGGTGGGAGAGGGGGAGGGGACGGGAATCTGGGGGCGGAAAGAGGACGGAGATAAGGAGGAGAAGGGAGAGGGGTGGGAGGAGGCGGATATGATGGGGGTGGAGGGGACGGGAATCTGGGGGCAGAGTGAGGACGGAGATGAAGAGGAGAAGGAGGAGGAGGGGATGATGAGACTTTTTGAGTTTGAGGATTAGAGATGTGGTGGGCGGCGTTGAAGGAATTGGATTGTTCCGGGATAATGTATAAGATTTTAGATGGGTATGTCAAGCATAGGCCTGGAAGACGTCAATATACCCAAGACTTGAACAAACAAAATCATGTCAAAAAGTGACATTCTATCATCCATGAGATTTCAAAATATACATACATACACACTAAACACCAACAAATACACCTCTACAGCTTCTCCTTCTCCAGACCCTTCCATCCCCACTCCTGTGCGATCAACTCCGCAGCTCGCTCGCCGATAGCCAAAACAGTCAACATGGGGTTAATCGTCGGCATCTCAGGGAAGACACCCGCATCCGCAATCCTCACACCCGATAGTCCCCTAATCTTCAACTCTGGATCAACAACCGCAAACTCATCCTTGCTCACATCGCCCATCTTCGTAGTGCCTGCAGGATGATACACGGTATGCGCAACACTGCGTCCATACGCGCTGAGTTCCTCGTCGGTCTGAACTTTTGGGCCGGGAGCGACTTCGCGCTTAATCCAGTCGCTAAAGGGCGCCTGTTGGGCGATTTTCCGCGCTGCTTTGAGGCCTGCGACAATGGTCGCGGCGTCATAGCCTTCTGGATCGGTGAAGTAGCGGAAGTCGAGGGCAGGTTTGACGGTGGGGTCGGAGGAGGTGAGGTAGATCTTTCCGCGAGAGCGGGGCCGGGGGATGTTAGGTGTCATGCAGAACGCATCGATGGGGGTTTCGTAGCCGAGACTGGGGGAATGTTAATGAGATGTTTTGTCATGTGATTTAGACTCGGGCTTACCGAGCGGTGTTCAGGCAAAAGGGAATTTGGTAGCAATGCATCATTACATCGGCGATATCACCGTCAGTGCCTGCAGCGTTGGGTATCTCCCGGCGGAGGAAGATACCAGCGTCAGAGTCCATGGTGGTTTGGTTTGCTGGAACGGGCTTGTTGAGCTCGAAGATGATGATGCTCTCCGGGTGGTCGAGCAAGTTCTCCCCGACACCGGGAATGTCCTTGACAACTGGGATGTTGAGGCTTGACAGCTGGTCTTTGGGGCCAAGGCCAGAAAGCAACATCAATCGCGGAGTGTCGACTGCGCCAGCACAGAGGATGGTCTCGCACTTGGGGCTGAGAGTTCGCTTCTCACCGTTTTGGAATGTTACATTGATGCCGGTGACTTTGCTGCCTTGGACATTGATCTTGCTGACCCAGGCATTAGTGAGCACAGTCAAGTTTTGGCGCTTCTCTTCGCCACGGAGGATAGGATGGATGTAAGCTACACTGGCGCTGCTTCGGCGACCGTCATCCGGGTTGTACGAGACTGAAAAGAAGCCGACAGAAGGCTTTAGAGCGCCCTTGGTCTTGATTTCATGGTTGAAATCGTGCACGACAGGAATGTCCATGGCGGTGGAGCATGAGTCGATCCAGTCCAAGCAAAGCTGGTTTCGGTGCTTCTCGTGCACGGGCTGAACCGTGTTGCGCAGGTTGTCAAGCACGCGCATAAACGTCTTGAAGCTCCAGCCCTTGCAACCCTGTTCTTCCCATCTCTTTGTGTCGTACTCAAAGGGTCTGAATGAAATGAGCGTGTTGTGTGATGAGCAGCCTCCCAAGACCTTTGCTCGAGAGTGGCGGATGTGTGAGTTGCCCATTGGCTGTTCGGTTGTGCCATAGTCATAGTCAAGCTCACCTCCTAGCAGGTTCAGCCAGTCTTTTAGCAGCAATACACGGTCGTCCATGAAGTCGCTTGGGCCGGCCTCGATGAGGAGGACTGATTTGTTGGGGAGATAGTCGCTAAGTCTAGAGGCGATGACACAGCCAGCTGTGCCTCCGCCGACAATGACGAAGTCGTAGGAAGCATCCTTGGGGAGGGTGGTCGTAGTGGATGCCATTGTTGCGTGGGAGGTGCTGGCGACTGTCACGGCGAGATGGAAGAAGTGGAGAAAGACGATGGCCAGTCGGAGGAGATGGTAGCTATGGGCCAGATCAGGCGAGGCGGGCGACTGCAAGAGGTGTGAAATATCTTCCCCGATAAGACGTGCTAGAGCGGCGGCTCGTCGGTGTGATCGGAGGGGTGCACGTGCGCGATGATGGCGTTGAGGGTTGCACGGCCGACAGCGTCCGGTTGCAGCGGAAGGTCTGGCGAGGTTGTTGTACGACTGTATTGTGTCTACAGAGTCTAGGCGTAGCAGGGCTCGCCACAGGGAATGGTTCCATCTGTGCACTCCATGCAGAGCAGAGGTCGCGTCGAGGGTGTGGTAGAGGGCTCCGATGATGTCATGGCTGCATGGCACCCCTGTCGCTCGGTAGGCGAAGGGTGAAAGCTTGCCCGGGGCAGCTGGGACTCTGGGAGCTCCATCAGGCAGGACGGAGTAATACCCGTTCCCACAAACTAAGCGGAGTAAGTATCCCGCTGACAAGCGCGCGGGCGTGCTACAGCCTACAATACTACTTGGACGTGCCCCTCCACCGTCACCAAGACCTGAGACTGCGATAGCACAACACGCTCTACCATGTCGTTGCCATATGCGCCCTGCTTTGCCTACTACGACGGCAGGACGCAGTCCGGAAGCTCCCGGTCGTCGTTCCAGACGATTGATCCCGCCACGGCAGAGCCCATTGCGGACATCCACACCACCACACCGGCCGCCGTCGACGCCGCCGTTGCCTCGGCACAGAAAGCCTTCCCAGCATGGTCCGCCACGCCAGCCATGGAGCGCGCGCGAATCCTCCATCGCGCCGCCGCCCTCCTGCGCGCACGCAACCACGACCTCGCGAGAGTCGAGACCCGCGACACGGGCAAACCTTTCTCCGAGACCTCCGCCGTCGACGTGGTCACGGGCGCCGACGTGCTCGAGTACTTTGCGAATCTCGTCGGCGGCGGCGGCATGCACGGCGAGACGGCACAACTGCGACCAGACGCATGGGTCTACACCTCCAAAAACGCCCTGGGCGTGTGTGCAGGCATTGGCGCGTGGAACTACCCCATCCAGATTGCGCTGTGGAAGTCGGCCCCGTGTCTGGCGGCAGGAAACTGCATCGTCTACAAGCCATCCGAGTTCACGCCACTGCACTCGACGGCTCTTGCTCACATCTACGCAGAAGCTGGCGTGCCCGCGGGCGTCTTCAACGTCGTGCAGGGAGGCGGCGAGGTCGGCGCATACCTCACCAAGCATCCCGGAATCGCAAAGGTCAGCTTCACTGGCCAGGTGGCGACGGGCGCAAAGGTTGCAGGCAGCGCCGCCGGGGCGATGAAGTACGTGACCATGGAGCTGGGCGGCAAGTCAGCCTGCGTTATACTCCCCGACGCGGACCTCGACCAAGCAGTCGACGGCGCCATCATGGCCAACTTCTTCTCCACCGGCCAAGTGTGCACAAACGGCACGCGCGTCTTCATTCCAGAGGGCTCCAAGTCTGGCTTCGAGAAGCGGCTGTTGGAGAAGATGCAATACATTCGAGCGGGAGACGTCCTCGACGGCAACACCAACTTCGGCCCGCTCGTATCGAAACCGCACTACGATAAAGTCATCTCGTACATCAGGCACGGCACCGAGAAGGACAAGGCGAAGCTGTTGTGCGGTGGACACGAAAAGCCCTCGTGGCTTTCTTCACACTCGGACAAGTCCTACAACAACGGCTACTGGGTACAACCCACCGTCTTCACAGACTGCACGGATGATATGAAGATTGTGCAAGAGGAGATTTTCGGCCCCGTCATGTCCATCCTTACCTACAAGACCGTCGACGAGGTCATACGGCGCGCAAACTCAACCAAGATGGGTCTGGCGGCTGGCGTCTTCACCAACAACCTCAACCTCGCGCACAAGGTCATCGCGCAGCTCGAGGCAGGTATCACGTGGATCAACACTTGGGGCGAGAGTCCGGCAGAGATGAGCGTGGGAGGATGGAAGTTGAGCGGTGTCGGTGTAGAGAACGGAAAGAAGGGCCTCGAGGCGTGGGTCAAGAATAAGAGCACGCTCGTGGAGATGGGTGGTGTAGTACCGACTGTGTTCGCCAAGTTGTAGTTCATGTGCTTGTATAAAAATGGACAGATTACACGACATCAAAGTTGGAGTGTACATATGTTTTTAGTTCACGCTTTGAGCGTAGAGGTTGCTTGAACATACACTCCTGCGAGCATATCTTGCGTGCGAGTGCAATTAACCGACATGTACTTCGTACAAGCAGTCATACAAACGCTACACAAGCTTCTCAAGCATCCTGCGAGCCCGTCCTCTTATCATTTCCATGTCTTTGCCAGCACTGACGGAAGACCTCCATCTAGTTCTCTCGTCAGCTCAGGAATGCAGTCGCCATCGTGTCTCGGCAGCATGTCGGCTACCGAAGCTCACAACCGGGGAAACCTCCGTCCACTCACCTCTTGCTTGCACGCCCTCCAGTCTTTCTTCTCGTAGTAGCAGTCGGTTAACTTCGCATTTTCCTCTACCAAAAACGTCAATTGGGTAGTGTCCGGAGAAATCGAGCATTGGCATACCTGAGCAGCCTGTGCTGAAGATCCTCTTGTCCCTGCGCATTCGGTCAGCTCATTCGCTGCCTCAACAATCCCCGCATCCGGCAAGCGCACCAGTCATCGGGTTCATCATCGACCAGAGGCTGTGCAGCTGGAGCGTTCGCTTTTTCGTCCTTAGGCATTTGGAAAACGAGCCAGAGTTGGGAGTGGTAGAACAAGCGTACTTCGTATTGAACGTCGAGCGCTCGGGGTTCTCCAGGGCTGCGAACAAGGAACGGGATTACTCTGCTCCGAGGGTGAACGTCACGACGTCAGCAAAAATGGCGTCCAAAAAGATGAACGTTTTGGTGTACTCAGGTATCTCTCAAACGCATACGAATTGTTTTGAATATGCTGATGATGCATTAGGACATGGAAGCACGACAGAATCTGTTCGCCACTGTCTCTACTCTCTCCGGCGACTGCTCTCGCCAACATACGCTATCATCCCTGTCACGGGCGAAATTATCATCAAAGAGCCTTGGTTCAGTACATGTGCGCTTCTCGTCTTTCCAGGTGGCGCTGATCTCGGATATTGTCGCACGCTCAATGGCGAAGGTAATCGACGCATTAGCCGCTACGTAAACAGCGGTGGCTCGTATCTCGGCTTCTGTGCTGGTGGCTACTACGGCAGCTCCAAATGTGAATTCGAAGTCGACGATCCGAACATGGCAGTCGTGGGCGAGCGTGAGCTTGCCTTCTTCCCGGGCGTTTGCAGGGGATTGGCTTTCGCGGGATTTCAGTATGCGAGCGAGGCTGGCGCGAGGGCTGCGACTATCAAAATTCATAAAGATGCGTTTGTAAATGCGGACGATACTGTAGCGGACTACTTCAAGAGCTATTACAACGGTGGTGGCGTGTTTGTCGATGCGGACAAGCTTCAGCACAGAGGTGTAGAGATTCTCGCGAGCTATACGGAGCATCTACACGTCGATTCTGGTGCCACAAAAGCCGCCATTGTTTATCGAAAAATTGGCCAAGGGCATGCGGTGCTCACAGGGCCGCATCCAGAGTAAATCCGACCAACTCATATCATGATGAGCGGCTGACAATGATCAGATTTGCACCACAGAATCTCACCAAGATGCCCGGCATACCATCTTATGCATCGGTCATAGATAGCGTAGCTGCAACTGACAAGACACGCATAGTGTTTCTAGGCCTGGTCTTGCAGAAGTTGGGATTGGTGGTCAACGAGGAGGAACAAGCGGTACCGTCCCTGTCTCGCCTGCACCTCACATCTCACACTGCAACAGCTGTCTCCGATCTCGTCGCGAGCTGGGCTGAAGTCGTCACTGTAGTGGATGGTGAAAACTATATCAAAGGTGAGAATGACGTCTTTTGTGTCGAAAAACCGGGAAGTGCTTGGAGCGTCAAGGAGCTCAAGCGTGCCGTGAGCGCCGTGTCGGAGAAGCTGCCGGCTCTGGCAGCAGTCACTGGTGGCGCGTTGGGCAGTGAGGTACAAAGTGGGAGCGAGAACAAACCAAAGACAAAAGAGGAGGAAATTGAAGAATGCATAAAACATACTGCAGTCACCTCACCCGATCAGATCGTGGACTACGAAAAGATTGTTAAAGTCATTGTACCACATGATCAAGGACTGCCCTCAACCCGAGAAATCCCTTTCCACCACGAGGCATTCTTTGCCAATCTCAGCTTTTATCACAACAAATTTCAGAGCCCGGCTGCATCTTTCGGCAAGCACATGTTGTACGGTGAGGTCGTTACATCAACCAACAGCATGCTCGAGAAGAACCCGGCCTTGTTGAGGAACCTGCCTACCGGCTTTACCATGACGGCCACGACGCAAATCGCCGGCCGTGGCAGAGGAGGCAACGTCTGGATTTCTCCTTCTGGCGGCCTAATGTTCTCCACAGTCATGCATCACTCCATGGCACTGTCGCAATCAGCACCCGTGGTATTCATTCAATATCTCGCCGCACTAGCCATCGTGCAGGGCATCAAGAACTACGCCCCAGGCTACGAAAAAATCCCAGTTAAACTAAAGTGGCCAAACGACATATACGCCAAGCTCCCAGGCTCATCAAACAACCCCGTCGTAAAAATCGGCGGCATCCTCGTCAACAGCAGCTACAGCGGCAACACGTACAACCTCGTCTGCGGCATCGGCCTCAACCTCTCCAATGCCCTCCCAACCACATCCCTCAACCTCCTCGCGACCACCCTATCCCCGCCGCTCAAACCTTTTACACACGAAAAACTCCTGGCCTCGATCCTCGCGCACCTCGAGTCGTTGTATGACACCTTCTGCCACGCTGGTTTCACGAGAGATATGGAGGGCGAGTACTACGATAGCTGGCTACACATGAATCAAATCGTTACGCTGGAAACCGAGGGCGGCATCAAGGCTCGAATAAAGGGTATCACGAGGGACTGGGGATTGCTGCTGGCTGAGGAATTGGGCTGGGAGGATCGGCCTACGGGTAGGGTGGTTACGTTGCAGAGCGACAGCAATAGTTTTGATTTCTTCCGTGGACTGGTGAGGAGGAAGGTTTGAGGTATCGCTTCTTTACATCGAGCGTGTCCAGCATTCGTCAAGTACTGTGCCAACGTATTCTTGTTTTGCGAATCATGTAGATGTGAAAAGTTTACACGATGATTTGCGTCATGGTGAAATTAGTTTGTGTAAACTTTTTCTCAAGGAAAAGAAAGTCTAGATTGTAAGGTCAAGGTAGTTGCCCTGTAATTTAAACACGCCATGTTCCAGTCTCCAGACACCCGAATCTTGATAAGCCAGAAGCATTTATTATGCACGGCTCTCAAAACCTTAGGTATAAATCTCTCAAAACCCGTCCAAACAAAAACATAAAGGCAGGCGCAGGGAGGGGAATTGGAGGGGGGGAGGAAAAGCGTTTAAGAAACACACCACTACTAGCCCCTCTTATCTACCTATTAACCTAGCCATCGCAACCAAACAAATTTTCTTTTCCAAATCCATCTCTCCAGCTACCAAACTACACATAGATTACCCTAATCGCAATTCAAAAAATCCTCCTAGCAAACTTCCTACAAGTTTATTTATGAGAAAGAATTAAAGAATAGTAACAAAAGCAAAAGTATAGAGTAGTAATAGCTAGCTACAAAGCAAAGTAAAAGACGCCTTGCCGCTAACAAAATCTCTTCTTTCTGCCTCTATTTCTTCTCCTCCTTATCTCTTTCTACCCTCTAGTATGATTTAAATATACACGTTCTATAAAAAAGAATATAACGCTTTAGTTTAAGACTACGCTAGGCTTTGGTTGTGTTACTGCCTAGTACTCCGTACCTAGGTAAACAATTTATAACTAAACAACTTGCACTTGAACCCCTTCAGCCCCCCTCCCCCCCCCAAAAGCGGCAAAATAAAGTATTTATTTCAGCGTCTCGATACACACAAATGTTAGCAGTCTCTTGTTTTTTTTTCATGTTCTTTTCAAACGGGTAAATAGAAAAGGGGAAAAAAAAGAAAAGGAAATGCAGGGTAGAAAGAAAGACGGACTTTTGTTTTCCAGGGGCGCTTTCGAGACATGCAGACGCAACGACACGGGTCATGGGATTTAATTTCGCTGGCGCATTGGGTTGGGTTGGGTTGGTCGGGTGTGAGTAATCCAGGAAAAATGGAGAAATGGAGAAAAAGTTGGGTTTGGTTGATGTTATACACCCCCTCCCTCCCCCCCTCTCCTCTCAGACATGGTAGATGAGGAGATGAAGTGGGTGACAATCTACTATTCGATCTGAACATGCATTCTCCAGGCCGTGTTACTACGTATCACAGTATGAACACGTGTGACGCAATCCAGTAATTAATTCAGATTCTAGCCCAAAAGGCCATTGCGATATCGCTTATACGACGCATCGCATCTCCAGCTTGAGGGCTGTATCCTGTCTCACCCATATGCAACGCCATCTAAATGCCATGTCTTCCATTCAAAACGCAAAGAAATTCGTCTCAGTAGAGTAAAGCGCTTCCTCTGCTTGGCGCCTAATTTCGGAAATAATCCTGATGTTCATCTCTTTCCGGACTATACGGTGTGTACGCACTGGGCGGTTGTCGGCCCATGGGTGCTGCACTAGACAGCAAATCCGCTTGGGTTGTGGTTTCGTACGATGTGGTGTTACTTTCGTTGCGTGACAGTGGTGCCGGGCTGGGGCTGTATTCGCGGAGGTTGCTAGGTGTCTGATGATAGCCAGCAGGGTAGGCCATGCCAGCCTCATCACTCAGGGTTCGCGCGGAGTCGCGTGACGTGCTTCGACCTCGGCCATCGTCACCAAATGCGGATGCGGGTGTGTCGGGTCTATCGATAGTGGTGCCGCCGTACACGGATCCCTCGCCACCGTGGTCGTCGCTGAATTCAGGTCGGTTCTTGAAGTTTTCAAAATCCATGTTGTCTTCGGCAACAAACTCAAAAGGTCCATTGGGTGCGGCTGCTTTGCCCGGATGTTCTTTACTCATACGCTTCATAGTATAGACGTCGCTGAAGGCTGCGGTGTCGCCTAGATCGCCGTCGAGACGGCCGCGGTAGACTTCAGCAAGAAGATGTTTACTCTTCTCGTGCACCATCGGCACGGTAAGCTTCTGGTAGAGCGCAGGGTGGCTGTACTTATTTAGCAAGCTGTTCACACAAACAAGACGACGTAACATACCCAAAGCGCACAGCGACACGGTCCCGCCTCCGCGACTCCTTATTGATGGGCGTTGCTGACTCGGCTCCCCTTGCAAGTTCTCCCTTGGTGTAGTACTTGATCGAGTCGTCAAAAGCACTCTTGCAGTAGAACTTGAAAGCCAATAACCCCAGTGGAAGAGGAATCATGGCACCAAGCATGGTCCATTTTGCTGCATAACCACGAGCAAGACACATGAGCGCAATGATGCCATTGGAAAGCATCGTGCCGACCAACATGCGATTGAAGATAACACGCCAAAACAGGCCGCCTGACTCATTCTTCGTAACGAAGACATACATGAGTAGATACTTTTTCATCCAGGAATCCATGGTAAAGTAGAAAGCCACGACGGCTAAAGTAATTGGCTGGAGTGGCGCAAAACAGAGTGCTACTGTAGAGTAAAAGAGGAAGTAATTGTAATAACTGGCGTAGTCGAACGGAGGCGGGGCGGTTCGTTTGATGAGCTCCCTAGGCGTGGGGTTGAGGAACTTGCGTGAAAAGGAACCCCATGCGAGGTTGGCTGCTTGTGACAGATCAATGACTGCACCAAGGTTGCGCTGTACGAGCCAGGTAACCCAGAATGGCGAGACTTCGTATAGGGTCTGCATGACCTTGTCGAAGGGATCGATGGCGCGGATGATGGTCATGAATGGTAGGTGCTCGTCTCGAGCAAGCTTGACGATTAGGGAAACCATGCCAAACACGGCGCTAAATAGCGAGAAAATGAGCAGATTGTTGAACACAAAGAAATTGTACAATTGAGCGGTGACGTGGCGCTCGCGCGAGGTCTTGGTGACATCGCCTGCTTTCATAGAAAGGCGGCGAAAGATGATGGGCAACAGGTAGTAGAAGAGCGATGTCAGGGCTGGTGCCAGTAGACCTTGCACGACAGCCCAGAATCTCGGGTTTGTCTTCAATTCCCTGTCGAATGCGTTCCAGACCAGGCCCAGATTGGTGAGCTTCGACAGGAAGATAGCAATGAGAGCGTTGGGGATGAAGTAGAGTAGCGTGAGCAGTGTGATCCATAAGCGGTTGACCAAGCGTCTCCAACGGCGAGTTTTTGAGTCGAGGAGTAGGTTCTTCCAGATGACATCCTTGGGCCTCGGTGCTAGTCGCACGGTAGTTCCCTTGAGGTGTTTGTGGCGTGCTGCATACGCAACGCTGTGGGCAGATTCAATCGTCTCGTAACTAGCAAATCCGTATGGCATGGCATTTCTCTTGTCGACCGTCTCGCGAGCCTCCTTGACCTGGCCTTCTAGACGCTGGATGCGAGCAGTCAAATAATCAATTGCATCCACTTTTTGTTTCTTGTCCGTGTACTCCGGATCCTTCTTACTCGGCGTACAAAGTGGACGGGTTGCAGGCAACTGGCTCGGATTCTTCAGATACTTTGCCAGTACGGTTTCCAACTGCATTACTGCCTTTTCGTGCTCGTCGATGAGGTCCGGTATGTCCTTGACGTTCCTGCCGACCGAGGCCCGGGGCACTTCGGGGGTCGTTTTCAGGCTGTCGGTGATCTCCGCCAAGCCATGATCGCTGCGGTAGTTCTTATTGACGTCGGTGATCATCAAGGTGCGCGAATGCAGGCTATTCTGGTAGTCTGCACCTTCGAGAAACCTTCTCCGCAGGCGATGAACGGCGCGGTAGGTCCACCACAAAAAAGCGCACACGATGATGTTGAACAGATAGGCGACAGCGACAAAGGCCCACAAGATGTCGCCGACCTTGTGTGTTGATTCCATGGCCTTGGTGATGTTGACGGGGATGACGATGGCGCAGCCGACAATGGCCAGGACGATGAACATGTTCCTGCACATGCGAGCGAAGCGCAGGAAGATGGTGGCATCCAGGCCAATCATGTGCACAAACGCATCCTCGTTCGTCTTGAAGACGGGCCGGTACCAGGCAAACAGGGACTTGCCCATGGGTGGCGGGCGGTGCTTGTCGTCGGCATGGCGGAGACGGGGCGCATAGACGATGGTGTTGAAGGGACGCAGGACGAGAAAGAGGAGGAAGATGCCGCTGCTAATGCCAATGGCCGTGCCTACGGCGATAATGACGGATTGCTGAGCCATCTGGTGCCGTTAGCCGTCGCGCATGCCATGTTGTGGGAGGTGGGGAAGGACTTACCTTGGTTCCGAGGATGTCGCCGCTAAGCAGCGACGTGAACTTGTGCTCTATGCTCTCGTCCCGCGGAAGCATCTTGTGTGGCGTCCCAAACATGGTGCGAGATGTGTGCAGAGCGAGAGGCGGGCGGGCAGTTGTTGCGGAGAGCGAGCGGGTGCAAGGGAGGGAGGGACGACGCCGCAGACCAAGGGCAGGCCGTGTCTATGTGTAACGACTGTCGATGGAGGGATTCGGCGCTCAGCGCATCGCTGCTAAGCTAGCATCGCTATGCGGATGCAAAGACAAGCTCCGAATGTGGAGGTGCTGAACGGGACAAGACAAGAGACAAGGAAACGCGCGAAGCAAACAAGCGCATAAAGAGATGACTTTGTTTGTTGATAAGTGAGGTGAAAGTGTCTGGCGCCATGGCCGGGCCCAGAGCTCAAAGGAGTCACGTGGCTCGAGAGCAGGCTATCCGCGCACCCTCATTGGAGCAGCCTCGCGCCGACTACCCGTTCCCTAAACGCCGCTGCAATCCGTCCCTGTCACTTTGCGGCTACCCGTGTTACCCGTCCCTTTTGATCTTTGCATCCTGGGCCAGACTGCCGACCTTTTCGTGGAGAAGAGCTGCCATCACGATGCTACGTGGACCCGCTTTTTTCTTTCCACCCACCAGTGCCACCAAGCGAGGGCTTGGGAGCTATCTGGTTCCACGGGACGTCTAATCAAAGCATGCTCGACAAAATGCCACGAGGCGCAGGCTTTGATTGGCCGACGAGATGCCGGGACGGCTACAACGTCGTGTTTCGGAGGCACGGAGGCTAGACTACGGGGGAACGAGGCGCCTACAGTACAGCTGGCCGCTGAACTATCTGAAACTGGACGGCCCAATGACCGAAGACTGCCTTGCAACTTGGCGCGCACTCCGTACTGAATGTCGACTTATTATCAAACAGCTGTGGTATGCATTTGCCATGGCACGTGATGTCACTCATCATCAACCACCTGGGTTTCACCGATGCCACACCACAAATACCACGTATGAAAGGTGATCCAAAGACAAGTATATTCTCCTGTGATCCAAGATACAGAATCTCGTCCATGTCAAGTAGTGGCATTCCCACAATAGCCCACTTCATTATCCCCTCCATTTCCATCCTATGCATCCTCTCACAATTTCGCCTCACACCCTCTCCTCCCTTTCTCCCAGCCTTCTCAACCGTGGCAGAACTTGTCGGCGTCCTTGCCGCGCTTCTTACATTTACTCAGTCAGTCGATTCACACCTCGGGATATCAGAACAAGAAAACACTTACACAATATGCCAGCACCGGCGCTTGCACTCAATGACGACCCTCGTTCCGTTGCCAAGCTTTCCGCACATCTTCCTGCCGTTGGGCTGGCATCTGCCGCAGGTACCGGTGTAGTCATTGGTATCGGCGGAGTCATTGGTGTCGGCGGAGTCATTGGTGTCCTCGGCGAGGCTCCTAGAGTCGATAATGTCGAACATGTCAAGGAAGTCAGCCATGTTGGCGATACCGGTGGTGTCGGCGATGTCCGTGGGCACAGACAACACGAGGAGGAACATGGAGAAGAGGACGAGGATGGTTGCGAGGAGCTTCATGATGAAGAGAGTCTTGACGACAGAGGTTGCTCGCTTGCTCAGTACACGGCTTTCCTGAAATGTGCAGGAGCTTGTGAGTGAGTTCGGGGGATCAGGCGTGGTATATATACCCCTCCTTCTCCTCTAGATGCACGATCGCCGAAATCCCACCGCCTCCCAAGACCGTTTGTGTGAGCACATTGGTGAATCTCGCGTGTTTGCAGTATACGTCCGGCATCCGACTTCGGGATCCCAAACGTCACAGTCTAGCGTTTGCAGCTGCACGAAACGGATGCCATGAGCTCTCACAAGACGCATTCATTACGTTTATGCAAAGTGACTCAAGTGGAGAAGAATAGTCACTGAACTCGCGTCAACCTTTTAGAAAATCTCCAAATCTGTCTGTTTGGCTACACATGATCACGTTCATGATGCGATCTTACTGATTCTTGGTACCTCCATAGCAGACGAGGCCTACCCCGAACATGTGTCGGGGCGGGTATGGTTTGTCGAAGAAGTACATGATAGTCTTGGTCCTCACGAGTGTAGCTAGGCTGAATTTGCTCTGCCTAACGATTATCTTGAAGGGGTGACCAGGTGTGAGGTCCGCGAGAACATCTTGCAGGGTTGACGGATCTAGCTCACTACACATATCAATGATACAATTAAAGAGATAGATTCTAGATGCACGAAATCCGATTCGTTTGCCTCGGCCTCCCTATCCCATGACACAACTGCCGCCGTCTTTGGGAGTGAAGGGATCGTATTTCGCCAGGCGAGACTAATCCACGTGACTGAAGCAGTGAACCATGGTCGACTACGCTACCAAGGACCAAAGCTGCAAAATGCATTGAGCATAGAATTCTCCATTTCTCTCGCCTATGTGTACGAAGCCAGCAAAACTCGAGGTTGCGAGCAGCCCCTGCGCATCGTTCATCGAGGGTCGTAGGTAGTCCATGCTCATTCATCCACGCACCGTGGAACCGGATCCCAGTGACCTACATCGCATCAACACCATCTCCACGACTTGTAAACTTGACAACGATGAGAAACTTACATGCGACTTTGCAGTATCTGACAAGCCACAGCCCTTGGTAGCAGACCTTGAGACTCCTGGTGCCGTACGATTTAATAGAGCCAACTAGAAGCAACATCAGCATGATGCTTTCCTCCCAGGCATGCATGTTTATTTCAGATGGTTGCTTACCGCACCTTGTCTCGCCTTCGTGGCCGTGGCATGCGTAGTCACCACCTGATTTGGCGGCGGCGAGGAGGACAAGTAATGCCCAGAAGAGGACAATGGTGAGTGGGAACTTCATCGTGGAGACTATGTCAAGGCGTTGTGCGCAAACTGTGTGTGCTTGAATTGTGAATTGTGATGAACAAGAAAGATAACGACATTTCGCTTTAGGTGGAAGCATTATATATAATTTGCGTCGAGCATATCTAGGCGCTAGGTTCGGCTCGCTGGCAGGCGTTCTGTTTGATTCGTGGGTATGTGCGATAGTCGGGACGAGAACCATGGTTGAGGTCTTTGAGCGAATTCATAGGACATGTCTAAGCAAGAACCACGATTTTCAGCGGCTGGCCAACGGCTTTCGAAGCAACACTATAGATTGTACTCATGCTCACTTTGAGAGGGCAACCGGAGACTCAAGTCTCGCAATCGCGTATTAACGCAAGGCTGGCATACTATGGTGGCAAACGAAGCATTCCTTCCTTGACACCATACTCCCTTGGCAACGCCACAAAACGACCGCAAGACTGCATGCCCCTTATAAAGAGCGGTACCAGGCAGGAGCGTCGACGAACGTTTGATTTCATGGCAACTGACCCTCGCTCAGTTTCCAAGCCGCGCACGTTCGAAGTTTGTAAAAAGTGCTGCATCTGCTACTGGTGGCGGACAGGCCTGGGGAAGATGACAGTCTTCACAACAACCACCTACGAGCAAGCATCAGTGCTGGGAGGATCACAATGTACTTTTCATTAATTTCCATTCACGACCCCAGTATCTAAGTATGAAGAAGACCGCCACCCGTCAGACACGGGTATTTGAGTCTTCCCCATCTACCTCAACTCATATCCATCTCCATCGCGTCCAAGTCTATGCTTTTCCCGAGCAGATTCGGACCGTAGAGAGCCTCTACTCATCATTCTTGCGATAGCCGCGGATCTCGCAGTGAGGGGTGGGCAGAGCAGTACCTGGTCAGGGTCAGTAGGAGCCAGATCATAGCTTCTTGTCAGCACTTACAATGCTCCTGTCCGAGGCAGAAGGGGGCCTGAGGATCCCAGTATCCGTCGACGCACTTGAAGACGGCCGTCTCCCTGCCGAGCCGGCCTTCGATTAGGTTAGCTCGAGTAACTCAAGATATTGGCTTGCGAAGGTCGCTTACCACACGTGAGGGCGCCCTCTTCGTCGCACTTGCTTTTGGGAACGCGACCGGCGATCGTGACGGCGGCAGTGGCCGCAATGGCGAGGATGGTGTTGATGAAACGCATCTTAATGACGATTATGTTGTTGGATCTGATGGTTGTTTGATGAGCTATATGCAGCCAGTGAACTTTGAGCCTGTTGAGATTATGTCAGGTGGGGAGGAGGCAGGATGGAGATCGCGGACAGTTTATATACGTTCCCAAGTGAAGCTGCGAGACTGGACATGGCAGTATCGGTGAGCTACTCAAAGGATTGGCAGTGATAAGAGCGGCTGCTGGGTGAGATGACGTCGTCGTGTGGGGCAACAAACTGCGTAGTACAGGTGAAGGAGAGATCCACGGAGCTTTGAAAAGAAGAGTATCATGACCAGGTGATAAATGCACATGCTCTTGATATACTCAGTGCCAGAACATCGAGACATGTTGAGTGAAGTGGACGAAAAGCAAGATTCTCACAACAGCGTACGAGCAAGAGCACAGGTAAAGACGAACGAATGCAGCGTCTCGTGGCGGAAAAATTGATATCGTTCTCATTTCGTATACATGTCACAGATAAGAATATCCGCACGTCCACCTCAACCCCGTCCAAATTCCGTACAGACATGTCCAATTGCCACAAGCCAGCCAAATCTAAAACATGACATGCCAAACAACTCCAATCTCCCCATTTGGTGTGTACCCCAAGCTTCCAACCCCATCAATGCCCACGTCGAGTCCTACCACCTCACCTGTCAGTCCAGACCTCGCCAAGTTGGCGATTGCTGAATCATACATACTCCCAAGACCGCTAACCCTGCGCAGCCTCACTGTTGGGGCCGTTCCAGCACACGGGATAAGGCTCCTCAGAACACATGACGCCCTGAGTACAGTGCTCGCGGACCCACCAGCCATTGTTCTCGCAGTATCCGATGGCAGTGCCCCAGTTGACACAAGCGATGTCGCCGTCCTCACAACGAGTAGCCTGAGTAGGGGCGCCGAGGACGATGGAGGAAGTGAGCGCGATGAGAAGTATAGAAGCGAGCATGTTGATAGCTGGCGTTGCTTGGAGTGCTTGGTGTTCGTAGTTGTTGAAACTTGACAAGTGTATAGAGGGAGAAAGATGATTCGTGAGAAGGAGTCAGGGACGGGGTCGTGAGCGGATTTTATATCACGAAGCAAACGGCTTACAACAATTGAAACTGGTTTCTATTGGTCATGGCGATAGTGACGCTAACATCGGCGTTGACATGTCAAACAGTGAATCCATGGGGCGCAGATCGTTCAGTGGTAACAGATCGGATCAGAGACAACATCTTGCACAAACATTAGCAACGCAACTACCGAACAGAAAAGTCTGTTGGGAATATCTCCATCAAATTTTCTTAGCAATGGTTGATGTTGAGGGATCGCAGGCAGATGAGTGACAGTTCCCTGAAATGGATCTTAGGAAATATGTGTCAAGCCTCACTGTGTAGGGTGTATAACTGCTACAAGCAAGCTTAATTCCCCCTTCGAGTACGAATAGAAAACGCTTTTGTCTATCATCAGCCATTTAATGCTTTTCTGTCATTGAAACACAACCGTTTCAAGGTGTACCATCCTCAGAAGAAGTACCGACGCGATGTAGTTCTTCCATATCGAAACTTTCGCGAGCAGATACTATCGAGTCTTCCAATTCGTCCAGCGAGAGCTCTCGTTCAGTCAGGATGAAACTTTCCTTCTTGTAGGCCCAAGGCGGGATCCTTAATACCGGGGCACCATCCTATTTACCACCCGCAGCTTTCACAATCTCCGCAACTTTCCGTGCCAGGTCTTCCGCCTCAGCCTTAGTTGCTGCTTCGGCATAGACACGGACGGCGTCCTCGGTACCACTTGCACGAGCGAACGAACGTCCTTGACGGAACTTCTGGACCTCTTTATCGATTTGACCTTGCACGCCTTCCGGGCTTGTGAGCTTGCGTTCAGCGTCTGTTGTCTTAAAGATTGTACGGTCGCTGACAAGGACCTTCAGGAGGCGGTTGGGAAGGTCGGTATAGGTTGCGAGCCACTCCTGGGGACCCCAGCGTTTGTGTGCAAGGACGACTTCGACAAGAAGGAAGTCAGACAGCGCATCTCCAACGGCCTGGTTAATCAGATCGATACACGCGCGGAGGATCTCTAGATTCTCCGCTTCGGAGGGTGACTTCGGCTCGTAGTTCTTGATGATGATAAGCGTGCTGTGAGAGAAGATTGCTGTGCCGTGGCCATTAGCCTCGAAATATACACCGATATCAAGCTTCTGTGCAGCGTGGTGTAGATACTTGACTCCCGTAGGCGTGCAGGTCACTGGAAGGCGGAGGTTCTTCTCGACGTAGTCTGTCGCCGCGCCGTTTGCGTAGGCAGTCTGCACAACGCCAATCTTGATTTGATCAGCGAGACCTGAAGTACGCACCAAATCGCCGAAGAACGAAGCCACGAGAGTGGCAATACGATCGCCATCGAGCAGCCTGAAAACATTCTGATCGTCTTTGAAGTAGTAGACAACACGATCCGCGTCGCCATCGAGCGAGCAGCATCGGTCGCCAGGCCCAGTCTTGGAAGTTGGAGGGGCGCGCTGGTTTGTCTTGACGTAGTCGGCTCCGCACTTTGACGTTGTCAGTATAAAATGGTAAGCATCGTATGCATCGCGTCTAAACTTACGTCAACATTGAGTGCTTCCGGTTTGACGACGTTGTCATTTACTACAGAGATCTCAAGGCCCGTCTCCGTAACAGGCAGGTACTTGATGAGCTCGTTAAGTTTCGGTCCGCCGACACCATTGGCACAGTCGACCGTCAGGCCTCCATTCGGTTTCTTGCTTCCCATGGCCTTCTTGAAGGCAGCACTGAACTTCTCGTAGTAGCCAGCCTCTGTCGGGACACCATAAGCGTCCGGTGTATCGGCAGTGTTGAGACACCTGACCATGTAGTGTAGCTGAGGTGTTGTCAGGAACCCGAAGTCTTTGTATTCGACACCAGCAGCCTTCAGTCCATCCAACAAGCATCCGAGTAGCCTGGCCCCAGATGCGCGAGTGTCACGGGCCACGATGACGTTGGCAGGCTTGCTCAAGTCGATCTTCTGCTCTTCCGCAACGCGTTGGTAGTATTTTGAAACAGCTTCTGAGCTGGTCTGGTTCGCCATTTCAGTGCTAATGGCCTCCCAAGACTCCTATAGGCTTGTCAGGTCCTGATCAGTCGACTTGGCGAACAGCCGTATTACCTCTAGCATGTCACCCTACATCTAGATTAGCTTCTCTCCAATGGTCGCTTCATGAAAAATGACGTACCATTGGCTCAACCAATTTGACACCGTTGTCTTGCGGGGGGTTGTGTGAAGCCGTGATCATGACACCAACGTATTTGCCGCCCAGCTTTCGCGACCGCAACGCTGCGATAAGACCCACGCGGGTCAAGACGGAATCGAGAACATCACTGCGGTTGTCAGCTGGGGCAATGATACACGGTATACATGTTGTAGTGGTGGCTGTATGGGACGAATGGGAAGCGGGCGTGGTCTGGTAGGCTCGTGTGGGGTGAAGGGGCATTGTACGCTTTTGTTCGGAACTAGCACACATCAATCAGACTGTAGCGCATCATATGTGTGTGATTCAATGACTTACTCCGGCAGTACCATATGTGTACACATGGCCCTCAGGCGGAGGGTGCTTCTGCGCAGCGTCCACGATGGGATTCGACATCGTGGGAGGGAGGAAGCTTGTCAGAGCTGCTTTAGCGTCAAGGTGGTGCAAGAGATGACTGCAGAATTATGTTGCAACTTATGTACGTGAAAACAAGTAAGCAGAGCTGAAGAAACCAAAAGTAAAGTCAGCTCTTCGCAGAAAGCGAGGCCTGATGTGCACATGCAGTTTTGGAGCCCCTCCATGCCACGGGCGCTAGCAAGGATCCTCAAGTTACCGCTTTCCGATGACGTTACACCGGTGCCTGAGCGTGCGCCAAAAATAGGTATTGGATGTTTGCCTCCTCCACGTGCGGGATCCGAACGTGCGGCTTGTTGCCTCGTGTGTCTGCGTATTGTTGTATCAGACCATACCACTTCTGTTGAGCCTGCCGTGGCGATTCGCTCAGGCGGGGCGCAATTGAACTCAGCAGCAACTGACCGCTGCTTGGCCGTGTCCACAACATGCTGCATCGTACCACCTGCAAGATCATCAGTGGAAACGTCACTAGTGCAATGTACATGTTGAAGAACTGAAGCGGCCTCTTTCACAGAGAATTGAACATGTCTTCCATTCAAGGAGGTGGGTAAAAACTGCCTAAAGTCGGAGGAGAGCCTCGAGACAGTAATCGGATACTGATGCTACTGCATGCAAAGAGATACAGGGAGTGATGCAAATGTCTAGTAGCCTGGGGGACCAAGACCAGGGAACCTTCCGCCAAAACCAGCGACAGGAAGACTGTGACCGGGAATGGGGCTACCAATCTCGCCAAGAGCTGGAGGAGGGCCTGTTGCATCAATAAACTTAATGTGTGACAGACGGCCATCACCTAGTTGTTTGTATTCGAGCGAGCCACCGCCATTATTGTGTGTGCCGTCGATGATATCACATGCCTCTTTCAGCTCCTCTTGCGATACAGCAGGCTCGCGAGGATCACGAATCGTGTCTATTTGTTGGTGCACCTCGGATGCATCGACATAGCCGTCCTGCACCGACTGCCTAGGCGCAAGGATCTTACAGACGGAGCAGATCACACGGCGAAGCCAGATGAGACGCGGCTCATTCGGGGCACGTTCGTGAGCACGTGGATTGCTTATCGGAAGAGGGTTGCTGAAGAAGCCAGACGTAGGCGAATTCCCCCAAGGACCTCCAGCGGACGAAAGCTGTTGCGCAGGCGGCGTGCCCCATATACTCGCAGTGTTAACACTACCGAAGCCGTTGTATGATGTAGGCGGGTGTGGCATGGACGCGTCTGGAAAACCGAAGCCGATGGGCATGCTCCTCATCGAGCCGTGCTGCTGAACACTAGAATGGCGATCTGTAAACCCGGGAACATCCTCTTCGTCGTCCAAGAGTGCTTTACTGCCGAGATGGTTTGCGAGATCATCAATGTCTGACTCCGGATGGCGCTTGTGCTCCTCGTGCGGCTTTACACTAGAAGGCCGCTGAATAGGCGCGGGCCGCTGAATCGGCTGTGCGGACGACGCTCCTATCTGAGTCTCAATCTGAGCGAGCCTTTCGAACGACCCCGATCCTTGTCGTGAGTGCTGCTGTGGAATGCCCATGCCGAAAGGAGGCGGCGGATTCGATCCTGGAAACCCTGGCATTGGGCCAAGTCCTGGTGGTCCATCCATGGGGAACCCGCGGTTTCCTGGCATGCCGGGTGGAAACGGGCGGAATTGCTGGGGGCCAGGCTGTGGAGAGAAGAAAGGTACACCCGGACGAGGGCTCATCATGTTGGGGAGCATAGAACCTGGACCTTGATATCCGTTGAGCCCAGGTGGTATGCTACCGATGCCCATACCCAAGCCTGGTGGCCCTTGTAGGCCAGGTGGTGGCCCAAGTGGCGGCATTGGGGATGCAGGCTGACCATGATGAGCGAACCCCGAATGCTGAGCAGACGCGGGCTTTGTCAAGATGGACTTTGGCATCATGTTACTCTGTGCTTGTGAAGAAGGAGACATTGACTTGTTGGTTCCAGGCGCGACTTGCGGAGTCTTCGGCGACGACCCATGTGAGTCCTGCCGCGAAGTTTGACGTGGCCGACTTGGTGTTGGCGCTTTCGGGACAGCTGGCGTAACGTGTGGCGAAGGCATGCCCGTTGACGAAGTTTGCTTCAAAAGCTGAGACGGTAGCGCGGGTGCTACTTGTTGAGAGGGCTTTCGGCCACTAGGCACAGGAAAAGGCACGGCTGCTGCTACTTCTTCCTTGCGCGAGCGATCCTTGTCTGCCTTTGCTCTAACTTCTCGCTCCCTGCGCTGGCTCTCGTCGTGAGCTTTTTTCTCTCGGGCCTCCTTCTCCCTAGCTTCTCGCTCTTCTCGCTCTTGTCGCTTGGCGTCATCCTTTGCTTTCTTCTCCATTGCCTTCTGCTCACGGGCTTTCCTCTCGACTTCCTGTTGTCGCTCACGCTCCTCTTGTTGCCGCTTCTGACGCTCGGTTTCCTTGCGCTGTTTCTCTTCCTCTTGGGCCTTGCGTTCTGCCTCTTTCTTCTTCCGCTGCTCCTCCCGCTTCTTTCGCTGTTCTTCGAGTCGCTTCTCTTCGGCAGCCTTGAATTCTGCCTCTTTGGCAGCAATCTCGGCCTCCTTCTTGGCTTGTGCTTCCGCCTTAGCTTGCCGCTGCTTTTCCTTCTTCTCTTTCCGCTTCTGGGCTTCTTTCGCTCGTTTTGCTTCCTTCAAATCCTTTTTCTCGTCTTCTTCCGCCAATTCCTCGAGTAAACGTTTTTGGCGTTCGGCGGCGACCTTTTCTCGATATGCTTGTAGCACCCGCTGTTCAAACATTCGCGCTGCAAATATTTGGAACATTCGCCGACCCTCCTCCATTCGCTGCTCCTCAGTCATGGCTTCCTAGATTTCATTAGCCCCATAGAGACATCCTAGAACTTATACGCACATCCTCGTCGTCATCATCCTCCTCATAGTCATCGTCCTCGTAGCCGTCCTCGTCGTCTATCTCCTCTTCCTCGTCGTACTCGTCTTGCTGTGGAGGGTGATCGTGAGAACTGTATTGTCGATGCATGTTTGGTTGATGTTGAAACGACGCTTCTTCCTCTCTCTGCATTCGACGCTCAGCCAGCTGCTCCATCATTTCAATGAACTTCTTCCCGTCGTTCTTCAGCAAGTCGTCCGCCACGGTTAAGATGCCACCTATCGCTTTGAATCAGTATAGTCTCCTGCGCATTCAAAAGATATCAGTACCTTTAACCGTGAGACTGCTGCCAAACGTGTGAAAGTCGGCGGCTTCGGGCGGGGGCAGACTACGCTCTTCGGAATCGTATTCGCCATCAGACGATATTTCACTGTTTGAATAGTCCTCCTCCTCCTCATCGCCAGAGTACTCGTCTTCCTCTTCGTCATCATAGTGTCCGGGAGGGTGGGTGGTCATCAGGGGTCGCGGGTGTGGAGCACTGGAAGCATGACCGAAATTAGCATCAGGCAAGAACCAACCGACGTCTTGCTGGTGGTGTGCGTACTGCTCGAGTTCTTCATAGTATGCATCATACAGCACCTCTAGCTCCTCTTCGATTGCGGTGCGCTTCCTCCCGCACACCGAACAGCTGCACGAGTGCTTCTGTTGCTCCTTCATCTTGCGCAAAACAGCCTCCTTCTCGATTTTGACAAGCGACTTGCGATCCTCTTCTCCAAGCGACAGCCAGAACTCGCGAATGCGCTCGCGCTCTTCAATGGTGGTAGTGTTCCATATGTTCTTCGGGTCAGACCCCGCCAGAGAGTGGGCGTGAGTGGATGTGGGGCTATGGCGCGGTGCAACATGCTGCGTGTAGGCATGCGGGGGAGGTGCGGCGACGCCTTTCTTCTTCTTTCGCGGCTTCTTGCTGCCGCTGGGTATTGGCGCATGCGCGTAGCCCTGCTGGTAGTGGCCGTTTGTGCCATATGCATGCTCATAGTGGTCCGCCTCGTCGTCGGAGTAGAAATCAGCCTCATCGTCATATGGCGGCTCGTCTAACTCGGGATCCGCGTAATGTGGTACGGGCTGGCGCGAATGGGAGGCGTTGGCGGGCAGATGCGGGGAGCCTCCCGAGACGCCGTTGCGTAGGGTCGCGGGCGGCGAGGGATCTTGGGCAGCCTTCTTCGCGGCTTCCTTCTCTCGCCGCTTCTGCTTCTTGCGGTTCACGGCGCTCGCAGCGGGCGCATGTGCGGAGCCGTTGGGCGGCATCGGCGCGACAGCGGGGGCCTTGGTGCTCTGGGCCATGAGAGGGCGTTGGGTGTCGGTGGGGGGTCTGGCTGCAAGTGTCAGCCGAGGAGCTGGCCGTGACAGGCGAGTGGCAGGTGGACATATGGCTGTTGGAAGCTAAGGTGGTCGTGCGAGGGAGCAAAAGTAAAGAGGGCACGGTAATTGGAGGGGCGGGGCACGCACTGTTGGGGGGTTGTGGCAGCACACGCTCCGCTCGGGTGCGGCAGAGTCGAGGACGGAGAGGCGGGTCGTGTTGTTTGCTCGCCCGGCTTGTCGTCGCTGGGTCAGTGGTTGAGATGCGTTGCGGAAAGCGGAACGTATCAGCCCTAGCGTCGACCGGCTTGGCGCCTTCCAGAATGGCAGCCGCACAGGCAAGGAAGGCGCAGTCGGTACCCAGCAGCCATCGAGCCCTCGACACCTTCTCCTCCGACACGCGCTACATCGTATTCCACACGCTTGTGCCAGCTTGTGCGTCGCGTGCCCCGACCGTGTCCATTATTAAACCCCTCTCGCCGCCGCTCTCCTGCTCCACCACCTGGACTCTGCGACCTTCATCCTCACTCCCGTCAACCGCCCGCACCAGCCTGCACCACCTCACTGTCCCCCTCCCCACTCTCTGTCGCTTCTGTCTCTGTGGCACCCTTCGTTGGGCGACATTGTTTCACACTGAGGAGCGTTCGTTTGCTGCCGTCCGAGACCAGACCAACCAATTTGCCGCCGCCGACACCGACCCACGCCGCCCATATTGCTTCTCGAGGAGACAGCAAACGCTCAAACGCCACAAACTGTTGCTTCTGTACCACCTCCGCGGTCGGGTGATACCTCGGAAGAGATCCGCAAGCTTCAAACCGCTACAGCGACGACTGTCGTAAGTCACACACCAACCGCGTCTCGTCCAATCGCTGCGGCCCTCGCACGGTAGGGTCAGAATGTCACAACAACAGCAGAATGGCGAGCCTGTTATGCGAAGGTACGTACATGTCTCAGTCACGTCTACACCTTCAATACCCCAGCTCGAACTTCAGTCGCCTGCATTTCGAGCTGGTTACCGTGCTCTGCGACTTGCGCACGTGCACAGCCTGTTCGACCTGCCCGCTCTTTCTGTTTCAATCGCTGGATCTGTGCACCATCTCTTGGGTTCCGGTTTCGTTGAGAACCTTGGGCCAGGATGCGCATCGACGGTTCGAAGCTGTTGCATGACCCTGGTAGGCGTCCGAGCTTGCATTGGCTCATCCTGGTCGGAAGACACTCCGACTAAAAATAGGATAGCCCACTTGCCTCCCCATGTCCACATTGTACGGACTCGCGTGCAGTCCTCTGCATGCTTGGCCGACTTTTGCCCCAAGTCATCTCGCGCTTACTCATCCAATATTGCTAGCCTCATCCCCACCAAAGATTTGACACCAACCACTCGCTGTATGAGGTGCTGATCAGAAATTTACAGGAAGCTAGTAATTATCGGCGACGGTGCTTGCGGCAAGACGAGTCTGCTGAGCGTATTCACGCTGGGCTACTTTCCGACTGTGGGTACCCCTCGGCTGCGCCACGGCACAACTTGCAATGTCACATTCTAATATGCCATAGCGTTACGTTCCCACCGTATTCGAAAACTATGTTACCGACTGCAGAGTAGACGGCAAGTCCGTACAGCTGGCGCTTTGGGATACGGCAGGACAGGAGGACTACGAACGTTTACGCCCACTAGCCTACAGCAAGGCCCACGTTCTCCTCATCGGCTTCTCCGTGGACTCGCCTGACTCTCTTGAAAATGTTAAACACAAGTGGGCCGAGGAGGCTCGCGAACGATGCCAGGGTGTTCCTATTATCCTAGTCGGCCTGAAGAAAGATCTCCGTGACGATCCATTAGCTCAGGAAGAAATGCGGAAGAAGTCTCTCCGCTTCACCACCCCTAAGCAGGGAAGCGACATGAAAGAGATGATTGGTGCGCGGAAATACCTCGAGTGTAGTTCACTGACGGGCGATGGTGTCGACGATGTTTTCGAAGCTGCTACGCGCGCCGCCCTCCTCTCCGTCGACAAGAAGGAGACCAATGGCTGCTGCATCATTCTCTGAGCAGCTCCCTCCCCTTCGCTTTCATTCATCAATGCATTGGGCGGTGTTGTACGGAGTCGTACATTGGGTGTTTGCCGACACTCTTAGGGCGTTTTGAGCGCTTTGTTTGAAAAGTTCCTCGAGGGGTGAGCACGTTACTTCTGGTCTGCCGCTGAAGATATCAAGCATGGGTATGGGGACAAGATTTGTCCGCTTAATCACGATGATGACTTGTCATCCTTCACTCATTACTATCTATATGCATAGTTCTGGCTTGGGACGATGACAATCTGGCTGTTGGCAACGGGTCAGAGCTCAGCAGGGTACAGAGGACGTATATGGAGTGCTAATAGTAACACATATCGCATCTTCAGCACCCAGTATTTCCAAATTCTTTCGTGACTTCTCATTGTATGTTGACATCCCATTTCCTCAACGACACTAATTGTACACCATAACCAAACTTCCACACTCTAATTCCTCGTCCACTCATGATTCCATCCATCCTTGCTCGGAAAATCCGTCTGCACTTTCGCATACTCAATCGGCACACTCCCCCAAACCCCTCTCTTGATCATCGCACTCCTGTACAGTCTACCCACATCCCTGCCCTTCACCCCCAGCGTTCCAGGATCCGCTCCCTGCCCACCAGCCTCCGCTTCACTAACTCGATTGCCGTTGCTGTCCATCAGTCGTAGGTGCTCGCACGCTGCGCGCATGGACATGTATTGCCGCTCGAGTTCGAGAGCTTCTGCGGCGCGGCGCTTACGCAGGAAGAGCATCCATGCGCGGTGAATAGTCCAGTGTCGCAACGAACGGTTGCGGGAGAAATGGAGTGGGCGTGGGGTGAGGGGGTGGTAGAGATGGTAGCGGATCGATGCTGTGGGAGGGGATTAGCGGATGGTTCGTTGTTGTCAGATAGGCGCATTGCCCTTCTGTGGGGGCGCTGGGAAAGTGTGAAGGTGACGTACTAATTCTGGGATCAACGACTGGTCCCTTCTTTTTACGCTTTTGCAGTTGTGCAGTTGACGAGAATGGAGATGTGCTTGCTGGTATTCTTTGCTGTGGGCATTGTGCGTTTCGTTGTAAAGCGGAGGGTATGCGATTTGTTTTCGTGAAGGGTCGGAAGACTGGACGGAATATGGAGAGGTTCATTGCGAGATGTAGTGCGGCGCAATGGCGGTTGGCGATGTGGAAGAGCTGGTGTTGGAGATTTCAACATCGAATTCGACATGATCCTTGTCTTGTGCCAAGATGGCTAGCGCGACGGGGGTCCGACTACTTCGAAGGCTCCTTCAACACCAGCTGCATCTCCACAATCGCTTTCATTGGCGGATCCTCGGACCAACGCCTCGTCCTCGCATAGTCCCTCGTCCTTCTCGTCTTGATCTATGGGGTGGCTCTATCCAATTCAATCTCATCCCTGCGACTGACAACAAGAGACGTGAAAACTATCAACCTAGCGATGGTGTTTCCCACCATTCTTGTGCATTCAGATTTCTCAAGGTCAATCAATTTTTGAGCAGGACATGGTCTCATCCGAGCACCTTGCGTTTCAATGTGGCGAGATCGAAGTAGAGCAACTGACAACTGACTTGAGTATCAACCGATCTACATACTAGCACCTTTCTAGGGAAATTTCTTTCATTAGTGTTCTGTTGCGATTCCTTTGCGATAATGCCTGACACGGCAGAATCATCTTCCGACTTTCAATCTCTCATCGTCGAACAGAAGCTGTCCATTCTTTGGTGTCAACCTACAGGCGCAGACCAAGCATATTTAAATTATGTTCCTTATCAGGTGAGCAAGGGAAGAATAGGAATTGTTCCAGAAAGAATATTATCGTCCCGTCAGAGCATCAATCGCCCGGTTTGTCCTACATTGGAACCCGCTGGTCTCTCTTAATGACGTTTCAGGATGACCTGCGACACCAAATCACCTATCCTCTTCGACCCGCTGTCAAATGAGAACGGTGTCGATCTGTGTGCAAAATTTTTCAATGATGTATGACCCTCACCTACTCGTGTTCATCATGGCCACCAGGTGAAAGAACCATTGCCCTTGTTTACTGTTGGTTGCCGAGCCGACTATGCTACCGGACACGTCTTCACCTCCGCTGATAAAATTTGCAAACCAATACGCCTTTCCTTCCAACTTATTTTGCTATAACGATCCAGCTGCGGCCCGCTTACTGTCATCGCGATGAGCGCGCAGCTACCCACTGCCGACACCTATCAAAGGTACAAGATCGGCACAAAGGCTTTTGTCCAATGGCTGGCCGCCGCGGCGCGATCCACTGGCAAGGTTGAACACATCTTCGCTTGCGGGAACACGCAGAAAGAGGTGCCAGCAACCAGCGGAAGACTGAAGGGCAAAGCCAGAAAGCAGGCTAAACAGGGAAAGAGCGACCTCAACGCGACCGGTTCACATTCGACTGCGCCGAAGTATCAAGTGCCACTCAAGGCTTTCACTCAGCTCGCAAAAGCCGTTGGAGCCGCCCACAATGTACTGGTGCCAAAATCGATGCTCACAATCCTGCACGACGTCATACGTACCCGCAAAGAGTTCCTAAGCTGGTTCACGGCCAACCAAAGCAACAGTGTCAAGACGGGAGATTGCGAGAATGATCGACATCGTCATTTCATCTCTTCCCTGCAGAGGTTCTGCGGCTGCTTGCAGTGAAGGAAACCTCGAGCGCCGACCACCAGTCCGATGAAAAAGATCAGCCTACTGTTCTGACCAACATTTATGAGTGCCTTGAGGTACAGCAGACAGCTGATGTGAACGAACTTTCTACTATCTCTTCTGGCGATGGACCCACGCAGTCCAGTACGACCTATGTGCCTGATGCTCAGAAAGAGATTGAAGATGACGATGGGTCTTTCGCTATCTATTGCTTGCTCAAAGATGCCACGGATATCCGCATTTTAGTCCGTCGCACTTGGCGCGAGTTCAAGCGCGGCGGGCTCACTTTGATTGCCAGCGCTTCGGTCATGAATGCAGCTATTGAAAGTATTCGGCGGTTGAATCTTCAATTCCTCGAACAATATCCTCAGTTCGAGATGCACCAGCATTTGATGATGCATGTCGGCGATAATTGCGATGATACCGATGAAGACAGCGGCGGCCCAGCCCTATACCAGGAAAACGGACAGCAACTGACGGCGGAGGATGTCTTGTGCGTACATACCGCGAGCTTGTTGAAAACTTTCATTGTCCTTCACGAAGGACGACCATGTCACAACGCCCAGGAAGACACCCGCCTTACTGGAGACGAAGTCGTTCTAGTCAAATGTTTAGCCCAGCTCGCAGTACTAGTGGACGCAGCTCACCATGTCGCATTGTTCAACGATCATGTTACCATGGCTATCTACACGATTATGCACGAGGAATCTCTACACACATGGACTGTCTTCGCGGTCCAAATCTTCTGGGACACTTTACGAGAGCTTGAAGCGAAGCCCGAGCTTGGTTTGCACACTCTACAGAAATTTGGAGATTGGATTGAGGCAGGCTATGATGAATACTTCGAATTGAAAGACGCAGATAAAATTGGTTGTTTTCACCGGGGGAATCGCAAGAACATGCTCGAACAGCAAGCAAGCGTGAAAAGATACATAAAGGGGGATTATGTCCAGCGCGCCGTTGATACCACGGAGGACATCATTCACGACCAGTACACATTTAGAAACTATTTTCTCTTGCGAAAGCACCTAGCTTTGTGTGGTCTCATCGCCTAACGTCATGCTATGCAGTTCCACGAGGTCTCCATCGCCGCCGCTGGATCCCAAGGCATGATCACGAGCGCAGCGCACTTGTACAATGCTGCACACCAGTTGGGACTTCTACCATATGATCTCAAATGGCCTGATATGGATCATGTAATTCGGAAGCAGGGTTCAGACTGGATCTTCGTTGGGCAACGGCCAAAGCAGGGTTTGGAATTCAAGACGCAGTTCCATCTCGCCTTTGGTATGGGCATTCATAAGTTTGCGAAAGACTACAACTCGGACCGAGCCAAGATCGACAGTAAGCGTAGCTGGCAAAAGCGTGGGACGAATCGCAAGCTTCGGAACCATGCAAGACAAGTCGAGGTACTCGTCCAGCGCCGAGCCAAAGATGCTAGACAGATGGCCCACACCCGAGCGATAGACGACTCTATGGCTTACGTCGGCGAAATCGTAGCTAACTTCCTGCATGAAGAAGCAGGTTTAGAACGCCAGCTGCAGGCGATGACAAGAATGACCTCTGTTGAGATTCTCCAACAGTACAAGCTTGTGATCCAGGCTGACAACATCGCACTGAAGTTCAACATCATTTCGCTCTATCTTCGATGCATCGCGCTTCTTCAGCACATCCAGAGATACTGTATCAAGCATGCTCCATACGACTATGTCAAAGAACAGTTCGACAGGGACGCGCTGGACATGAACCAAATCCTGCCGCATATCTTTCTCGACCTCGCTGGTATCCCACGCCATCACAAACCCATGTTTCCCAAGGCTGTTGAGTTCTTGCGCGAAACCATTGAGAAGCACGGTAATTGGGAATTGGAACTGGCAAAATCGCGTCTTCTCGATGTCTGGAGCAAGGATCAGAGCAGCAGGGAGGAACACGAGCCGAGCTTTAAGAACCCTCGAGAGGACTCGATCTCTTCCGAGACTCGTGCAATGTTCGGAAATAGCATGATTGTTATTCCTGATGAAAACATGAACTGTCGAATGCTGTTTCGGTATCGTGGATGACGCATCATGTCCCTGCCCAAGGTAGGGCGTGACACAAAGTGTTCCTGGCACCGTTAGTTTCAGGCAAAAAAGTTGAGAGGTCTTGGGCAAGCGAGTTCGAGGTGTCAATGGGTCAATATTAGTCTCGCCTACCGTGAACGTGTTGATCCCCACTGCGGTACAAACGCGGTGTTAAATACCCCGCGTGGAATCGTGTAAAAAAACCCCGCAGAATTCCCCCCAGAAACACCGCAAAGTTGTCTATATTTACACAGTCCATGTAAATATACCTGCTGAACAAGTATATTTACGCGGAGAGCAGGTATATTTACACAGCGAGCAGGTATATTTACACGATAAGCAGGTATATTTACACAATAAGCAGGTATATTTACACAATAAGCAGGTATATTTACACTATAAGCAGGCATATTTACACAGTAGCAATGTAACGTTAGAATCTAGTTTATAATTAGAGCAATTTGTATCCTATCTTTTAGAATAACCTAGCTTGTTAACTAAGAATAGCAATTTTAAAGTTGTTTTCTAAGTTGTATTAAAGTAGAATACCTAAGCCACTCTAACAAGATCTACAATGCAGTCTACTAACACCTATATTATGTTATTATTTTCTTTATCTACTATTTAAGGACGTAGTGTTAATTTACTAGCTGGTTTCACCCTTTAATATCTTGCAATTTCAGCCTAGCTTAACATATTAGCTAGATCCTAGAAAAGTGTTATAACAGTGCCAAAGGACAGAGGCGCTATTGTCTGTTCTAAGTTAGCGTAGAACATTACAAAAGCGTTACTTTGCAACACAAGGTTCTGCAAACGCGCAGAAAATACACTAACCCTTACTCTAGTTAGTAGTATAAGATTCTTGTACATAACAAGGTTGTAGAGCGCTGTCCTTGTATACTAGCAGGCTAGAGAGTTATCTGTCTATCTTAGTTTACGTTGCTATTTAAAATCTATCCTTGCGTTTGTGTAACGTATAAGGCAGTATACTGTAAGCGTTAGATCTTTTTTAGTTACTATTATTAAACTATTTCCTTTAAAGGTTGTGTTGCTCTATTAAGCATGCGTTCTTTGCTCCTAGATTATAGTGCTAATTTCTGCGCTTTAATACTTATATAGCGTTAATGTAGCAAACATCTTTATTATCTGTAAGAACTACTCTAGCAACTATTGTGCATAACTAGCTAAAGAGCTAAAGTCCTAAATATTCTAGCTTAAGTAGAGTAGGTAATAGAATTGTACAGTATATAATAAAAGCAGGTCTAGATTACTTCTATAATATAGACTCTTGTATTTGTGCAAGAATAACTATACGTACATATTAACCTTTGTAATTTCTGCGCTTGTAAAGTCCTGTTAGCTAGTGTAGTAGAGTAGCTAATAGTACTGTAGAAAGTTTGCTGCGTACTGCTTTGGCAGGAAGTAAGCTATAGCAAGAGCGCTATATGTTAGAAAGAATAATTACTATTTATGTATAGTCTAATTAGTAAAGCTACCTGTTGCCCTTAGAGTAGTTCTTATGTAGGTAGGCACTGTTGCACGCAACGCTGTTATGCTGCAGTTAATAAGTACCTAATTAGTGTTTAGTATTACCTATAGATATTTCTTTATATCCTAGCCCTTAGTTTAATACTTTGTGCCTTTCTAAAGGTAAAATATAGATTTTAGTATATTGTAGTTTATAGAGTGCATAGTGTTAATAAGAAAACTCCTTAAGAAATAGAGGGTTAGAATGTTAACTAGGATAGACTAACAGTTAATACCTAGGTCTCTCTTAAGTACCTTAAAGCTCCTCTTAGTCTTGTCTGTTTGCTAGTGCTGCTTAATTTGTTAAATCTGTTCTTACATATCTACGTTAATAGTAGCAGCTGTGTTGTCTATATATAAGTAGAAGTACTTGCTACCTCTGCCTATTGTTCTACTAAACGTATACATACAACAGCTTTGTTTTGCCTTCCTAGAATGTTTTGTACCTATAATATCTGCAATTGCTAGTCTGTCTCTAGTAACTAAGATTAAGTAGGCTTTAAGCGTAAAATCTATGTTTATTGCTCTATTACAAGCATAAACTCCCTAACGTAACTTGTGTAGCTTTGTAATTAATAGGTTAAGCTATATATTAGCATAGTCTTTGTTAAATCCTCTAGGTATAATATAGGTAGTTAACGCGTTTAATGCGTTATCTCTTACTAATAGATATAGGTTAAGAACGTATATTATAACAGGCGTAACGCTTTAGCGTTTCTTTAGGTTCTTAACTGTACTAACAGCGTTAAGCGTAAGACGCATAGCTAATTTGCAATAATCTTAGAAATATCTATATTCTTAGCATTTCTAAAACTAGCTTCTATTAAATATATTAGTGCAAGCTTCTGTGTTAGGCTAGAATAGATTAAATGTTGCCTAGTATACTAATAGCTGCACTAAGCGTGTAGCATAGCTATATTAAAGTTAAAGTTGTAGAATAAGTAGTAAGTATTTAAAAGTGTACCTTAGTTACCTGTTGTTGTTGTATTGCTGCTAGTTACAAACTAAGTATACTAACGCAGTAAGTAGTCTGCTTGTGTACGCTACACATCTATCTATACAGCAGTGTATAGAAATAGGTTAAATAAGGTTGCTAACTAACTTACTAAGTATCTTGTAACCTGTCTGTGTAGGATTACTAATATCTACATTATAATACGTCTTAAGTACTACACAAATTCTTCTTATCTTCTCTCTTAGTGTGCTATAGAAAGCATTAAACATATCTAGATCTTCTATATATATGTTGTCTTTGTCTCTAGTTAAAGTAGTAGGTATTTCTTCTATCTAATTATATATGCCTAGATAGTCTTCTTTATCTACGTTTTTATTAACACTATTCTAATCTAAGAGGCTAAAACTTAGTGTAGGCTCTAGGACAATTGCTCTATTGTCTTAGGTTTGTGCATCTTTATTTAATATCAAAACATCTAACAATCTATTAGTGTTAAAAGAAATGCTATAGCAATAGCAGGCTGTTTTATAGCGCTTTCTTTGTTTAGTTGTAATAAAGTAGGCAGCGCCTCTATACAATAGTAACTAGCATTTACACTACACCTTTTATAAGCTGTGTATTAACATAGTAAAAACGTTTAGATAGTAGACATACTAGTTATCTAACTACGTATGTTAATTGTGTGTGTAAAAGAGTAGTAAGCGCTTGTAGTAAAGTAAAAGATGTATTAAGTAGAGACACGCAAGTCTCTTACTACAAGAGTAGTAACCTTTACAATAGCTAGCTTTCTTATAACGTACAGAACTATAGTTCTGTGTTAATTAAGTCTGCGTGCAGCCTTAGGCTATACGTAGTACTAGTTAACTAACTAATTTAGAATTAGATGCTAGTAGAACTACTACAAACTAGTGTTATAGAATTAACCCTAAAGTTAAACGTATTTTCTTAGGCATTAGCTTATATTTTGTGTAGTAGCAGCTTATAAGCTCCTAATACTAAACTGCAACAAACAGTTAGTTTATTTTAGTTAAAGATACTTATAAATCCTCTAACTACTTCTTCTAAACGTTTACTGTTGCTATATATCTGCTAACTATGTAATATTCCTACTACACCTTCTGCTACACCTACACCTCTAATCTAACCAAAACCTACATATACTATCCTAGGGTATAAATGCAAGCAGACTAGTAATAACTATCCTAACAACACACTTTTGTTCTTAGACCTAGCTATTGTGTTGTCTTATATAGCACAGATTTTCTAACATTTGCCTTTAGATTATTACTATTCTTAGAAGCTATTTTTGTCCTAGGTAGTTAGGGCAGCAGGTCTCTTACAGAAAGATATAACAATTTATTGCTAGAGAATTGCACAGGGCATAGCTGGTTACGCTAGTGCAGATTATATTAAGCGTAATACTATACTCTAATCTCTTATCCTTCTCTTGTTAGGCAGAATCTACGCTGTACAGTACCTAAACTATAACACTTATAATTAAATTGCCTAAATAATTTAGCTTAATACAAGTGCAACTTAGATTAAAGATAACTAAGAAAAAGACATAGCTTTACAGATAACACACGTGTTACAGTAGCAAGATATAGGTATACATTACTTATGCAGTCTAGAAGCTGTGTATTCTGTAGTGTTTAATACGTATTTCTTAATGTTGTTTACTTAGCAGTGCTATAATAATCTTAGGACAGAGATAGTTCTATTAGAGGCTTATAGCTTTTTGTAGCACAACATTTTAAAGCTACAGATAAACTTTTTTGCACAGAAGAAAGAGGCTTGCAAGGCAAAAGATTTGTATAGAGATTCTACTAAAGGCCTTATTTGTAAGGTAGATAAAGGAGGGCTATAATTTGATAGATGCGTACAATCAGCTAGTTTGTGTAGATCTAACACGTTAATAAGTTAACTTAGTTGTATTGCAATTACTATAACTGCAGATACACGCTCCCTTCTATTAGCTAAATTACAACAGTTATAACTTATTGTAATTTCTTGTAATGTATAACGTTATACTAGTTGCTGCATAGCTGCAAATATACGCTTACTTTTACTGTAGTAAGGCAAGGCACTAGCTATCTTAAGCTGCCTGCTTAGTTTCTCTATCTTTTTAACACTAACGCCTACCTTAACGCTAGCTTTGCTACGTATCCCTGTCTTCTCTACAAGTCTATTCTAATTACTATAGGACTTAGCTGTTGCTGCTATCTTAACACTAAAGTTTGCTACATCTGCTAAGTCTTTTCTGCCTGTTGTTAGGCTACGCTAACTACAATAGAGTTTAACAGAAGCGTACTGCTACAGCAACTTAGCTACATCTGCTAAGTCTTTTCTGCCTGTTGTTAGGCTATGCTAACTACTGTAGAGTTTAACAGAAGCGTCCTTCTAAGTACATTAGCTACATCTGCTAAGTCTTTCTTTCCTGTTATTAGACTATGCTAACCACTTAATATTTTGGCTAGGGCGTACTGCTGCAGCACAAGCAGGTTACTTAGCTACATCTACTAAGTCTTTCTTTTCTACTGTTAGACTATACTAACCACTTAATATTTTAACTAGAGTGTACTGCTACAGCACAAGCAGGTTACTAAAGCCGCGCAGTAAAAGCAAGTTACTAAAGCTGCGCAGTAAAAGTAAGTTACTAAAGCTGCGCAGCAAAAGCAAGTTACTAAAGCACTCTCTATAGCACAGTAGATTACTAAAGCCTAGTAACGCCTAGCCAAACGTTTATACAGTCTTCTAGATATCCAAACGCTCTATGTAACAATAGAGAGTAACTTGCTGTCTTAGTACGCAGGTATTAATCTGTCTAACCTAAGTAGTCTAACTAGCTACCTCTATAGTTGCTTTAAATTGTCTTGCGCTTTAGCTTCTGCCTAGTCTTTATTAGAGTGTCTGTACTAAGCCTAGAGCTTGCTAGACACAACCTTATACTATTGTTACTTAGGCTTTAGCCTATTAGGTGCTTGCGCCTAATTGCAACAACTGCTGCCTTAACTTAGCGCGTCTATGTTAAACTAAACACATAATTTGCACCTCTACGTGCTAGTGTAGTAGAAAGTATAAGGTTTAAGTTAATTTCTACTTAATCTTTTAGGTACTGTGTTTATTATTAGTAATTGTGTACAAAGATATAGCGCTAAGAAACACATTTCTTATGCTTAATCTTGTGTGCATATTCTTTTGCTAGCAGAGTTTAGTGTAATGTTGCAAGGGCACTTGCAATACTTGTTACTATTGTTGTTAATAGTAATAGTTATAGTTGCTAGTAGCTGCAGAATAGACTTATAGTTTTTAGTTATAGGTAGGCCTGCCTTATACTAGTTAACCCCTGTCTTGCAAAGCTCTATTGTGTTATTTTAGTCCTAATCCTAAGGCTTTGCCTTGTAATAAGCTGCCTGCAGGTAGGCACGTCCTGCACAACGTGTGTATTCTTTTAATAGGTTTTCTTCTAAGCAGTGCAGTGCAATAGAATTAGTGCTGTTAAAAGTTAATAACTTTATTGTAGACGCTATCTTGTTTAGTTTACTAACATAGCTGTTCTAGTTGTTAGTAATAGGTATAAGTAAGGCTAAGGCTTATACCTAGCTTAAGAGATTTGTAGTTAATAACTAGTGTTACTGTTAGCTTAAGTTCCTGTTAGGCTCTGTTACTTTTTATGTAGTATACTTAAGAGCTAGCCTATCTATTGTTAGAGCTTTACTTTTATAAAACTATAACTCTGCGCAACAGCTTGCAATTACTACACGCCTGCAGTTAGGCACTATGTAGCTACTGTTGCGTTAATCTAGTTATTAATCTGCCTATACAAAGAGGCAGCTAGTGCAGGAATTAGGGTATGCTTAATAGCAATAGACATAAACGCAGGCTTTGTCTAGTTAGTCTTAGCAAATTGTTAGCATTATAGTGTCTAGGTTGCTTCTGCAAGAAAGAATATATCTAGAGTATACCTATTAGCAGCGCTGCCTTAAGCAGCGCGTTAAGAGGCTTTCTAAGTGTTAAGAGTAGTTGTAGGAGGTAGCGTTAGCAACGCGCTTGCGCTAAGGCGTTAGTGTTTTTCTTAAAATACGCGCTAAAATACCTTAGCCTATTACCTATATCTCTGTAAAGGTGCAGCAGATTGTTATTGCGCCTAAGACTACTATAGTCTTAACCTTACTTCTATTATTAGCTTACAGTATCTAGGCTCTAATTCCTAGTCTGCAAATGTAGAAACTTGCGCCTCTACAGCACTAGCCTAACTACAACACTTTCTAGCACAGCACGCTAGCTATTACCTTACTATAATAGCGCATAACAGCGTTAAAACTAAACTCTATATATATAAGTTGCTATGTTAGAAAGTAGTACAATAAGTATTGCAAGTTCTAATATAGTAAAGCCTACATCTACATAACAGGACTTAATACAACTATAACATATCTAGATTACGCCTAGACAATTATTAAAGGCGATAGATTAGAGTGCTAAGAACAGTTATAGCAATTATTTAGAGTAGATAAGAACAAGACAATGTTACTTAGACAATGTTAAACAGTATAGGATTAGTAGTAATAGATAGAGTTATATTTATAGACTACCTCTGTAGCAAGGATATGCTTTGCTGTAGATAACTAAGGCCTAATTGTATCTTAAATACTCTAGCAGTAAAAGATTTGTTCTTCTTTAAAGCTGCTTCTAATTCTACTTGTTTAAAGTCAATATAAGCTTGCAGAAGTTCTATCTTCTCTTTAGTAACCTTAAGGTAGGCTATCTAGTTATTACTCTTACTATTAATTAGAACTTCTAAGATAGTGTATACGTCTAGCGTGTTACTATCCTGTAAGCTAATCTATTGCATATTTAGCAGATAAAACAGAGTTTAAGAGTGTGTTCAAATTAATTACTTACTAAGGCTAGCTAATTAGTTAGCTAGATAGCATATCCTCTAAAGTACTAGGCAACGTCTACAACACTACAACGTTGTTGTTAGCAGAAACTCCTTATTAGAAATAGTAATATAGACAATGCAGTGTGTTAGAAGAGTGTACAGTTACTATTATAACACACCTATATACTAATAGTTAACAGAGGTAGTGCTAATAATAGAGTTAAGGTTAATAACTAGTAATATAAATGTCTTTCGCTGCAAGCGTTTAGAGCACTTATCTACTAGGATTTAGCTATGTTTAATCTCTAAAATATCTACGTACCTGTGTAGACACTAAAGGCTATAGTCTGTTGTAATATAGAGAAGGCATACCTTCTGTAAGGCAGAGAGGTAACTAAAGAGAACTATAAATAAGCTAACAACTAGACAGTAGCTACAATTAAGCCTAGTTAGCCTTGTAAGTCTATGTCTAAACTGTCTTCTACAAGGTTTAGACTAATAAAACTAACATCTGCTTCTAGACTAGAATAACGCCTATCTACTAACAGGCAATAAATAACAACTTAGATATATATATCTAAAGATTTAGCAGTAGCGCCTTGTGTAGAGTCTGCTATTAAACCTAAAACTTGCAATTACATAGCAACAAGCAATAAAAGACAATAATAAAATAATGCAATTAGAAACTACAAGAAACTTGTAACTTATACTGCTATTATTTGAACCTCCTTAATTTAAGCATAGTACCTAAAAGATTACAGAACTACGTAGTTCTTAACAACGTCCAAAATCAAAGGATTTTAAATTACTAGCAGTATACGTAGCTGCCTATACAAGAATTCTAATACCTCTAAATATATACAGGAGTTTCATAAGCAAGAATAGAGAAAGAGCATAGAAGAGATTAATTCGCATAGCGTGTAACATCTAATAGCAACATAGGGAAAGCTGTAAATTTAATAAAATTACTATACTAGACTATACTACAATAAGAGACTACGTAGCACGTAGGTAGCTATAGGCAGCTTAGTATTTTAATAGAGCCTGGCTAATTAAGTAGGCGTTAAGAACTACCTAGTGTAACTAAAAAAAAGCAGCAGCTTAGGCAGAAAAAGGTAAGCGCAAACAGTCTATATACGTAGAAATATATTCTGAAACTAATAGCCTATAAGAAGGCTAAACACGCTGCTACAGAGTTTGTAGACTCTAACAACAACAAGGTACAATTATTACTACTAAACAACTATTACTCTTAAGTATTAAGACTAGAGAAATTACTGTATTGCGTAGGAGGTTGCTAGAGGATGCTATCTATACTAGAGTTCCCTACTAAGCATATTAGAGTATGCGTTAATTGTACAGAAACCCTACATAGCTCTTGTAAACATATAGCAGACAACTTAGACAATGCAGAGCAAGTTAACTATTAGTTTTAGGCATCTTAAACTTTAGATAGAAACTATTAATTATCTAGTTAAAGTTAACACTTTACTTAACTAACTATTCTGCGCTACTAGCAACATTAACATGCTACAATATTAAATAGTATTATAATATACTTAGATGTTAGGAAATATCTAAGCAGACAAAGTACATATAGCGTGCTTAGGCAAAACAAGAAAAGACTATTAAAGAACAAACTACCTTTTGCGCTAAACGCACAAAGACCTGCAGCTTCTATACTACTAACCTATAAAGAGGCAGTTAACAAGAAACTTACTAAGGCAAAAGAACTACTACAGCTTCTTACAAATAAAGAGATCTTAGACCTACAATAACGCAAGGTTACTTAATTGTTACTATCTTAACAATATAGTAAGCCTAGTCTTACGTTATAAGAAAAAGACGTTACACTAGATAAGAGTATACTATATAATCTTACGCTAAACATCTACTGTTGCATTCTTTAGATATGCGAGTTCTAAGACGTAAGGCACGTAATAGATGTATTTCTTACAAAAATATAGCTAAAACAAGGCATATTATAAAATTTTAATGTGCTTTAACTCTTCTTTACTATAGCTAAACAGTACCTAGAGGTAAGGTGTTGTTAGAGTATATACAACAAATTTGCTAAGCTTAATAAAGCAAGAAGGGAAAGGCTGCACTTAAAGACTTAATAGACTATTAGAAACGCAAAAGCAACATACTCTTAGGCAAAAGAGCAATATAGATTTCTACTCTCTAAAGATTATAAGCTTGGTACTAGATACAGTTAAGAGGATATACTCTACCTAAGCTAACAAAGCTATATCCTATTAAGAAAGGCTGCAGCGCTATTAGGCAAAGCAAGTACTAATAGAATGTAACTAGAAGAAGCATCTAACAGGAAAAATAATGTTATAAGCTTGCACAGTTAAAGTTAACACTCTAATAAGAGAAAGGGCAAAGCCTGCGCAATAACTATTTCTTCTAGCTCTTTTAGCTTAGACAAGAATAACTCTAACAAGTAAAATAGACTAGCATAGTAGTATAGTAGTAGTAATGTACATTCTACGTAGCAGTTGCATACAGGATTCTTATCTAAATAATTTAACAAAAAGCAAACTAAGAAGGTGCCTGCGTGCGCACGCTACCTGCTCTACTATATAATCTGCACATTCTACCTTACTTCTTCTATCTATTATTCTTCCTACACTAGAGTAGACAACAAAGGCTGCAATTATAAGCTTGCAAGAAGTGCACTCTCTTAGCAAGCTCTTAATTACATATTCTATCTACTAGCCTACTTACTTAACAACACATTAAGGAAAAGACCTTTAAACAGCAGCAAGAACTTTAACACAAGTAAACAATTCTCTACTTGTTAGAACTTACTACCCCCTTCTTAGTAGCACTGTCCTTACACAAGAAACTAACTAAAGGCACTTTAAGACAACAACTTAAACAGCAGTAAGACATTTAAAGCTAGTAAACAACTCTTATATAATAATTCCTAACTCTAACTTAAGCATCTAGCTCTTTAAGAATCTAACAGCAAACTATACAGCATATTCAAAACTTGCCTTAAGCGTTACGCCTACCTTAATAAGAGTATTAAGAATCTTATTAACACTACTAAAGCTGCAAAGTAACTCCTAAATGTAACAGTAACACGTTTAGCAGTACTAGGTTAGTAAAGAGTTGGCAAGACAACTCTAATAAATACGCTGTTTAATTGCTACCTTTTGGCTATACCTAAAGCGCTAAGGCAATATAGCTTGTACTGCTTTTGTAACTATTATTAGGTAAAGAGGCAATGCTATACACAATACTAAGACTAGTAATATTATTATTTACTTTAATAATAAGGCAAGTATAATAATCTACATCTAAGGATAAGCTAATAACTAGTAGAAGAATTGTAATGCCCTAGAGAACAGGGATAACACTCTTAACTAAAGAAACTTTATAAAAATAGCTTAAACAGCAATGCAGCGCCTTAATTATAAGGTTTCCTACCCTTTTAACGCTCTGCCTACTACAATATATAAACTACTCCTTGTACTACTATTAATGTTCCTCTATTAACTACAACTACTTTCCTCTAGTTTGTTTATTTACGCTAAGATCTAATAACTTACAAGAAATAAGATAGTTCTCTATTTGCAAAGAAGAACAACAAGTTACTGTAAGTTCAATTAATATTAAGATAATATATACAACAACAATTGCTATTGTTAAGTGCAAAGGATTAAAGAAAGTTCTTATATAGGCAAGTAATTTCTATCTTACCTAGTGCCTGCCTACTATATACTTTTTTTTAACCTTTTATACAACTGCTTTTCTCTACCTACTGCATGCTTTTCTTTAACTTCTTGCACAACTACTTTTATCTAGATTGTACCTTTGTAAAGTGCAAAGGATTAAAAAAAGTTCTTATGTAGGCTAGTAATTTCTATCTCAACTAGTACCTGCCTACTATATACTTTTCCTTAACCTCTTGTACAACTGCTTTTATCCAAGTTGTTTATATACACTAGAATTTAATAGCTTGCAGGAACTAAGGTAGACTCTATTAGGCAAAGAAGAGCAACAAAGCACTGCATTTTGTTCTAGTAGCTGTTAGTATAACATTTACAACAACTACCTTTATTAAATGCAATAGATTAAAGAAAGTTCTTATAGTTAAGAAGTAGCTAGGTAATAGAAACTCTAGTATAAACAGCATACAAGTCCTAACAGAGATCTAGTACTTAACTAACAAGAGTGCTTTAATTATATATAGCTATAAAATTATGCAGCATCTTAAGCTCCTTAAGAGCAACTGTCTGCGTAATAGCTACAAGAGTATAGGGCTAATTACAAAACCTAAGCTACTTTACTATAAAAGACGCAAGAGGGATTTAAACCTATATAGCTATAAAGTTACGCAGCGCCTTAAGCTTACACGCGTAATAACTTTTAATAGGCTATAAGTGCTTACAACTTTGTTAACTAATCTTAATTTAATAGTATTCTTAGGCATACATCTAGATCTTATTTCTAGTCTCTTCTACCTAATAGAGAGCAGCAGTTGTTAAGATTACTAAAGACTTAGCAGGCTACAACGCCTGCTACGTCTACTACTTATAACTAAGGCTACCTAGTTATAGTGTATTTACTAACACTGTCTTAAACACAAACCTCTAAGAGTTTTAGTAACAAGCAGTAGGTACTTAGCAAAGCCTATTAACGCAGTTTAACTAATAAGCAACTGCTGCAGTTGTTAACAAAAATGTTTGCTGTTACAAAGAATTAGTTTTAGATAGCTATAAAGGCAACAGGTGTTAGTTTAAACAAATAATTAACTTTACCTTTATATCTCTAATCTGCTAGAAGCTTAGAGCGCTACAGCAAATACTATTATAAAGAACTGCTTGCAGGTTATAATAACAGGTTAAATTAGATTAAAGAAAGATTAATTAGCTTAACTCTAAATATATTTCTAGTTAAAAACCTAATAGCTTTTAAGATTTTGTGCTTAACTACGTTGACATTTACCTACGTCTTATGTAGTAAGCAGCATTAGCAAGTACTATTTGCCTAGCTTAAATAACGTACTGCTTAGGGCGTATAACAGCAGAATTTTTATTAATTTTGCGTAATACATAGTTTATATATATTTTAACAAAACATAAGATAATATACTGTAAGATTAGACAGGCAAAAAAACACCGCAACAGTGTAATATACACTAGAGCCGTGTAAATATCCCCTACGTGCGGTGTAAAGGAGTGAATTTACACGATACTGCGGTGTATATTAACACCGCGCTGGGTATTTAACACCGCATTTGTACCCCAGTGCCCATTCTGAGATACGGTCTATGAATGCCTCGCAGAATAGGTAGCGCATCTTCTTAAGAACTCTTTAGAGCTGAGCATAGCTAGCTATGCAATAGAAAGTTAAAATCACAAGTTAGTTGTTCTTTTTTCGCGCGGGTGACTCCGGGGATACTACTGTGTAGCACATGCAAAACTTGCCGTGCGCACTGTATCGAGTCTACTCGCATTTTGCCTTGAGGCATTTTGACCAGCTATCAAGTTTCAGACCTGAACTATTACTAAAGACGCCGAGTAAAGCAGTAAGTAGTAACTTTCTCTTACTACCATTCCCCTCTCAACATCTCCATCCATCCCCTCTCTCCCCTCCACTAGTAACCCCCTTCCTCTCCCCTCCACTAGTAACCCCCTTCCTCTCCCCTCCACTAGTAACCCCCTTCCTCCCCCCTCGCCAGATCCATCTCCAACCCCTCCCAGATACCCACATCAAACCCACTTCTCAACTTCTCCCGCCTCACCACATCCCCCACCCCTTCAAAAAAAAAACACGCACACTCCCCACCTTATACCGCCACACCAATCTCCAAACAAAGCAACAAGACGCGATTTTCTTTTTGAAACTTGAAAAAAAAAAAGAGTACGCGCCCAAGCCTAGCAGCAAAGCAGTCTACACCCCCCCCCCCTTGCTATATCCCAACTTCGCAGCTTGCAGCTTCGACGCGCTGCGTCTCGATGCGCCCGCAGCGCAAGAGGCGCGGGAAAGCTAGGATGCGGATTGTACACACAAAAGTGTGTTTGGGGGAAATTTTTGCGCAGCAGCAGCAGCAGCAGGAGAGTGAGAAGTTATTTCTCGGCACGCAGCAGCCGGATTCTCCGGGCGTAGGAAGCGCGCGAATCCGAAGAAAGAAGGGGTGGAAAAAGGGCGTTGTAGACGCGCAAGGGGCGAGGTTAGGTTGGGTGAGTGAGCGTGAGTGTATGGATTCCTTTTTTTCCTGTTTGGGGGGTACGCTGTGCCTCGAGGGAGGGCTTTTTTTCTCTCCTGCGTCTTGCGCTTGGCGCCCCGACTTTTGTGCGTTCCTGTGTCTTGGCTCCGACACGCTTGTTTGGTTGTCTGTTCTTAAAGATGCGTTGCTGGGTGGAATGGCTTGTTCGAATAGGTCCTGATATATTTGTGCTTGTTTGAAGTCCAAATCAAGCAGACATGTCGTCCCATCGTGTATGTGTATCAAATTGCACGCTGAGTCCTGCCAATATTCATAGTGTATGTGCTGCAGCCGCGTACCCAAGCCACGAGTCGACGTATGTGTGAGTACTATCTCCTCAGACACAGGCATTAGGACCGGTATTGGCGTTCAGTAAATGGGTTGAGTAAACGGGGGAGGGGAAGGGAACAAAGGTGCAACAACGACGAGATGTAGCCAGAAAGCAAAGTGAGGTCAGGGAAAAAATTCATCGTTAATCGCTCTATGCAAATCCCCAAGTCAAAAAAAAAGAAGAGAACAGGGAGGGGTGTGGCTCGTCTGACGAGACCGACAAGCAAGTATAAATAATACAACCAACCAAAACGCCCGCTGCTTTTGCAGCATGTGCCAGTGGGGAACGAAAGGACAATGGTTATCAAAAATGAGTAGACACAGACAGGCTCAGAGAAGAAGAATGTGTGGGTTTTGGATGCCATGTGTCGTTAATGACACCAAACGTCCTACTCTTAACCCCATCTTTCCATAACCCATTCTCTACAACCAACACCGCGCCCTCGCGCCCGAAGCTATAGCCACCATTGTGTTCGCGACCACATAAGCAACCGGCTCACAACACCTACCGGGCCTTCTTGATCTCAATAGCCCATCCCTCGATGCCCTCGCCCTTGCTTCCTACAGGGATTCCCAGATCTTTATTCTCCATGCCCTTGGTATCCTTCAGAAAATCGTGTCCAGCCATTCCACCGGCATTGGCGCGATCTGCTGGCATGAGCTCCAGCATGGGGAGCAAAAATGTTCCGATGCTCTTGCTTTCGTCAATAGAGAAATGGTACTTCTCACGGAGGACGTCTGGAAGCGCCCAGTGTCGTAACCGGTGAATGTTGCGGAGTTCGCCTTTGCGGTTGAAAATTTCTTGCGACCATTTGCCGGAAATGCACAACTGTTTAGGGAAGGTGCCGAGTAGTTCTATAATCTGGGCGATGTGGTCGTCGTCTTTGCCGTACTTTGTGCCTGACTGTGGGTCAAAAAGGTAGTCACCTGTGATGAGCTCAAAAGTCTGCCACCGTGTTAGCGCATGCTTCAGAATCAAGATGATTGTAATCTACCATTGCAGCCATACTCCATACGTCAGTACTGGCACCCCACTTGCTCCCGAGTATGACTTCTGGAGAACGGTACTGTCTAGTCTGGATGTCGTTTGTGAAGTGGTGTCCGACCCAACAAGCGTTACCCAGATCCGCAATCTTGACTGAGATGGTTTCAAATGCAGCCTCGGCTGCTTGTTCAAGATCTGTTTTGGACGAAGTGCTGCTGCCCTTGTCGAGGCTGATGCCGGACACTTCCTTGGTGAGGAGGTCGCTGGTCAATGTCAGTATGACGTTGATTTAGGAGAAATTGTGACTTACGCAGTCTTCTCTCGTTGTTTCTGTACGTCTTCCTCGTTGCCGGACGACTTGATGCCGAGTCGCTCTGCCATGGAGAGAGTGGATGCAGATGATGAAGTTGCTAGAGCACCACTCATTACCATCCCGTCTGGAGAAACAGGGTGACTCGGAACGGTGGTAGGGGACTCTTTACCTGTGTTTTCGTTGACGACCTTGTTGAGACTCTGTGGGCCACCCATGCCTGGGAAATGGGCGAGATCTGCTTGGTTGAAGCTCGCGTTCAACGGGCTGGGGAGCGGCTGGCTGCCGGTGATCAGTGTCCGCCGTCGCCGGCGGCCGTTCCTGTTGCTGTCGTCGCTGTCCTTCTTCCTCGGGTCTTCCTTGACATAGGTTTTGACAATCTGCTCGACGTCGCCAATCTCGATGAGGACGTTTTCGGGCTTGAGGTCGGTGTGGATGATGCCGCACTCCCGGTGGAGGTAGTCGAGGCCGAGCAGGACTTGTTTTGTGATTTGCTTGACCAGCGGCATGGGGATGCCGCGGTGGTTCCAGCGCTTGATCAGGCCGAGCAGGTTCTCGCCCAGCACCTCGAAGACCATGCACACGTGCACGCCATTGGGGCCCTTGTGGTTGAACGAGTCGAGCAGGCTGACGACGTGGGCGCGGCCGGGGTGGTCTTTGTTGGCGTCGACGACCTTTTTGAGCAGCTTGATCTCGTCGAGGGCCGTCTCGGTGTAGTGGGCGGCGGAGCGCACGACCTTGAGGGCGACGTGCTTGGCGGTGGAGTTGTCGCGCGACAGCCAGACGGTGGAGAAGTGGCCCCAGCCGAGCTTGCGCACGATGGTGTACTTGCCGTCCTTGTAGTCCTCGCCGACCTGGACGGGGTGGTAGCCGCCTTTGCAGTAGTCCTCCGAGTCCTCTTCGTCGGCCGTGTTGTCCGCCTCGTCGGCCGACGACGACGACGAGTCGGGCGAGTGGCTCAGCGGGCCGCCGTGCATTTTGTGCTTGTCTTGCACGCTGCGGGGTCGCCGTCAGTAGCCATCGCGACGCACGGGGCGGGCAGGCTGTGGGGGGCAGGGACACGGGGGGGGGCGCACGTACTTGTAGTGAAAGGAGCCCGTCGCGGCGGGCGATGCATTCGGGCTGGCCTGCTGCTCCGCCGTGATGATGGGCTTCAGGTCCTGGCCCTTCCGGCGCTTCTTGCCGGCGCTGCCGTTGGCGGCCTGCGCGACCTGCTTGGCCTTGTTGATGGCGGCCTTTTTGATGTCGGTGCCATTCATGGTGCGCTTCCCCGCCAGGCGCTGGGCTGTGAGTGGGACGGCGCCTCGAGGCTCGGGGGAGGGGGGGGAGGGGGGAGGGGGGAGGAGGGGCGGTCGGCGGTGGGCGGTCGGGCGCTGCCGGGGCTCGTCGTGTGGGCGGTCGGGCGCTGCGGTCGCGGCCAGCTGGGCTCGTCGACGGGGGACGGCGGCGGGTCAGAAAGGTGCTGGCCGTGGGTGCTCTGCGCGGCGATTTCTTCAATTGCTGGTCCGTCGATCGCCTTGCGTTAGCGCTCCCCTCTGCTGGCGGCGTCGGCGCTCTGATTGGTGCAGCCGCCCGTGGTGATGGCACAGAAGCGATGCCCTCAGACGTGACGGCGCTGGGGTTTGGCCGTCTGCGGCTGTCGGACGGGAGGCGCACGGCTCGAGCACCGTCGGTCGCACACGGGAGAATGCCATGACCTTGATTCCGCACCGAGCGGTAAGAAAAGGTCGGATGACGTCGCCGGCTCTCGAGTCACACATGCCCAGCACAACGACACAGGTACGTGCAATCACCTGGTTCATGTCTAAGCATACATACTGTACACCCCCAACTCCAGTCGCTATGCAAATACCAAAAGCATCCCCGCTCATTTCGCCGAAACCGCCGCCATCCACTTCTGCTCATCCTTCTTGTCAAAGTGCAGCAGCATGCCCAGCACGGGGATCAGCTGCTGCTGGTATTTCCGGTCACGTTGCTCGAGAAACTGTAGCAGCACATTCTTGAGGTACACGTAATCAATGCTGTCCGTCGTCGCTTGTGATGACGCCGTGCCGGGCCTGGGCGTCGGAGAGGCAAGTCGCGATCGCGAGGACTCGATCGATGTCCTCGAAGACTGCGCATTCGAGTCAGGCCCTCGCGCTTTCACACTTCGAAGCTCCTCCGACAACATCTGCAGCCGTCAGCATGAACCCCCGCCGACAGGAACACGCAACATACCTTGCTCGACTTCTGAAGCTTCTCTAGTCTGCTTTGAGTCTCGTCGAATGCCCGTCGCAGATCGCCCTTCTCCTTCTCCAGTTCGCCGGCTTGTTTCTCGCTCTCGTCCAAGGCGTCACGAAGCTGGCCCATCGCAGCCCTGGCTTCGGAAGCTTCCTCGGCAGCTTGCGCAGCACGCTTCTCACATTCTTCCTTCTGTTTCCGGAGCTCCTTCTCCGCCGATGCGACATCATCTTTGTCCTCTACAGCACGGGCCATTGCGCGCTCAGCGTCGCGAACCTTCTGCTTCAGCTCTTCGAGCTCTCTGGCACGACGTCGGCCGAAGTGGCTGGCCTGCTCTTCCGCGCGTTCTCGCTCTTCCACAGCGAGATCCAGTCGTTCTTGCATCTCGCGCACTCTTGCGTCAGCTCTGCCCTGCGCATCGGCAAGTAACCTCCGTATAGTCTCTGCTTCGCGGCCACGCTCACTGAGGAGTCGATGGGCGTCAGCAAGCTCCTCTTCAAGGCTTTCGCTTCTAGCACGAATCTCCTTGACTTGGGTGCCCATCTCTTGAGTCTGATCCTGCATGCTGTTCATCAGATCTTGTGCGCTCACATACTGCGCCGACTTGAGTTGCAAATCATCTCTTAGGCTACCGGCCTCGCGCCTGAGCTTGGCGACTTCCTCCTCTAAATCACGCAGAGTGTTGCGCGACCTCTTGACCTCGTCTTGCGCCTTTTTCAAATCCTCCCTCAGCTTGTCGCGATTTTCCATGGTGTCCTTACGCTCGTTCTCACATGTCTGCAGATCTCGCTGGATTTTTCTATTGGTTTCCTCGAGTGCGAGTCTCTGCGTAGTTTCTTGCTTGATCTTCTCGTTCAACTTCTTCATGTCCCCCTCCTTATCGGTGACCTGGGCTCGGTAGGATGCAACTTCAGACTTTAAATCCTTCTCGCGACCTTCTAGTCGTCCAACTTCGGCAGACTTTGTCGCCAGCTCGGCCTTTGTAACGCGTAGCTCTGCTACCTCCTTGCGCAAGGAGGTCAATTCAGGCTGAGCCTTCTGCAGTACCTCTCGCATGTCAGTGAGATCTTTAAAGCGCGACGCGGCAAGCTTCTCTGCTACCGATAGATCAGTCTGCATCGAATCTGCTCTAGCCTTGAGGTGCTCAAATTCGGCTGTCAGTGTCTTCTTCTCCTGCTCAGAGGTTTCTTGTGAGGCCTTGCCGGTCTTGAGGTCTGCTATCTCTTTTTCGAGCTTGGCCAAGCTCTCCTGTAGCGCAGACTTCTCGGCTTGCAGCTGCTTAACGTTGTCCTTGGCCTCGGTGTGCTCGGAGCCAAAGTCGAGTAGGTCTTGCTTCAAGGTTTCAATTTCCTCTTGCAGATCATCTTGGTCCTTCATTCTCTTCTTCAGACCATCAAGGCTTGACGCTTTCTCCGCAACTTCGCCTTCCAGTCTTGCAATTTCCGCAGCTTTCTCCTCGAGATCTGTCCTGAGCTCGGCAACAGTCCTCTGAGCATCTTCTAGTTGAGAGGGAGAAAATTCTGCATCCCTAGAGCTGAGCAACCCACTTGCATCTCCCGCCTCACTGGGAGGTGCCGAGAGGCTTGCTTCGGTCGTCTTTCCGCCCTTCTTCTTCTTGTTCTTTCTCTTCGACGAAGTCGTTTGAGTCGCTGGTGAGGGGTTTGGCGCAACAGTCGGTGCGGGCTGTGGAGAGGTCTTTTCTTTGCTCTGCTGCTGTACCTTGCTCTCTGCATCCTTCTGAGCTTGTGCGAGCTTTGCCAAGGCCTCGCCTCGCTTTGCCTCCGTCTCTTTGAGCTGATTGCGAACGTTGCTGAGCAGCCCATTCAGTGTGTCGCCTCGCTTCTCAGCCTTCGCATGAGCCTCGCGCAATTGCGCCAAATCAGTTTCCACCCTCTCGACTTGACTACGTAACTCGTGCACCTGATCTTCGTTGACAAGCTTCTCACCCTTGACGGCATGTAACTCCTGCAGATCCTTCGTAGCCGTCTCGAGCTTCTGCTCAAGCTCAGATATAGTCTTTTGGCTTGCCGTGTGGTCGTCCTTGTGTTTTGTCAGATCATTTTCGGCAGTCTCCAGCCTCGCTTTAAGATCGACTATATTGCTGGTGAGCTCTTTCTCTCTGTTATTGGCGTCTTGTTGTAGTCGTTTGTGTGTGTCTCTGAACGTGTTCAAATCATTAGAAGTGGTTTCGAGGTTCTTCATAAAGGACTCCGCGGATTCTTGCGCCACAGACAATTCGCCCTTCAAGGATTTGTTTTCTTCTTTGAGCTTGCTAACCGTGACCTCGCTTTCTTGTAGCTGCGATTGCAGGCGCGGGAGCTCGCTATCGTAGGAAAAGAACTCCTCATTGCCCTCCGTCGCCTCGGTCTGCTTAGATGTCTTGGACGTCAAAGAAGGCGCAATTGAGTTGGACGTGGTAGTTATGACATCCTTCTCGACTTCTTCCGAGATGGATGACGGCCTAGCCTTCAGTGCTTCAACCTCTTCCGAAGACTCCTTCGCGCGCCTTTCTGCAGCCTCCAATTTCTTGTTGATGTCATCCCGCTCCTTGGAGACTCGCTTGAGCTCCTCCATAAGCATGTCACTTTTTACGTTTAGTTGTCCGAGGTATTCGACGAACGCGGCAGTGTCGCTGATGGAGATCAGAGGGGTGTATTCGCGGAGGGAGCTCTCAAAAGTGTCGATTGCGCTAATGCGGGCGTGTGCGATGCGGTACGACCGGAGGAGCTCTAGAGAGGAAATCAGTGTTGCATTCCCGTTGAAGCCACGTTCACTTGCCAGTGTACTTGGGCTCAAGTTTGTCTAGCTTGCGCAAACGCTGTTGCACCTCTGGTGGTATCTTGGACGCCGTGTCTGGCTTTTCGTCGGATTCGGCCTCCTTGCCGTCATCTTTCTTCTCGCTGCTATCCTCATCTGCGCCTTCCACGGGGGGTACTTTCCCCTTCGGTCGCAGGGTTCCTGCTCCACTGGGCTGCTCATCTTCGTCCCCTATGACAAACTCGGGGTCAAACTCTGAGGGATCGGGGCCCTTGCCGGTCGGCGCAGCCTTGTTTGTGTCTCCATCTCTTGACCTCGCTGGCCGTTTCGAGGGAGAGAGATTGCGTGAGCTAGAGCGTCTCGGTATGGAACTGGATCGCGAGGGCGTTGACTGTGGGGTGGTTTGCTTTGCCTGCTCTTCCGCGATTCGAGCATCGATGGCACCCCGAATGCGCTATGGGGTTCAATTCAGTATCTGCTAGGTAAGGGTGACAAGATGGAGAATACCTGGAATTGTTGAAACATGATGCAGAATCAAAGGCTACTAGAGAAAGATAGAAGAATGAAACATGGACAGTGGTCAAATGGACATGCTCGCAATGCACACCTGTAGCCACGAACATCCAGAGTCCAGACGCTATTTCGAGCTAGAACGGGTCTAGGCAGGGGTGGGGACTCGGCTGGGCAACGCTAGCTTAGGACGCCAGAAATTGTCTGCGCATTCACCACCCGTACACGACACAATGGCGGCCAATGTCGAGATCTCACTGCCACTGCCAGTCCTGCCGGGAGGCTGGGCTGGCGAGAAGGACTTCAAGTCTGTCGGCCAGCTAAGTCCTGCCAACGACCGCAACATCGAGCCTGTTGGCCCGCACTTCCTGGCTTATGCCCGCAGAGTACGTCACTCGCCGACGAAGATTCAAGACCTCTACTGATATGCTCTTTTCCAGAAGCGGCATAAGCGCACGTTCTCCGAGGATGAGCGCATCCAGGCCCAAGCCAACGTCAAGAAGGTCGAGGACGAGGACCCGGACGATATTGACGAGCCCGAAGACCCTGTCATGTTGCAGCGCGAGGCCAAGGACTGGAAGGTGAGACACGTTGGAATCTCTCCTCGAACCCACAAACTAACAATCTCTCAGTCGCAAGATCACTACGCTGTTCTTGGCATAACTCGTCTGCGATACCGTGCCACCGAGGACCAGATCAAACGCGCCCACCGCAGGAAAGTGCTCAAACATCACCCTGATAAGAAGGCCGCTGCTGGTGGTGACGAAGGGGACCAGTTTTTCAAGTGCATCCAGAAAGCCACCGAAGTCCTGTCCGACCCCGTCAGGAGGAGGCAGTTCGACTCTGTTGACGAAGGCGCCGAGGTCGAGCCACCCACGAAGAAGCAGACGCAGAAGGGCAACTTCTACAAGCTTTGGGGCAAAGTGTTTGAGGCTGAGGGTCGTTTCTCCACCAACCAGCCCGTGCCCAAGCTCGGTAACGCGAAGAGCTCCAAGGAGGAGGTCGAGAACTTCTACAACTTTTGGTACAATTTCGACAGCTGGCGAACCTTTGAGTACCTCGACGAGGATGTTCCTGATGACAATGAGAACCGCGACCAAAAGCGCCACGTCGAACGCAAGAACCAGGCAGCCCGCCGTAAGAAGAAGACAGAGGACACCGCCCGCTTGAGGAAGCTTGTTGACGACGCGCTCGCCCTTGACGAGCGCATCAAGTTGTTCCGCCAGGAAGCCAACGCCTCGAAGAACAAGAAGCGGTTGGAGAAGGAGGCCGAAGAGAAGCGTCTTGTCGAGGAGGCCGCAAAGAAGAAGGAAGAGGAGGCCAGGCTACAAGCCGAGAGAGAAGCGGTTGAGAAGGCACAGAAGGCCGAAGGCAAGAAGGCGAAAGAGGCTGCCAAGAATGCTGCGAAGAAGAACAAACGTGTCGTCCGCGGTGCTGTCAAGGACGCCAATTACTTCCACCCTGGCGGAGATGCTCCTGCGGCTCAGATTGACAGCGCTTTGAATGACACTGATCTCATTATCGCCAAGATCGACAACGAAGAGCTCGCCGCGTTGACGAGCAAGCTCAACAACGAGAAGGACGCTAGCAAGATCAAGCAGATCTTCCAGGACGAGGCTCAACGATTGATTGGCGCTGGCAAGCTTTCACAAGCTGAGGTCAAGTCTCTGGCTTAACGATGTGATTATTTGGCATCACTGGCCTTTCAATAGACATCTAGACCGACATGAAGGCGATGATGGATTCACTTGTGTTTTTCGCATCTTCTCCGTAACCTGATCTTGTTTGTTGCCGGTGACTTGTCCGGCCGACCAAGGTAAGCTTCACGTGTCATGCATGGCTGTAGCGCCCCGCCAGCTGCCAGCGTCTGATGTGACGTCCGCTGGGGCGGCGCAGGGTGCGTCCAAACATCAATGTCTTTAGTTTGAAAGCAGCCAAGCCTGCGCGCTTTCCAGTCGGGAGCGGGCAGTGCCTTTGGCCTCACTTCTACTCTCCTCGAGAGCATCTCGTTGACCTGACATCACCCTCATACTCTTCCCCGTCCACTTCTTCGCAACCGTGATCATCGTGGTTGCCCGCAGCCCCGCCCGCAGTGGTTCCCCCGCGCCAAGCTTGAGCCCACGACGCACGACAGCATTCGTTGCCTGCAAGAGCCCACGTTGCCAACAAGTTTGCGGCCATCGGACCTCTCTGACACTCACGGACCTGTGATTGGGCTCTCTAGAAGGCCTCGAGCCCCCGTGCCCCCGACATACTCACGATACCGCAATGAGCGCATCCCCCACGTCAAAGCACGCACGAAATGCATCACCAGCCGTCCGCAAGACGTCTGCGGGCAGTGCAGTGAGCCCTCTGCAGCTGCAGGTCAGCGGACAGCTCGGTCTCGACGAACCACGGCGACCGTCCATACAGTTTCTAGCACATCGAAATGCGTCTTTACCTAGAGGCAGCCCGAAGCCGCGCCAACGGCGGCGCCTGTCGTCACCACCACCTCCTCCGTAAGTATTGGCTCTTGTAATCAGTACCTTGCCGCCATCCTCGACCTGTTTCCCGCTTGTTCTACCCCAACATATGGCAGACAAGCATGGCCAAGTATGCTTTACAGGTCGTGGGTGGCTCTCGGAAGGAGCAATAGGCTTGGTCGCCTTCTCATGTTCCCTGCTGTTGCCCTTTCAATTTTTTGGCTAACTTGTGCATAGCGTCTTCCAACCCCGCGTGTCGTTCGATACTTTTGACAAGCCTGCCGACTTCATCGAAGAGAGTTCGTTCACACTCATAGCGAAGCACAAGGATTACGAGTACACGAAGCGTTCGCGGACCTTCTTGTGTGGTTTTGACGAGAACGAGTACTCGGTGTATGCCCTGCAGTGGCTTATCAATGAGCTTGTTGATGATGGCGACGAGATTGTATGCCTGCGAGTGGTGGAGAAAGAAGACGCAATTGCTGGCGACCGCAGCGTCGAAACTGGGCGCTACCGCACAGAAGCAGAGTCCACCATGAGAGATATACAAGCTCGCAACCATGACAACAAGGCCATCAATCTGATCTTGGAGTTCTCGATTGGCAAAGTCAACAAGGTCATCGATGATATGGTGAGCTCGTCATTCACCATTATTCACGTATTGTCAACTAACACTTTCCCAAGATCAACCTATATGAGCCAGCTATCCTGGTGGTAGGCACAAGAGGTAAAAGTTTGGGCGGATTCCAAGGCCTGCTACCTGGAAGTGTTTCTAAATACTGTTTGCAACACTCTCCAGTGCCTGTAATCGTTGTTCGCCCTACCTCGAAACGAGACAAAGCTAGAAGCAAGCGGGCGAATGATCCTGACAGACAAGGCTACCGTGACATTCTCGCGAAGAGTGAAAGCCTTATCGATGTCAATAGTCCTCGTAATAGCTTTTTTGCAAACGACGATGAAGCCTTGGCACTGGCGGCAGCAGCTACCACGAAACCGGCAGCGGATAACGACGGCGCTCATCCACTGGCACAAGTTGCTCATGCGGAAAGTAGCGACGACGACGAACAGGACACCAATGCTCGGCTCGACGATCCTCGCAGTCCGGGTGTAATGATGAAGAGTCCACATTTACAAAATCTCGATAGCCCCGAGTTTAGCGACGACCCCAGCAGCGGCGAGGAGGAGGATGAAGGAGGCTTCTCGACCAAACCACCAGGTTCAGCAGCAAATCAAGTCGCCCAAGAACGCGGGGGTCTAAATTTTGACTTCGATGAAGGAATCAGTCCTGGAACGCAAACTGAAGCTGATCCGCTCACATCAGCAACGGCCAGCATTACCATAACTGACCCAGACGATCCGAGTCGGGTACACAAGACGTCCGAAGAAACCTAGCACCTATCGGCACGGTTTCATAAGCCCTGTCGCGGATGAGCCTAGACTGGAATATACACTTTGGCGGAGCTTCAATCCCATGTGTGAGGAGTCACGCAAGCACCTATAGCGTTATCGCCCAAAGTCATATATGCTAAAAAAGGCGGTACGTGACTTCCATTAGAGTCACGCGGGTATGCGAGGAGCAATTCGGCTCAAGTGACAGGGCTGGCATGCAGATGTGGAAACGCTAGGTGCAGCGCTTGATGAATCCAAGCAGAGTTTGGTTGCGTCTTCGCACGGGATACCCTTTACATGTTTATTGCAGGTTGGATTAGTAGCGATTGCTAGCCAGCCACCCAGCGTCAGTAAGACCTGCACTTGTGTACATCCTGGTCCTGATCGGCGTGATGACGTTTGGCAACCGCGCTTGGCGAAGGCTGCGAAACGGTCTGTACCTGCGCATGCCTCCCTTCTTTCGATAGCTCACGATTGCTTCTGTGCGACACCCCTCCAATGCGCCAACGTGTTATCTGCCCGATGGATGCACCACCACTTGCTGTAATCAGAAAGAAGAGTTAGCGACAGACTGCCTCGTAAATACCGCCCCAAAAGCTGCAACCAGCCCTATGCTACCGCCTCTGCGAGACGACTGCGATGAGTGCGTCCCCGAATACATGGCTCGCAGGAGTCCGATGAAGACGATTGTCTCATCACTCCCGTTCCTGCTCACCTTCCTCTTTGTCGCCGTCGCTGTATCGCAGAAGCTGTTCCCACTGCTATCCGGCCACGACCGCAAAGCGCACCATGACACCGCGCATCTACCAGCTGTCGCAACCCGTGCAAAGTCGTCCCTGTTCAAGACCCTGCAGCCCAGCATTCGCTGCCTGGCAAGCATCATATTCTCTACGAATATTGCCCTTTCCGCTGTGCTTGCCGAGCTCATCTTCTGCGAAATTGCCAACACTGCGAATCCCGCCACTCGGAACCTGGCCCTACGACTTACACTTCCCTTGCTCCTATTCCTCCTCATCGTTGCGACGCCAGCACTCGAAATACACTCGGCCGTTTCCAAGACTGGGTTGCATGGAGGACAAAACGGACAACGGAGGATAGCTTGGCTGCTGGAGTTTTGTGGACTCGCAGCATGGCTAGGAGCGTTCTGGTATCTGGGAAAGGGCCTCTTGGGATCGTACTTGCACGAGGAATCGTATTTGCACGAGCATACTTTCAGTGAAGGTTGCTTGGAAAGAATTGGCATCATTGGCATCAGCCTGATGGCTTCGCTGGCTGGTTTCGCAGCTATTTCTTCGCTATGGCAGACGTTTGGAGCCAAATATCGCCCAGTATGTCAAGCCTGAAATTATGGGATCGTTTCGTCAAAGCGTAGAAGCTGACTAAAACAGGTAACGGAGTCTGACATTGCTCGAAAGCAGGCAGGTATTCAGGCCTCCAACGACATGCTCCTCACCAAAGAGAGCCGTCTCCGGGCCATCGAACGCAAGCTTTCCGATAACCCACAAGCAGGATTCATGAGCCGCGTAGTCGGCTCAGTTCGCGGGAATCCTGATACGCTGGAGCGAAGCACACTACAGCTAGAGATCCAAGGTCTCGAGACCATGCGACATACTCTGCAAAATTCACTGTCTGTGCTTCAAAGTAGGCGCCATAGCCAGCTTCGTTCACATACCACTTTGGGACGCGTCGTGAATCTGGTCTCATATGTTTTTGCGATATATTGCGCGTACCGCATCTCGGCGACCACAGTCACAACTCTCCGTCGCTTCTCCTCTCCCAATACCAGTTTCTCCAATAGCGACCCTATCAACAACTTCCTCGCTCTGCTAGCGAAGCACTGGGACCCGACAATTGATCGTGTAGCGTGGAGCCGCACAATCTCGTTCTTATTGTCCGGCGTCATGCTGCTTTTGTCTTTCAACAGCGTTCTACAGACCTTCTTCTTCTTCGCGCGGGTCGTTCCAGGATTGCTGAACCACACCAAGACCAATTTTGCCCTCATCATCTCGCAGATCGCAGCAACCTACGTCATTAGTTCTGCCCTGCTGTTGAGGAGTAATCTTCCTCCAGAGATGAAGAGCAAGATCGGTGATGCCTTGGGCGCACCATTGGAGCCAGCCTTCACGGAGAAGTGGTTCGAGGGATGGTTCCTGATGGCTAGCGCGGCTACGGTGGCAGGTCTTTGGATTGGCAGAAGGCTGAAAGGAAACGAGTGGGACGATGATGGAGAAGGGGGCGACAGAGATGTGGAGATGGGAAAGAGGAGTTGACGTATTCTACGGACAGGCATGGTCTTGGTTAGGATAGACGCATACCTAGCAAACGCATACATATTGATATTTGCAGAACGTTCATCATCCGAAACAATCGAGCGCGTGAGAATATGTCTCAAGACGTGACTTTGTGATAATGAAGTTAGAAGCCTTGATGGCACTACACCCCTCGCAGTGCTGTGGTGTCCAGATAACCTCAACAAATCCCGGCAGCACAGCAACACAGAAGCGCAGTATACAATGGTACGATGGCAATTAGTAAACACTAGGTGGTACAGATTGGCATGCAAAGTATTGCCAATCAGTCCCAAGAAGTGTAGCCCAACTATCAAAGACGTACTATTTGGGGAAGACTTGATACCCAACTCCTATAGCCGCCGGAAGAATTTCAACAACAGTAAGCCATGCAAAAGCAATCAATATAGGCGAGCCGCAAATCGCGCAACGGTTGACGTCGATGTTGTGCAGCTGCCTAATGTATTTGTGACGTCAGTCGTGGGGCCGCCTTCTTCTCATGTCAAAAGAACGCGGCGGGGCATCGCATCCCAAACACTCCTCGACCTCACAAGCAATTGAATCCTACCATTCTCCAATAACTCGAAGGTGTGTTCTTTGTGTGCAGAATAATGCGTCAGAACAGACGGACTAACACTTTCACAGAACTACCATACTACGCCTCGACCTAAATCGTACGGCTCCCTTGGCTTACCATCCATTCCCAACAAAGCATAACACCCCATTTCAGAAGCATACACAAACTCAAAAACATGTCCGCTCCCAACGCCGGTCGCCAGTCCCCAGAGCCCAAGAGGCAGACTGAAGCCCAAGCCGGCTCGACCAGCACCAACACGAACGACCAGGGCGGCGGCGTGTCCGGAGGCTCAGAGCAGTCTTCAGACAAAACAAAGGGCGGATTGGCCTCGAACCCAGAGCACCCGCTGGCAAAGCACGCTGAGGAGACGACGAGCAAGAAATAGAGGACGGGGATGTGAAGGCCGAAGAGTGATGAAATTGCCTGCTCAAGCATGAGGAATGATCATGAGTGTGAGGGACAGGGCATGTGAGATACCAGAACGATAAATGAAATGAACATGTGCATAGGCCTCGAGTCGATGTCGTGTATCGCTTGCTGCTATGATTCGTGAAACATGATTTCATGCCTTGTGTTCAACGAGCAGATTGACCTACGATACTCCCCGTGGTTAGATAGGCTGGCCTACGGGGTAGCTCAGGCTCGCAGTCGCTCAGGCTCGCAGTTCAGCGCAAGGGTTTCTTTTGTAAGAAGGCATTTTTGGCGGCTTCGCGGCGCGAGGGGCTTCTCTAGCGGCTTCGCGGCGCAGGGGGACTTCTTTAGATGTATAATGTAGACACATACTTTGTTTGAATACTGTCACAGCTAGCTGCTGTATTATCTGTGCAGGTAGTCCTGGCTAATTTATGTTGCGTTGAACAGGAATTAATAAGAAAGTACACCCCTGTTTGCAGATCAAAGAGAGGGTTTGACAGCTAACGCTACGCATAATCACATTCTGTAGGTGCAAGTTTATCTACATACAGTCTAGATGGGGCTTGTTTGATCATAAGAAGCTTCCTTTGCGAAAATTTGAGTATAACACAGAAGATGGATCGATACACAAGACGAAAAAGTGAGGTAAAGTACGACACACAACACTTCCCTGTCCAGCCCAGCTTCTTTTCCCAATGTCTTTTACATCACCGTCAACATGCAACCACGTGTCATCTCATGGTCTAACTAGTCCGGCTAGTCACATGTGTGTTCGATAGTAACATTTTACCCCACCACGGAAATCCCAATCAAGGCTACGAACCCCGCTTCAAGACGCACAAACTGTCATGTACTGTCTTAATCCTCTGTTCTGTTATGCATTTGAGCTTTTCCTAGTCTCTACAATTTCTGCAGTGTGCCTAATTTTTGTATAATTTTCAAAACTTCCATAAGGTTACATCACGGGCGCTTGGTCTAGGGGTATGATACTCGCTTCGCATCTCTTGCATGCCGACTTGTGAGTGGTCGTGGGTTCAATTCCCACAGCGTCCATTTTTTTGCCTGTTTTTCGTTGATTTGCGCACAGTGTTGGGCTTTAGGAAACTATTATTTTTTGACAATAGTTGGGAAAGAAAGAAGCTTTTTGAATTTACGTATTTAATTAAGAAAGGAATTTGGATATTTTTGTAAGCTTTGGGTTATATCTAAGGTTAGCTTAGCTAGTTTGTAGACTAACTAGTCTTTCTGTTTTGCTATTTAGTATTTTAAAGATTAGTCTTAGTAGATGCGTAGGTTTGTTTACTTTTAGTTAAATTTAGTTATTACGTTAATATCAGAAGATACGCGATGTAATACAACAATCTACAAACTACTACAATCTAATCTGTCTATAGATTTTCCTAGCGAACATATCTAGTTTCTTATCTAGCAAATGTGTATTATGTATTTATAGTGTTTGCAAATAGTGTATAAACCAACCTTACAAAATCAAGTCCGTGGTTCAAATCCGCAGCTTAAACTAATAGTTGTGAACTTGCACCCTACACTCAGACAAAGATCACACGGTTAGAACGAAGATGGCTAGTACACTAGAGAATATTAACAAGCATGCTGCAGACCTATATTCAAAGTAGTGCCAGCTAAGTCTAGTATACTCCGTGGTAAGTTATTCTATATTGTCTGGTTAATCCTTCAAGCATTGTTACCACGCCTAGCGACATTGCGTGACGGGACGAATACACGTCAAGTCGTGTGTTTGGTGCAGCTTGTCTGCCTTTGGATCGCGAACGAACGTTGCTCAAGAGAGAGAGGTAGCGCATGGCAGAGCGTGCAAAATTTTATTCGCAGATCAGAAGCGGGTCTATTGCTCGCTGAGTTGGAGCAGGCTTAGAATTGGGCGTCGGCTTGATGTTGTAGTGGGAGAGCAGCGCTGTGGTTTCTGGGGCTTGGGGCTTGCATAAAGCTGTGGAGCTTTGACGTCTAGGACGAGGACATGGGATACGTTGGTATTGCTTGGTATTTCAATCATCTTTCTGCGGGCTAGGTAGTCAAACACATTGAAATAAGGGGGTTGAGCGAGGTTCATGGAGACTACTATCGCTAAAGCGCGACCGTATCCTAATACGTGCATCGAAAGCCCTCCAGGCCCTCAATGATAATCTCACCACGGTCTGCCTTTTTCTTCTGGCGCCGGTAGTAGAACGTCAACAGACACGTCGACACAATTGGGTAGATTGGCGCGCCAGTCACTGCCCACATTCCAGTGCGATATGTAGCAATCTCCCGCTCTATGAACACGATAGACGCATATATGCCACCAATAGCACCAAACGCAACTTGAAGCCCAGAGGCTACTCTAGTGTGACAATTAGTAAAGGCCACCCTCACATCAGAACGGATGGAGCACTTACATCCTCAGACTCTGCCCGCGGATATTATTCGCCTGCCATGAAGAACGCTAGGGCGTACCCGATGGTCGTGACGGCAAAGAGCTTGAGTGCATAGACCCCGAGTTCCCAGCGTCCCAGGGCACGCATGAATTTGTTGAAATCGATATCGTCGAATTCTGCGTCGCGGCCGTCTCACGTTGGAGGTTGTCTTGTATGGCGTGGACTTGGACGGGGTTGAGGAAGGGGAAGCGCGATAGAACAGCTGCCACCAACAGTAAACCCACTTTCGACATTCATGCCCGCAATGCGTGCGGCGGCGATCCCAACAACCCAATTTATTAGCTCGCTTGTAATCAAGAGGTATAGCTGCAGCTCGAGAGTGGCAAGAGAGGGTAACGGAAGGGATATTTTCCATTGATTCGATCGATTGTACTGATGGCATAACAAGCTCCTAGGAGGCGGCAATCTGTTTTGAGGCTGGGGAGCATGTTAGCTTTGTGGAGTGTGTACGGCCAGATGAAAATATAGACGTATGTGGGTGTCTTGAGGAGTTTGGTCTCGTTAGCTGTGACTGGGATGTCGATGTCTCGCGTGGTGTTGGTGGTGACGGTGTTTTCGAGTTCAGCGGCGTCGCCTTCTCTCGACGTGTGTTTCATGTCCACATGACTGGACTTTTGAGTTTGGTGGGACATGCTGATCAACATCTAGGTGTTGAGTCCAATCACATGGTGGTGTGTTGTCTTCAGGTCTCCTTTAGCATCGGCGAAGTGGTGCCAGTGAACGGAAGTTACGGCCACATGTAGCTGTAGGTGGAGAGCAGACTCAGGAGCCTGGGACAACCCCAGCCATTTCACCAGCATCCTCCTATATACTTAGATCGCCTTGTACTTGTCATGCATTTTTTCCCTACCTTCCATTGCCCAGCATGCCCAAGCCTTGGTCAGTGAAGACGGACTGGACGACGCCCCCTTCTCATGACCCTCCCCCGCGTTTTCGGCAGAGCTACCTAGACTTTGGCCCCTGGTCATGATGGCTTTGGGATGCATGTGCGCGTCGCGTCTGGGGCGACAATGATATCGAGGATGTTGCGTTTGTTCGCATGGGCTGAGACGAGAATTAGGGCTGAGGGAGATGGCGTCGAGAATGAGGCTTGAATCACCGCTTCAGCAGGAGAAAGCCTACCCTGATTGACTCTGATTTGATGTCAGTTGAGATGAGTCGGCTGGTCATTGCGCAAGCCCCACTGCGGTTTGCTCGTATGCGCCAGGAAGCGGTAGGTGGTTGTGGAAAAGAACTTTTGGTCTAATTGGTATCATGTCTATCATTTCTCTTACATGGAAACGGGCCTTTGTAAACGTGTAACTCACAAGCCAAGACCGGCACACCAGGACACTACAGAGTCACCTTCTGACCTTGGAAGCTTTCTCTTCTCCCCCAGTTCCGTGGTTGCCTCTTGAGGAATGCACCTACTGAACCCAGATAGCCCTCGTGTCTCAAAAAGTATGCTTGCTTGCTTCCCTTGGACCAGAAGCGGATGGCGTAGGAGAGCGTGTTCATTGTCTGTGAGTGGCCGCCGATGAATGACCCACCGAAGTAGATCCGCGGCAGACCGTGTTTCTCGGCGTGCAGGTAGGCGATTTGGCCGATGTTGTTCGAAACCGCATACAGGAGAGATCTTGAAATGTCCTCTGGTCTGAAAGCCGCGGTTGAGTGGGGCAGCTCAGATGAGCCTTGAACATGTTCAGCTTCTTCGCGATGCTTCATGTCGCCATTGCAGCCGTCTTCCGCCTCTCGTTCCGCGGCGCGCTTCATCTTGTAGACCTTTCCGAATGAGGATGCGATGTGCGTGCTCTTGAGTCCGATCTTGTTGTATGCTTGTCCGTAGATATCACCTACGAGCAAGTCCACGGTCGAGTTGTCGCCGTTTTCAGCAAGCCTCAACATGTCGTCAAAGCTGCGCGCGCCCGTCAGGAGAGACAGTAGTCCCCAGAGGGTACCACCGCCCAGTGATGTGCCTCCGACACGCTCGTATTGCCTAGGCCCCGAGACTTTGACCATGGAGACACCAGAACCGATGTTGACCAGTAGGTAGGGATAGATGTTGGGCGGGTCTGGTGGGTGCGGCATGAAGGTCATAGGTTCCTCTTCGCTGTATGTGAAGACCTCGTTCGGGATTTCGTTGATGAAAAAATCAAGACCTGGATACACGTGGTCAGTACGAGAGACGGGCGCCGTGTTCCAAGCACCATACCCATGATCAAGCACTCCATCTCGTCTTCGCGCTTCACCTCCACGCCCAGCGCCTCGGTGATCCTGTCATAGTACTTGAAAGCACCACCTCCGGTCGCCATGACGCACAAGTCTTCAGGCGTCGATCCATTGTCCTGTCGGTGGTCTGCTTGCAGCTTGCGCATAAACTCGATGCATGAATCGATCCGGTCCGTCTCGAATTTGACAAAGTTGAGGCGGCCGCCGATGGCATCGTCGCCGGGTTCGCGCGAGAAGTAGACCAGTTTGGCGAGAGAGCCTCCGATCTGTCCCAGACAAGTCCAATTAGCATTTCGCTGGGACGCTGGAGCGGGGGGTGGTGCTTACATCGAGTGCAATGTGGCTGACGACGGCCGTGTGGTTGGGCAGCCGGATGTCCTTGGGATCGTGCTCATAGTCGTCGCTCTGTGGGGTGCCTGGGTGCTCCTCGTCGGTGACAAAGGCGCCCTGGACGTTGATGCGCACGTTGCCGGGATGCAAGATGGCCTCCTGAATGTCGCTCTGGACCGTGGTTCGTCTGGGGCGTCCGAATGCGGGGGGCGTCGACGTGTCCGGGTCCATGGCGGCGACTGACGGGGACATGGGGGATGCCGACGCGGGTCTTGGCAGCAGCCTCGCCCTCTTCCTGCGATGGCGCACGCTGCGGGAACGGCGGGCGACGAAGCGGTATTGTGCGGGGGCAAGTCGCTGATGAGAGCGAAGAGACTTGCATGTGTCCGCGCTTCGAAAGTCCTATGTCTGCGTCCGGTCCGGGCTGGTCGCCGTGGGCAAGACGTGATATGAAGTTCTGCGCAGAATAGAGCCCACGGTCAGCGGCGATTGCCACCTACTTATCTTTTGCTGTCCGCACACACGGCGGCCGAAATCCAGCCATCAGCTCCATGCCGTCGGCGCAAAGGAAGCACACACACTGGCGCGGTGCGGTGCTGGCACCCGGGATCGATGTTGCTGTTAAGCTCGGCATTGCGGCAACTCCTCGTGAGGCGTCACTGATGGCAACGCAGCATCCGAGGACGGCATGCATATTCAGCAGCACGCCACGCACACCCTGGCATGGCGTGGACTTGCAAGACGTCATCGTTCCGAATGATGTTTGGCCATGTACGAAGTGAGAGACGAAGCGGAGCTCATCGCGTGGGGATATGCAGTACCAGAGGGCAAGGTATCGTCGCGATGCTATGTCCTCGAGCTTCAGGACTGAGGATTGATGACGTCGTGCGCCGCCGCACTCTACCTCAGATCTGCACTCCACAGGCTTGCAATCTCCCTTCACCTCCCCAACCCCACCGGCCTGTTTTGGCACACTTCAGCACAATGTCGTGGATGGACTCGTGGTCTCGGCCCAACAAACACGCAGCGACTCCCCCGCCACTGTACCTCACTGTCGGCGACTCCGTACCCTACTGCCACAGCTGCGGACGTGTGATCGGCGAGAGGAGAAAACACGGAACTTCAGAAGTCAAGTACTGCTCAGCACGATGTCGCAACAGCAAGCCCGGACCAATGGATCGCGACATCGAAGCTGCCTTTGCTGCACTGCTGAATGGAGCCACGCCAGAATCACTCAAGGCCAGCCAAGACCAAGAACCACAACAGGAAAAGCCAACGCCAGAGGCCAGGCCCGAAAAGAAGCATAAGAAGAAACGCCCCAAAACGGTAAAAGGCGACCACAGAATCATTGTCGATTGCCAAACCGTCCAAGACGTCGTCTTCCAGCGCGAAAAAGACCCAGAAAAAGTCTACGGCCGCCGAAAGAACCGCAAGGCGCGCTTCGTAGTCGAGAAACCAGAAGATTGGCGAAGCGTAGACATGGTCGATCAACCCGGCACTCCACCCACCAGCGACAACGACACCGTCTCCGACTCCGACTCCGACCGGGACGAAATCCAAGGCGGCATCGTCCTCGAATCCTCTCAACCTCCCAACACCTCTCCAGCAACCAACCTCGACGCCCCTGCCCCCCAGCACCCACACTCCCTCCCGGACACCGTCGAATACGGCTACGGATCTGGAAAAGTCCGCCCCCCGCAGCACCAAAACGACGTCAACGGCAGCGTGGGCGGCGAAAGGGGCTGGGCCGAACGGAGCGAGGAAACAGACGCTATGAAAGCCAAGCGCCGCGAGGGCCAGCGGCGGGCCGACGAGCGAGAAAAAGTGCGGCAGGCGGCGCGGCGAGGGTGCGCGTTTGGATTTGCCGTGCCAGGGGAGGAAGAGCAGAGGAAGTGCGAGGCGGTGATGAAGGGGACGGTTGTCGAGGCGAGTTTTGCCAAGGGCGAGTGGGGCGTGAGATGGAGGGAGAGGGTGTGAAGGATGCAGATGACACATATATACATGTATATATATACATGGATTCAAACGAATTGTGAAATCATCAGCCAAGCATGAAAGTGGCAATGGGTATCAATAAAAAGAAGCAACCAGCCGACCCTTTTCAAACGCCTGCGGTACGCAATCAACTGCACTCGTCATAGGCATCTTCACCATCGATACCCCTGCTCCCACAACACCTCACCATGCTTGCTGGCGGGCTTGACAATGCCGTCGAACCCAGTCAAAAGGCCTGTGCCGGATCTGCTCGCTGATTAGCATACCTAGCAACCATTTCTCTGGCTGCTTCAAGACTGACCTGATCATATTAATAGCCATAGTCCTCGCTTTGTCCTTGAGATTGACCTGAGTGCGCGTCTGCAGTACCTGGTATCCATCTTCTGTTCCATCGTGCCTCAAGATGGCTGCATATTTTGCGCCCATTCCGGGCATGGCCATGTACTCTACAAACGCGTTCTCTTCTTTGTCAGTCCAGTCGGTTCGCGCTTTTCTTTCCTTTTTAGGCTTCTTAGGTGGCATGGCCATGTGCTGCTTTGCGAGAACTTTTTGAGCTTGATATGTGCATGGAGGCGCCTCCTCTGTCATGTCGGGGGCTTCGTTCTCGGATATGGATTCATCTTGCTCAGGTCTAGAGACGTCTTCATCTTCGACAGCTTGCCGAGGTGGAGGCTGATGACTTGGGGGTGCACCAGAGGATGCTGGGTCGATGCGCGCTTTTTTCGCAACAGGCACTTCCCGCCGGCGCTCATGAACGCGTGCAGTGCGATCCTCCGTTTCAAACGCATCGTCCTCTGACTCCGATTCCACTTCGACCGGCCGCGGCCGTTTTCTGTTTGGAGAAGATTGTGCGCGCTGCTTCCCTTTGCTCTGCGTTACACGCGGTGTAGGTTGACTGTCAAAGCCGTCGCCAAATTCGACACGTTCTGCACCCTTCTGCCGATCGAAGATGGAAGTTGTGCGATTCTCTTTTCCAGGTTTGGAGACCTCTTTCAGCGCTTTAAGCAGAGCAGCAGAACTGGGTGGGGGCTTTGCAAACACCGTCTCTGGCGCCGCATCTAGCCTCTTTTCTTCGGCTTCCTGTTCTACTGCCTTTTCGGACTCTTCTTCGAGCTCTTTATCGCTAGGTAAATCCTGTCCTACCGTTGCCCCTTGCTCATCTGGTCTTTCCTCTTCTTCTTCGCTAACGACAGGCTGGTAGTCATCTTCCGATTGCCCGATGACTCGTTGATCTTCAGACATCTCCTGGGGTGCTGACTCTGTTAAAACTTCTCCCTGGTCCTCTCGCGCACTATTGGCTTCAGATCGTCTCTCCCTAGCTTTTAAGACATCAATTGCCCGCAAATCCACCGGAGCATTCGGGTCAAATTTTCGACTACTGCGTCTCCTGTCTTGCGCGAAAGAAGTGCGTTTTTGCCGCGGCGAATGAGGCTGTAATGAACTCGCTTGTGGCTGTTGAGGGATGGTTTGGGGCTGTTCGATTTGTGCCTTCACGTTACGGAGAATGGCTGCAGCTCCCCCGAGCTCGTCTAGGGACATGGAAAGCTCCTCGTGTCTAAGCCGTACCCAATGTAAAAGCCGCAAAATGGTCGGCTGCCACGGAAAGTTTGCGCACAAGGTTTCTAGATCGATAACTTCGCCGCGCGCCAAAGACTCATCATCGAGTGGGAAAAATTGTCTCATCGTCTTCAGGCGCTCGACGACGAAAGTCTCAAATTGCTGTGGCAGAGCAGACTCTTCTCCTCCAAGGGCTTCAATGCCCCATCCACGGATTATGGAGTTCTCCGCGTCTTGAGATGGCTCAGCCCGAAGGAAAACTTCGCGGATGACCTCGTCTGGGTTGAAGCCGGCGTCGTTTGTAGAACGTTCTAGCACAGATATCGCCAACTGTGTGCGCAAATCGAGTGCGAGATCAAATGTCGCTTTGAGCATCGCACTGTCTCCGGCAGTGGTTGGTTTGATCCCGGCCTCGAGTGAGCGCATGAATTGACCTGGGAAAGAATTATCAAGCTGCCGCAGGGCATCCCAGACTTCTTTGTCGTTCCGGTCCGAATGAATCATCTGCTTGGCAAAGATGAGGAGGTTCGCCAGGTATAAGATGATATCTAAGCCACTGTGCGATGCAGCTTCGTCTCGATTCGCTCCAAAGAGGGTGCGATGGATGGCGCGGACATGGACATAGCTGTGTTCTTGGCTTTTGTAGTGCTTCAAATGCACGTTTAATTCGTCGTTGAAGTCGCGGTATTCCTCAGTAAAGTCGGAGTCTGGCTTTTGGATTTCGAGTATGTTGCGCATATCACTATGGATAGTCCCATTCGGAGGCGCGAGGTGGTCCAGAAATTCGCGCGACGAGTCGCACAATTTGCGCATGTGCTTCAGAAGGAATTTGGATTCCAGGAATTCGGCCTCCACAATGCTAAAGGATGAGATGGCTGTGGTTCCGGACATTTCAGAGGCAGCACCGGGCGATTTGAATTCGACAGGCTCATCAAGCTGTATGTGCACAGGTGTATCTGGGGCTTGCTGCATGTCGATTTGGGTATCTACCTCGTCCACCACGGTGAGATCTAGCGCATCAGAACGTCAGAAAACACGGTTTGGGGCAGTTTGACGTCCCTACGCTTCTGAAATACGCGATGTGTTTGGACGAGAGCGCTTGGTGTGCGGTGATGACTGACCTGCCATGGCGGCTTTTGCTGCCCTGCGCTTTGTCCGGCGCGTGGATAGCCCTTGGTCGTCGCTTTCGTCAGTCGCGGTCGCCACGCTTGCCTGTCGCACACTCCGGCGTGTGCGTGTCTGCGCATCCACAGCCGGTTCAATATCGCGACTTGCACTGCGCAGGACTCTCGCACGCGATGCGCGTCCAGGCTGGGGGGTGTTTACTTTGGACCGAGGTTGCCGAGTTGGAGTTGGCGTTATGCGCCGGCTTGCGGACCGCACGCTTCTGCGGTCGGCCATGGTAGACCAAGGGCGCGTCCGCGGTCGTGTTGTTGCATGCGATCTAGTTGGAGGTGACAGGTGCGCGTCGGGAGGTGATGCGCCACTGTTAGGGTGGATGCTGGTGATGCTAATTCGGCGTAACCGCTTGCGGCGTAGTACTGTGCACCTCGAGAGCTTCAGCCACTGCGGCACACCAGGAGAAGGGGCGACACGCGCAAGAAACCTAGAATGCCGACGTGAGACGCGATCCAGACAGTCCGCCAATCCTCCAATTCCATTCTCCATCTCAGCCTCTCGGACTGCTTCCGAGGCAGACAGACCCTTTACTGCTGCTGGGAAGGCTTACTCCGTACTCGGTACACTAAAAGCGGGCTGCCGCCTGCACTGCACGTACCCCTTGCGCGCATCGAAGTGATCCCTCTTCCAACATCGACGTCTGTCACGGCATCCTTATCCCGGCCCCTTCACCGCTGATCTCCAAGTCTGTCCTTGATACATATCCGTCGCCGCCAGCATGAGAGTACGACATGCGCCAGTCCCGGCCCTGCTCCTCCTCCTGCCAGCCCTGCGAGTGCTGGCCACCTCAATCGATGTAGCAGACGACAAGCCTCTCGCCCGAGCAGCAGCCGTGCCAGCATACCCCGATGTCGGCGCCTCGCCCGACCCTTCACTTGCGCCGACAGTAGGTCCAAAGGGCACCAAGGATGCGCCTTTCGATGGTCAGGATGGTATGCCACACGCCGGCCCATACATCAATGACGAGCCGAGCCCAACGAAGAAGAAGCCTGCAATTGTGGAAGAGCTGGGCCCTAAAAAGACAATGGTTGGCCCTCCGAAACCCTCGGCAACGGACGACACGATCCTGGATGGAGACAAAAGTGTGATGCAGGATCCGAATCGGAAGCTAGCAACTGGCAACAAGGGCACCGAGGGCGGCGTGTCTGCAAAGGACAAGGAGCGTCTGGCGCACGAGGACAAGACTGGCGAGAAGCTGGAGAAGGTGCCCGAATCGCCAAAAGAGCCACCGCAACATCCACACAGTGACCAGAAACAACTACAGGGCGAACTTTCAGGGACAGAGACTAGCTCGCGCGGTCTCGGTGCTGTAGGCCTGGAGGTGAGGACTATCGCGAAGCAAATCAGAATGAGGGACTAATGAGGCTACAGAAACCCACTGGTCTTCCCGACAGCCCACACGACATTCCGCATCCCATACCCGAGTCGCTGTCTGAAAAAGATTCATTGGACACGGTAACGAAGCCGAAGACGCCAGCGTTCAATCTCGAAGACGACGTTGCTGGTGGTGTCATACAACCCTTCCACTCCTTCATACTTTCCTTCACCATGATCATATTTTCGGAGATCGGAGACAAGACATTCCTTGTGGCCGCTCTGATGGCTATGCGACACCCACGACTACTTGTCTTTTCCGCGGCCTTCTCTGCGCTCATCGTTATGACCGTCCTGTCCGCTGTCCTGGGCCACGCCGTTCCATCTTTGCTGTCCGAGCGCTTCACACACTTTTTGGCTGCCGCTTTATTCCTCGGCTTTGGTTTCAAGCTGATCCGGGAGGGACTTGCCATGAGCGCCGACGACGGTGTGGGAGAAGAGATGCGGGAAGTCGAACAGGAGCTCGAGGAAAAGGAACAGCTGGCACGAGCGAAGAACGGCCACCGAAAATCATCAATTTCGCCATATGCACTCGAGGGCGGCCGTGGTGTGCGCCGGTCCAGATCAAACTCCCGGCTTCCAGCACTAGCTCGGAGTCCTTCTTCATCACCAGAGCGATCAGCAACTCCACATGGTTCAAAGGTCACTGGTGCGCTGGGCGGACTGAACAATCTTTTGTCCTTGCTTCTCAGCCCTGCCTGGGTACAGACCTTTATTATGACTTTCCTTGGAGAATGGGGTGACCGCAGTCAGATCGCCACAGTTGCTATGGCCGCAGGATCAGACTATTGGTGGGTCACTGCAGGTGCCGTTGTTGGCCACGGCCTATGCACAGCAGGAGCAGTCATTGGAGGCCGCGCAATTGCAGGTCGCATCAGCATGCGGAATGGTAAGCAAAAAATACATCCCTGGAGCATGAGCGCACTCTAACGCATCATAGTAACGCTGGGCGGTGCCATTGCATTCCTCATTTTTGGTGTCATATACCTCTTCGAGGCTTACTACCACGAGTAGACGAATTAGAATTGAAGCATTGCATGGCGCCACGGGTCGGCAGTATTGCCGTTAGTAAGTATCTTGATGAAAACATATGGGTCCACACGGCGTATGTGGACTGGCACTGTAATTTTGACTGTATCCGCATGGCACTGCGATCACGACGGGGAAATGCTTTATCGGCGTCTGGAAGGTTGTGTAACAATGGATCGAGAACGTGCTTTCAATCGCCCATGTAGAGCTTTCATACGGTCAAGCTTTCGTGCGCCGAATCCTAGGCATGACGCAATCAGACATGAACTAGTGTCCCGCGCGACCACAAGGTATCTTTCTCTACATACACAGTAGATGTCCATTGCGATATTAGCATGTGTGGCTGGTGGACCAAAACCAATACACGTCTCCTGGCTGAGGGTGGCATCACCTAGTCAACGAGAGGAACTGGTGAGGCTTGAACGAAATTTCTCCAGCTATACGCCTGTTCTGCAATGACCTGCCCCATTGGTATGTTACACAAGATTGCTTACAGCTCTTCATTGGCAACACGAGCCACCTGCGCTGTACACACGCTGATCCGTCGGCAGCACACCTGCATTGCTAAACCTACAATCTTCCATACATTCTACTCAAACAACTAACAATTGCTCCTTGTTCCCTCGGAGAATGACAGACTCTAATCCTCTGGTGCTCTATGACATCTCTTCACCTCTGCGACCCCGCTCCTACGCGCCCAATCCAAGCAAAGCGCGCATCACACTCAGCTTCAAGAAGGTGGCTTTCCGGACAGAGTGGGTCGACATTCTCGATATCACTGAGACTCGCAAAGGTCTTTGCTGTCCAGCCACCCGCAAACTAGACGATGGCTCCGACTTCTACACACTGCCCATGCTCCAGGACCCCGCCTCGGGCAAGGTCGTCGGCGATTCGTTCGACATTGCCAATTATGTGGAGGACAACTTTCCAGACTCGGGCGGCAGCCTATTTCCCAAGGACTCTACCGGCACTGGACTCGATTACGAGAGTCCGAGCAAGGATACCATGTTTTACGCGCCTCTGACTACCAACGAAGGGTCGAAGAACGAGGCCTATGCCAAGTTCAACACACACGTCGACGCCACGTTCTCTGCGAACCTGCAAGCTTTCGGCCAGTTTCTGCCCTTCAATCCAGAGACAGCCGAGGCCGTGAAAGCGCTCATGGGCAAGCGAGCGCACTTGGACTCCTGGGATGATCTCACGGTGCAGGGAGAGGCGAGGAAGCCACTGCTTGCGACGTTCGAGGTGGCACTGACATCTCTGGCTGAGCGGTTCATGATCAATGAGGGTGGGCCTTATCTTGAGGGGGAGAAGGCAAACTATGCCGACATCGTTGTTGGTGGGTGGGTGAACATGATGGCGGTGGTCATGCCGGCTGAGGAGTGGGGGGAGTTTCGGACGTGGCATGGTGGTGTGTTTGGGAGGCTACATGATGCTTTGCAAGAGAAGTACTTCGTGTGCACATAGAGAGAAGAGCTGAGGCGGGATCACGAAGGGCTTCTGACGGAAGAACTGCAACTAAACAGTTTTCGACTATGTAAGACGGCACCTTGGAGTTGTGCTGCGCTCTAGGCTGGTGAAGAGAGGTGTAGCGATGAACGCTCGCTGATTGGCTGCTACGCACATGCCCGTGTTCCCGTAAGGGCGGCGGAAGAGGAAAAGCGAGCGCGTTGACCCTTGCCGCGTCTCAAGCCTGACAATACCAAAGCACAATAGCTTTAACCACCACGCCCACCCGCTCCAATATCGCAACGCCTCCACGGCAGTACAACTTCACTGTCCCACTCAGGTCCTACGAAGTTGACGACGACGACGCCGCCGCCGACGCCTACAAAGAAACCGCCATATCACTCGATCGCGCTTCACCCACCCATCGCCTACCATCTGAGAAAGGCGAGGATCGGCATCCAGTACTCGAGGCGCCGTGAGATGGTTTCCACCGCCCTTCCTCCAGGCCAGCCGCGGCGCGAACTGCCCAGGCCACCCCCGCCTGCAGTCGTCGAGTCCGAGCAGCAATGGGTCTTCACAGAAGAAGAGCTGCTACAAGCGCCATCGATAATGGACGGCATGCCAGCAGAGGAAGAGCGAACACTGCGGCGCAAGGGCGTCAACTTCATCCTACAAGTCGGCATGATGCTCAAGCTGCCGCAAACCACGCTCAGCACGGCCGCCGTGTTCTTCAATCGGTACTTGATGCGACATAGCCTGAAGCCACGGCCGGGATACAAGCCGCTTCATCACTATGTAAGTGCTATACATTTCTCTGCATGACTGTCGCTGACAGTATCACAGCAAATCGCTGCGACTGCGCTGTTTCTTGCAACCAAGGTCGAGGAGAACTGTCGCAAGATGAAGGAACTCGTCGTGGCCTGCGTCCGAGTCGCGTTGAAAGACCCCAACAAGCTCGTCGATGAGCAGACCAAGGACTTCTGGAAGTGGCGAGACACGATCCTGTACAGCGAGGACGTTCTGCTAGAAGCGCTATGCTTCGATCTGAATGTCGAATCGCCCTACAAGACCATGTATGACATGCTCAAGTACTACAACGTCGAGCACAACAAGAAGCTGCGCAATTCAGCCTGGGCCTTCCTCTCAGACTCGGCATCCACGCAAATGTGCTTGCTCTTCACATCCCGCACTATCGCCGCAGCCTCAATGTACGCTGGCGCGCGCACGGCAGAAGTGGAGCTGGACGAGCTCGATGGCACGCCTTGGTGGGAGACCCAACACGTCACATTGCGTGATATACGACGGGCATGCAATCTCATGGCGGACCTCTACGAAAAGTCACCCGACAAAGACGGCGAGCCCAACATGTACGCTGGGCTGAGATCCCCCGAAGATGGCATCGACTTTGGCGACACGCCACGCAGCATAGAAGGCTTGCAAAGCACCGGCCCAGAACAGGCGCAGAGCCAGCCTCCTGCAAACGGGACCGGAGTTGCAACGGAAAGAGGTAGTGAGGAAGGCGAACTCGATGGCTAGAATCCTCCGACACCGGCTGGTTACACTCTTTCCCAACTGGACTCACCGGCGAGTTATACCACCAAGCCATACTTCCGTAGCGACAGTGCTTTCTGGTATGTCGAAAATTCCAAAGCTGAGAATACTGCCATTGCGCCAAGGTCAGACAGACATTCAGCAAGATCTGCCGCTAATTGGTTGCCCGATAAAAGACCACTCGCAGTGAATAGGCAGGCCGATGAGCTGGATGGCGATCGATCGAATGGTCTGAGAGCGAAAGAAGAGCTACTACATGATGAGGAAGATCACGTTGGCAAGTGGATGACGGATACGAGTACTTGATGGGTATCAACTAGGCCGCGTTCCATGATGTCGCAGCATTCTCCTCGGTACGCTCACACCATTTACGCTCTACTGATGCCGCCATCAACTGAAGACGCTCTCCACGTCTAATAGCAGGGCGACAAAGGAGCTACCAGCACCTAGCAGCCACGATCGGCTAGAGAGCATAATGATTGGAGGAAAACTATATGCTCAAGACGCTTAAGACCACGGTTTGTTTATGAGGTGCAACGTGCACTGCGGCGATGACGCTTAGACTGATGATACTTTGTGGATGGCAGATGCGAACAAACCAGGCAGCACCGATAGGAATTGTAAGGCCAATTCGCAACAAGCAAACTTCTTACTCATTTCTACTTCCTCCTGGAGTGTACGAGCGAAACTGGCAGGACTGCTTGCGTGACGAGAAACCGAATCAACACAACCAAGATCAGATTACGATGGTACATTCCCATTAGCTTATCGATTTTATCATAGACGCTTGCAATCGAGTCATTCATCCAAGTGTGAATTACGAAGGCCAATCACATGTACTAACGATGCCGAGGCTCATCCCGCCTAATCTCTCGACGTCAACACTACTTTGCCACGAACACGAACACGACTGCGGCTCTCTCTCCTTCATCTTCTTCAAACATACCCTCGTAGACTCTAGACTGTGGTTTTCACGAATCTGGTCGCTCGCTCGTATTCTCGTGCGTGAGAATCGCTTCACGGAGCGTCAGTGACATCATGGAATCATCTCCGTCGGCATTGCTGAAGTTATTGCTTCCCAAAACGCCGTTGTTGATGAAGACAGCGCTATGGCACGGTCTTTCCTTGTCTCCAACAGCTGCGAAATGGGACCTTCGGACTTCCATCACAGTAAACATGCTTCGAGAAATGATGGGACCCACCTCGCCTCCATCATCAATCACTAAAGTCCAAGCGTTGACTAGAAAGGATCCAGGTGTTAAGGGAAAAGTCTGGGCGAGTAAGGTCAAGTTGGCGACTGCAGAAGACGATCTCCGGCAATTGATGTTCAAGGCCATCGATGATATGGGTACTGGAGAAGAAAACTGGACGAAGCCGGAGACACAGTCCCTCGAAGCAGAGTGGAATGGGTACCGTGCAGCAGCTCGCGACGATGAGCCTGAGCCAGCAGATATGAGTGAGCAGGAGAAGTACGATGCCATGATGAATGAAACGACCTCCAAGACGACTGTACTTTACTTCCATGGCGGCGCAATGTATCTTCTGGATCCAGCCACATACTGCCCCACGACCTCGAGAATTGCCCGCGAAAGTGGCGGCCGCGTCTTCAGTGTTCGATATCGTCTGAGTCCACAAAATCCTTTCCCTGCTGCTTTACTCGACTGCGTCACAGCATATCTAAGCCTACTCCACCCACCTCCAGACGCACCTCATGCGCCCGTGCCTGCCAACGAGATCATATTCGCAGGTGACTCCGCAGGAGGAACTTGCTGTACCGCCCTGCTTCAGCTCCTTCTCCAAATCCACCGCAGCACGCCATCAGGCTCAACGCCCACCGTCCGCTTCCACGGGAAAGAAGTCGACATCCCCCTCCCGGCCGGCATCGCATTGACAAGCCCCTGGATCGACATAACCCGCAGCTTACCCTCCATCGAAGGCGCAACCTTGTACGACTACCTCCCCACCCCGAGCGCGACCGACAAGCGCGAATTCCGCCCCGACTCGGCATGGCCCACGACCCCCAAACGCGCAGATTTATACTGCCAAAGCAGCGCCCTCTTACACCCGCTCGTCTCCCCCCTCGCAGCACAAGACTGGTCCACATCCCCGCCCCTCTTCTTCTCCGTCGGCGAAGAAATGCTGCGCGACGAAGACGCCGTGCTCGCTCGGCGCGCCGTCGCACAGGGCGTGACGGTCGTGTGGCGCGAGTTCGAAGCCATGCCGCATTGTTTCGCAATGTTGCTTGCACATACTCCCGGCGCGGCAGTGCATCAGCAGGAACTCGGGGACTTTTGCAGAGACGTTGTCGCGGGCAAGAAGATGGAGACAAATGGGGTGGTTGTCGAGGCGAAGACGTTGAATAGGAGAGTTGTGGATGTTGCAAAGGGGCTGACGGAGATTGGGGATGGGGAGGTGGAGGGGTATATGAGGAAAGGCAAGGAGAGGAGTGAGAGGAGGGAGAAGAGAGGGCGTGAGATGGAGGTAGAAGCGGCGGTTGTGTTGTGAGCAATTCTTCGGTGTGTGTATTTCTCAGAGTATAGAGCTATACTTTTTTCATCATAGTAGCCGTGAAGTAAAGCGACCGGTCGTATGCGCTTTCGCACCAACCCCGATATGACATCCAAGTCTCGATATCCATCAAACTCTTACAAAGTCCTCAGTCCTTCAATGTCCCAGGCCGGTAGCATCGCGATGCAGTCCTCCAACCCAACCCCGTATCGCCGCGCAAGTAAAAATCCAAACTTTTCCTTTTCCTTTCCTAATGATCCGCTCCGCGTCCCCGCGAACAGTGTCATAGCGCCAGCAGTTCTTCCTTTGCCATTCATCGCCAACCCTGCCTTAGTCTCTCAGCGCAAAATCTCCCTCGTCTCCTCAAGTCCCAGAGCAGCCTTCTCCTCCTGCAGGATCCTCGTCCAATCAATCATGACCCTATCTCCATCACCCAGGATCACAGGGTAGTTCTCCCTGAGGCCATTCGTGTTGCGCGCATGCTGCGTTTTCCACGTCTCGGTTGTGCTCACGCCGTCGCAGTCCTCGCCGTGGAGAGGGCACTTGGTGAGTCTAGCGGTGCTTGCAGCGTCGCCTGCGTCTGTGGTGTGCGAGTAGTTGCGGGAGTGCCGATCAACAGCGTGGTTGAAGTTCTGGTGCGACTGCTTGTGCGCGTCATGGAGCATGTTCAAGGTTGACGGCGCAGTGAAGCTAGTTTGAGCGGAGGTGGAAGTAGGAGCACCGACAGCAGCCGCCAACATGGTCGCGGAGGGGGTCTGAGTAAGAGCTGGGAACCGGGGTGGAGGGGCAGAGGTAGCACTTGATATGGAAGCGTTGTAGGCCTGATTCATCGCCATGCTTGCGCGACGTGGGCGACCTGTACCGATGGGCTTGTTGCGACTGTATGGCGGACTCTCGACGACGCTGGGGCTTGAAAAATGGCGGTATGCGTATGTGTATTCCTCTGCGTCAGAATTAGTTTCCAGTCTGTATTCAATGCCACTGTTTGAATCAGTAGCATCCTGGAGGTCAGCCATGCCTTCAGCGACGTCGGAGAGCGTGTGGTAGTTGTTAGAGGTGTCTGCGAGGAGAGCGGTGAGGTGAGTGGTGCTAGAGGCCTGGCGGAGTTGTCCAGAGGAGCGGACGGGAGGGTGAGATGGCGAGACGGGGCGAGAGGTGTAGGGTGTGTTGGTCGCGGAGCCGAAGCGGGAGCCAGGAGCGGAGTCGGCGAGGAAGTGGGCGCGGTTGTGAGGAGTGTAGGTGTAGGCGTTGAAGAAGGAGTCGGAGGCGTAGCCGCCGGGAGGACGTGTCTCTGCTGCGTGGACAGAGATGGATGGCATGGTAGATGCCAGAGCCGTGGGTGGAAGCGCGACAGCCTCCTTCTCCTCCTCAAGCACCTGCTTGACCGTCTGCTTCCTCTCCTCCTCTTCCTCCTTCTGCTGCGCCCAGACCTGGTCGCGACTCTTCTTCAGCGCCGCAACGCTGGTCTCTGGCACCAGGTCTGGCGCGCGAGGGTCGTAGGTCGGCGCGGCACTCGAAACCGTGCCCACGACGTTGATGCCCTTTTTTGTCGAGAAAGGGACGGGCTCGATCGGATTGCCTGCGGGCAAGGCATAGATGTAGTGGCCACGATAGTGGTAAGCCACTCCCATCTCCAGGGTGTGTTGGCCTTGAATGCCAGAGATGAAGACCCGCTGGCCCTGGGCCCGCGCCGCAGCAATCCGAGCGTTGGAGATTTGCTTTTGCATTTTTTAAAGCAGTTGAAATTCTGCTGTGGTGTGGTGTTGTTGGTTAGAAAGTGGAGGGCGGAGAGAGTTTGCTAATATATAGACACGCGGTCACCACGAGTGGGAAATTTCTCAACAGCTGAAAAGGGAAATACAAACGCGCACCAATCGCGATAAGGATAAATATTGTGACAAACGGAGGTGAACGTGAGAAAGCGAAAACTTCAGCAAATCTGGTGCGCAAGTGAAGGTGAAAGAGCACATACCTGGATATAGTTAGCATGTCCTCAAGTTAGAACAGAGCCCTCCACCAGGTCCATATCTTATACCGTCTTACCCGAAGTTTGTTCTGTCGTTAACTTCGTGAGTGTCTTTGCAGAGCCTGTAAAGATTCAGCGTCTTGTGTAATGTGCGTGCTGTACTTGTGAAATAATGCACCGAAGATAGAGAGGCGGCACCAGAAGGTTCGGAATGAATCAAAATCAACATTGGTATACTACGTGGGTATTTATACCCTTACTGACGACCAGAAGAGGTGCCATCATTACCGCCAGCTGTCAAATTGTCAACTTCCTCCTCGTCGCCAGGCTCGGTGTAGGTGCCAGCTTTCTTTGTGGCACCTCGAGTGCGCTCATCCAAAATGTTTCTCCTGTCAATTGCTTCGTTTTCGTCCTTCTCTGTGCGGTGTTAGTGAAGGCTACAATGATGAGTTCTGTAGTCATACCGAGCTGCTTATCGGAGTCACCGCCGTTGTCATACTCAGTAGCTTCGACAGCTGCGTTGTCACTCTGGACAGGAATCTTTGACTGGCCAGTGCGAGACTGGTAGTCATCATTGGCAACGTCGCCGGAAGGAGCGTCGTAATGGTTGGTGCTCATGTTGATTGTGTGAGGAAGGTTTCTTCCAGAGTGGCCGCTGCAGCTATAAGGCTTGACTATATGTTATGTGATGGAAGCCGTGAATAGATTGATAGAATGAGAAAGCCGTGTATCACGAAGCTCTTAAGTACATACGCCTCAGATTATCCTACGTCATGCTGAAGTGCAAGTCAAATCAGCCACCGACGAAGCATGGCCCCTAACCCAAAGCTGTACTGATTTGCGCGATCGGAAACTTTGGTACGATCATATTTATGATAGCATCGTTTGGACTTTTAAGTCCAGCTCTACGGGCCTGCAGAATGTCAATCGAGAAGTACGCTACCGCAAGGGTATAGGCACATAGCGATCTGGCGTACGGGTGATCATACTAGCAGCCGTGTGGTAGCAATTTAGTGACTAGCTCTGATGTGATATGATCGTTGTGGTACTCTCGGTGCTGATGTGGGAGCGTGCCATGCAACTGTGCCGCACTTTGCAAGTAGTTCAGGAAACTAGTGAGACAACCTCTATTCCGAACACAATGATAGTTTTAGAGGTCACGCTTTTCGCACGTGTTGGTACCTCTTCTTCTTGTTGACTTTTTCAAGAGCAATAAGACTAGGGCGTCATCATGATATCTCGACAATTCCTGCCGTAATGATCCAGCCGGCAATCAACACGGTTAACATATGCAAGGGACAAGGACAAAAATTCAAGACCGTGCGATTGTGATCCAGCATCGTACCTCAGAAAGGGTGACAATCGACGTCAAGATCTGTTTAGCGTCAGGGGACGCATAGGACTCTTTGTCTGGGCCCTGAGATTGGCGAGCCGAAAAGTTCAAGCGAGATCGATCGCGCAGTAGCATGGGACTCGATGATGCCGATGCTGGGGATCGCGGAAACCTTGGTTGGGTGCGTGGCTGGGTTGATGTGTGGTTGTTAGCGCAGACGCGAAACGCGACTTCGCGAGGTCATGATATCACGAGAAAACCACTTACTTTTCCGTTTTCGCTCAAGTGTCTGTCAGCGTCAAGAGTTTCTCGGTAGCTTCGTGTCTGTCATTCTGACATGGAGCATATGCCTGTCTCTGGACAAACCGGTTTAATGTTCAGGATCGTCATACGCCCTCTGCCGTGCTAGCTTGGAGAGCTTCCCAGTACGAAGTACGTGCAAAGCCTGTAATCCCCAATTGACACACGCATCTCATTGGTGACATGCAAACAGCTGTAGCTTATTATCATTAGGAAGTACTCTGAAATTATTTCAGAGTCATGATTTCGCATAGGCTCAATGTAATTCATGGTCACGTGTTTCACTATTCTCAAATATTCCTAGGTCGGCTGCCTCATTCGTCATCGACCAGATAGGAATATAGCTCCTGTGAACTGCTTATGTCACACCTCTCATCAACTCTAAAGCCGAAGCACACCGTCCAAGATCCTACCTTTCCACATCTGATAACACAGTCCCGCATTACTCACGCCCTCGTCTCCATCGCGCCGTCTAACAAAACCCTTCAAATTATGTTATTCACTCTCTAAATGTTCCATTATTTTCATAGGCCGGATTTAAGACACGTGGCGCTTACTAATGAGCCTGGAATCGAAGACGATGGTGAGGATGTGCATAAGTACGGCGTTGAGTAGAATCATTACAAGGACACTCGAAACTTCAGAGGATATGATTTTCGCTAACCACGAGATATAGGCAGGATCACAGGGCGATGGGAAATTCAATGACGTTGCTAGCCTAGCCGAGCTTGCAGATGATAGTAGTGAGGATTGGCAAGTTTACATGTGCGAAGTCCTTGATAAGGTAGCCTGTGGTTTGGAGGATGATGACGACGGTTGTGACTATGATGGACTGAAACACAAGCCGGAATGGCACATCAATGTTACGTAGACTAGAATCAGGACGAGGGTGCGGTAAGGCAAAATGCGGTTGGACTACATTTGTTTAGCGTTACAGCGAAGAGTAAGAAGAGGGATAAGGTAACTTACTTCCAATTCAGCTAGTCTTCTCGTTTCAACGTCTATAATGAAATTGTGAGTAAGGGACAAAAGAGTCGCAATTGTTGTAGTTGGTGTCCATGGGTGCTTCTGTTTAATTCATGAAGATCTTGTTATGGTTAGATGTACATCAAGGGAGTCTAATCGACGCAAGTATCCTTTCCACCAAATCAGCCTTGTCCTCGGCGTACTTCTATGAGCTCCGAAAGTAACCGTCCTTCCTGCTAACTCTATCCTTTCGCGGCAAATGCGAAGTTCCATGTGCCTAATCAGTTATTCAGTTTACTGATTACTTGGCCGAACCAATTGCAGTTAGCTGCTCTATAAGAGTCTTGGTGATCGTGTGGCTTTTGGTAGCTGAGTGCTGGCGTATTCCATCAGATGGAACCAAGCGAGACGTATGGCAGTTGGTGAGGATGACATGCCATAGGGCTGAAGCCAACGTCCTTTTCATGTAAATATTTTCCTACACAGTATGCAACGTGCTACATTGAGTGGTTTTATAAGAGAGAAGATATGATGTTGGATCTGTAGCAGTAGTAAAAACACCTTTGCTGCCAAGGAACCCATATCGACATGCATACGTGCCAACCCAGCGCTTCTTTTGTTCTGGTCACTCAAGTAATTCCTCTGATCATTGCGAGCAGGACTAGACATCATCTCACACATGATCAAGCGAACCCAATTCGCCTTTGGCCACTCAGAATTCCCCCGACGTTCCGCTGCACTGCGTCAAACCTAACAGTGCCGCAGGTCTCGCTCTCCAGATGGTTAAAGAGAGGTGCCAACGCGCGAAACTCTTTCCTGCAAGCTCTACCGGGGCAATGATACACCTGACTTCTGTGGGCTGGTGAGTTGAGATGTTGGTTTAGACTGACGAGGTCGCCGAAGCCTTTGTGACATAAATAACACTCGTAGCAGCCCCGATTGTGATTGTACGACGCGGACGTTGCCCTGATAGAAGAACCACTGTCGTCGTTGGTCAAGAGCTTCTTAGTAATGACATGGTTTGGGTCTCGTCGGCGAATTTCGGCTAGTATCGTATCGCGATTGAGGGAGCGAGCCTTCGGACAAGATCCAGTCTCCAAATGATGCGTGACACCGGTGGCAGTTGCGAAGCCACGCTTGCAGAAGGGACAGCTTATGTCCGTACCTCTGTGTATCTTACTGTTGCGATGCTGTTGTTGATGTCAGTCTCGATCGATCATCGCATCCTGTGGCGTGCTGTACTGCTCTGAGATGGCCCTCACTCTCGAAACCCTTTTGACAGGCTGTGCACCAATTGTCCCGCCAATGATCTTCCTCGTACATGTGTCTCTTCAGTTGTGGATAGTTGTTGTAAGAGACATAGCAGCCTTCACACTCGTATCTTGGACCATAGTGATCTTCCTCGTACTGGTGATCTTCGAGATGATGCTGGTAGTAGTAAGCCAAGTCGCAGAAATCGCATTTCCAAGTGTGGCCGACGGCGTTCATGTGCTGCCTTGCAGCGTGTTCGCTGCCGAACCATCGATCACAAGTGCCGCACTCCGCCATTGTGAACAAATGCGCCGCGGACAGACCACTTCTGTATCTTTGCCAGGAGGCCTTAGTTACTGCAGTTATGCAGTCAAGGCCGAAGGGAGTGACAAGGAAATTGTATATTCAAACAGCGTCCAAAATCTGGGTGGGTTCTGTTATGGGGCAGGAAAAGGTGCAGGATAGTTGAATGAGTTTTCGTCGGGAAGGGAGGAAACTTTGACAAAAAAAGGAGTTGGGAAGGCGGGGAGGCCCTTGCTAGATACAGGTGTAGTCTCGACCACTCTCCCTTCTAGCAGCGGGCCTTCTAAGTAGATAAGTTCTGTAGAGCAGGGTTGTGGTTGACAATATTGTTTGGGCTGAAAAGACGCGATGTACTCCGTACCCGCCCTGAGCTGACCCGAGGCATGGTAAGTACTCCGTACTTGTCTTGGGGACGGCGCGAGTCACACACGAAGTCACGTGACAACGAAGCGTAAATCACATCGTCGCTTGAAGCCAATCAAGTAGAGCAATGAGGGTCACGCTTGCCTTGTAAGGGTGAAGAGAATCTGTTCAAGTTGAACAACGGACTGAATGCTAGGGGTATCTATGCTACATGAAGTGTTGCTACATTAAGCGTCTCATTGCCATAGATTAAAGTTACGGAGCGAAATGAAATGCTTGTTCCGAACCTATCATGTCCGCAGCAAAGCTTTTTGGTAGAACGGTGAGCTGGATTGGCGTCGAGCGTCGCCACTCTTCTAGTCAGCGGAAGCCCTCTTCTTTCTGCCCCTGAGCTGTTATTAGCAAGGTTGCGAAACGTACTGTTTGATACATACCTCTTGTCCGCAACTTTGTCGCCGTTGGCAACGGCCTTTTTGCCACGCTTCGGCCTGGGAGCCTCCTCTTCTTCGACCTCGTCCTCGTCCTCAAGAGTCTCTTCTTCCTTTGACGCAGCTTTCTTGCCTCGAACGTTCTTCGGAGCAGGCGCGGGAGCTTCCTCCTCGTCCTCCTCGTCATCTTGCTTCTTGGCTACCTTCTTGGCCCTAGATTTCTTAGGCACTGGGGCTTCATCCTCTTCTTCCTCAACAGGTTCTTGCTTCTTGGGTGGGCGTCCGCGTGGCCTCTTTACTGGAGGAGCCTCGTCTTCGCTCTCGACTTCCTCCTTCTTGGCTGCCTTCTTGCCCCTAGCCTTCTTTGGAGCTGGTGCTTCTTCCTCATCCTCGTCATCGGCATCCTTGGCCTTACGACCACGCTTCTTCTTGGGCTTCTCTTCCACATCGTCGTCGTCATCGTCGTCCTTCTTGCTCCTCTTGCGAGCGCGGAAGCCAGATTTGCCTGGGCGGTTGTTTTCCATATCCTGAAGCGGTCAGTTCTAGTCTCAAATGAGTGTCGTGCATTGCCAGCCATACAGGATGTACAGGCACAGGCTTTTAGGCGGATGGACTAGGATAATACCACTTACACCTTTCCAATCCTCGTCTGGAATGTGGCCGTTCTCAAGGGCAAACTTGATCTTGTCTTGATATTCGGTAGGAACCTCGTCAAAGCCATCAACCATGTCAGTGTCACCTCCGGTGGTCTCGATCAGGTTCTCAATCTGCTTGGGCGTAACACAGCCCCTGCGTTGTCAGTGGAGCAAAACAACGACGGAATTACAACATACCAGTGTCGATACTGCCAGCTCGTATGTTCTTTGATGGTGACTTGAATAGCATAGCGGAACTCTCCCTTGAGGATCTTGACAGCTGCGTCCTTGCACTCTTTGTTTTGACAGCCAGCGCGATTGTTGGGCGAAGCCTCTGGAGACTAGTCAGTATGTGAAGTTGAGATCAGCGATCTTGCCATAAACACGGTGACGAATTAGCGCTCTACGTACCAACACGAGAGACGACCATGTTTGCGAGGTGTGTTGTTGATCACGTTCTGTGTAGGTGAGACGCGTGCAAATGCACGGTCTTGGGAACACGCGTAGTAAGCTTCTGAAGTGGCAGATGCAGTCCTAATCAGCTTGGGACAACTGACGTTTGCCGCTGCAGAAATGCTGAGCGCGCTTTTGTCGCGAGCTGATTGCGCGTTTGGTGTGTGAGGTGAGATGTGCAGGCAGCGGCAACTTAGAGTCTAGACCCTGCCGCGGCCTGTTAATTTATGACGGCATGACAAGGATCTTTGGGGGAAAAGTTACAACACCTGGACCATGAGGCACACATCCGCTACCCCCCTTCCCCACCCCTCGCCACCCTTCAATGAGCACTGCGCATGCATGTTTTCGCAGCGCCCTGACACAGGCATTTCGACCATCTAATGGCGGAACCGTTGCTTCCTATTCCGTTGCGTCCTTCCTCGTCCCGGCAGTCTCCCACACGTCCAGACGCTCCATCACCTCGATATCTCGTCGCTCGAAGAACACCACACAGTCACCCCATGTCCCGATAACTCCCGGCCACGATGCAGCTACCTACAGAGTTCCTCCGAAGCCCGCAAACGAACCGCCCAAATCCTGCATACCATTCCCGCGAGGCGAAGCCCGCAACGACATCCAACAATGGCTCGCAGCCATTGACCCGTACTTACCAGCTAATATACGCCAGGATCAATCAGATAAGACGAAAGCGCCTGCTACGCTGACGTCGATTGATCTTGCTTTGGTGGTCAATGCAGCCCAAGATGCCTCGGTAGACATATTGAGCTATTTGGGATTGATCCAAGGCCGCTGGGCGGCGGTAGCATGGATGGCCAAGAAGCTTGTTGAGGACGGTCAGAAAATCGTGGAACCCCCAGTACAACTCGATCCCTGGGCAAATATCGTCTGGCCAGAGTTGGAGCACCAATCTTTAAAACACCTTACCGAATCTGCCATTCGCACCGCGCGAGTACGGCCCTCGCGCAAGCTCAAGCATAGTCTGGAACACCTGACTTCTGCCCCTGATACCATCGACCGGCGTCACATTGTGTTGAAGCGGGCATTGGGACAGCTCTGGAGGACTTTGGGCAGTTTAATATTGGCCAGTGCTGAGCGGCCTGTCCGAGAGGATCCGATCATGCTGCATGTTTTGGAGATCATTGCTCATTTGCATCACGTTGGCTTGATACCAGACTCTGTCTATACATATCACCCTCACGAAAGCAAGTACGCGCTGCAGCAACCTCCAACGATCCACATGCTGTCTTCCAAGATATTGACAGCGCTGTCCGACGCATCCTGGAAAGTGCACGAGGCTTCAGTGAAATCCGCTAACACTGGTACAAAGACCTCTTACTTTTTGGTCCATGAGATTCCTGGTTCCCGGTATAAGATTACCGTACAAGAAGTGACTCCGGAGCTATGGCTAGAGTTTGTGCTCTGGTCATGTCTTCATGGCGGTTGGACGTCTGACGGCATCGCAATACTTGAGAGCTTAGTATCCAAGCAAAAAGATCATAGCTGGGGCTTGATAAGTTGGCGGGAGATCATGCTGGCGGAACAGCAGAACGCTCCGGCACCGTCAAGAGCTTGGAAGCTGTTTCCCATGACTGGAGATGCGGCCGCGACTGCCGAAGACAGAGCGCGAACGCACAGAACTATCAGCAGTGAGATTGTCACCGCGTTTGTAGATGCCCTTGTCAGTAATGTACAAGTTGGGGTGGGTTTCCGTGGCTTTGATCCTGAAGTCGTTACTCGACAGCTCAAATTGCTGAAAGGCTTTCTCGACTTGAACAATCTCAGTTTAGGCTCCATGTCGTGGGATTCCATAATGGCTCGCCTGCTGGAGTCTGGTGCGTTCGTACCTGAGAAGCGTCCGGAAGCTCTGCTGCAGCTTTTCGGGCTTGCTACTGGATTCGGCGCCGAGATCAACACTGTCAATACTTCTCCCACCATCGGAGACGAAGTACCATATTTTTTTGAGCCTACCACGATACCCCTCAGCGTGCTCCACCGGACGATGCGAGCATTCATTGACATCGGAGACACCAAGGGGGCTATGGCTACGCTGATGCTTTTACAGCAGCACACGGATGAGAACAAGCAAAAGTCGCTGCAACAATTCTTTGATGCAATAAGTAACCAAGTCCCACGAGATGACGAGCCTATCACGAATCGCCTGCCGCCGATCGAATTTCCGGCGTTTGACACGAATATGCCCGTGTCTCTACGTGCCAAACTATTAGATTTGGTCACAGAGTCCAAGTTGTACGACCTGGGTCGCTGGTTCCTATTCGCTCCAGACATAGATGGGCCACTCATTGGCCGCGAACTTTACAATCACCGAAATATTGCTGCATCCATCATACGCTTTGGAACTCTGGCCGGGGAGAATGATCTTGTTTTGGATATTGTGACACGAGCTGGCATCTGGAACGACAAGCACAAGGAGCAAAGAATGCCGGCCGAAGTTCTGACAGCACTTCTTTGCAGTCAGCTTAAGCTTAGGCGATGGGAATCAGTGCAAAGTATGCAAGAGTACATTGCTGAGACGTCATGTTTTAAGCCACGACCGATCATCCTTTCCACCTTCGCTGCGGAGCTGCTCGGGTTGTCCAACGGAACTGAAGAAGAGGTGCTGAAAGCGCAAGATGCGTTCTCCGAGATGCTGTTCGCTTGGGAAGATCTGATTATGGTGAACATGCGCAACGAGCTGTACTGCATATTGGCGATCATGTCTACCACAGACGATAGCTGGAAAGCATTTTGCTCTCAATTTCTCGCGCTGTCCTTGCATCAAAACGTTCGACTCACTGCGGATGATTTCAATCATGTCCTTCGTGGCATCCTCGATGGCTACGGCAGCTCCAAGGCAGTGATGGTAGTCGAGACTTGGTGCCATGTATCATCAGATATGTTCGAAGCTCGCCGAGCCTCCGGAGGCTTGCTTCGTATGCCGCGCTTCCAGGTCGGCAAAGGCGAAGAATACCAAGGCCGCCCACTGAACATTGAGATCGTTCAAGACTCGGGCGCGAAACTCGTTCTACAGGGGCGAATTCCTCCTAATCGCCAGACGATTTGGGCCATTCTCCGCAAAGTTCAAGAAGAAGTGGATTATCACCGGCATCAAGGACAAGATATGTCGGCCACTGAGCGTGCAGAAGCTCGCGATACTTTGCAATGGGCAGCACGCGTCCTCGGCAATTTAGGCTATGACCACGAAGACATTGTTCGTGACATGGGGGACCATCTTGTAGAGCTTGCTGAGCTTGAGGCCCCAGTCGCAGCTGACGATGTACGTAACCTCATCGGCGTTGATACAGACATTGCCCTTGGTAGCGCATAGGCGCTTGATTTGTTGTGAATATTGTACATACAGCAGAGCTAATACGTTGCTCAACATGCTCCTGTTGTTCTTTGCTCGCGTTCGTATGCGTCTGTGATTGCTGTGCTGTGCGCACTTGTTTCACGTCTGGGTATTTGGGCACGATGGAAGTGATGTTGATACCAGATAACACTCTGATGCAGCTGGATGTGTTGTGTAGCTGAATCGGGCGGTACGATCTGGAGGAAGGAGCGATGCCCCCAATGTCCGTGTTTATCCTGTCCTTGCAGCAGGACCTATCCGGTGCACTCTGCAATGTCGGATTGACTTTGGCTTGAGCACGTGAGCCACGCCGAATCAAGACCCTCGATGCGCTTGTTATGCAAATGTTTCTCCACTACCACTCCACTTCGCCCCCGGCTGTCTACGTACATCCCAGATCGCCCAGTCTTGCGCAGTGGAAATTTGCCAGCATTTCAATGGCGCTGCCGGGCGACTATCTGTAGCCGAAGTTGATGTTGGTACCTAGCCCATTATTTCGAGCGGAAAGGAAAAGCTGCCTTTGCCTACTCCGTCTCCGTACGGGTGGTCCAATCAGCAGAGTGAGGCTGATGGCCACGTCGAAGATGGTTTGGTGAAGCCGCCAGCTTGTACTGTGGGTCTGGTGTTCCGGTCCACCAACGGCTTGCTGCTTGCATGCCTTTATGTACGGCGGCCAAACATGGCTAGCGCTCAGCCTAGACCAAAGCGGCTCTGGACACTCTGGCAGAAACGGCGCATCGCGAGATTCGAGGTACCATGGTGCAACCTCGAAGCCCACCGGCACGATCATCATGCGTTTCGAATGATTTGGACACACAGGAGGCGGTTTCAAAGGCCAGAACACTGCATTCCCTTTGGCAGAGCGGCTACTCCGTACATGTATGTAGGTACACCGCACTCACCGACTTTTGGCACCGGCGCCAGTGGCCCGAAGCGTATCGATGGACGGCTAGGCTGACCTGGAGGGGCAAGCTGGCGACGTCAATTCTCGTGAGGGGCAGGACTTTGGTAGGGAGAGGCGGGTAAACGCTCGGTGGTTCAAGAACTTTTTTTCTCTACAGACTTGAAAAAGTCTGAAGCACGTGCGCATTGTTTGATTACAGATGACGACAGACCGTGAGGTGTCCGCTGCAGACTGCGACCAGGCAGATTGGTGAAGCCACTGGGGAAGAGGCATCGCTCGTTCATGACGGCTCCACCCCCGGTTGCTTCATGGATGCGGGTTTGGATCGAGTTATGATCCAAGAGCTACTTACTTAGATCCTCCATGCCTCGTTTGGTTGGTGTGCAGGATGACTCTTTGCTGCGATGTGACAAGCCTTGGGACTCGGGAGGGAGTCACATACCCATGTCCACTTGGGCCACCCCACCCACGCTCACCGCTGAGCGCTAGGGAAGCGCCAAGCCGCGCCTGCCCCGAACTTTTCTATATCGACACTCCGCCTTTGCCCACGCTTCTCACCTGCAAACCACCAAGTCACACAAGAACCACATACACAAGCACAATTAACCATATCACTACACATCTTCGTCGAGACAATGCCGCAGGCAATCGCTGAGTGCTAAATTCCCTCTGGGTGGCCTACAATTCTTTTGTAGGCCATTCAGCCGGCCAGCTCGCGAGACTTCAACTCAACGACGATACAAATCCACGATTGCGTGTAGCACATTCTGCTCGCAGCCGTCTCAATCAAATTGATCATCGTTCGGCCTGCACTGCACACCACACATATTGTCCAGTTCACTCGGCTCAACCCACGAACACGACGACCCGCCGCAAGCTCTGCCATAGTCAAGAGCCCGGCCCCTCAGTACACTACACATCTAGTCCATCTAACGCTGCATCCAACACCATTCCGCCATCGGACCATTTCGCACCACCTTTTTACCCCTCGAGGAGTAACATCGACTCGACCTTCACCCCACCTCGACCTCGACTCCAAACGCACCCGACCCCACAATAGAAACGCCTAATAATGGCGCACCTCACCTACTCTCGATCAGCCATGTCGGACCTTGGTGGGCATCATCAACACCAGGACCGCAAGCTCATGCATGATACCACCGCCGCTCCACGCCGTAGTGACAACCGGCCCGTGTCACGAGAAAGTGCGCCAGGCAGCAATCACCACACCGAGGGACGAGGTGACGGTCAATCTGGCGCCGAAGAGACCGCAAATGAAGACGACGACGAAGAGGACAGTAGCACCGCTCAAGATCCTGAACAAGAGGACGAGGAGGACGAGCCAGAAGCACCCGCCCCGTTCCATGGATTCGGTAAGGGCAAAGGGAGAGGCCAGCGTCATCCCATCCGTGTCGAGCCTGCCGGAGATGAATCGCAAGAAGAGACCGACGAGCTAACATCCCTTGGAGCGGGGCCCAGCTCTAGCAAGCAGCCGGTGAATCAGCTACTAATGAACAACAAGAAGCGAACTTTTAGCAACCTATCGAGCACCTCGGTCCTCTTCGGAGACGACTCGACGGACCAGGAGTTCCCAAGACGCAAAGTCGCACGCAAACTCAGCAATGTGGTGACTAAGCCACTTCTCACATATAAAGAGAATGAAGAGGGTCTTCACGAAAACGCCATTGAGAGCGATGATGAAGATTACAGCGCCCTCAACCTCATTCCCGACGATGATTCAGATGTCGAGTTGATGGAGCAACAAGAGGAGAGTTACATCCTGCAAGAAGAGCAACAGGCAACCACCCTGCTCAATGAGTTTCGTGATGCACGCCGACTTAGTCTCGAGAGCTGTATTAGTGACAACGTCTTCGATGTCACTGCCCCACTAGACGATGCGTACATGTCAGGCCTTCCAGACTACGGGTTTGCTCAATTCTTCGAACCAGAGGCACTGCCCGCATCTCCTGATCCAGCTATCAAGAGGAAGTATTCAGATAGCTCCACCAAGCGCGTTCGCTTCGATGACGAGGTGCAAGTATCCGACGACTCCAGCTCAGAGTCCTCTGAGCTTGACAGCAGTGTCTTTCCCGATCTCTTCCTAGAGCAAGATCAGCTGCCGCCCATCCTACATCAGCTTCTTGAGTTCGACAACGACGACGAGGATGGAGACTTTGCTTCACCTCAGTCTGACGCGTCATTCTGGGACTATGGTCAGGATGAACCTCGCATCACACGCGTCGAAAACTCGGACGATACCGACAAGGAGTCGGCCGAGTCAAGCGGCTATGATTGTATGGCCACGTCCCATGATAGATGTTCTTTGTTGACTAATAAACTGCCACAGCCGACATGGGTGATACCACTGATGAAGAAGATTTTGGTACTGTCGTGCCGCCACGCACACCTGTTCAGAATAGATCTGTTCTGCGCCAACCAGCCTCGGCACCAGGCTCGCGAGCTACAACGCCAAAGCCATTCCAGCGCAGCTCAAGACCTACGGGGCGACAAATTCCCCCACCTCGTGGTATTTTCATCCACGAGGACAGTACCAAGGCTATTGCTGTCACCAACAGAGCAACAAAGACCGTCATGTTCTATCGTCCCCGCCCAGCGCTGATCCCCTGGATACCAATGAACGGGTATCAGAGCGGTACTAGTAGCACAGCCAACAACAGTCCTCGGAACTCGATCGCGCAATTGAACGCCTCAGACAGTGAGAACAGCAACGAAGTCTTCAACAATGCGATCAATACAGATATCATGCTTACTGGCATTTTCGGCTCCGCCCCTGGAAGCGACTTCTTCTTCGGCAATGAAAGCATCGGTCCCCCTGAGGCGTTCTATCCCTTCGTTAGCATTGGTTCGAACGGTAATATGAACCTCATGGACGACGACGAATATGAGGACTCAGACGATTACGAAGACGACCTTAACATCGCCGACTTCATGGACTTTGGCTCTGACGGCGACGATACCGATGTGGAGCAGGAGTGTGAGGACACAGACGCACCAGCAACTCCGGCGACATCCCGAGTGGCTCTTATTGACTCTACTCCGGCTCAACCAACACCAACAGCCGAGACACCCGTCACACGCAAGAGGACCACTTCGGATGTCGATGCCATGCTTGAACATTTCGATCGCGGAGTTGTCACAGCCTTTCGCAACAACCAAAATCGATATCGCGATGTTGCCTCACTGCCGCAAGATCCCGCTGCGCGCGCTTCGGTATCACGCCCAGTGCGGTCCGGCAAATCTGCTGAAGCTCTCATCACCCCTATTCGCAAGCGTTCCAGGTCCAATCGCATGACTCGAACGCCTATGCGTTCCGGGCCGTCTACTGTCAACCAAAGTTCGCCCTTATCAGGTGTTTCCAAGGCTACCTCAAGGTTGCAAAACTCTATGGTGGGCACCCCTAGGAAGCCACCTCCTAGGATGGGCACCTTCTCGTAAAGATGTCATCAAAAAGCGTACGAAATAGTGCTCGTTCAGCCACAAACGAATGACGTGTAACGAAGGACTCCAGGGCCAAGGATCTGAAGAAGGAAGTACACCGGATCTCGATGGAGAAATACGACGTTACGATACCCACGACCTTTCTAACTTCTCGCTTTCTTGCGACTATGTTTTTACCATGAACTTGATGATGCATCTGCATACAATCAGCAGTTCTGGGCTTTGTTCTTTGACTAGACGGCTCGATAAAAGTTCACAAAGTCGCATCGCGTTCAGCAACTCTTCGGTTGCAACAACGTCGGCGATTATTGTCTCCTGTGTTTTGGTGGTTTCGCTTTTCATATCTGTTCTCTTTCCATCCTTCACGACCTGTACTCTCCTTTGTCACGAGGGATTCAAGGTCGCAGGATGATGCCATGCACTTTTGCGAACTATTCAATGGGTTCCACGATCTCCGGCGTTCAGATCTACGGCTCTAGATCAGGAATGGCGTTGAAAATGTGGGATCTGTTTGGCGTTACGCTGCGCTTCTATTTCGTTTGTTCCAAGTGGCTCAACGAGCTCTGGTGCATCAGTGTGTAGGATTAGCGTTTATCAATCTAGCGCATAATGACATTCCTTACAACGCCCAGCTTGAGTTAGATCTCGCGATTTAAGTCAGAGGTTCCTTTCAGAGGATGTGGCTTTCTCCGCCCTTGTAGGTGGCGCAAGATGGTGAGATGATTGGCCTGGTGAATGGCTCAAGCGTCTTGAATAAGGTCTGTGCTCAAGGTTTCTAGAAGCTAGAACGGCGACGTCACACCTTGTTTGGTCGCGCATGTGAACATCAGTGCTCCACCACGCCTGATGCGTGCCACAACTCGCGATGGAGGACCTGAAACATGACTACCGTGAGGGAGAGCCAGTTTTCCAGTATGCGATAGTACATCTGTCCCTGCCAACTGTGTCCTCCTGTCACTTGACTGATTTCAGACCAGGACACTCTGTTGCTGCCCTTCCGCATCGCGACATCACCAGTCCTCCTCCGAACATATCTCCGCACCATACTCCTTTTTATAACGTCTACGATTCTGCTCGGTCTTGCCACAGTCGCATACACGTCGTTCTACTACTCCTACATACCTGTACGCGGCATAACTGCGCCGGTATATCTTCAATTTCACCATGGCGCTGCCTCACGCCCTCCGCTGCTCGAGTTACCAAACATTGATGCGCAGAACTGGCCCTATGGCATCGTTAATATTCCTGGCCTCGTCAGTCAGCAGAAGTACGATGTCGCCGTGTCCATGACTGTGCCTCGAAGCACTACGAACCTGAACGTGGGCAATTGGATGGTGGGCTTGGAGATGCGCGGGCCATCAACGACCGCTGGGGGTATAAAGGGTATGCTTGGGTGGGACGAGGAGTGGGACCATAGCCAGGGTGGTGGACCGGGTGAAACGGCACAACACGTCGGCGCGGAAGCACTTGCGAAGACGCCGACTGTGATTGCGAGGAGTAGAAGGCCTGCCATACTTACCTATCGTAGCTATGTTCTCGAACATGTCCATCGTCTTCTACGACTGCCTTTATACCTCCTGGGCTGGCATACCGAGTCCGAGACGATTGAGATCAGCATGATGGAAGGCGTGGAATTCGACAAGCGCGCAAACAACGTCCCTGCCTCTGTCAAGGTCGAATTACGATCCAAACAGCCCCTGGAAGTTTACACCGTCATGGTACACTTCAGCGCGAAACTAGAAGGACTGAGATATGTCATGTACCGATACAAACTCACCAGCGCAATAGTCGGCATATCGCTCTTTTGGGGCGTTGAACTGGGCGTACTAGTATTCACATGGGGCGTCTTCACCCTCGTCTTCAGCAGCAGTACATCGACATCTCCTCGACCCTCGTCCCACCACCCGCAAATCAAAACCGAACCCGGCGACATGACGCCAAAAACCGAACACGACCCCGGCACCCCTTTTAGCGAAACTTGCCGCACTTTCCCTACCCTTTCATCCCACCAGCCGTTACACTATCCCTCGGCGTCCCCGAAATCAGAGCGAAATACTCCCACGCTGCAAGATATTCCGCTCCGCGAAGACGCAGAGGCAGATGATGAAGAAGACGACGATTTCGTGCTGGAAGAGCCGTTGCCGCGGGGCGTCGACAAGGAAGGTGTTTTTACAGATTCGGGGATCGGGACGGGCGTGGAGAGTGGCAGTGGCAGAGAGGCGCTGGGCATGAATAGGCGGAGGAGTGGGCGTAGAGAGGAGAGCTAAGGGTGCTTGTTTTTGTCGAATCGCTTTCGGGAAGGGCGGGGGGGGGGGAGTATCTGCAGATTTGTGGGGACGGAAGGGGGAGGGGGAGGTGTGGGTGTAATGCGTGGACAGAAGCGTTGATGCAAGGTGATTTCGATTTCGAATTCGATTTGGATTTTTCTTTCATCGTTGGTAGCAAGGTCGAGTGCAAGGACTTGTATACTTTGACGATGCTAATGCATCATTGGACATGGAAACCAAGTAAATGGTTGAGAAGATATGTAAAAGCACAGAGAAGATCGCGCCATGCTGGCATCTCAACGACGGCAGACTTGGCGCTCTACCAGGGATCTAGTCAAGACAATCATGTGCTGACGCTAGCATCAACCGCCGTCCCACTCTCGCTCGTATCCTTCTTGGCCTCTTCAGACTTCTTCTGCATAGCCATTTGCCACGCCGGGATTGCCGCTCTTCCGCCCGCAGCCCTGCCGTACGTTGACGGCGCAGCTTTCTCTGTTGTCGGGGTAGATACCGAAGCTGCTGGGGCGCTGCTGCTTGCTTGGGCTTCGGTGTTGTTCGTCTGCTCGGCTGGTGCAGGAGCAGGGGCAGATGATTGTTGTGGTGCGGGCGTCGAAGTGCCAGAAGTACCGTTGATATTGGGTGTTGGTGCAGGGCTTTGGTTCGGGTAGTGGTTGGGGGTTGGGGCAGCTGGTCGTGCGGAGCCGGCGCCCATGCGGTTACCGACGAGGGTCTTGAGGCTCTTGAGTTCGCTGGAGAGCTCGCGGAGTCTGCTGTCTGTCGACTCCTTTTGGGCGTCCATTGCTTTCGGAATGAGATCCCGCAGACCGCGCACGTCGTCCTCGATGCGCCTGTTGTCGTCGCCTTGTCGCTTTGAGGCCTCCTTCAGGCTCGCTAGTACAGCCTCCACATCGCCAAGCGCATTGTCTAACCTTGTCGTCCGTGCTTCTTCTGACGCCTTGAGGGCAGTTGTGTCGGTATTCAGCTGTTCCAGAAGGTCGAAGGCGCGGTTGAAGGACTCGTCGATGGAGGCTTTGTCTTGCTCCAGCTGCGGTGGTGTGGGTGGTTGTATCAGGGGTACGATGTAGCGTTTCGCCGTGAAGTACAGGCCGTAGCCCACACCGCCCATCACCGTCGCCATGATGAAGTAGTCCCGCCAGTCGCGTTTCGGGGGTCTAGAGTCGTTAGCATTGCGCTCAGCATTCACCATTGCCATGGAACCTACTCGGGCGGCGGCGGTTGCTGCCAGTACCCTTGTGGTGGGTAGCCATATGACGGCGCTGATGGCGGCGGCCTATTGTATGCATAGTTGGGTGGTGCGGAGTTTGGTGGTGGCGGAGGAGCGGGTTGGCTGGGGTCTTCGGCAGCCGCGCGCGCAAGAGAGACGTCGACTTCTTCTTGGGTGAGATTCTTGGACTGAAGAAAGGCAATGCGCTTCTCAAGAGGCGCACTGGCGACGGAAGGGTCTTGAAGGACTGCATGGAATTAGAGCCGGGCACGTGAGCTTGCCATGGTCGCACGCGACTTACAGGAGATCTACTGCTGATTAGCCATGCTATCATCAATCAATCGAGGGGTGTGTACTTACCGCAGAGGTTATGAGGTCCTCACGAACCATCTTGATTTTACGCTACCCAGGCGCAGTGTGTTGTGTTGGTCGGCGTGCAACGAAAGGAGCCGGGCGTTGATGGCGTGTCGCGACATACATATGACGGGCGGGCCGAAAGGTCGATGGCGGGTAACTTACCTTTATGCCGAGGCACTTCCGGCCTCGATCGCGGCTCCACGCTCCGCACTGGGCCCCCTTGGCACATCCACGTCGCTCTTCAGTCGTCTCTGTTCTTGCAATGGTATTGAGATACATCTCCTCATGCGTGAAATGCTTGTTCCCACGTAATGAAAGTTGTTTTAAACGCATCGTTGCGTTTCTGCAAAGTTAACCATCTCCTGGCTCAACATCGAACCCTTTCATATTCACTTCGACGCGTCCCCTTCCAACATGGCATCAGGCATCTTCAAATATGTCAACCCCGGGCAGCTCTCCTTGGTATCGCATTCTTGTTTTCTCCTTCTCCTTTGTAGTTTCTCGCATTCCTATGTGACTAAGCTAGCTGCGACGCGCAATGCTCAATAGACGTAGGTAATCCATTTTGTTGTTCCTACAGGGCAAAGAGAACGTCAAATCGCTCACATCCTTCTTGTTTCACCTGTATGTTACGCAAAGCTCTCATCAGAGAGCATCCAATGCTGCTGAGCAGGGTTCGCCGACGTTGGCTCTTAGGGCAAGTCCTTGAGGCCTTGGCACAGGACCATGCTATTCGGTATGAGCCAGTTGGCTGACCAAATAGTTTGGGTTAAAGAAAAGGCGTTGATTACTTTACTAGTTTGCCCAGTGCCAACAGGCCTGAAGGTGTTATCAGGAGAACTTTGTGTATACTCCTTTCCCTAGTCAATATACCGCCAAATTCTCTTAGTCAAATTCTCCTTGTCACTATGTTACGGAGCACTTTTACCTCATGTGGGGCATTCTCGCGCTGTTTGATTGTCTAGGTTGCCTTTACTTCATTGTGTGGGATTCGAGACAAACAGCCGGCGCTTGTCTTGAATTTTACAATCTTCTTTCCTCCTTTGTCTTGTAATTCTGGCACCGTTTTTCTACCAGAAAATTCAGGGGGTTAGCCATAGCTATGGACACAGGCAAGAATCCCGCACGGCATACCAATATCATTGACGATATGGATACCATCGCGTTGGCCCAACAGGGCAGGTGCAAGGCCGGATCGTCAAAGAAGAAGAAGAAGGTAGGAACGGCAGGTCCTTTTGGCACAACAGCTGCTAGCAATTTGAGACCACCACCTATAAACAAGCCCGCAGCAGCCCAGCGCGCTGGTCCTTCTTCCTCGCAAAATGCCGTTGGCTCTCGACCTACATCCTTGAAAAAGTCCACAGTCAGTGCGGGCCGCGGTGCAAGCGTCTATGAGAAGGATGGCATTAGGGTACCACTCTACGAGACCGGCGGCAAGCAACGCCCGCATGCTTGTCTCTCGATCAGCCTGCGCAACAAGAGCACGGACCTCCTACTCGACATTGTGGAAGAGTACGCAGGTGTAGCCAAGCGCAAGACCTTCGTAGAGGCCAACACGACCAAGGCTGAGATCGCTGAATGGATAGAGGTACAAGAGACGCGAGCTCTCGGTTCTCACCCAAAGAGTAGCTTGACACGTAAGTGGGAAGGCCATGTCAGGGGTGGTTGGAGGAGTTGGCTAACAGTGGTAGTGTCTGATGAGAGCCTGAAGGTGGACGACCGAGCGGTCGATTTTTACGAGCCATTGGGACGACCAGTGAACTATAAAGGCAACGGCAGAGCTCCGATGCACCCTCGAGATCGAGAAAAAGGTTCGTGCTGCATTAAGAAGACCCACAGTGCAGCATCTTGCTGTACAAAAAGCGGACACTTTGCTACACAGAGTCTGTCTCGCCAATGAGATAGCTATTTCTGGTGTAGATGAGATGTACTAACGATTATTGTAGGTAAGCGCAAGCTTGATAGCGCATCCGAGCCAACGCAAAGTTCACAGCAAACGACAAAGAGGCACAAGAACCGTCACGCGGATAGACAACTGGCCCAGCAATCGCTTGCAGGATACCCAAAGTCTAAAAGCAACACCGAAAACGAGAACCACCATGCTTCAAGGAAGAGTCGCAAAGCTGCTCGTCGTAAGCTAATTGAAGTAATGCCAACGCTTCATGAGGATGCACCAGAAGAATCAACCAAACAAGCCACAAAGAAGATTATGCAACTACCCAAAGACATCAGGGTAGCAAATTTCATGAGCAACGTCGGCATGCACCCAGACAATCCCGACACATCAACGATGGTGGTTCGGCAGCCTGAGCAGAGTGAGGACCGAATACTAACGGCCAGCACGAACACGACGACCGGGAAGCCAATACTTCATGATGTGTCGATCGCTAGAAACCCCTCTCGGCGCCAGCTACTACCGAAGAAGTCAGTCGAGCCCCCGTTCCTGAAGAAAGGGACACATGGTCGGCACGGCGGCTTCACGAACGATCCCGATCGCCGGACAGGCCGCGGCCATCACGTCACCACAGAAGACCAGAAGGGTCTTGATGAGTACCTCGACTTTCGCAGCCAGGTATTGCAAGCCTACCCTAGGTTTCCAGGAGTTGGTGCAGGCGAAGAGGTGCATCCAGAAGTTAAGGAGGGCTGGGATGACAATGAGCGTTGGTACAACAGCTTTACCCACAAGTATCCCGGTAACTCTGTCAGTCACTTGTGGCCTTGTGGTTGCGAGAAGATGCGTGAAAATAGTGAGAGCAGCGAGAGCAGCGAGAGCGAAGAGGAGTAGCAGTGCAGGCAGGTAAATCTGACACTCTGTATATACGAAGATGGTTTCAAACACTAAGCATAGAGCGTACCACCATCTTGAAAAATTCATACAAAAACAGTACCGTGGTCCAGTTATGCGATTTTTGGAACTTGTGCACTGACTTTAGAGATTGATGGCAGACCCCCGGTCACCACACTGAAGCCCACCAGCCCTACTCACCACCCCATCAAAACCCAAGCCCACATCTAACGTCAAACAAGCATCATCCCACCCTGGAACCTACACCCCGCAAACCCCTGCGCAAAATCCACTTACGCCCGCCCTCCCCCCCCCCTCCTGCGACTCTACCGCCAAACGTGCGCGTCGATGCGCACGCCCCATACGCCGCGCTGGCCAGGCACAGGGAAGATGAATCGCGTGCGCAGACGGGCGGATGAAGAAGTGGTTGAGATGGGGTGGTCGCCGAGTCCGGGCGAACGGGAGGAGAGATAGTGGGGATAATGGGTGTGTGGGGGGGTGAAGGCGTTGAGGGGGATGTTGGGGATGAGGGTTTGAGGGGGTGGGGTTGAGAAGGCTGTTGTGTTTGTGTTGTGGTACGAAGATGGATAGGGTAGGTAATTGAGAGTGGATTGAGGGGGTGCGTGTGGGTTGTGGTCTCTGGGCTTGGTTGCAAGTTTGTCATGGGTTTCACGCGTGTGTGTTGTTATTGTCCGGAAATTGGATCAAGCGTACAAATTCCCGACTTCGAAAGTGTGGATACAGGCTAGTACTCGTAAAAGCCCTTCCCACTTTTCTTGCCTAGCCATCCTGCATCGACCATCTTCTTCATCAACACAGCGGGCCTGTACTTGGAATCGCCCGTGTCTTCATACAGTACACGCATGATTGCAAGACATGTGTCGATTCCGATGAAGTCCGCCAGCTGAAGTGGTCCCATGGGCACGTTGGTTCCGTTCTTCATGATGCTGTCGATATCTTCTTTGGTCCCAACACCAGTCTCCAGACAGATGACTGCTTCATTGATGTAGGGCATGAGAATGCGGTTCGCCAAGAATCCCGGGCTGTCGGCCGATTGCGATGGGATCTTGCCCATCTTTTGGCAGAAAGCAATGGCAGTGTCGATTGTGGATTGCGAGGTTTGTAGGCCGGTGATGATCTCTACACCTTTTTGGATGGGCACCGGGTTCATGAAGTGAGTCGAGATGACACGGGAGGAAGCAGAGAGGTCGGTGGGGTCCTTGGTGGTTGACGCAGCGATCTTGGTGATGCTGATAGAAGATGTGTTTGTAGCGAGAATGGCGTGTGCTGGACAGATTTGAGCGAGGTGAGCGAAGATGTTGGACTTGAGATCTGGAATCTCGGGAACGGCTTCGATGACAAAGTCGACGTCTGACAGATGGTCGAGCGATGTGCTGGACGTGAGTCGTTCTCTCGCCGCTGCTGCATCTTCTTTCGAGATGCGTCCTTTGCCCACGTCTTTTTCAAGGAGCTTGTCAGCGAACTTCAGGCCCTTGTCGATAGACGCTTGAGAGTTATCGATAATCTTTACAGGCACGGAAGCTCTTTGAGCAGCCACGAGTGCTATTCCGAGTCCCTGCGCTTGTCAACCACGGTACTCGTAGGGATTCCGCCAATATTTACCATTTGTCCAGCTCCAATGACCCCGAGCCTCTTGACGTCCGCAGCAGCTCCTAGTGAAGGCGTGCTGCTGAAGGCACGGCATTGCGGGCTCGCTGCACACCGAATCACTTGTCGAGACGCCGCTGAGAACATTTTGAATGAGGTTGACTTTTGCCGACACGAAACTCGGAGCCCGTGACTGATCAACACATGTGAAGCAGCACAGAGTACTCTGCACGTGGCCGATGAAAGCCGCAACAGGCGTAACCGAGGCATGCAGCCGCGACGCCCATGCACGGGCCACCTGTTAACGAGATAACGACAGAACGCGTCGACGCGTGCGGCGGATTATCGCGACGCGGAGCTGCGGCGCCGAACCTCGACCTCCGCAATGGCCCAAACGACACTGGATGAGTGGGCAAAGGACCCAGTAGACCCAGAAATCCGCGCTCATGTGTACAGCCTCATTACGGCTGTGAGTCCGCCTGCTCGACCTTCAGAACCCACCTAACGTGCGTGCAGCTTGGGGGCCTTGGCGATGACGGCACATATTCGCTGGGAGACGATGCCCTGCTGTGTTTGAAGGATCTCCGAAGATGGCTCAAGTTCGGCGAAGGGCAGCTCAACAGGCGCGATGTCGCACGATGCATGGCCGAAGCCAATCTGGTGAAGGGTGACCTGCTGGAGATACTCGCCAAGATAGCGCCCAGGGCAATCGAAGACAAGTGGAGGCACAAACTCGCCGTTGCAGCATGTATGTGCCCTGGGCTGGGGCGACAAACTTCACTGACTGGACCCAGTGGAATTGCTCGTGCCTTTGACATGGCCGTTTGAGATCGACCCTGTCGAGGCAACGGTCAACCACCACCGGCACGGCCCGTACATACAACTTGCGCAGATTGGATACAAGCGAGCCATCCTCCAGTTCGACCGCGACCGGACGCTGCAGACCGCCGTCAAGATTGCCCTGCCTTCCATGGCCGTGTCGCTCCGAGAACGAACACCACGAGACGAGGGCATCATTCGCATCGCACTATATTTCATCCGTAACATTGCCATGTTGTCCCCCCCGAACAGTGCACCCATGGACATTGATGAGGCCGAAGTGTCGCGGTCGGCAACCATTGACGCCTTTCACGAGCAGGACATCTTCCAGGTCCTTCTGAGTGCATCTTCAAGCATAGGAGAAGATTTCGTCACACAAGATGTGATCATCCTCGAGATCTTGTTCTTTTTGCTGAAAGGAATAGACGCAGAGAAGCTTTTCATGGAAGACAAAAAGCTGAGGGGCAGGCATGCGGATGAGCTCAAGAATTTGATGCAGAAGGAGAAGGCAATGCTGGCAGGATACGCGCGAAATGCTCCGACACGACACAATCGATTCGGCACAATGATCTGGGTGAAACGCGACGATGAGAAGGTGACTACAATCTCTGGACAAGATGTCCTCGGCAAGGCACAGGCTAGCATGCAAAAAATGGACCAAACGAAGAAATGGAATAAGCCAAAGCGACCTATCAAAAAGATGGATGGGGAGCAAGAAAGGGAGGAATTCGACTTGCCAGTCTCACTCACCACGACGGCACGCGATCACACCAAGGCCTTCGTAGAAGAATTCTTAGATTCGTCGTTCAACCCGCTGTTCCTGCACCTCCGGAAAGCGATCGAGCGTGAAGCTGAGCGTGTCGAGATTCGCCATTCGCGGCAATTCTTCTATCTGGTATCTTGGTTCCTTCGAGCAGAATGCGCGCGACGACGAACTATGAAGGAGCGAGCAGCCGATTCAAAGAGCGCTGCAGCCCTCACTGCCGAGGATGAGAGCTATGGCTTAGTGGCTGAGGTGATGAACCAGGAGACTTTCATTCTACTCAATCGATTTATGCAAAAGAGCCAGGACGAGAAAGCATGGCAAGACCTCAACGCTGGCATGAAATGTTTCACTCAGATCTTGCTCACCGTTCACGAAATGTCCGAGTCGGCTTTGGAGGATGATCAAGAGATTGCCGAGAATATCCAAAATCGCATCTTTTACGAGGAGTCGACTCACGATCGCGTGGTCATGATACTGCGCTCATACAACGGCCAAGGCTTCGGCTACCTCGATGCTGTCACAGAGCTCTCGCATGTGTTCTTGCGGATGCTAGAGCGCTACGCGAAGCAGAATGTGGATATGCAGATTCGGTCGAAACGAAGGACTCGAAAGATTGAGAAGAAACAAATCGAGACATCAGGAGCCACTGGAGATGAAGAGGGGCATGTCTCAGAGACCGAGGACATACAACAAGCGCAGCGGACAGTGTCTGAAAGGAAGTTCGATTTTACTCGATTCGCGGCCAAATTTGTGAACCAGAGCAGTGTCAACACGTTTGTAGCATTTGCGAAGTACTTCGCAGACCTTGACACCGAGCAGCTGAAGCGAGCGCATCGGTTCTTCCATCGAATCGCATTCAAAATGGAGCTTGGAGTACTGCTATGCCGAGTAGACGTTCTCCAGCTCTTCAACAAGATGATAAAAGGCCCGGGCGGCCTAGATACCGAGTCCCATGCGTACAAAGAGTGGAATGACCTAGTCAAGCATTTTTTCAGACAAGTGGTCAAGAAGGTCCAGGAAAGACCGGAGCTAGTTGTTGAGATGCTCTTCAGCAAGATCCCGGCGACGCTCTTTTTTCTCGAACACGGTTATGATCGGGAGGTAACTGCACGAACGCCGCGTGCGCCTGCTGAGCTCGAGGTCAAACCGGGCATGGAATTGCCGGAGCAAATTGGCGTGGCCGTTGGCGTGCTGGTCAATCAATCCAAGTCAGATGCGCTCAGATGGGTTCGTGATGTACTCACTTCTGCAGCAGAAGAGCGCAAGGCTTGGGAGGACGCAGAAGAGGCACGCAAAGCAGTGATAACTGCAGAACGTACAGAAGGCGAAGAGAATCCCGAGGAACCAGAGGCTGTGCCAGCAAAGCCTCCTTCCATTCGTGAGTAACATGTGCGGCTCCGTTCGATAATCTGCTGACAACCTCCAGTCGTGAAGCCGGACAGTGAAGAACGTCGACTGGCGATGTTCAAAGACAACAAGCTGCGACTACTGATGACCCTGGTCGGTTTCTCAAGATTGGGCGAGGTGCACGATCCCGATGCTACGTGGATCATCCCCTCACTCTTTACGTCTGCGGACCTACTGCAGGCGATCGACCTGATTCGCAAGTACGAGTTTGACCCTCCGTCATATGAGGACGGAAAAATGCCTGAAGATCTGCTTCGAAATAAGACGTCTGCAGCCCGCCGCTCCACTCGCCGCGTGGATTTTGATGACGACGATGATGAAGGCGCAGGGAGCATCTCTGGCGAAGATTATGGCGAATATGCTGCCGACGCACCTACCGCCAGGAAGCCGGACGGCGAGCGGAAGAAACTCAAGCGACGACAGCGCGTTCACACACCAGTCGAGCTTGACGATGAGGAGAAAGACCGAAGAGCTGCAGCTCGCCGCAAGAAAGAGCTCGAGAAGCTGGCTAAAGAGAAGAGTACAATTTTCGTGCACGACTCCGATGATGAAGACGATGCAGAAAGAGACGCAGCATTCTTCGCACGAGAAGAAGCACTACGACAGGAGATGACGAAGGCTCTCGGCAAGTCACTGGTGCTGGGTAGTATCGAACCCGCAACTTCGAAAAAGCGGAAAGCTGATATTCCAGCACCCGAGAGCAAAAGGCGGAAGACACCACCAAAGCGAAAAGCGCAACCGTTCGCGGATAGCGACGATGATAGTGATGAAGACATGGGAGACGCTCCAAGTGTTAGCAGTAGAGCACCATCCATTCAGGCGCAAGATGTGCTCGAGGTTGAGAGCGCGGATGAAACCACAGACACACCGTTGTCGTCACAACATGTAACCGGCGCTCACGAAAGTGACGGAGATACTCCGATGAAGACCTTCATTGCTAGCACAAGGAAGAGAGAGGATGTAGCACTAGGACATGATAGCGTTGATGAAGATGAGGACGACGATGTGCCTGTTGTGCGAAGACAAACGGCGCGGAGTACGAGGGCCATAATCGACGATGACTCGGAATGAGGATACGAAAGATATGCGTCAAATTGGGGAGCCTCGATTGCATAGCGTGGCGTCATTGGTTTGTGTATATATTTGTTTTGTATACCCTCTCTTGTTTACTACCGCGTTCTACACTTTTCGTCTTTCTCTCATTGATTCCATCGAGTACATTTTCGGATTCACCGCATACCGTCACTAGGCCTAGTAATGTTTCGTGATCGGACGACTACATGTTAACTCACCAGTTGAGTGGAGCCCGTCTATCTTTAAGGTGTGGACTGACGTCTAAAAAGTCTCGTCTATCGTGGGGGCATACAAGGTCCTTTGAGCATATCAGAGGTCAACTTGGTAGTATTTGCATTGCCCCAGGCTTGCACATGAGCGATATCGAACTATTGCTGGACCTGGTGCGGTCAGTCCGTCCGGTGACGTCGCTGTTGCCATGCTAAGTGAGTGCCTCGCGCCTTCCGTGTTTACTTTCCCCAGCTCGCTCACCTCGTACTCTCTCAACCACCACCAAAGGTTAGCGCATAGACCCCAAACGCACCAATTCCACGTTACAGCCATGCTAACACACCCAGATCGTCAAAAGTTTGAGCAAATACGAGCTCGGTGGGAGGCTGCCGAGCAGCGCGAGGAAGATTCGACGACCATGCCGGGTAGAAAAATGTTACAGCAGCCCGCGAGCGGCGAAGCTCACCAGAATGGCTCCAGCAAATTTCGTCGAACGCTCAGCAATGGCTTGGCTTTCATCTCCAACCCTCTGGCGCAACGCAAGACAACACCGGTCCATCATCAACCTGTGTTCCCTCCAAGTCTAGCCGTGGCAGCACCCACCCCGAACGTGTGTAGCCGCACAGAGAACGCTATCGCTACGCCATCACATAAACCACGGCCCGCCAAGCGCATCGAGTATCCAGCGACAGCCACGGAGGTCCATGCAGACCTCGATAGCGCAAGCAGCGTTGCACAGCTAGACGCGACACCTCGGGCACCGCCCCGATCACGCACGATGAGTTACCTGCCGCGCCCCGCCAGATCCGGATCTCATGCATCTGTCCATGATACGGGAATGACTATCAAGATTCAGTCTGTCGTCGCTCTCACTGACCCAACGCTACGAGTGATGCCGTCCAAGATTCCCTCACCAACTCCGCCACTTTCTGAACGACGAGTTTCCAGCCCGCGCCAATACCTTCCGCATCACATCACGCTACAGGAGAAAGAGGTCATGTCAAGCTCTGCGCTTGCAACAAACAATGCTGCCTCTCCCTCCAAGGTGGTAGTGAGGTCACGCACAACGCCGAGTCTAGTCAATGCCGCCAATTCACTGCGTCCAGCGCACTATATGCTACCAAAGAAGCCCGGCCATAAGAAGACAGCTGCCTCCTCAGTCGCCCAGAAGCCTTCGCTGCAAGAGAACATACCTACTGGTAAACTAGTGGACCAACGGCAGTCGCAGATTCAGGAAAAGACTCTCAGACGGGAGAGCCTCGCGGCGCCCTCTGCAGTAGTGAACAGATTATCGTTTGGGCAAGGTTCGCCGCTTGCTGGTAGCCAACAAACAAGAAACAGCACTGCACCCGTCGCACGAAAGCGCTTGAGCTCCAATCTTGCTCAGCAAACACCCATCACTGCGAAGCGAGGCCAGGCACGTGAGCTATCAACCCACGCGCAGCACTCTGGGCATACACCGAGCGATACTTTGGTTGCGCAACACAGGTTTATGGGTCCTCAGAAGCCACCAGCACTGGCGCCATTGTCGTCTGAAGTTGAGCGGCCTGCTCTACCTCGATCGCACACAGACAAGGATTTGCAAAGGAAGACCTTAGGCACGCCAAACGGCTTAGGTGGCATATGGAGATCTTCCCGTGCGCTGGCTGCAGCAAACCATGAGGTGAGAAAGCTCCCACGCTCCTCTACTTTCCATCACTTTGGGGCAAGCTTGGAGCATGCTCCTCCCGTTCCATCCATTCCAGAGCAGTACAGAACGCCATCCCTCTCAAGCCTGTTTGGACCAGGAATCAGCACTAGATCTCACCACGCCAGAATGACCTCAGATACTGCTTCATGCGAATCAGTTCCCGAAGAACAAGAAGACGATACTGAGACGCACCCCAAGTCCTCTCACACTGTATACAGCAGGGATCTCTCTCCCGAGCTAACAGACTCTTCGGATGATGTTGCGGCCTTACCCCCTGTGCCAGGCCAATACTGCTTCACTTCAGCAGGACAGCCAAATGTCCCTGAGCCTGTTCTACCAAGAGAACGGCCTTGGTCAATCAGCGACTGCCATTATGAAGATAACGCTAACGTTGAGCCGTATCTGCAGGTCAGAGACTACATGCCACCACTTTACTGGGCCGGTCGGTTCCAGTCGCGATACGATCAGTGGCGCACCGAAGCTATGATGGCTGAGCTCAATCCAGAGCACCATCCTGAAGGCCCATTAGGCGAGTGCAGGTTGAATCAGGAGAAAATGGCTGCTTGCTACATATTCGCACAACTGCGAGATCTGTGTCTTACAGAACAAGCGGCGGACAGTCTTTGGGTATGTTTACCCCAGAGCTATCATGGAGCTAACCAAGTTTTTTAATGCATTGTACAGGAATTTGAATGCAAATATCGAAAGGACAACAAACTCCTTGGCCCGGACTATCCGATACACCCACCCCGTAAGCACGACAATCAGACGACTCCCAAAGGAGCATTTGGACGAGCCGTAAGGAAGCTGACGCCACGGAAAAGTAGCTTTGTCAATTTGCTGAAAGGCAAAGGCTGGGGCAGGGTGGATGGATCAAGGCCTCCTGACATACCCGAGCCAAGCGTTGAGACTTCTTCAAGCGGTCCATTGGTGCGGCACTGATGGGAAAGCCGACACTGCGCACCGAGCGACAGAATAGGGCAACTTGCAAAGGACAGTGTACACATGTAGTGCTGGCGACGACAGGAGGGTTTCTCACATGACTGGTTGGCATCTGCAAGAAGATTGCGGCCGCTCAGCTCTGCTTTCCGTCAAGCGTCAGTCGTCCAAATCAACTGTGTCGAGATATATGGCCGTGGAGCATACAGGTCGTTTTGATGTTCGAAGCAAATGAGCGTGTGTATTAATAGCACATGACTAGCAATGATTACATCAGATTTCGAAACTGCTCTGCATGAGCATTCTCTACACTATGACTTTTTGTCGTCTTTTTTCGGTGATAGCTCTTCCACAATATTGTTTGGATCCTTCCATGCCAACGCCACGTACTTGGTGTGACTGCCTCGAGCAACTACCTCGCCATTGGCATTTGAAAATTTGATTGATGTGAACGCCAGTGTCTTTCCAACTGTGGCCGGAGTTAGCATCATGGTTGTCGTCAGCGGTAGAGTTGGGCGTACATTTATCACACATTACTTCTGCTTTGATAAGATCGCCAATCTTGCCGCCGGACGAAAGATAGGTGACGTTCAGGTCGGTGGAGACACCGGTCGCAAAAAGACCCCGGGAGGCTACAGCTAGGGATCCGCCGAGGTCGACTAAGGGGGGTAAGTAGGCTGTGACAGCTACAGAGTGTAAGTGAGGTGGCCCAGCGTACCCATGCTGGCTATTGTGCCGCCATGAAGGATATTCAGACGGTTCTGGTACGTTTCATGTCAAAACCAATGCAGATAAAATAGTAGGGGAGACGAACGGTATGCTCTTTCTGGATGTCGAGTTCGAATTTGACGCGCCCGGGGACTGCGGACGTCACTCGGAGCTACCCTAGATATCAGACGATTTCAAAACTCAACAGATTGCACTCAGAAATGAGTCTACTCACACCATCCAAGAGCCTGGGATCATCTCCATGTCAGCTATTCCATGCATGATGCACGAGCATGATTTGCGTACCTAGGCTCAAGGCCAGAATTGGCTCGGAATGACTCCCAGACCTACAAACTTTGTTGGACCAAACCACTCGGGCTTCCTGGACACTCAAAGGGCTTACTGATCGAACAAACTTTAAGGTTGGCATCTTTGCACTGTCACCTCTCCTGTTGCGAGGATTGAAGTCGATGTTCATCTCGGCACCTTGCGTCCCTATCCCGCACGCTAGCAGGGGGCGGGGCGGAATGATGGAGTTCTTTCCGCCGTGCTTGGCGCTTCATCGAACTTCAGGTTGCAACTCGACTTTCTTTCATATGCGCTCTCACACAATTCTTACGCGACACACGCGAGTTGACAAGCTCGCCGACTAGTCCATGGCCCGAACATGATAATGCGATAGCAAATCATTTATCAACCCCACATCTACAACGATGTCGGCGTCATCATCGATTCAAGCGCTCGAGTACCTGCAGGGCCTCCCGCTGCAGACACACAGGAAACTGTATGAAGCGCCGTCGACGGTGTTGGCAGTGTTTCGGTGCATGCTGCCTCATCTGGGTGCGCTCGATTCTGTTACTCCACAATGATATTGAGCTAATGGTGTGCAGCCAAGTCGATAGTCATGGCAATGCTCTACATGCCCTCGTCGTTCCCTGCCGCCGACCTAGAAGCTTGGTTCAAGCCCTCGGCACGCAGCGCGCGCGAACAAGCCCTCTCTATCCTCGACCGCCTACACATCCTCGCCTCGAAACGTGAAGACGACAGGAGCTTGTCGTACTCGCTTATCCCGGGTTTCCAGCGCAGCTTGCGCCAGGCTATAGAAGGGTCGGGGACACATAGAACGTTTGGTGTGCCTGCGTCGAAAGCTGAAAGCGGTGGGAAGAGGCTCGGTATCGAGTTCCTGGATCAGCATGCGCGACTGCAGTGGGAAGGCATTTTGTTCTTCATGGTCAGTGGTGCGGCGGGGTTTCAGCCAGGGAGTGTGAGGATGGATGTTGGGCCAGGAACGAAAAAGCTGTTGCATGCGGGCGATCTTGTGCGGACGGTACATGGGACGCCGAAGATCACGAAGGAGGGGTTCAGCTTCGTGCTGCAGGAGACGAATGCGCAGGTGTGGAATCTGCTGATTGTGTACCTGAAAATGGTGAACGATGTAAGACTACGCAGGTTGCAAACCCAAGATCAACATGAGACTGACGATAGACAGCTCGGAATGTCAGAAACCGAAGTCCTATCCTTCCTCTTCATGCTCGGATCCCTTGAACTCGGCCAGGACTACTCTACATCTACTCTCTCTCCCACACAGCTCCAAATGCTCGATGACCTCTCTGCTATGGGCATCGTCTATCGTTCATCCAAGGAATCACGAACATTCTACCCTACACGACTTGCTACCACCCTGACCTCCGACTCTGGCGCGCTACCAGGCTCCGACATCGCTACATCCGAGAAGCCAGACCACAAAGCCCAAAACAAGGGCTTCATCATCATCGAGACTAACTACCGACTGTACGCCTACACAAACAGCTTGATTCAAATCGCCATCCTCTCCCTCTTCACAAAACTCCAACACCGCTTCCCCAACCTTGTTTCTGGCAAACTCACCAAAGAATCCGTACACCGCGCCGTCCAAGCAGGGATAACATCGGCGCAAATCATCTCCTATCTAATCACCTATGCGCATCCACAGATGCAGAAATCCAACCCGCCACTGCCGCCTACCGTCATGGACCAGATTCGCCTATGGGAGTACGAGGGCGAGCGTGTGGAAGTCACAACTGGATACCTCATGCGTGAGTTTGGCAGCGAGGCCGAGTACAGAGACGTGCTGGGTTACGCAGAGGCGCTGGGCGTGTTAGTTTGGAAGAACGATGCGAGCAGGTGCTTTTTTATCAGTCATGTTGAGCAGGTGGCGGGGTATTTGAAGAAGAAGAAAGAAGGTAAGGGGAGGTAGATTTGACCAGTCAACAGATTGGTCTGGTCGGGGAAATGCATAGCACGGCGTTTGGGAGCGGGCGCATAGCGTGGGTGAAATCGGAAAACACTTGATGTTGATGAATACATGGTTTGTTTCCCAGTATGTCTTGCTCTTTGCCAGGAACTGTATCTGTCCCAGTGAACATGGTGTTTTCTCCCCCTCAGCATGGACTCTGGTGATGCCTTGTCAGTTGTAGTCTACCACGGAACACTCCAGAACATCCCCTCGAAGAAAATAGTCTGCCTATCAACTAACACGTTCTTCCACGCTGGAGCTTTCTCCGGCCGTAGGTCGACGCTGCGAATAGTAAGCTATGTCATGTTTAACAGCTACTCCTCTTTCAGCTACTGCTCTTTCAGCTACTCCTCTTCGCTCTAGACTACCTATACACACAATCAACTCTGCACTTGAACCAAGGTCCATATCCCAGCTAATCGTTCCTAATACCCAGCGTTCTAATCTCATTGAGTAACAAGTACGCCCTCTTGCTGATGCTGTACTTTACATGGACGAGTATGGCGGCTCAACATGCGCGCGTTTGGAAGCTACACAAGGTCCATGCGCCCAAGGTCATCGGTTAAATGGTGCCTACGTTAGGCGCATGGGTCACCTGCCTCCGCTCATGGTGTAGCTAGGTAGTGGACTGCGGTTCCCAGAGCGCGAGGTGCAACTAGTGGGCCTAGGATTGAAATGATCGGGGATGCAATGGACAGAGGGCTTGAGCATGGTTGGGTATTTATGGTGTCTTGAGACTATAAAGACACGGGGCAGGTTGTAGTGTAGTGTTGAGTACTACAAGGTGTATTTGAGAAGTGCGAAGTATGTTGTAGGAGTCGCGAGTACATGTATGCTAGTACATGAGCATGACGAATGTAAACTGAGCCTCATTTTCTGTTGTCATGTTCATAATACTCTCGCGGAGTACAAATATGTGCGACATGTGCTGTCGAATATACAAAGGCTTATACACGTCGCCTAGTTGGTGGGTGGTATCGAAGTACTGATCCATGCACAATCACCACCCAAACTTCTCAACTTGAACACTGACGTCTCTCCCCTTACACATCATCCCCGCACATACATTCCGCACATCTCTGACCAATCCCTCTGGCCCGCTCACCACCACACCAGCACTGCCATCATTCTCGTCGACCCAACCTGTCAGAACGTCAATGACATCAGGTCGGCCTGCGATCGCCGTTGGCGGCGGAACAAGAACATCCAAGCCCCAATCTTCCAGCTCCTTCATCTTGTTTTCTGGGACCCATGTGCGGTGTTCAGGCGCGTGTGTTATCCAGAGTAATTTGACGCTTTGTTTGCGTGGAGATGCAGCCTCGGTGTCGGACTGCCTGGGGCATAAGAGGGCGTAGAGAAGCGGGTAGGCGACTGCTATGCCTGAGCCGCCGGCTACGAGGATCGCTGTGGAAGAAGAAGATAGTATTTTGAGGGCGTGGGAGGAGCCGTATGGGCCATCGAGGTGGATAGGTGTTGTGGAGTGCGTGTGTGCGTGGCGGAGGAGGACATGAGAGAAGCCCGTGGGGGATTTCGCGCGGATGAGGAGTGTGAGCCATGCATGTTTGGCCTCGGAATCGGATGTAGTGGCGGCGGAGAAGATGGTAAAAGGATGACTCTGTAGTCCATGTGTCTTCCCCAATTCTGGCACGGAGATGAAGACGTGTTGGTTCGGCGCCCATCCGGTTTCCATGTTACTTCCAGTCAACCTCTTCTTCCCCAGGATATCCCAATTTGCACATACTACTACCGTCTCCCCATCATCCATAACACTCAGCGTCGCAGTATGTGTACTCTTCTTAGCCCACAATCTATACACCACACGATCAATCGCCCAAATCGCCAACGAAACGCCCACATATGGCCGTGACGTATCATGATGGAACCATAAGAACACCAATCCAAGGACTTGAAGTACAACATGCACCGCAAGAAACACCTCATACCACCTCTTCCGAAAACTCCCCAGCGACGTGAAGTAAATAACCTCGTACGCAAAAAACGCAGCCAGACCCAATAACACCACGCGATTGAAAATGAACCTACTCAACGTGAATCCCAAATGTCTCAACATCCCGTACCAAACAGCCCACATCCCCGCAAAATGCACAAATGCTTCGAAACACATTACTTCGCCCACCCTGCGATGCAGTATGTTCAGACTTTCGTACGAATACCCCGTGAGAATCTTGAGCGGCTGATTCTTGGCCGCGAGTATGTATAACAGGGGTAAATTGGATATGAATATGATGCCGCACCGGTCGGCGAACACAAAGAGGTACAAGAAATCCAGCGGCATGAGATGGAGGTTGTAGAAGAGTATAAGTGCGAGCCAGGAGGCAACAAGCAAAGAGGTGGAATTGGTTGGGAGGGTTTTGTTTATGAGGGGAAGGGGTGGGGGTTGGTATTGGAGCGCCGCTTTAAGGATGTAGTACGGTTTCCAGAACGTTGGGTGAGAGCGACGGGGAGAAGAGATCAGGGGGGTTATTTCGGAGCTGGGTTTTGGTGGAAGGGTTGGTGGCGAAGCACTGCCGGATAAGGTACTGCTTGAGGAACTCCATGCTTCTGGATCTCCGGCTCTCGTGGGGTTTGTTGATGAAGTAGACGCAGACCTCTGATGTATCTTCCGGCACAAGAGTAGTTTCTCGGTCCAGTGCCAGACTGTGAAGACGAGCAGTATGCCCAGTAGAGCCAGATTGTACGTCTTTAAGAATCTCCGGCTGTATAGTATTGCTTCGACCATCATCCTGAAACGTGGGTCCTTGCCTGGATCGTCTGGATCAACTAGATCCCCTCCACCAGCAGTCGATACGCCATTGTCAGCTGGCCATGATACTTCGATCGACCCTGTGGCGCGTAAGGCGAGGCGGAAGATGTCGCAGAGCCATGGAGTATCGGCCATGATATCTACTGTGCGCGAGGTAGGAGATGAAAGAACTATGATGTCTACATGTCAGGTTGTCGCGATGTCGTGGACAAGGTGCCGCGTGCTCGCATCATTTGCACGGGATGTTATCAGATGATCTGCATGCTGCGATAAACATTCCATGGGCTCATCGAGGCACGCCTTGCCTAATGTGGAGCAGTGTCATCTTTCGAAGTTGGTAGAAATGAGATAATGCTCATTTATATTTTAAATGCAGATGGCCTACTGAGAAGATACAAGTCATTCTATTCTGGCTGGAAAGTCATAGTCGTCAGATCAAGAGCCTAATGGTCTTCAAAAGGCTCTAGGCATGCTTCATTGGACGAATAAGACTGGATGACGTCGATTTAGCCTCTGATGGTAAACAGGCTACGCCAGTCTGTTCAGAAGAATTGATGAAGTGTGTGTGTTTTTCATCTGCTTTCATCGGCCATGTGAAGATTCTATTCATTCTTCCACTCTGGCTTCTGCTTCGCCGCAAAAGCCGACATACCAATCTTTTGATCCTGGCTACCAAACAAGCCATGGAACACTCTCCGCTCATACTCGACACCTTCCCGGATACCCAACTCTTGGCTTTTGTTCACAACCTCCTTACATGCCTTGACAGCAATCTGGCTGTAACTAGCGATCTTCTCTGCAGTGGCAAGAGCGCCATTGACACACTCGTCAGGCGTGTCAAACACCTTCGCAACGAGCCCCCACTCGCCAGCTTGCTTTGCGGAGATGTTGTCACCGGTCAGAATCGTCTCCATAGCTCTTGACTTTCCGATCGCCTTTGTCAGGCGTTGTGAGCCACCTGCGCCCGGAATGATACCCAGCTTGATCTCTGGCTGGCCGAAAACTGCCTTAGGTCCAGCGTAGAGGATGTCACCCATCATGGCGAGCTCGCATCCTCCTCCGAGCGCGTACCCGTTGACAGCTGTGATTAGGGGCTTCTTCAGAAAAGTGACGAGGTCTGACCAGCTTTCTATGAAGTCGTCGCCGTATGCGTAGCTGAATGTGAGGTCCTTCATTTCCTTGATGTCGGCACCGGCGGCAAACGCCTTCTGAGACCCAGTAAGAACGATGGCGCCGACAGATTTGTCTGCTTGGAACTGGCGTAGGGCTTGGTTAAGCTCGAGGATGAGAGGTGTGCAGAGGGCATTGAGAGCTTTTGGCCGGTTGAGCTGGACTGGAACTGTTAGAGAGTACTTCTGGCAACGACGATCAAGCTCGTGTAACTTGAATGGCAGTCACCACTTACTGAAGCCAACACCAGGCTTGGGCGTTGATATTATCAAATGCTCATACTGTGGTGCTGAAGCATATCCCCGCACGAACCGGGGAAAGCCCGTCGACCTGAACTGGGAAGCAACTCGTGCTGATGATCGAAATGCCTGCATGCTGTGTGTGATGGAGAACAGTCTATGGAGCGGATCAGTTGGCAAACTACAGACTACATGGCCATGGTGAAGCTCAAGTGGGTAGCATCGGTGAACCTCGGCTGTGCCCTTCCGCCAAAGCTTGCTTGCGGCTCCCACGCGCTAGGTCCGCATGCGTCCTAGCTCCATCTCCGCCGTTAGCGGCGGCTTGGTGTTTCCAGAACGTTTGTTGGCACGGCCTTGCGACACGCAGCTCAACTTTTTGACACGACGCCTCAACATTCACGCCTCCTTGCCCACCATCCCCCGTCGCCCCACCGGCCCACGATATCCGCACATCGGCATCTTACACGGAGAACAGGGATACAGCGAGCTCATTAGTCGGAACCATGGACTCCCCAGAGCCCGATACCCCTTTCGCGGCTATGACGGCGCAAACCACAAAGTATGGAAGGGTAGGTTATGCACGGACAGTCTGGCGCGTTCGCATCCCATCTGCGATGCGTTCAGAACAATGGAGAAGGCACACACTAATGCGCCGCAGCTGTTTCAAACATACCTCGACAAGTCAACTCCATACACCCCATACCGATGGGGAGGCACAGTGACGCTATTCATCCTCTTCGGCCTGCGCATATTCTTCGCCCAAGGATGGTACATCGGTACGCTTCTCCCGCCATGCGCTGACTGCCACCCCGCACTCGCGCCGTTCCGCCACACTTCAACACAGACGCCCTACTGACACGTCACAGTCGCATACTCGCTCGGCATCTATCTCCTCAACCTCTTCCTCGCCTTCTTATCACCCAAGTTCGACCCTGCGCTAGAACAAGATGAGGGTATGGAAGACGGCAACGCAAGTGGCCTTCCCACAAAGGAGGACCAGGAGTTCAGGCCATTCGTGCGCCGCCTCCCAGAGTTCAAGTTTTGGTACTCGACAACTAAGGCGATCGCGATCGGCTTCTTCTGCAGTTGGTTCGAGATCTTCAACCTGCCAGTTTTCTGGCCCGTGTTGGTCGTATACTGGCTGATCCTGTTCGGTCTGACGAGTGAGTGGACGCCATCTCGTGAATCATGAGATGAAATGGTTGGAAACATGGATCGCTAACGATGACCACAGTGCGACGACAAATCCAACATATGATCAAATACCGCTACGTTCCCTTCACGGTCGGAAAGACTCGGTACCAAGCCAACTAAGCGCTCTGGTTTCCACGCCCATTCACTTCCTCGATGTACGCGGAGGGACTTGCGCAATTTGGCCAACCATAGCGCTTTGCTCGTGCCGAGGATAGACTTGTTGAATACTTCTGGAGATGCATCTAGGGCTGGCGCAATAAGAGGGAACTATTTGACCCCCGATGGTCGGGCTGTTACATCACGTGTACACGTAGCAAGAACTGAACGGTTCATCATTGCTAGTTGGCATTCGGATGCGGAGATGCGACCATGCCATCGCATCGTTGTCACCAAAGGAAATGACTGCCTGCACGACAAATCATATCAATGTGCTGACGCAGCCTGTACGGCCTCAAAGGTAGATTGACAATGTCTGTTCTAAGATACCATAGCCTGAAGTCCGCAATGTATCGAAATGAAGCCGATGCAAGCAATCCGAACTAGATGAACATAGTCGAAAACTTCGATTAGACATTTCATAGGAACATGGTCTAGTTATAACTAACTATCTACTATGCAAACTCTTCCTTTAATTGCAAAAGAAAACAGAACAACAACGACGACGCCACAGGAACAAATGCTCCCTCTAGTACAGAGTACATCTTTACTCCATCCGCATAGCCGGCCCCTCGAGCCTCAATTCCGCCAACGACGCTTCCCTCACACCCGCCGTACTCTCATCACCATCAAGCCCCGCCTCCTTTGTGCAAATCCACGTCGAAGCATACATATTCACACTGCCACATGACTTATTAGCTTTCCATGCAAACTAACAAACTCCCACGCTCACCAAAGAGCAGCAGGACCTACCGATCAATACAACTCCCCGGCATCCTGACCGCCACCCTCTTACACGCAAACCCACCCTCGCCAAACACGCACAGATACCAGGGCTCCAGACCCGCGCTCCTGAGCATGACCCTTCCGTGCACTTGAAGCGCGCGGTTCAGTGCGCGGATTTGCTTGAGTGCTTGTTGGCCTGTGGGCGGGAACCAATCCATGCTATCCATGACGACGACAATAGTCAACGAGCGCGGGCGGAAGCGACCAACGACATGGGAAAGCTCGTCTGTGTGGATGCGCAGCCCGTTGAAAGCGTTTGGTTTACTGAGCTTGATGTGTGATTTAGGCGAGAGGTATGTAGGGTGGCATTGCGGCGTGTAGTGGCCGAGGAGAGTGAGGAGATAGTAGTGGTTTGACGTTGAGAGGAGCGTGGTGTTGATTACGGGCTCGAATGTGTTGAGGACGTATTCGTATATAGCGTTTCCAGAGTCTGGTTTTAGCGCTTTGTCAGAGGGTTCTTCGTGGAAGGACATGTAGTCGTCTCCTGCGGGTCGTTCGGCAGTCTTTGTCTCATCAAAGTCGGATTGTTTTTTGAAGTCAGCTTCGATGACTGCACGTTGGGCAGGTGGGACGCCGAGAGCTTTCCAGAGCCATTTCTCTTTGCCGAGGATCGCCCAGGTCAGGACCTTGGAGTGAAGGAGATTCTTGATGCTGCGTTGCCAGATTTCGCGTTGTTCGTTGAGGGTTTGTGCTGTACAGAGTTTCTTGACGTCTTCGGACATGCCGAGGAGGCGGAAGAGCCATCCTGTGGCTGAGAGAGCGTAGCCTGAGCCTCCGGAGTAATACAGACCTTTAGAGCCGGGCGAGGAAAATACCGAGGGGCCGTTATGGAGCCAGAATTGAAAAGCTTCCGAGGAGAGATGGGGGCTGAGCTTTTGGATCAGCATATTGTGGAAGTCGGCGTGCTTGCCTTCGCCGAATAGATTCCAGACACTTTGGTAGCCGAGCGCAGTGAAAGCAGCAACCTTGAGCTCGAGAAGATGGTTCTGGGAGGGGTTCAGGTCGACAGCGTGAACACGGCGGCAGTTTTCTAGACAAAAGGCGATGATATTGTCGCCTGCAGATCCAATAGCGAGAACCACATTGTTTTGGTTTGGCTTCAGAAGACGCATATCTGCGACATCATCTTCCCATGTGAACGCTTAGATGTACGAGTTCTTGAAGCGAGTGTGTTTAGGGAGGGACGAGTCATAGTGGATGCGCCAATGGTGGTTCTGGTACCATGTTGCCGGTAATGGTAGGCTAGATTTGAGATTGACAATGGCAGATTCGTACGCTTTCGAGTGGACTTCGATGTCATTTTGTGTAATGCCAGTTTGAAGATCAAGGGCAGACAAATACGGGGACTCGGTAGCAGCAGCGTCGATTTCGGCAAGCTTTTGTGTAGCTGCACCGCTGTACTTTGAACACCCTACCCAAATGTAGTACGGGAGCTTGATTCCAGTGTTGAAGAAGTTGTTCCGAGCATTGCTGGCGAGGACCGTTCCAAAGCGGTATTCGAGGTAGTCGCGTCTTGCTGGCTCTAAGTTGACACGGTCAACCTCGCTACCCCTGGTTTAACCAGTGCATCCCATTCCGTAGTGGCATACTTACAACCAAGGCCTCCAAAAGACTCATGAGATCCACATGCAGTGGCGATTGATGGCACCTCCCATATAGTTTCGTCCCATGAAGTCAACCTGGTTTTGCACGTAGAAATCAACAACTCCAATGACTCCATTGGGACTGAGGAGATTATCGATTGAATCAATCATGGAGTAGAACTCGGGAATCATGGACAGCGCATAGCTCATAGTCACGAGCTCAGCACCACCAGCGTCAGCGTTCTCGTCAAGATAGCGCACTGTTTGACCTTGTAATATTACCTGGTTGTGGTGGTAGGCTTGTGGTTCGTGCTGATGGAGGCGGAAAGCGCGCGCGTCCTGGCAGATAACCTTGACGTTTTCCCATCCAAGACGTTTGAATCGCTTGCGGGCCATTTCGCAAAGACTTGGGGAGAGATCGACGACATCTTAGAACGTTAGAACGTGCAGGATTCTACAAGGCACAGAAGCTTACAAACTGCGTGGAAGAAGTCCTGAACGGAAATGAAGTCGTTCATTTGCTCAACGCTATTCATTCGTCAGATGGTGTATGTTGAAGGCACTTTTGTGCATTTACTTGTGACCTGTTCCGCCGCCGATCTAAAAATGTTAGCAGGATGTTTAAATGTGGAAAAAGATACGTACATCAACCCAAACCGGGCGTTGGGTGATCAATCCAGCCTCAGCACGGTACTTCAGTTGTGCTGCGACCAGACCCAACATGTCCTCGCGGCCACGAAGTAATCGAACGCGAGTGGCATCGTATACGTCCGCCTGAGCCTTGTAGAAGCTCTCCTGAAAATTTATCAATGGACCACTATCTGGCTAGGGTAAAGATGGCCTACAAGAGCATCTTGTTGACTGCCAGAGCCATCACCAGTGCAAGGCTTCAAGAAGCAACCATAGATGAATGTCAGATACGTTCCGAGTGTACCCACAGGCTGAGCTTTCTTTTTCGGTCCTAATGCAAAAGCAAAGACCCTAGCAACCAAGATACCCACGAAGCACAGAGCTATGGTGAGCTGATAGAAAGGGTCGCGAGGGACGAAAGCTGAAAGCCCCAGCATAGCTGCGACTGGTTATGAGAGCAGGACTTAGCAAGAAGAGGGTCAAAAGACTGTAACAAGTTTTCAAGAGTACCCCTCATGGCTTATATGAAAACTCGTGGCCAGCGTTCTGAAGCATCTGTCCGACTTCGGTTCGTCACAAAGTGGCCCAAATGATGCTAAACGACCAGCAAATTCGTAACGCTTAGACGTGGCGCTGTAATCCAATACAAGGTGCCACATGCTTTGAAGATCTGGAAACGGTGTGAGCACCGTGGCCCTGAGGCGAGTGGGATGTAGCGTCGGTAGCTCGAACGCGTCGGAAGCAAAGCGGCCGTCGGTCATGCAGGGCCTCAGAAAAACCGAGAGATTCTCCAGACTTTGTGGGAGCCATAAAGCATAAAGCAATCAACGGGCCTATCAGGTGCGATGAAGGTTGCGCGTGGGTTGTCATGGCAGTGGTGTTGAGTTCCTGAGGTTGTCGTGCTGGCAGCCAATCAGAGAGCACATGACAGCACCGTGCCTGATAAGTCAAAGTAACCTGCATGCGTCAAGACGGCCGAGAACTGATTCAAACCTTCAAGATAGACAGACTATACCAACGTGCGAGTTGAAGTGTGGTCATCCAACCGAGTCATTGCTAGCGGTGGTGTCGAGACTTGCTGTTAGAGCTGCGAATACCTCCTGCTAGCTACTTACAGTTGATCGCCCACAAATTGTTGTGGTCTCTGATAATGCAGTGGAACGTCGATCCATTTCCGTCCCGCCATCACCGCATCCATGTCGAGACATCTGTCTGCTGCTCTGTTCGCTCACCAATACGCCACACCTCTTTCCTCTTTTTGCATTCAGTGCGTTTAATGAGTCACAGAAGTCCTGCTCGATCGAACTTATCGATCACTGAATTGTCCTATTATACACGGTCATACAGTACGAGCGATTCAATGCCAGCAGGAATCGTGTGATTGACGCCAAGACATAATCCTCCGCGTTGTTTTCTGAAGTCCTTCGGAGTACCACCAATTGGGTATGAGCGTGTAGTGTCCTTTGCCGTAACTCAGCAAGTAGATTTTGATCATGGTACACAATCACGGCGAGAAGGGAATGAGGGTCGGTTCAGGGTACAGTGATCGGTCATGTCATTAAATTTGCTAGCCATGTCGATGCTTCATTTGTCTTACACACTTGATGTAGTATAGTGAAAATGCATCCGCCAAATCCTGCAACCCACTCGCATCGAAGCACTTATGCGTAGAAGTTGACGGTGTCCTTCTTCTTGGCCTGAGAGACTGTTAGCACAATTCGTCTGGAAAATTCGTTGGATTATGGCGCTTACCTGTACTTCTGAAATGGCATCAACATAGTGCTCGTGGCTGATTTTGTGTTGGCCATTCCGGAGAGCGATCATGCCGGCCTCCACACATACAGCCTTCAGCTGCGCACCACCAAACTCGTCGGTGCTACGAGCCAGCTCCTGCCAATTGACAGCCTCATCGACAGTCATCTTTCTTGAATGGATGCGCATAATCTGTGCGCGAGCCTCCTCATTAGGTAGTGGGAACTCGATCTTCCTATCGAGACGACCGGATCGAAGCAGTGCAGGATCCAGTACATCGACTCGGTTTGTAGCAGCCAAGACCTTCACGCGATCATCGGATGCGAACCCATCGAGCTGGTTGAGCAGCTCCAACATAGTTCTCTGCACCTCCCTGTCGCCGGACTTCTCGGAATCGAAACGCTTGGTACCAACCGCGTCCAGTTCGTCGATGAAGATAATTGACGGTGCCTTTTCCTTTGCGAGCGCGAAGCAGTCACGGACCAGCTTAGCACCATCTCCTATGAACATCTGTACGAGCTGGGGTCCGGCGAGCTTGAGGAAAGTGGCATCGGTCTGAGCGGCGCATGCTCGGGCTAACAGCGTCTTGCCGGTACCAGGAGGACCGTACATCAGCGCACCTATGACATGTTAGTTTCTTGGACGTTGGCAATGGCCCGCCTCGAACTTACCCTTCGGTGCCTTGATGCCAATCTTCTTGAACCGCTCGGCTTCCTTCATGGGCCAGACTACGGCCTCTACAAGCTCCTCAATCTGCTTGTCTAGACCTCCAACATCGGTGTACTTTTCAGTGGGCTTCTCGTCGACTTCCATGGCCTTGACACGGCTGTCATACTCAGCCGGCAGGGTATCGAGCACGAGGTACGAATCCTTGTTCACACCAATGAGATCTCCTGGCTTGAGCTTCTCGTGATCAACTAGGCCAATAAGCGGTAGGAAGATGGTTTGCCGCGTAGATGTCTTGATGACCGCCGACTTGCCAACACGGGTTGCATCGAGGTCGATGTTTGCGCCTTCTTCTGCGGCTTCGGCTGTGACGTCGAGATCCAGTATTTCGACGACGTTGCCAACGAGATAAGGAAGCTGCCTGCGGAATGTAAGTAGCTGTTGGACAAACGGCCACTATGTTGGCCGCGGCCCGATGACCACCTATGACGCGTACCTATTGTTTTCGATCTTCTCGAGGTTGTCCTTGATTTTCTCGTTCATTGTCGCCTTCTCATGCGTCAATCGCTGGAACTCGCTCTTCATGATGCGCATATCATTCTCCAGTAACCGCCGCCGTGCGATGATGTCTCGTGTGCTGGAGTTGAGGATGTCCTCGTCCAGCTGCTCCTCCTCCTCTTCTGGCTCGGCGTCTTTCATATCTGCATCTCCATCTTTCTTGCCGCCGTCGCCATCCTTCTTCTTGTCTTCGTCCTTCTTCTCGTCCTTCTCGTGGCGCTCAAGGTCATCGAGATCCTCGAGTGTAGACATGGTGACGGGGAGAGAATGTGGATGTCAAGGTAGCCGTGAGCAGTTTTAAACCGATAGTGAGTGGAGGATTGACGGCGTGGTCAGGCGTGCTGAAGTTGCAGCGGGGTTGAATGAGCAGTATGTAGGCGATTGTTTGAAGGCAGCTGTGGATTACAACGCTGGAGCTTCCGCGATTACTTAGCTCCGGTCTTGGCGGTCGGTGCTTTCGTACCATCCTCCGATGAGCCTCCATTACGATTGGCACAACACCGCGACATAAGACATGAGATACTGTGCGAGTTGATCATTGGTACTGGGAAGTTGTCCTGGGATCAGGTGGCTGGTAACTTACCAGAATCTATGTGTACCTGCATAGCTACACCAACTTTTGCGTTGACGAGGTCGACGCTTGACCACTGAAGCATCTCGCATTATTCGCGACCTGTCACAAAGATCTGCCTTGTATCTGGTTTTGCTCGCTATTACCTGCTCGTTGGAAGACTTTGATGCTGAGCTGGCCGCAAACAGGTATTGCCCGGCAGTGTAGAGCCTCTTCCTAAGACAATGCGGCCAACAAAATTTGCGCGGCTATTTGGCAGGTATGACCTCAGGACCACGAACCTTAGTGTGCCTGAATTATGCCATCGAAGATGCGAGGCGAACGGGAGACTTGATGCATACAAGTATAGCATGTGCCATGTACCATGACAATCAAACACGAGATCTGATACCTACACGTGTAGCATGCGCTATGTGTAATGAAAGCTAAAAGCGAGAGCTGGAGGCTACGAGTAAAGCACATGCCGTACAAGACAAAGGCCAAACGCGTGGGCTGATGCCTACAATAGCACGTGCTTCTTGTCCTGACAAAGAATCTGCATTGCTCAAAGATCTGACAACCCGATCTTAGTTTCGTACAAGTCCCATCTACGGCAACAATTTGTGCGGTCAGGTACAAGCATAGGGCCGTCAGATTGATTCCCGTAGGCACGTTTCTGAAAGGTGCAAGGCGGATGACATGGTGAACAGCGAAAAAATTGGAAAACGTAACACGGGAATGTGATGAAAAGCTTAAGGGCGACACAGCGGAGACAGTAATCTTATCTAATACAATGAATCTGCTCAGGCCGTTATCTGAAGGGCTTTGATGGGTGGGACGCTTCTTTGTGCCTTCTTGTTTTCGAGGAAGGAGCACCTCACAACACAAAACCACTATTGTTGGACTTTCAGAGCCCATTGCTGCCAAAAGGAGAATGATTCTCCAACCTCGAGTATCTTTTGTTGCTGCAGAGCAATTGACGTCTTGAGAGTCATGATGATACAGTGGAGAGTTTTGGTGGCGAGCGTCGCGACTTCCTGTTGAACCACTCTGACGCACGACACTTGCATGGTGCCAATCTCCCTATGTCCGAGCCAATGAGCTTCACGCTTATTGTAATTTTGGAGGACAGTGCCCTGCGGAGCAGAGTAGAAATGTCTGGTGTGTGCCGTTCTGCGTTTTGATTCTTTGGCTATTTCCAAGATGTTGACCAATGTAAGCACTACACAATACAACATACCTGCTGCATGTAATAACTTGGATTGAAAGACTGAACAACAACAATGCGCCACCAAAGGCAACGGTGACGCACACGCCAATCGATTGGGTTGGTACATCCGCATCTCGCCTCTTGTAACCTCTCCGCCAGCGTCCTCTATCTTGCATTGAATTGCATGCCCCTGAAAAGCGGACGACGTTGAAGAGAAGAAGAGGAAGAGAAGAAGAGGAAGAGAAGAAGAGGAAGAGAAGAAGAGGAAGAGAAGAAGAGGAAGAGAAGAAGAGGAAGAGAAGAAGAGGAAGAGAAGAAGGGGAAGAGAAGAAGAGGAAGAGAAGAAGAGGAAGAGAAGAAGAGGAAGAGAAGAAGGGAAGGAAGAAGAGGAAGCGACATGGGAAAGCCTCCTCACGAGTTAATACAGTACAAGAAATGATCACGTAGTAAGTCTGGAGACGCTAACAATCACTGAGTTTATATTTACGCTGCCGAGTTAGCCCGAGAGATATTCTAGCATGGTAATTGGGTTGTACCCCTCATCAACAAGCAGCGGATTTTTCACAGTCTGCTACGTGATGCTAAAACGGGTAGGTTAGCCGAAAGACACCGCTGTAGGGTCTAGGCACAGTGTTGTTGGCTGAATATAAACTGACTAATTTGCCCGCTTCTTATTGGCACCATGGCCTAATGGTAAGGCGTTGCTTTCCGGTCTCCCTCACTGGAAATTCGATGGCAAAGATTGTGGGTTCGAGTCCCACTGGTGTCGTTCTAGGCGGAGCACAACTTTTTTTGAGGCCCTGCAATCCTTTTTGCCCCCATTACAACTGATTGTTGTGTGTGTTATTGAACCGAGGTTGTCGGTCAGTAGCGATGATGTGGTCTGGTCGCAATCGCTGCTTCCGAGCCGCACCAACGCTCTTTGTCAACCATAGATTTGGCTATCGAATTCAGCCTTGTTGAACTACGCTTCTTTTTAGCAATCAAATATGTTCGCGACTCGGGGCGTTTCTGGGTTGCTGAAAGCTTCGTAAATCACTAGACATGTACCACCATTATTCCAGCTGCTGATAGACTCTAGACGTTGCGTCGCGCTGGCACCTACTCGAACACCGTACACTGCATTGGTGACTCCTCGTGCATGTTTTCATCTATGCATTATGGCTCCGTCCGACACTGATTCAATTGATAGATATCTCGCCGCTTCAACTCTTCCTCAGCTGCCATCCGCAACAATCACGTACGTTACTGGCTAGGCGGTGCAATCTTGGTATACTGATCTGGTACGCTTAACTTTGGACTAATGACCTTGTAGCATGTGCAGACGCGAGATCCAACCTCGAGTACTACAACAAAGACCGAGATCAAGGTTGATCATGGTAGCGTGAGCGTGGCAGCAAAGAGGATGTGAGTGGCGTTGAAGAATAGAATAGCAGTGAACTGATAAGAGAATAGACCGAATATATGGCTACGGTAGGTAGACCACGTCTTACGCAGCCTCGACCAACTGTCCACTTACGGGTTCACCTTAGAGATAATTGCCAATGCACTGCTTGCGTTCATGATTCGACAAAACAAAGACTTCTGGACACCTTTTCTGTATACCTCTCTTCTTGGCGAGAATGCTACATGTCCTTAACAAGTACTAGATACCCGAGAACCTGCATATCAAAGAGCACAACTTGTCCCAAAACAATACTCTGAAGATTACATGTTAGTATATCATACGGGCTGGCTGTAGATGGTGTTTTCTGATACTCAGGCTTGACAGGGAGTGATGGACACGAGAGCACATATTCTTACGGCTTTCTCGCTGGTATAGTCAGACCAGCTGAGATAAAAGCCCAACTGCGGCAGGGAACCACCAAGTTAACAACCATACTACCTCTCATCCTAAGTCACCTACTGACCATGCTCCAGACCAGCACTTTGGGATGCTTCAATCGCCAGCAATCCTCCCCGCGTCTTCTACCAACCCGACGGGCCAGTTGGCCCCATGCTCCAACACATTGTACGCCTCCCCACTACCATGGCTCATTCTCACAGTATCGCTGACACACCATCCTCAGCGCAAACACGGCTTCTGCTACGTCGACAACGTGCCGCACGGCACCCCCTCGGCCACCGAGTATCTCCTACGCAGCATCTCCTTCATCCGCGAGACGCACTACGGCAACTTCTACGACTTCACGGCGGACCTCGCATCGCAAGACACAGCGTACACCAACCTAGCTCTCGAAGCACACACGGACACAACCTACTTCTCGGACCCCGCAGGGCTGCAAGCATTCCACCTGCTCTCGCACACGGACGGCTCCGGCGGCGCAAGTCTCCTCGTCGACGGCTTCCACGCCGCGCAGCAACTGTACCAGACGGACCGCGCGGCGTACGAGGTTCTCGCAACCGTTCCTGTCCACGCGCATGCTTCGGGCAACGAGGGGATGAGTATCCAGCCGTACCGCGGCTTTGCTGTTCTCGAGCACGATCCGGCGACTGCGGCGCTTGTGCGCGTCAGGTGGAATAGTGCTGATCGCGCGGGTGTCGAGTTGCCGATTGAACAAGTGGAGACGTGGTACGATGCTGCGCGGAAATTCGACGCGCTGTTGAAGTCGCAGGGGAACGAGTATTGGGAGCAGTTGACGCCGGGGAGGGTGTTGATTTTCGATAACTGGAGGGTTCTGCATGGGAGAAGCAGGTTTACGGGCAAGAGGAGGATCTGTGGTGGGTATATCAATCGCGATGACTGGATTAGTAGGTATAAGATGGAGGTTCTAGGTAGAGAGGACGTGCTGGGTGCGTTAGCTTCGGGCTAGAGGAATGAGGTTGATACACGCTGCGTTGGCGGCTTGGTCCTATGTACAGCTGCCGTGATGTACGGGAAGTGCTAGTATCTTCTGTTCTCTGCTCTCGCGCCTTTTTGGTTCAGCCCTCCCTCGACGTCCGCTCCTGCTCCAACTCCAATTCAGCCTGTCGGTAGTACTTGGCGGTGTCGACTCCGTGGTAGGGGTGGTTGACGAGGTTGGGCCATAAAAGGACGTGGGCGAAAGTTGCCGCGTATCGCGAGTTCCTGTGCGCGACGCCCTGCATGTACTCGGTCATCTCGGATGTGCCGTAGAGGGGCTCGCCCTTCTTGACCTTGTCGACCATCTCCCTCATGTCCATGTCGATTTCGCGCCGGTTTTCGCGGATTCCGTAGAAGCGGGCTGCCATGTAGTCAGCACCGGTTGCGCATCCCTCTGCTGGCGCTGGCGGACGTACACGTCGACCTCGAGTAGGCGAAGACGAATGCGGCAGTGGCGCCAATGGCGCCGCTCAAGCGCATGATGGGGGCGAAACCACCCTTGCCGACAAACGACGGCGACACCCTCTCCCAGTACAGCATCAGTCCGGGGCTGATGGCGCCGGCGGCTGCGCCGTAGGCCCAGTCGGAGGGGCGGGTGTAGCGCATTACTCGGCTGAAGTGTCTGCATGCGCGATAAGTACTCGTGGGCGGCGGGGGGCTTCGGGGAGCGTCAGGGAGCATACGGGTCGTTGTCGATGAGCTGCCTGCCATTAGCCCAACGCACCCACTGCGCGCCTCTCTCGCCGCCGGCGGCTTACCGGGTACTCTCCGGTGGGGACCTTGTCCGGCACGACGGCCTGGTGCCTGACGGCACTGTCTTGGGAGCTCGACATGGCGCTGGCAGGAGGTCGGATGGCGCTGGCAGGAGGTCGGGTGGCGGAGGCGCGGCGGCTGGCACACGTCGGGTGAAGTCGAGGGCCAAGCGGGGGGTCCCAGCTCCAGCCGCTCGAGCCTCGTCGCCTCTGCAAGACTGCCACTTTTCGCTTGGCGCGACTGGCGACTGCTGGCACGGCGACCACCGACACCCCGAGCCGCCTCCATGGACCTGCACGCGCGTCCGACCGTCGCCGACCTGCATGGCGAGAACCACTTCGCGCAGGTCGCCAGGAAGCACTGGCTGGCCGCCGCGAAGCCGCCCAAGGTGCGCCCCGACGTGGTCAAGAAAGAGCTGTGGGACGAGCTGGACAAGGCCGGCTGGGCGTACTCGTCGCTGCTCGTCCTGGAAAACCTGCAGCTGCTGGAGCGGTACCTGTGGCCCGGCTTTGGCGAGGACGCTTCCAACCACCATCACGTGTTGCTGGCGCTCATGGTCAACGTCAAGCGGAGGGAGAACCTGGCGTCCTGGGAACACTTTGCCAGCAAACCAGCCCACTTCTCGTCCTTCTTCCGTCGCATTCTGTCCATGGCCGTCGACCCCGCACAGCCGTCCAACATGCGCACCCAGCTCGTAGCCTTTGTCATTGGCGCCTTCCAGTCCCTCGACAGCGGCCTGGTGCGCAAGGAGTGCGCCCCGTTGGTCGGCATCTCGATATGGCAGAACCTGCATTCGGACGCTGGCCGAGAGAAGCAGTTCGAGGACCACCACATGTTGCGCAAGGCGTGGCGGGCGGCATCAAAGCGATTTGACTCGGCCGACGACGCGCTCCAGGCCAGGCTGCGGTTTGAGCGCACATGGCTATACACCCTTGTGTTGGACTTCATCAACCGCCTGTACAACAACAACACTACCCAGGAAGAGACCCGGGACAACCTGGCATACTGCGAACGCTTCATGGAGCTACTAACCGACCTGGAGAGTCAGCTGCCGACAAGAAGATATGTGAATACACTGCTCAAGGATCTCAACCTCTTGGCCGCCATCAAACTGTCCCCAATGTACACCGACCAAGCCCACGGCTTGTTCAAGGACCTCTTCAGCCTCCTGGACCACTTTGCAAACTTCCCCATCGAGGATCAGACTGGCAAGCAGCTGTCCAAACTAGAGTACGACCAGCAGCACTACCATGTCCTCGCAAAGTTGCAGCGAACGGGCTATGCCGCTTTCCAAGAGAAGCTTCAGCTCATGGCACTTGCAAACTACGGCAGCATCGGCAACCGCGACGAGCTAGATGGCCATCTCAAAGCATTGGCCGACGACGAGCTTGTACAGCTTTGCGCACTGATGGGGTTGCGGACAGAGTACCCAAGCTCGACGTTTCTTGTCCGTGATCGAGCCTTCTACTTGGAGACATTGCTCTCCCTTGTCGAGCAAAGATGCACCTTCAAGGATCATGTTCGTGACATGCCCATCTTGCCGACCGAGAAGATTCTTTACGAGACGACATTTCTCAGGAACGAAGCCTACGATGGCTCGAGGCCACTCGCCATACCAAAGCTCAACCTCCAATACCTTACCATGGGAGACTTCCTCTGGCGTTCTTTCATCCTCTATCGAGCCGAGGCGCTCTATGGCATTCGCAAAGACATCGAAGACGTGATCAAAAGGGTCAAGCCGCGAGGGAAAGGCGTCAACTCAAAGTTCGGCGGCATTTCGAAAATGTCACTACCCATTATGAAGCCTGCTATTGTAGACGTAGCTCCACCAAGGGTCGGCGAGGAGCAGCCGGCATACGTTCGAGCAGAGATCCTACTCGATGTCAGCAGGCTTCAATACGGAGTTCGCAGAGAATGGGAGCAACTGAAGACGGATGATGTGGTTTTCCTCGTTGCCATCCAAGGCCGGGACGACGTGCCCATGCGCAATGGTCATCATGACGATTTGGACTCCGGAGAGCAGACAGGTCTTCACAAGCTCAGGTGTGCTCAGGTGGTTCAGGTGCAGGACGATAACGGTCGCCCAATTCACGAGCAAGCGCACACCGATGGCTTCGCTCCTCGCGTGCGCCAACGCCGGCTCCTCGTCAACATCGACGCGAAGCAATACAAGCACGATATGGACAACACTGCCCAAGGCCGGCCCAACGTATACGAGCACATCACTCACATTGTCCGCCGGCGAGGGCGGGAGAACAACTTTCTGCCCATCCTGGAGTCTATCAAGCGCTTGACGCTTTCGGACATTCCAGCTCCCTCGTGGTTGCAAGAAGTTCTTCTAGGATATGGTGATCCTGCATCTGCATCATACCTGCGTCTGCATAACCGACTGCATTCGATAGACTTTCGCGATACCTTTCTGGACTGGCAACACCTGATCGAGTCTCTCCCCGGCAAATCTATCGAACCCCATGAGGAAGCACAGACATCCTTTGGGCCTCCATACGTCGTGCAATACCCTGTCGCAGCTGATACAGAGATCGCTCCTGCACGCCCTGCGAAAAAGCGGCGTCGCGACCAGGTCGAGGTTGCACAACCTCTGCATGAATCACTGCATGTCTCCACCTACAATCCACCGAACATGGGGCCATATCCTGCTGATGCACCGAAGCTGAACGCAGTGAGGTTCACCCCTGCGCAAGTTGAAGCCATCACGTCTGGTACCCAGCCTGGCTTGACGGTGGTGCTCGGACCCCCAGGCACCGGGAAAACGGACGTTGCGACCCAGATTATATCCAATATATATCACAACTTTCCGGACCAACGGACACTACTAGTTGCACACAGTAACCAGGCGCTCAATCAGCTCTTCCAAAAGATTGTGGCGCTTGACATCGACGAGCGGCACTTGCTGCGTCTTGGTCATGGTGAGGAGGATCTACAGACCAACGCCAGCTACAGTAAGCACGGCCGAGTAGAGTCGTTCCTCGAGAGAGGGCAGTACTATCTGTCTGAAGTCGATCGCCTTGCGAAGAATTTCGGAGCGCCTGGTGCACATGGTAGCTCGTGCGAGACCGCAGATTACTTCAATCTTGTCTATGTGAAGCCAGCATGGACGCAATATTGGGACAGCGTCTCATCCGAGGACATCAGTGTTGAAAAAATAGTTGCTGAGTTTCCGTTCAGAAACTATTTCTCCAACACTCCTCAGCCCTTGTTTCCGCCTACAGCAGATCGCAGTCAGACTCTTGACATCGCACAAGGATGTTATCGCCACGTTGAGAAGATTTTCACTGAGCTCGAGGACATCCGTCCCTTCGAGATACTTCGCAATCCGCGCGACAAGGCGAATTATCTTTTGGTGAAGGAGGCTCGTATCATCGCAATGACTTCGACGCATGCCGCCATGCGAAGACAGGAGATTGCTTCCTTGGGCTTCCATTACGACAACGTGATCATGGAAGAAGCAGCCCAGGTGACTGAGATTGAGAACTTCATCCCACTCGCCCTGCAAAACCCCAAGAATGGAGAGCTGCCTTTGCAGCGTATCGTCCTTGTTGGTGATCATCTTCAGAATTCACCCATCATTCAAAATTTGGCCTTTAGGCAGTACGCTAATCTCGAGCAATCACTTTTCCAGCGCCTTGTGCGACTTGGTGTGCCAATCATCACACTCGACCAACAAGGTCGAGCACGCGCATCACTCGCGGAGTTGTACAAGTGGAGGTATCCTAAGCTAGACAATTTGCCGTCCGTCCTTTCATCTCCAGAGTTTCAGATCGCCAACGCGGGCTTCAAGTACGACTATCAATTCATCGACGTACCCGACTACAAGGGCAAAGGAGAACAAGAAGTGGCACCACACGTCTTGGCCAACGAGGGGGAAGCCGAGTATGCCGTTGCCATCTTCCAGTATATGCGGTTGCTAGGCTATCCCGCAAACAAGATCTCCATCTTGACAACATACGCTGGGCAAAAGGCTTTGATCGGAGAAGTGCTGGCAAGAAGATGTAAGGGTAACCCCCTAACGGGTATGCCCAGGATCGTTGCGACTGTGGACAAATACCAAGGTGAACAAAACGATTGTGAGTATATCATCGTTCGAATCCTAAAGACAAGAAACTAAGAAACGGCAGTTGTTATCCTTTCCCTAGTCCGCACCCGCTCGATCGGTTATCTTCGCGATATTCGCCGCCTTACCGTCGCACTATCTCGTGCTCGTCTAGGCCTTTACATCCTAGGTCGTCGTTCAGTATTCGAATCTGTGTTCGAGCTAAAGCCTGCCTTCGACATCCTTTTCCAGCGCTCCGACAAGCTCTCGCTCATTACAGATGAGATGTACGGCGAGACGTCACGCTTGGCAGAGGTAAAGCCGGGACAAGAAATTGAGGGCGAAGCAGTCATGGAAGGTGTTGAACATCTGGGCAAGTATGTGTACGACATGCAGAATGCAAAGTTTGAGGCACTCAAAACAAACGGCGGACAACTGCCCACCAGGGAAATCAACATGCGCGATGCAGTGGTTGATGAGGATGAAGATGGGGAGGAGAATGTTCTCATCCCTGAAGAAGCGGCGGATGACTTTGAAGAAGACGAGGAGAAGGAAGAGCTCGAAGTACGAAACAGTGGAAGGCATTTGGAGGTTGAAGCTACGAGCAGTGTACAATTAGGATAGTCACTTGGCGACTTGTGTAAATCATATAACAGCGCGGCGTCCAAACAGGCGTATTGGATCACTTCAGGCCAAAGTTTTCCACCCAACTGTCACTGTCCTGATGAATGCTTGTACGACAAACCGAGGCTGTGCGAACAACAAGGACTAATCTTGATCACAATTAATAACTCAGCTGCACAAACCACGCCGTCAACAGCACTTTTCCCGGAAAACTTGCGCGAATGTCCCAACTCAAGCCATCGCATCCCACACTGTCGCGACGACCCACCAACCCCGAGTCTCCATACCCACTTCAAAACACCCCATCCCGTCATCACTCAGTCAAACCTACCGCGCACTCTCGAAACCCGCACCGCCAACGACGCAACAGGCTGCAATTCACAATTTTGCGAGACGGATTTCCCTTTCCAAGCACCACGACCCTTTTGGTCTAGGCGTCAGAACACACGAGAATCGCATCCGTGCCCTTGTTCTTGCATGCCGACTACGTGGACAAGACAAGACGTCGTTGCCCAATCGTTCTTGACCCAGCGCCCGCCCGACGAATGAAGTCGCCACCTTGAAGCACGCTTTCTCTCTCATGCTTTTGATGCTGTGTCGTGATCGAGACAGGAGAGCGGCGCGGAATGTGGGCTTTGTTGAGCTTGGGTTTTTGAGATGGGTTGTCTTTTGTTGAGGGGGGGTGGTGGATGGTTGGGAGGAAGAAGAGGAAGAAGAAGAAGAAGACATATTTTCTCGCACCTTCACCCCGTTTCGGCCCAGGGCTGGACACGTTCAATCCGGCCAAGCCATATCTCTGATCTCGACAGGATAACTTGATATTGAACCCGCGCTATGACACGTCTGCGTGACATGGTTTCGAGCCCTACAAGTACGGGGCCACAATTCCTCTTTCAAAGGGTTCTTCCGCTGGAATGGATCATAGCAGCAGCATCTTACTCCCATGTGCGTGGTGAGCTCGTCGCAATCCCCACGGAAAAGCAGGACAGGTGATTTTCCAAAGCGAGAAAAACTACACCAGTATGCTAATCAGCATATTTCCTTTTGCGAGTATGTTTTTTCCAAGCCAGATATCAAAAGCCGCTGTTCAGCATGTTCTTCTCCCTGTGCGCACAGCAAAACACAGACATGTTACTCGACGCCCTGGTGTTTCACCAACTTCAACGCACACTTGCTTTCTCGCTCGTTTTTTTTTCTTGCCGTTCGGCAAGGTGGGGAAATTGCTCTAGTGTTTATACCCACCCACATTCTGTCCACCGCGCCATGTCGATTCACCGCAAACACACACACACACACTCTCTCTCTCGCTCTCTGCAATATATAGCCTCCTTGCTGCTGATTTTGCCAAAAGAAAAAACTACATCGACCAATCGCTGCCAAACGCCAGAAACACAGGGGAGAAGGCCAGTTGAATTTTTTTTTGAAGTTTTTTTTTCCTTCTCTCGTTGGGCTCATGGATGAAAAATTCCAAAGCGCACACAGATGAGGCATTTCCCCGCCTCTCGCGCTCAAGCTCTAGCTAGCTACTCCTCCCTTCCGGAAACGCCCGCGCAAATGCCTGAGAAAAGAGAAAAAACACCGTGCTGTACTCATACACCCCACTCGGTCAGAGTTTGCAAGCAAATGCTCAAAGAGAAAATATACCCACACCCACCCAATGCACCGTATCATGCCCAGTTCCAGTCAGTTTGTAGTTTGCAAAAATGCTACTTCCGTGGGCTCGACGCACATCTACCAGAAACTACACCAACCAATATAATGCTGGCACAAGTTTTCCAGATTCGTCGCCTCGCTAATCAGCCTGCTCACCTGATCAATTACATTCTGCTCTTCTCCCGGCCTCCCATCTCTACCCGTCAACTTCTCCTTGACTCGGCTCAACACCTGCAGTGCGCGTGCGTTCTGGACTTCTTTTGCCTCTGTGTCGTTGGCGGGGGGCGCGATGCTCGAGCGATGGCGGCGCGGCTGCTGCATGGAGCCTATGGGGTCGACACCGGGGGCGCTGGCGTGTACATCGCCCATGATGGATTGGCGGCGTTCCGAGGGGAACGAGGGTTCGATTGGGGAGGCGGTGTGGTGGAGACGCCAGGTGAGGAGGGGGTCGTGGATGAACTACATTATCAATATTAGCAAAGCCATTCCTTAACACCAATAACGTTTGATGAGGGCTTGACTTACAGCTTCCAAGACCGCCATGACACTCTCCTTATTACTCCTCAACACGCGCATAACATGCTCGCACGTCGTCCGATAACTACCTTCGATGTTGCTAACTTCCATGGCATACGTCAACATGCGCGTCAGACGGAACGGCACGCGCTCCGGGTATTTCTCGCGATGCATCGCCACCTCGAAGCAGTCACCGAAATCAATATGCACAATCTTGCCCGTCACGCGATCGAGCATGAGATTCGACGGGTGGCGATCGCCCAAGCCGAGGATGTATCCGACCATGGACATGACAGCAAGTGAACGCGTGTAGTTTGTGCGGCGATCGAGCCATGCTTCCGAGGATTTGGATTTGAGCCAGAGCACGCGGTATAGATCTTGGCCGGTGGTGTTGTCGAGGGCGTAGCCAAAGACTTCAACTTTTTGCATAAGAGTCAGACAGTCGTAGTCTGGTGCCATTTGTAGCATGATGCGGTGCTCAATGTTGAGGAGAATCTTGCGGCTGTCACGGTACTCTCTTATCAGTACGTGCAGGGTGTCGCTGTTGGGCACAAAGCCCAATAGACCGGACTGCGTACTAAGCGGAACGGCAGCATAGCGTTGAATGTTGAGGTGACGCTTGCGCGACTCGACGTCGTTGGCAAGGAGTGTGTTGCAGAGGCCAAAGAGTTGCATGACACGCTCATCTTGGCGGATATCCTCATGGCCCTTGAGAATGTGCGTGTGTGCTTTACCGTCGCTACCACGCATCTCCAACTTCCTCGGTCGTTGTTTCGATTGAATGACCGTTGCGACTGGATCAAATGAAATGATTCGAATGACCTGCTTGCCAACACGGTATGTTCCAGGAACCGCAAGCTCAAGATCATGCGCGTCCTTGAGCTTCGGCGAGACGTATTGCAGTTCAAGGGACATTAAAGAAGGTAGTTGCCTGGCAATCTTCCTGAAGACCTGGTAATACAGATCCCAAGCCTGGTTGAGATCTCCAATCTCGTTCGACGTTCGGAATGTATTACACCAATCCCGAGCTTCCTGGAGTTCCCGGCCGAAAGACTGGATAAAGGAGATTTCACGCAGCGTCTCGGGGCCCTTGTCCAGCATCGCGTGTAGGGGCGCTAGCGTGGCGAACATGCCTTCAATGTTATGATCGCCAAAGTAGAGTCGACTCGCTTCTTCAAGACCCTCGTGCCATTGCTCGTGCCAAAGTACGGCAATACGGATGAGCTCGTGACTCACAAGATCTGCCTGTTCGACCAGGCGAGGCGAGTGTTCGCGCATAGCCTCCATAAGCTCCTTGGCAGATCGTTGTCTCCGCGACACGTCCGACTTCATCGAGACAGTCAACGGGAAGACCAAGGCCTGTGGATGTGCTTTTCCAACTTCAGTGAGCAATTGGTGAATGGACTGTCTAACCGTTGGGTTGGGCTGATTGATTCTAGCAAGCAATTGAGGAATGACCTCCAGCCAGGTATCGATCGGTACCGATTTTGTGCCTTCAGAGATCGTTCGGTTGACCTCGGACAGCCCACCATGACTGAACCACAACGTAAGCAATCGCAACGTATCTTGAAGCGAACTACTCGACGACAGAGCAATCGACTTAAAGAAGCCATGTATAGCAGGAACAACATGATCGTGCACCATGTTAGAGGGCACGTCTGTAGTCTCGCGGTCGGCCTTGGACGTGATTGAGTTGATAACTTCGAAATTGGCGAGCGCCCAGGCGTGCCATGCTTTGTACCAGTTCTGATTGTATCTTGTCGCAGCTGCATATGCAGAGAGGATTTCGTGGACGAATTCGTGTTCCCATTCGCCATCCTGGAGCTCTTGTTGCCAGTCACCCTGCTTCAAGTAGCATTTCGCAAGTAGGCGGTGAGCCCCAGCCAGCTCGATGGGGGAGCCGCCCATGTTTGAGCCATTGAGGATGCTCGAACTATTCATGCCACCGTGACCATTAGTCGCTGCAAACGGATTCATGTTGTTGAACATGTGCTGGCCATTTGCTATGCCATTCATGCCATTCTGCGGCACAATCGGATTAGCAGCCGCTCTAGCTCGCATCGCAAGATCGTCCGAGAGTCGGGCTGTGAAGTCCTTCATCGAATCGAGCGCTTCTTGTTTGAAGTTCTGATCCGCCCACATGTACTTGTACGTCGCATAAGCCACGGGATGCGGTATTTTATGTCCATGTTCGCGGACATAGTCTACCACTCTGCCATCACCCGTGCCCTCAATGTCCAGCAATTTCTGGAGCGCTTTGTTGGCGAGGTTCATCCTGTTGTTCTTCCGGCAAAGATTTGTGTACTTGATCCACATATCGGTACCTTCATGTGGCGTGATGACCAATTGTCGGACCTTCATCATGCGCTGCCAGACCTCGGGATTCGGTTGCAGCCCCTTCAGCCTCTTCATCCAAGTCTTTCGCATACTGGCCTGCTTATCCTTGTTGTTCTCGTTTTGCTTGTACTGCATAATCTCTTCGAGTTCTGCTAGCATCTGCACACGAATCATGGGCAAGTAAGCGCGCTGGTACGACTCGCCAAGTAGTGAGCTGAGCTCGGTATCGAGACCCTTGCGAGCCTTGGCGATCTCGTCTATCGCAAGTTCGAAGCGGTTGTTGTGGATGTTGAGGATAGACGCGAAGAACGCACGGTCTGGCGACTGCTCTTTCATCACGCTGAGGTAAGAGTCCATATCGGCGAACTTGCCCAGACCCCAAGAAGCCGTTGCAGCAAGCGGTGCTATCGCCTTCCGATACTCCTGACCTGCATTCGACCACTTCTCCTTCGATAGTGTCGAGAGCAGATCCCATTCACCAAGCGCATGTAAGCAGCGCATCTTGCCCATTGTAATCTCAAACGAATCTCCTTCCCTTTTCTCGCGGTCCTGATACGCTTGGAGTGCTTCGTCCCACCTCTGCAATTTCTCATACCAGGTCTCTTTCAGCTCGACGTCATTGTAGTGCTGCGCCTTTCGCAGGATACCGAATGCTGCATCTGTCTGCTGAAGCTGGTTATTGATACTGATCAGCGCTTCCACCGCGTTCGAGTTCTGCTCGGCGTTGAACTCAAGCTCCTTGTAATGTAGGGCCTTTGCAAAAGCATGACACTTTCCCGCGTACATACCCAGAATCCGGACATCGATGGGCAGCGCTTTATCGTCGTGTTCCATGAACTCGGCCAAGTTGAGCAGGATCTGCAAGATCTCCGGCGGGATGTTCGGCGATGTGAGTGCCGTCTCGATAGAGCGAACAAGCTCTTCCTGATACTGGTCGTAAAGCTCCGTCCAACACGACACAAAAGCAGAGTTGAACAAGATCCTCGCAATAGGGTTGTAAACACTGCCAAGAGGCGTACATGCGCGTAAAGCTTGCTGAGGAGATTCTCTAAGTAGCTCCACGCTGAATCTTCGCATCCACTCAATCCAATCTTCTTTTGTTGTCTTGGAGGATGCTTCCCATGCTTGCTTGAGATGTTGTTGATTTACCGCAAGCTTCTTGGTTGAGATCTCGGCGGTATTCATATCCTCATCGTCCTCGCCATAGCGCTCATCCGGGCTCAAGTCTTGTGGTAATGGCTCTCCCTTTCGCAGCTTCGACACAATGCGGCCATAGTTCTCGTGTGGAACCTTGTGAGTGATGAGGATCTTGTTGACCGTGGGCACAAAGTGCACGTAATCAGGTCCAAGTTGGAAGATCAGCGCGCAAAGTGTCTCGAGAGCAGTCTGCTTGAGCGTGGGATCAGATCCAGACAATACTCGACAAAGTGGGTGAACAATACGCGCTGCAAACTCCGAGACATTGACCTGTTTCGACAGCCGTCCGAGCGTTTCTATCGCGAGTCTTCGGATGGGCATGGGTTGTCCGGGCTTGTCAAACATCTTGACCATGACCGGAATGATGAGATGCATGTACTCTTCAGCGCTCGATCCGAAGATCAAGAAAGCATGCAGCACTCTCTCGGAAGGCAAACGTTTGCCAGTGTTGTCCGAATCCAAAACGCTAAGCATGAGAGGAAGTACCTCAGCCAAGTAAACTTTGAACTCTCCCTCCAGCGACCTTGCGATAGCTTCGATGAGTGATAGGATGGTAGCTTGGAGCTGTGGACTGCTGCTCCAGTATTCCTTGATCGTGGCAAGTATACTGGGAAGATATGGACGGATATGTTGACGAACAGTCTTGACCAACTGGCTAAGCTGATTGAAGTAGCCTTCCGAGCGCCCGGCAGGCGTAGCGCGAATGACCTGCAAGAACCCAGGCACAACCTGGTTGAGAAAAGGCACGCACTTCAGACCCATGGTGGCGTAGATGTTCATAACAGCGTCCACAACCGAGGAATGGAACTGTATCAGTGACGGGTCTTTCAACAAGCCCATGAGTGTACTGATGACAATCGTAGGGTAGTATTCTTCGTTTGAAGGTGTAATGCCCTGCATAATGAGCGAGACATCGGTGACCGCCTGTGCTTCCATTATAAGGTGCTTGTCTGGCGACTGCTCCATGATCTTCTGATACTCGTCGGGGTCCAGTGCGCCGAGTGTACCCATGAGCCTCACAGTTTCCCTTCTAAGCTCACCCTCAGGCTCGGTCTTGACGATATTCATGAGTATGTTCATCAGCTCAGGATAGTCTCTGTATGGCTCAATGACATATCCGGCATTTGTCGCTAATTGACCAAGTGCTCTCAGCGCAGAAAATCGCTTCGAATCTGAGCTCATATCTTGCATGAACTCCAGTATGACGGGCATCAGCTCAGGGATGTACTTGATCATGCCTTCGCCGCCAACCGTGGCCAAATCACCAATGGCTTTCAGTGTGGTAGAAGCGACCTCTGGATTTGGATCCTTCGCTTTGGGAAGAAGTACAGTGACGATGGGATCTACCAGTGGCTTGATCAGGCTGTCAGCTGCACCAACAAGACTACTAATGAGTTGTGCGCTTTCTTCCTTGCTCCTTGGGCTATTGGCGTAATTGACTTCCGTCAGCAGCTGCAAGAGTACTTTGCGCAACGAGGGAAAAACGTATGCCGGATTAACAGACGTGAGTCTGCCAATGATAGACATGGCCGCTTCTCGAATGACAAAAACTTCATCGTTAAGTGCGAGGAACAGTGTCCTGACATTATCTGCCTTTCCGAGATGGCGGTCGAAGCGAGCATCTAGCGCCAGCAGCACTTCGAACCGAATGTCGGGGTCGACATCTCCCACACCCACAGTCAGGAGCTTCTCGATAATATCGCCAACAACCTTTGTAGCATGCGTGCTAGTCTGATGTACTATAGGATCCTTGACGAATAGCTGGCAACAGGTCAATGCGGCGCGCTTTCGAATTTCAGCATTGTCTGCCTCGACATAGCGTATAGCAACATCGCGGACAAACTCGTTCAGAACGTGGCCATTGAAGTCGAAGCTTCCAAGCGTATGCAGCGCGAGCGCAATTTCAGCTTCTCGTGGACCAATAGTCTGCGGGTCCTTGTGGTCTCGTGTCCATATTTGAGGAGGTTGTGAGACTTGGTATGGACTGCCGAGTGGTAAGAAGTGCCGACCAGCAAGAATCTGGCTGAGCAGATCGAGCAGCTTCTCCTGGATCATCGGTCGAGAAGGAGGTACGTAATGTGCCATATCGACCAAGGCTTGAAAGAGAGAGTCGCTGAGTCCACAGGAGAATATGGGTTCGAGTAATCGTTCGACGCTCTTCGTGAGAGCCTGTCCAACCGCTGCGGCTATCATGCTCAGACACTGGAATATCGGTGCCTCGTTGACCATCAGCTTGTTGCGCGCCTTCTGAAGTAGACCTTCTTGTATGAAACCGAGGATGCCCTCCAAGTACGGTGATATCGCAACACCCACGGCATTGGCAATCTGCCCAATTGCAACGAAAGCCTTGTCCCGATCGCGGTCTTTTCTTATTAGACCTTGCAGATGCAGCATGCACTGGTGCAGGTACTTGGTCGCAAACTCGGTGGGCGAATAACCCGCGAGTATGGGAATGATAAGCACCACTTCTCTCCGCACCAATGCGTCTCGATGGTCCTTGTACTTGAGCACCGTCTCAACCGTCTCCTTGTACTTTTGCTCATTCATAAACATTGGGCTTTTGTCCAGCAATTCCTTCATGGTGAGCAGGGAGCCGTGGATCGCTTCGTTGCTACCAATCGCAAAGCCGCGCAGAATCTCGTCGTAGACCTTGCCGAACCATAGCTGTCGCATCTGCGAGTCTCGCGGGGATATGATTTCGAAACAAGCGCTGATGGCTTCGGCGGCAGACTCGCGGATGAGGACCTTGGGATCACGGAGAGCGACCCAGATGACCTCGAAGATCTGCGCGATCCACTGGTACATGAGGGTGGGCGAGTTCTTGGCCAGCTCTCGTAGGATGAGCACGGCGGCGAAGCGGCGGTTCTCCATGCGCTCGAGCTGCAGCCATTCCAGCGCGCCTTTGACCTCGGCCTCGACCAGCTCGGCCGTCAGCGTTCCTCCAGGCTTCGCTAGTCGTCCTAGGGCTTTCGCTGCCACGACCATAGCCGTGGTGTCCTGGCCGTTCATCACCGCGCGGAGATAGGAGGCAAAGCGCGTCGTCTTCTGGCCCGCATCGTCGCCGCGGAAGTCGATGAGGGCATTGAGCGCGTGGATGCCGCCGATTCGTTCGTTGGAGTCGTTGCCGGACTTGACGAGGCCCGAGATTTTGGCGTAGACTTCATTGTAGAAGCTGGTAAAGGCAGTCGGCGCGAGTTCTGCAAGCCATCAGTTTTCGGGGCGCTTTCGGGTGGGGGCGTTTCCCCTTGCATTGGGCGCTCACCGCGATGCGCTGCCTCGACCGTTTGGCGGAGGGTATGCGCTCCTTTCTGGCGAGTCTCATCGTTTCTTTGCTTTGTCAGCTTCAAACAGGAAAGCAATGCGACACTGTAGAGCTCACTTGGAGCGGAGGTCGAGCACAATGCGGTCCAGCGAGGACGACGCCTGCTGCGACATGTTGTTTTGCTTCACCTGAAGCTCCCAGCCACCGGGGAAACCTCAATCGCAGGGTATATGACGCTTCTTCCTTCCATGGACAGGACAGGAGAGCGTGTTGAAGACGAGCTACGGAGTACCAGTGCTGGCGTTGTTTCCGCGACATCACGAGCACGCTAAGTGACCGGGCCCCAATGCGGAACTAGTGTCCGCAATGCTTGGCATGCCGTGGCATGTTCCAAGCACAAGGTATATGGACACATCACGATATTCAAATACTCTTTAAGACGCTATTCGAACTCTGGAACATGTATGCATGCAGACTCTTGCCTGAAAAAGTCCCACCAGACACATTACCACGCCCTTCTTTCGCGAGCAGCACAAAGAAGCTCCTTCACAAAAACAGCCTTGGTCCCATGAATCCTTACAGGTAACAACCACGTGCAAGCAGCAATGTGCGTTCATACCAGGTCATCTACACCGCGGACCAATAGCATCAGGAGATCCAAAGACATGCCCGACTTCGTCCCAAACCCATCCACTCACCGTACACCACGACTCCACGGCCTTCGCCACCATCACATCCCGCATTGCCTCACCGCGACACATCTATCCGAGGACCCCTTGCGCAACCTGCCCCACTAACCCACCAATCTGACCAAAGAAGATGCTCTTCAGGATAGTCTCACCCTCTTCGACCGCCCACATACCCGCATCGCCAAGTTTCTTTTTCCAAAGCAACTGGTCTTCCTTGCTAAGTTCGTCCCACCTCTTCGCTTCAGTATGCTTCTTAAGGACCGCCTCATGGCCTTTGTGGATTTCAGTGCTTACTTCCTTGCTGTCCGGGTCGTGGTAAACAACGAGTGCGTTCTCGGTGGCGGCGGCATTAGCTGGCGGATTGTGTAGGTGCAACAGATCGCGGATTCTTCTTTCCACCCTGACGGCTGGTGTGTCCGCATTATTCAAGACAGCGGCGTGCCGTTTGGAGCGATGCGCTTCGCCGAATGTGTTTCCTGCGTAGCCGCGGTATCGAGCGGGGATTAGACTGCTAGTGAGAGCGCCCTCTGGGTCAATGAGGGACTGGATCATGAGTGCCATGGCAGCTACGACCATGGCGATCACAAGATATGTGGCGCCGTCGTGAAGCCTTCTCGTCCGAGCTGTTTGAATGACATGTCGCGCTTTGTCAGTGCCACCAGAGATCTCAATAGTCTCGAAAGTTTCCACTGAGATGGTATTGCCCAGTGATGTCGTGGCTAAACGCAGATATTGAGGGCCTGCTGTTTTCTTTTCCAGCGCGGAAAAAAGCACCTTAGTCATTTGCATGGGATGGACCTGATTTGGTCAGCAGCATTCAGACCGACTGTGTCGACACCTTACCTCATCGTACGTTGCGTACTTGTAAAGTTGACTTGACGAGTCCCGCGCTGGGCCATGGTAGTTGATCGTGTATATGCTGAGGGACACATCGATCCCACCAACAGCTACGACAACCTGATACGCACCATCCTCATCAGCATCTAACAGGGCGACATCAAAATCTGTAGCAGCCTTGACATGTGATGGGAGAGTCTTCCGCGCCACAATACTGCCTGGACCTTCTTCATACATGTGCAGCAAAAGCAGTTCCACGCCAGTCCTATTCGGCTTGTTCGCGAGTAGAAGAAGGTGTTTCGGTGAGAGCCATCGTATGCCTCGAACCTTGGGTCGGCCTTTCCTCGCGCCTGCGTCAGGATGTGGGACAGTGTACAATTTTCTTCGCTCTGTTTCTGTTCTGCTCTTCAATTTCGCAAAGTCGAAGTTGATATCCTGGATGTATACATCACTGTCGAGGCAGTACGCAACCTGAAACCTTCCTTCTCCTAGGTCCCAGATATCAAGATCGTTGGCTTCTTGTCCCACTGCTAGCTTTATCCTCTTGATTATGTCCTGCGCCTGTGGCCTGTTCGATGTCGCACTGAAGACGACAATCTCATTCTCGTCGCCAGCCAGGCCCGAAGCAATCGCGCCAATGCGCTTCTTAGGCGTAGTTGTAGCCGTGCGCGGTGGAGGAGACAATTTTAACAGCCGTTGATACATCTCCTTCCTCGCGGACTCGGCTTTGGGTGGTGTGAAGAGTTGCGTCCTGCTCAAGAAATTGACCACTGCCGGTTTGCCCTTTGGAAGCTGAACCTCAAACGCCTTGAAGTGCGTGTCCTGACCCTTCAACCTCTGCTCCACGCTACTTCCATTACCCGCAAACAGTATCGCTCCGTCCTTTGTCGCCAGGTTCGCGAGACACGTCACGGAATCGTCCTTGGAGACTTCGAGTTCGGCACATGATTCGACTTTGGGAGCTCGTGAGCTGAAATCGAACAAGGAAATTATGTTCTTGACTCCATGATTGCCGGATCCGCCTCCACCGCCTACTACTAGGTATCCGGGCTTGCTGCCCAGCCAACTGACGGAGTACAATGGTGCACTGGCTGCATTATGATCTCAGTTTCCCACTCTCTAGTTTTCCTAGTCTTCAAGCTCACCAGTAGCCTTCGACACAACGGGGCGCGACATCTTTCGACCCGGGTCCAATGCGCCGCGGCTGCTTCTCGCTGTCCTGTAAAGATATGCCTAGAGATTTCTCGGAACTCCAGAAAGCGAAGATGTTAGGAAGAGTTGTATAGAATTTCTAGGGGTGAGCGGCGTAGAGACTTGTAATAGGACAGTCTGTGTTGAGGAGTTGCTTTTGTTCCAGGCGCACGGCAAGGGTAATGACGCGCCTTCCGTTATCGATAAGCACGAGACGAGAGGCCACATGTGACTCGCAGTGAGTGATGATGGCTGTACTCCGTAGGCGTCAATCAGGTAGACCCGACGCAAAGCCACATGCTCTTCAGGATGTTCATCGACAGTTCTTCTGACCCACGATAAAGAATCACAATGCGCCCAAACAAGCCACACACAACAGCATGCAATGTCCAACATAATTCCATCCATCTATATCCCGTGACAGGAATGCTATCTACGTCTCGATCAACCACCTGCACTCTCAAATCCGCCTCCTCCCAGAACACATACGGAAACAATCGTGGTTGCCTAGAAAAACACAAACAGTAACTCTTGGATATCATCCGATTCTCCCTTTCATTCCCTTCAATTCCTCCTCTTTTGTGCGCGGCTCCTCGAAAACGCCATGTCAATTGTGCCCCCACCAATCCACCGCTGTGCATACACAGTAGTTCCCCCCTCTTCCCTTGCCAACAATACACAGAAGAACGCCAAGGTAAGTGTGCCAGGTGTGATGCTCGCTAATCTGAAAGCATGGGGGTTATCCGGCATGAATTTTGAGAACAAGGGAAAAGCTATCTAATATGTCGTGCAATCACGACCAATGATAGAACTGCAGGAGTCGGTCCGAGAGAACTACTGCTGCGGCGCCGCACCGCCATTTGCGACGATGAGTTGGGCTTGGGCTTGTGCCTGTGCAATGACATCCGCTTGGTGAACAGCTCCTTGGACGATTTGTTGCTCGTCTGGGTTGAGATTCTTTGTGAGATTCTCGTAGAGAGCAGGTTGTTCTTGTTGTAGACCTGATGGTGATTAGCGCATGCTACTATTCTTGGTTATTACAAAACTTACTAAGCAACGCATGCTTGAACATGCTATATGGCTCAACTTTGTCGAGTGGTGTTTCAAGAAGGCTTTCCTCTTCGAGCTCGTCCTCGTCCTCGTCGTCAACCGAAGAAAACTTCTGAGCCTGCGATCAATCAGTATGAGGTTTCCATTGGGAGATGACGAAATAACGTACCTCTTCATTCAAGAATTCCAGGTACGCAGCACTCTCGTCCTTGACATCACCCTCAGCTTCGTCAGCCTCGGCGGTCCAATCCGCTTCTTGCTCCCATTCGTCGTCCTCTTCTTCCTCGTACTCATTGGCAAACTCGTAGGTGTCTTCCCTCTTGGCTTCTTCACGGTCTAAAGAATGGTTAGCTGTGGTTGTATATTCGCAGTGAAATGACATACTCTTGAGTGCGGCAGGTAGCGTCTGGAAGAGTCGCACCACACCTTGGAGCAGACGAGGCCAGCCTTGTTGAACGCTGACAGGAACGTTTTCGGCGCGCAGGGTAAGCAATGCGCAGATAGCTGAGATGCAGAGTTTCTTGTCGTGGACTCGAGTGAAGTTGTCAATGCTGGAGAACCATAGGCTGAAGAACTTGTTGGTCCAGCCGTTGGTCTCAAGAACATGTAGTGCTAGAGCAGGGTTGTAGTATATCGAGTTGATGAGGACCTCCATTAAGTGGATCTTCAAAGATTTGACCTTGGGCTCTTCGTTGGTAAGGACTTGCATGGTTAGCGAAATGAATTCAGGGACGTAGTCATCGACATGTCCGCGCATGTTGAGCATGATGATCTCAGCGAGCTTGCAGCCACATATCCGGTCAACGCCTCCAACTTTGACGTCCTTGAAAATCGTTCGTACCATATCGACAATGGCTTCGAGGTACGGGCGATTCTGAATCAGTGTCTGCGTTCCGTAATTGACAAAGTTCTCTAGAGCAGGCAACATATCTAGAACAGTTTAGTGACATTGCAGCAAAAGGATCGGTCCATTCCTCACCCTCAAGGTAAAGCTCTGCGCCTTGCTTGAACGTTCGGTGGATCAGCTCGAAAGCCTGCCACATGGTGGGCGAAATACTCTTAGCGGCGAAAGTGCAGCTATCGATGATCTCAAAGACCTCGTTGTACAGGTCTGCGATGAATTAGCACATGAATATTGAAAATCGGCATCGTGAAGGGGTATACCATAAAGTTTGTTCTCAAGCGTGATGGTGATGACAGGCATCAGGATAGTTTCGAGATGTAGAAGAACATCGGGCGTGCTTTCGAGTGTAAGGATGAGAGTCCCAATTGTCTGTAGCACGCCTAGGGCAGTGATGCTCTTCTCGTCCAGGAAGTCTCCATACTCGCTGTCATCGCCCTTCTCTTGATTCCTCGACACCAACTCGCGAACGATTCGGAGATATGTGTCGCGCAACTGTTCGCTCAAAGCAACGGCAAAAGGAGTCAGCTCTGGTGCAAAGACCTCGACAAAGTCCTCCATAACATTGGCCAGCGCATCAACATCCACTTCATTAGCTAGCTTCAGGAGCTGCTGCATGACTTGTGGGATGTTTTGCTTCATGTTTGTTCTTATCACATCATGGCGAATGAGTGGCTGGAGAGCGAGAGCGGCGGCAACACGAACTGGAAGCGTAGGGTCGGCCATGGACTCGAGGATGTTGCGGTAGATGATGATCAGGTTGTTGGGATCCTTGAAATCGAGCTGTTCGAACTTTTCCAAGCTGTCGCATGCACGCGCACGGAGGAATCCATGAGGACTGCGGAACTCGGGGAAAACATGGCGAACGAAGAAGTACTCGACTTGGTCGGCCACAGGGCTCTTCTTCCCAAGTATTACACCAGAAAGTGTACCAATCATACGCAGCGCACCCTCCTTCTCTCTTGGATTCTTCTCGTTGTCTGGCGCAGCCTCGTATCGGTTTACCATCTCGTTGACAAAGTTGAGTACGCTGAAAGTCTGCTTTCTCCTGCTCTTGGTCAATGTGACAAGGAAGTTGGTGGCGGCGACATCGGGCGAGGTGACTTCTTCGTAGAAATTGAGTTTGCGGTGCAGGTATTCTGATGGCTCCTCCTCAAAAAGCTCAATGTCCTCATCGGACTGGCAGAGTACGGGGAAGATCAGATGCGAGATGAGGTTGTCGGTGTGTGGCTTGAGCAGAGTCCACATGGACTTGGGCTTGATGCACTCGTCCAAGAAGTTGAGCGTGTAGTACAAACTGGCCTTTGATAGCCAAACCTGCTTGCTCACCCACTTCTCGATTTGTTGTAGGTAGACCTTCAAGATCTCAGGGGCGAAGTTGGCGATGAAGTTCTTTGCGACGTCGGTGTAGTCGACTTCGTTGTTCTTGCCTAGCGCGGAGGGGTTGCCGTATCTGAGTAGAGTTAGTCGCAGCCCTTGGGTGAAGTGAGAGAATCTCATTACGCACCGGACGTATAATCTGTTCAAGTTCGCATATGACCACTTCTTCGCCTTCCACCAGTGATTGGTCTCCCGCTCATCGAGATCTTCGGGGAGGGAGGTCTCCGGAGGCTCCTTTCCGACCACGGTCAGGAACAGGGTACACCAGCCGACCATGGTCTGCTGCTCGCGGAGTGAGGCGGGGAGATCAAACTGTGACTTGTCAGCAACAATGGCATGAGCACTGTGCGCGTACCCACGTAGATGGCATGCTTGTACACCTTCAGCACGGTCCGTAGTATTTCGCCAGCCTCTAGGCTCGTCTCGTTCGCCAGCGAGTTTCCAATGTTGAGCAGCTGTGGAAAGGTCACGCCGACGATCTTGTCAAAGTCTGCGCGGTTCTCGCCCGACTTGAACCGGTAGATCTTGCATATTGCCAGCAAGCACTGGACACCAGCAAAAACGGAGGCGATATCTCCCGCGTTCAGCAGCTGCACGGTGATGTCGAGGAAGTCGGGCCACTTCTGGGGGAAGTCGTATGCGAGTATTTTCTGCAGCGTGGGGATGAGCTGCAAGCGCACCTGGGGAGGGGCGGCCACGAGGATGGGGACGAGGCGGTTGCGGAAAGACGTCTTCTCGGGCTCTGGTATCGGCTTGGCCTGGCTGTATTCTTCGGCGGGCGACCAGCCCTTTGATATGCGGTTCTTCAGGTATACGACAGCTGCATGCAGGGTCAGCACTCCAGGACCCACGACGGCGGTCAGGCGCGCACGTACTCGACAGGCGGATGGCCTGCTCCTGCTCGCCCTCGAGGATGTTCAGCAGGCCGTCAGTGAAGCCCGGCTGCTCTTCGGCCTAGGGTCCCGTCAGTATCGGCCTCGGGTCGAGGGCGCACACGCTCAGCAGCCGACGCACATGCTTGAGGTCGAGCTCGGCCTGCTGTCGGATAGCAGCATTGGGGTCGAGCGTCGCCTGGATGCGGTCCCGCAGCACCGTCACGTCCATGGTCGCGTCGCGGTCGCTGGTGGGGGTGGGGGGGGAAGGGGGGGTGCGTGCGGTGGCTCTTGGTGTGGGCGGTGGGCGGTGGGCGGCCGTCAAAGCAACCGTGGGAGCCCTCGTGTGGCGCTGCGAGGCAGAATTTGGCTGGGGCGTCGAGGAGAAGTCAAGGGCCGCGGGAGTCTTGTGGGAGGGTGCGCCCCTTGCAGTGTGCATGCAGCTCGTGTGCGTTCACAGGAAAAGGCGGAGGCACCGACACGGTCACAACAATTTTGGTGGGCTGCCCTGCGCTCCACTAGCACGTGTGGCCCATGCTCCAGGTCCGCTCGCTCACCATCCCATCTCCCGCAGTGCGCACTGCCTTGCATAGTCTTCTGCCTCCAGCCATGGAACCCGACATGACGATCGACTAAGAAGGCGCTCCGCGCTCCTTGCATACACACTCGTGTAGCCCAGCTCCACGTTGCTGATCCCTCCACGAACATTTCGACCCCGGCGCCTTAGCGGTTGCCTGGCGTCGCTCAACCCGCCTATCAGCGACCACGCCATGCGCGCCTGTGGTTGCAAGCCATCTGCGATATGCATCTAGAGACAAGACGCAAAGGCTGCTCCAACCTGGGAAGCCAGAATTTCTCGCACGTGTCAGCGTGTGCGAGGACGTGTAGTAGCTGCTTTGACGGTGTGGAGGACCGGAGGTGCGGTGTTGGTTACCACGCGCTAGCGGCTATGCTATGCCATCGCCTCGCCTATGACTAAGCGAAACCCATCCTCGGACCTCGACAACCGTACTCCGTACTTGCCCTCGCCCTCACACTCCGTCCCATCTCGGCTGCATCGATGCCCGAAACAACACCTCGCCCCAGTGTGGACCATGGCGCCCGCAACAAGTCCCGCTTCTACAGGTACAGGCTTGCACAGTTGCATATGTCCCTAGTCGCCCACAATCAGCGTAATCCCTAACCACAAACCGACATGCATAGCCAGTCGCTTGGAGGCTGTTGAGGAGGGCAAAACTTACCGCTTGATCAATTCCTGACACGTCCCCATTTTTTGAAACAGCGTCGGGTCGCCAATAATCCGCGCCGCGTTCTTGACTTCCCTGCACGTTTCGTCGAGCCGCGTAATGACTCTGACAATGGTGCCCTCCATGACGTCCGTCAGGTCGGTGATGCGATTAAAGGACATGCCCCTGGCCCATTCGTACACGACCTCGACCATGCCGAAGCGGGGCTTGCTGACGAAGTCGTTGGAATCGTCGGCCGAGAGAATGACTTGGTGCAGTGTTTGAATTTCGTTCACCTTCTCGGATATCTTGACAATGGCGGCGATGCCGCGATCCAGGCTGGCCGTCAGTGTGGGTTCGACGTCAGTCTTTTCTTGGAAAACGAAAGCCGAGAGAAGGGCGACAATTTCTTCCGGGGTATAGTCTGCGAGCACATTCTCGAGCACGAGCTCCGTCAGTACGAGCTCGTCGGCTGAGTGGATCTAACATCGTGTTAGCAGGCTTCGTGCAAGAAATGCTATGGAGAAGTACCTCGCAGGCTACCTTGCCCTTGAGCTCTACACGCGAACCATCGTCGATGAAGCCCAGGTCCTTGAGCACACGTATCCTCTGTTCATAGTCTGGCAGCAGCTGGAGGTTCTGGTCCGACATGAGCTGCCGAAGTGAAAGGATGTTCTCTTTGATCACCCATTGGTCATGCTCCATCTCTAAATGCTTCAAGAAGTTGGGACACTCTAGACACTTCTTGTCGATAGCATTGTGCCCTTCCTTGATCCTTGTCTCCAACAACTCTCGGAACTTCATGCTCTTGATGCGGCTGTAGTCGTACTCGTCCCAGTCCTCGTAGTTCCAGGATTGACACAAAGGTAGAAACTGGTCTTGCGCTAGCTTGAGTGTGTCTTTCTTACGATTGAGATTTTGCACCGACTCCGGGACATCGATTACACTCTTGGTGAAGCATTCAATATCGTTCAGTGGCACAAAAGCAGTCTTGAGTATGAGATCGTTGGGGCTTTTTGGCAGGCTCCGGAAAAACTTTGCAAATGGACCAAGGTACGGCAACAGGTCGTCAGCTTTTCGATCCTGGTTTTGGGCGATTTCCAACACTTTGATGGTCGGCTCGTTGCCTCTGCTAGTCCCGTCTTGCATGAGCATACCCGCTGTACGTTTGTTGTCCTGATATTGTTAGTTTTGCAAAGCCTGAGCGGCATGTGTTCGTACCTTCTTGTAGACAATGAGCCTATTTCTGCTGAGTACTCGTCGGCCCACAGGGTCCACAAGTAGACTGAGGTGCATCTCATTGGTCAGACGCTTATAGTCCTCGCATGACTGATGGCACGCCTCAAGGTCAGTATCACAGATTTTGCATGGCTCGCGTCTTATCTTTTCCAAATCCGCCTCGGAGACTTTGACGTTCTTCTCGTGCTCAGGCAAAAGCGCCTGGGTCGCATTCTCACTGAAGCTTCGCTTGATCATTTCTTCAATCTTGAGAGCTTCAACGCGGAGAAGATTCAACATCATGTTGTATGTGAGGCGGAATTGAGAACGCAACTTGGTAGGTTCACCGAGCATCATTTGTCGCAGTCGTGCAGCTGGAGGTGCTTCATCCTGACCGGGTGCACATATGATGACGGTACCGACAGTGTCCAAGCCTCGTCGTCCAGCGCGACCAGCCATCTGAGTGTACTCGCCCGGGAGCAGATCCCGAAATTCACGGCCGTCGTGTTTCCGGAAGCCGGAGAACACGACCGTTCTGGTTGGCAGATTGAGGCCCATAGCAAAGGTCTCCGTCGCAAAAAGGACCTTGACAAGCGTCTTCGCAAAGAGAATTTCGACAACCTCTTTGACGATTGGGAGCATGCCACCGTGATGAACAGCAATACCTCGGCTCAACAGTTCTCTCAGTCGTTTGATTTGAGGCAGATCTCGGTCTCCAGGGCTCAATCTCGCTAGCGATTTCTCAATTGTCATGTGAATAGCGCTCTTTTCAGCAGCGGTACAATAGTCAATGTTCGAGAGCGCCTCGGCGTTCTCCTCGCAGCGCTTCTTAGAGAAGACGAATATGCATGCCGGCAGAAGGTCTTTACTGCGCAAATGTTGAATGAGATGTACCCAGATGTTTCGATCCTGGGCAGCTGTCGTCCGGCCCCCTCCGCGACCTGTACGTGCAATGTTACCACGTCCTCGCGGCGCTGGTGGCCCTCCACCTCTCTGTGCGCCTCCACGACCACCATTCTGCTGACCTCGGCCTCGCTGATTTTGACCTCCTCTTGCGGGTGGCCCTCCTCGGCCGCCTCCACCTCTTCCAGTTGGGGCTTCTCTTGTAGCTGGCGCTTTGACTTTGTCTTTTCCAGACATAACATCGTTGGCTTCTTTCCAGCCATTATCGATGAACTTCTTGTCTGCACTGACGATCTTGTACATTCCTTTCCCGGCCCAGAGATAGTGCTCGAGCGGGATAGGGCGCTTGGCGGTCGAAATAACGTAGATATTCTTCTTCTTCGTCCGGCCTACCCACGAAGCAAATTCGTGTGTGTTGGGTACAGTAGCTGACAGAAGAATCAGAGTGACGTGCTCTGGAAGCATGATGATAACCTCTTCCCACACAACACCACGTTCCAGATCGTTGACGTAGTGCACCTCATCAAAAATGACAAATTCAACATCCCTGATCAGATCCGCTCCACGATACAGCATACTCCGCAAGATCTCAGTGGTCATGATAAGGCAGCTTGCTTCTGGTCGTATCTGCACATCTCCGGTCAGAATTCCCACGTCGTCGAAAGTGAGACGGAAGTCGCGAAACTTCTGATTACTCAAAGCTTTGATTGGAGAAGTGTAGATGGCTTTAGTCATGTGTTTGGCTGCAAGCGCAATGGCATACTCTGCAACCACAGTCTTCCCGGCGGAGGTGTGAGCAGCTACGAAAACAGAATCACCATTTTCAAGGTGGTAAACAGCCTCCTTTTGAAATGTGTCCAGCTCGAATGGATATTCCCGTGCCATGTCTGGGACAAGTTCTTTGAAATTTGTGATGTCGCGGTTGATATCCACCATGTGAGCCCACTCTCGGCCACCTTTCCTTGAAGCGGCCATCGCGAGCAGACCATGGGGCGCCAGAGCAGGGAACTCAACTGGCAACAGCGCGTCGATCTCTTCTTCCATCGGAGTTTGACCCTCTCCTGCAGCCTCGGTGTCTTCGGGCGTACCATCGGGCCCATCGTCCTCATCTGCATCTATGTCGTTGGTGACCGCCGAAGCTTCTCCCAGAGTGTCTTCGACCTCTTTGGTAGCTTTTGCGTCTGGGGGTCCTTTCTTCTGAAGATTTAGTCCGCGGGTGAACCCCGGAGGGATCGACAGCAGACCGCCTGGATCGCTGAAGTTGATAACACGATCAAGACCACCACCTGGCTTTATTTGAGCATTCTCTTGTTGCATGATGGCTTCATCTTCCATCGCAGCAACGGCTTCGACGCCATCAAGACCCCCGGGTGCGAATGGAAAGAAGCCAGCAGCGCCACGGACAAATTCAGCCCTGTTGGCAGGCTTCCTTAGCAGTGAAGTTGAGTTCTTTGCTGTGGCAGAATTGGCAGGTACGGTAACCTCTTTGTAGCCTGTGACACGGCCTTCTAGCCCTTCGCGAGTAAAGCGCATGATGGTGCGAGTCTGCGTAGGGGCAATCTGACACAGGCTGCGGTAGTTGGTCGGTGAATCCCATCGTTGCTGCAGCTGGTTGAGCCACTGTGTGTAGAAAGATCGCGATGGTGTTAAAAATTCCGCTTCCAGCTCTTTCTTGATGACATCCTTGGTCTTGCGTTGCCGCTTCGGTGGCCGCTGTTCGCCAACAAGGGAGTCGATCCAGCCAGGATCATCAAGCACGTCGGTGCTCAACCGAAGTTTATCAAGCCCTTCGGATAAAGTCTCCATGGTTGTCGTGGGAGTCTCTACAGGCCGATTGTTTGTAGGTGAGTGCGAGTGTATGACGTTGTTTGCTAGATGATGCGCGCTGTACGGAGTAGCTCATGGATTTTGGCGGGACAAGACCCACCCCGCTCATGCCACTGCCGCGGGGGATCGAGCAACTATCACATATTGTTCACGCACGCAGGAGCACAGAACAATTGATGGTTGCGTTCGTACGTGAAGGTTCTTGCTCACTCAAAACAATAGAAATGGCATTCAATTCATCAAAATGAGCAGTATGCCGTCAACGCCGCGCTATGCAAAATCTCAAACCTGCATGGACTACTCCGTACCCTTCTGGGCTTTGCCCTACCACATGTCGTCCATGTCCGCCATGGCTTCCATCTCGTCGGCGAAAGGGTCTTCTTCGGCACTAGCTGTCCGTACGGGAAGCGTCTTTGTGACCGAAGCCTGATGTTGCGCGCTTTCTGCGAGAAGTGCGTCGAGTTCGTCCTCACCAGGATCAGCACCTGCTGACCAAGAGGCGGGCCGGCCTTGCACTGCTGCCACGCCATCAGACTCTCCCCCGCGAGTCTCTTCGCTTTGTTCGGTACCGGCCCCGGCCTGTGAGTTTGGGCCTGCTGCAGCTCCTTCCAGTACGACCTCGTCTGCATCTTCATCATCCCGCTCCGTAGTGCGGCGGGGCTTGCCCTCATCTATCCATACCTTCCGCATCATTTGCATGCGCTTTGTATGCCCAACCTTTTCAACTATCGCAAGCGCGTCGGCGAATTTAGCGCGGGGGTGCAGATCGTCGAGCCACAACTGGTACATGTTGAGCATGCGGGCAATGTCTCCGTACTGCGTTGCTGTCAGTGTATGGGCGTAAGACACCAGTCAAACCGGCATACCTCGTGGCCTTTGCCTTTGAAACGCAGACGCTCTTTGGAGATTCTCTGCAGTCTCGGGATGCCTGGATCGGACAGTAGGCGGTTGTCGTCGAGTTTCGGTGCTGGTATGCGCTTTTTCGTAATGACGATTTCCTCGTCGATACCCAGCCCATCGCCCGCGGTCCCAGACTTCTTCCTTGCGAAACTTGATTGTGCCTGCTCGTCATTGGTGCGCTGAATGTCTCTGCCCTCGACAATACCTTTCAGAATGTCGTCCAGCTCGTCGTCCGAGGGCACATTGCGTGCGTCGGGCCGAGTCGGGGCCATCCTTTCGAGTCACGACTTCCTGGATATCTAGAACGGCGCAGATCAAGTGGTTTCATTAGGACAAATGGCAAGTTCCACGATCCGGCAGCGCGACGCGTCTTAGCGCGCTTCTCAGCCACATGCACGGACGCGACGCTATCTCTGCGCTATTGCCGCCACACCACACCTGCCGTACTCTAAATCATCGACCAGGGTCCATCACCAATATCAAAACTATCACAACTCGAGCTGCTTCACACGTCGTTATTACCTTTGGGTGAAAAGTGATTGGACGAATGAAACCCATTGCTGAACACGACTGACTACCCTTTGCCGCGACGAACCTCTGCCACTCGTACTTCCATCCAGGTCGCGCTACGTTTCCAGGCCATCTGCAAGCTGCACCATAATCACAGACATCTATCAATGGCCGTCGCTGCGAAAGACTCACAGAACGCTGTGGTAATAAGGCTGAACTACCTACTGCAACGCGCACGCGTGGTGAAGCCGAGTGCGACGATCGATCCGCCACTGCAGGTCGCAGATCTCATTCCAGAAGACGAGGCTCTCTTCGTGGATATTGAGGGCGAAGATGAGTCACGAAAGCTTGCTGTAGATAGTGCTGCAAAGTCTCTCTTTTATGCCAATCTCGTGAGTCCGCCCTTCTATATCCAGTGTATTCCACTAATTCCTCTAGGGGTCAACTCGGATTGGGGAGCCCGCGTTCGTAACCATCTGGAATTTGCTCGATATAATTCAGTATTGTGGTGACCGCGGCAAGTGACAACTCGAGATCTCAGCCAATGGGGGCTAACAGCGTTAGAGTTATGTTCACCGCAGGCGACACTGCTTCTCATTGAAGAGTTACTCGACAGCCAGTCCATAGAAGGCTGTCGAACCGTCTTTAATTTCCTGGAGTCCCGAAGAGAAGCCATCATTGCAGTATGTGTATTCCTGTTCGATTCGTCCTGCCGGTCTACTAAAGGTCTCTCAGATCAATTCAAAGAATAAAGACCTAGTCATACTGCGACTCTGCAATGAGCTGCTCCGGCGGCTGTCTCGTGCCGAGGATCCAGTCTTCTGCGGACGTGTATACATCTTCATGTTCCAGAGTTTTCCACTGGGGGACAAGAGCTCGGTCAACCTTCGGGGCAACTTCCACCTGGAGAACGTAACGACGTTCGAGGACGTTCCGAAAGATTCGGGTGCAGAGGAAGATGCAATGCAGGTCGATGCGGTTGAACCTGCTGCCACTATTATTGACGAATCGAAGTCAGAAGAGCCAACAGTCAAACTTGGAGGGTCTAACGTACGCAAAGATGAGGGCACGGCTACCATGGACATCGACTCTCTGTATCCGGTGTTCTGGTCTTTGCAGCACTCATTCTCCAACCCACCTCGACTTTTTGAAGAAGATCACTTCAAACATTTTCAAAAAAGCCTCGAGGCTACACTCGCAAAGTTCAAAGAAGTGCCAAAGGTCATACAGGCTGGCGAATCTGACCGCAAGAAGGGACACAGAGAGCGAGAAGGCGACAGTTACGACGCGTTCGCCAACACCTACAACCCCAAATATCTCACAAGCCGCGATTTATTTAAGCTCGAGGTACGCATTCAGTGCTAATGTCCTTGAGACGCTATGACTGATCAATTACAGTTGAGTGATGTCGCTTTTCAGCGGCACATCCTTGTCCAAGCACTGATACTCGTCGACTTCCTCTTAGCACTGACAGAGAAGTCAAAGAGCAAGTCCATCTACCAGAACGCACAGAAAGCCATGCAGTATAGCTTCACTCTGCGTGAAGAGGATGTGAGTTCCAAGCCCTTGCCTTCCCCGCTCGGCTGCCATCTTCTGCCTGCCACAGGAGTTATGATCTTCGCAGTATCGGCTGACCACAGAGCACAGACTGAATGGGCATTGGGCATCAAGACTGCTATTACAAACTACCTACAGGAGGGCCCAGATGGCAAATTCTACTGCCGAATGGTCGAAACGGTGTTGTCCCGCGATAAGAATTGGGTCAGGTGGAAAATGGAAAACTGTCAGCCATTCACTCGCGACAGAGTTGCCCCCAAAGACTTTGGCCAAGCAAAGTCTGGTGCGCGGCAAGGTGTCCAAATCAAGAAGAACCCAAAGCCTATGGGTGTACCCGGTTCTATGAAGTTCCTTTACAACACCGAAGCAGAAACCGGACTCGCACAGTTGCGACAGGCTGACAGGTATGTGCTCCGCTCGACCGATTGACGTCCCAATACAGCTTCTCACTTTTGTCAGATCCCATGTGCCAAATGCAGAGTCATATGCAACCAAAGTCCGAATGACTGACTTGGACATGGAAATGGTGGATACAGAAGAGGAAAAGCGTCAGCTTACAAGCAAGAAATCCAGTTACGCCTGGAAAGGTCTTCGGTTAGCCTCGAAGAAACAGCTAAGCTCATTCGATAGGATCGAGCATGGCAAGGGTCTCGAGGCTCTTGAGCCGGCTACCTATTCCATTGAGGCGACTGGGGATGACACTGCACCCCCAATTCCGGATAACAGGGGCCCAGATCCGCAAGAAGAACATCAAAGCGCTGAGGAGCAGCGGCCCGACCAATTAGTCAAGTGACTGCGGGCGCGACGGCAGAGAAGAAACGGGCACGATGGCGCCCGTACAGAGCAGGTACGAGCTGTCGAAGTCTGAGAAGTCATGCTTCAGCCTCCAAGCCTTGCTCTTCCGACGACGTGCAGTATGGGGAAGGTATGTGGCGTTTTGTCGCCGGAGCACTCTCTATGGGTGGGTATGGGGAGGCAAGTTTCGAAGCGATTATCGGCATACGCTGAGCGGCATGGTCACGAAGCTGTCGGTATGGAAAACCACGGGTATACCTGCAAGCGGCGCCTCGCAACCCGCGACGGCACGATTTGCGATGATGAGATTAGGGTTATAGCAGCGGGCGTTGGAGATGAAAGGGCTACAGCGAGATCAATAACAACTTTCACGATATGCTAATGGCAGGGAGCGACGGATGGCATCCCCAGAATTTGGCCTGATGTGAGCGCAACAATCGGTGGGCGTCGAATGTGTGCGCCTGGCCATGATGACGGTGTTTTCTGGCGTACCAGCACCTGGTTATCGTTGCGGGCCGGGTTAGAGGCGGCAATGGGCCGCCCACTTCAGGCTCATTCTGGAGTCAGAGTGGGTTGTCAGCATTGGATCCACGTACACGGGCGGGCGATGCTGCGTCGTGCCGAAATGAAAGGGGACGTGGTTGTACTACCTGTCCCGGCTGGATGCTGCTTGCAAGAGCACTGCTGCTGTGCAATGATGCGTGGTGGAACAGCATCCAGCGCCAAGTCTCGAAGCACAGCAGACGACGGCACCCGCTCGTTTCCAGCGGCGCGATGTGCTCGGTAGATTTGATTCTTCAAGGACGCGTGGTAAACACCCTTGCGAGCATCAAACCCACAGCTGCGCCGACCTCCACCAATCGTGGCAGACAGGCCAATTCCGCCTGCGGTTCCGCTGCTCCTGTCATCTCAGTCATCGGTCCAGCCAGCCAGGCTTGGCGACGTTTTGCAGGTAGACGGCAAGGCCGCCCTTTGGCATAGCTGATGGATGGCGTGCGAAACGACGCAAAGGCTGGAGGTTACCCCTGTGCCCCACGAGCATCTGGCTGACTGTGGGCATGTGCCGGGCTCTGCATTTGTACGGAGTACCAGCTCGGTGGGCAGTTTCCACGTCCGCGCCTAACGTGAGCGTTGGATATACAGTACATGGTACCATATGGGTCGGTGGCACTTGTCCTGTGTCAGCCACGGCCCACGGGAAAAACTGGCCATGGCCGCAGAACCGCCTTGAAAAACAAGCATGGGGGGGCTTGCGGCCATGCCACCCTGCAGAGATGACAGACAGCAGCCGTCCGTCGCAGCCGCCGCCGCGTCGAACAACATGAGGCTTTGTTGCGTTGAGCGCGCCGTCCCAGGACGCCTGCGACGGAGCCGTGGTGTCTCCCTCCAAGCCGACCGCTGCAGCTGTCAAACTTCAACTGGCGCACTGCCGGCGTTGCACGACCGCAAGCAGCAGCAGGCTTCGAGAAACATGCTCCCGGGGCGGGCCGGCCTGAGGACGCTGGATTCGCGTGTCCCGCCAGGTCTCTTGCTCGTTCGCACTGCCACCAGGGCTCGTTCATTGGCAGCATCCTTCACTCACTAAGCGCCCACTATTCGCTGCGACGACGCATTGCGCAGGTGTGCGGCGACCAGGCAGCCTACCCAGCTCGGTAGACTCGACGCACCACAACAAAACATGTCGCCGGCCACTCGCTGCCGGACACACCCGCATGGGGGTGGAAAACGGTCCAACGCTCCAAGCAGACTGACACACTGGCCGCTTGGTACAGGGCTGTGAAGGGCTTCGGTTACTCGACAGTAGCGTGGCACAATCGTCGCGGCGCTGCGAAGTCTGACGGCCAGCCTCTACCCAGCCTCTACCACCATCTTTCGTTCCACCCACCCACGGGCCACGGACGACTAAAGCAGCAACGCCAGCAGACACCCCGCAACTTCTGCTAATACAATAAGCGTTGCCGAGCTGGGGGCCCTGGTAACTGTGCTGCTGCTTCCCTGTCGTCTACTGCAGCATGTCCCTTGGGCTCCCGTTTGTGCTTGGGCCACGCATGAAGCCAGTAATAGCCTCCCCATCTGTCCTGATGGTCGATTGTTCGACGCCACGGATCAGACCATGTCATCGGCGGTTTTCTCCACGACATCCATGGCCAGACTGCAGAACCCCCATGTTGCCGCCATTCACCATGAGTGGAGGGGCCCCCGGCACACGCACACATGATCCAGAGGCTATGGCCCTTGCGAAGCGGGAGCGGGCGTCTCTTCTTCACAGGGCCGAGAGACCGCATCCCTGTGTCAAGGCGCTCTTGGGTACCTGCTGGCCCTCGACTGTCACGCTTCTGCTTGTGTAACGGGCTCCAGGTCGTCCTCGACAGAAAATCATGTTCCATGCGTCGTCCTACCCCAGTCCTCGCACTTCTCTTAACCTCGATTTTATCCGGATCGTCGACAGTAGAGTGCCGTGAAGACTTTCTACGTGACTGATCTGCTGCTTTCCCCTGCCCTGCCGCTATCGCTGATATAGCCTCCGACGGTTCCTGACCTTAGCTACAAAGGCTTCTGCATCGTCGACTTCGGCTCGACGCTTTCCATTATCAAGAGCCAGCCGGCTGCTCGTCATTTTACCTCAATCAAGCATCAAGCGCACAAGGCCAGCGTCTGTCAATCTGTCTTTGGTTTACGGCATCACCTTCCCAGCAGCTTCTATTTCGAGCTCGACGTTGCATCCAAAAAACCGCGCCTCAATCCCGTCCTAGGTGCGACATCAGCCATTCAGCCTGGCTTTGCACATTGCCGATCCCAAAGACTTGTCGACCTGGGATCGCAAAGCTGTTCGTTTGTAACAGCACTACGACCTTCGCGAACAGAATCACAAATACCTCGGCCTGGGCCGCAAACCACCACCACCACCACCACCTTTCCTTACGCTGATCACCCCGCACTGGGCCTACAACCAATAAGCTCTGATCTAGAAGAGATTGATCAAAATTCTTATCCTTTCCAATATACCATCGGAGCTGCTCGCTCCATTTTGTACCGTTCGTTCTCACCTCACCTCATCGACTGCGCCTTTTCCAGTGACTGCAAGTCGGTCGACCGACGAAGTAAGCACCAGCCTTGCCCTATTTGTGTCTTTGCTGACGACCATGCTTGACTAGATTCGAAACAGTCTGTCAACAGCAAAGTAACTCCACAGACATCATCTACCAAGTTACCAATGGTTGACGGAAACTTCATCATTCCTTTGTCTCCGCCTAGATCGCCGCGCATGTCTGCGTATAGCACAGCTGCAGTAGATACCGAGTGGCAGACTTCCGACGTCCGGAATCTGGAGCATACCCCTCCACACTCGGACAGCGACATGACAATGCTCCAAGCTGAGGTCGCTGGACACAACTTCGATCTCAAGCGCCCTATGATGCGGTCACACAAGAGCTTCCCCTATCTCCTCGACAACAAGAGCCAGTTTCATGGCGGCTCCGAGTCTCCATCTGCACTAGGTGACATCGAAGAGCACGATGTACCGAACGTTACTTTTGGTGGATCTGCACCAACCAGCCCCATCTCTCGGATGACGCCTCCATCAACACACGATCGACTCTCTGTTGAAAAGCTAGATGATCAAGATGATGAATTTATCCTTGATGAGAAAGATGAGAGCGGTGATGGCGAAGGCAAAGGCGAGGAGAGACCTCCCATGTCCGCTGCAGAGATACGTGCGGCCAAACGAAAGATGAAGCGCTTCAGGTTGACTCACAACCAAACACGCTTTCTTATGAGCGAGTTCGCCCGTCAAGCCCACCCCGACGCTGCTCACCGAGAACGCCTTGCTCGCGAGATTCCTGGACTAAGTCCACGCCAAGTACAAGTCTGGTTCCAGAACAGGTACGTTGTGACGACTGAGCATTATCGACACTGCTGACAATCCCAAGGCGAGCGAAGCTCAAGCGCTTAACAAGCGATGATCGCGAACGCATGATGAGGTCCCGAGCACTGCCAGATGATTTCGACATGGCACAAGCACTGCAATCACCATTCGGCAACCACCACGGCCTTGGAACACCTCTTGCATCGCCAGGATCTTACGCGCCGAATTTTGCTGAGAGCAACATGATGCGACCCTTGAGCATCGACACGCCACGCAGAGGACCGCTCGATTCTCGCGTTTCGCCCACCGGCATAAGTCCCGCATTCGGCGGTTTCACGTTCACGCCACCTCAATCGGCGACAGACACTCTCTCGCCAGTATCAGCACAAGGTGATTCACCCTTCGGCTTTAATTCAGCGCCACTTGACACCAGTCCAAGAACGTCGAACCCTTTCTCCATGCCTTTCAGCGCACCACCAGCGTATGCTGCGCAACACAACATCCCCAGATTGACCCTTCACGCCGATCGTATTGCAAGGAGTCGCGCCGAGTCCCTGTCATCTCCCCTCCGAACAAGCATGAGCTATGGCGGCGACAACATGCATGGCTCAGCAGGTTCCAAAGATCACCCTGACGGTTCAAGAACATATTCTGGCTCAATGATGCCCTATGGCATCGGTTACTCCTATTCACCAGCACCTGGTTTTCAAGCATCGAGCTCACACAGGATGCGCTCCTTCTCCAACGGCGTCCCCCGTCGCATCGAGCTCAGCACACACTACACTCCTAATCGCAACCAACACACTCCTCACACCGCCCACTTCCCTTCCTACTCTGGATCACCGCTTCTTACGCCTCAGAGCTACGCTATGCCTCAGCTGAGTGCACCACACCATCTCAGCACGTTTTCCAACTCGTATCTGCGCAATGATTCAGCACACAGCGAGCAGTACCCCGGCGTCGGATCTGTACTGGGAGAAGTCATTGAGCGTCACTCCAACCACAGCCAGGATAACGACGACAACGATCAACTATCCCAGTCTTACTGAGGCGACGCATAAGCACACACGCACGCCTTGTTCGTTTCACAATTACATTACGGGGCGGACAGCTCATAAGCAAGGGCGTTTTCTGGGACCATGGGAGTGCGACGCCGGCGGGTACGCGTTGTGTAAGGGAATGTGGCAAAACGGGGCGTTGTTCTGTCTGGGATCTGATGACTCTGAACGGCTGTTTTGAACTTTCTCGGTCTTTCGTGTGCTTGTTCTTTTTTCCTTCTACGAGCACCGGTTTCGACATCCGAGCACGCCCGCATTTGGTGGCTTGTTTCATGTTTGGGATGGTGGCGTGGACCACTGCACTTGTCCTTGAATGTATGCGCAGCGCAGTGCCGCCGAGGAGTAATTTCCTTTTTTTTTCTCATCCTTCTTGCCCAGCCAACATCTCCTTTCGAAAACAGATACTGTATGGCGCTGCTGGTATACCCCTCTGTTGTACGTACTCTACGCACCTAAATGCACCAGGGTTTTTCCTTCACTGCGCTTGCAAGACTCGGTGGATTGGCTGTACAATTTTGATACTGTTCACTTCGTCATCATGTTGTTTTCCCACAATTCTATCACTATTGGACAGCAAATTACCCACCCTACATGCCACACAGACGCTTCAATCCTGTACAAAAAAAACATAAGACGAATATGTCAAGTACGACATGAAATATGCATGCCAACGTACTACCCCACAAACTTTGCCCCCTCACTCCCCACGTGCACCGTTGTGATCTGTGATCGCCAAACCCCATCCGCACATATTAACCACGTCTTCTTTGCAGCTCCCCAGCCGAGATGGGTAGATTACCATGCAACGCAGGGGACCTTGACGCCCTGTGCAGTGCACAACATACGACGAATTACATGCAAGCGACAGGCACCACGTCAATCAAACGCACTTGTTGCTTCTGCATACAAGATTATTTTTTTCCCCGCCTCCGTTGCCGGGAAATACCCCAGACAAGGACATCGGAAGATTCAGGCCCTCGGTACATTTCACGTCCCACAGAGGGAAAGTGCGTGGGCAGATAGACCGGGGGGCGGGGGGAGTGTCGTCGAACGAAATGGAATGGATTCAACGACGACGTCGCTTGCAGACAGGCACTACGCAAGCTCCAGCTCAAAACGGGCAAATAGGCTACGGAGCTCACGAGCCGGCGACAAGACCAGAAGCACCAAAAAAAACCATTTCACGAGACCGCACAAGTGCGCCCCGAGCCGCGGCCCCCCGCGAACAGAAAAATCTTCCGCATGGAAGTTTGCGTGTCTTTCATCTTTCATCTTTCTTCTTTCTTCTTCTTCTTCTTTTTTGGGCTTTGGCTTCGGTGGCCGCCCCGTCGCCGCCATAGGCCCGTTGCAAAGATGGTACTTTGCTACCCCTACCCCTCGTGCAATCTATGTGGGCAGCAGGCGCATGACCTGGAGAAAAACAAAGGGGAGCGTGGGTGGCGGTGGAATGATGCACGATTGTTTCTCCACACTTTACCCCAGACGGCGGCGGCCGGGTTCTGAGGCTCAGGGACCGAGCGCGGGTTGTAAGTGGTGCATGGGAGTGGAGGGATCGGTGTGGAGATGCAGATTTTCTGGTCGTCTGAGACTTTGAGAGTGGTTATGCGGAGGGTTGGTCGCGGTGGCTAAATTGCCATCTGTGGTGAGCAAGTCGGTTGCGAGCGAGAAGGTCATGGTCCTTGCGCTGCTTCTTCTTCTTCTTCCGTCGAGTCATGAGATTGAGGTACGGGTGGGCATGGCGAAATGTGCCCTGTCGTCAGTGTAGGTGTGGTAAGAAACGCCTCCATCGCGAGGATCTGCGTTTTGCGGGGAAGACGAGAAGCTCGTATACCGAGGCTTCGTCGCCATGATAGGTTCGGCTTGGTCGGTTCGACATGTGCGTTTTGTATCGAGGGTTCAGACGGTGGTTGTGTAGGACATGGGTGCTCGAGCCGGTCTAGTTCAGGGCACCGAGGCTTGCGTCACACGCCCATATGGAATATTCTGCTGCAATCTGCATGGAAACACATGGTGGGCGCGGATCTTCACTCTGTTAGAGTTGTTTTAAGGGCTACACTGGTCTTTGGAAAGTATTGACTGCAGATTAGATTGATGAAGCTCTTGTCAGCAAGTCGCTGGGGTAGCAAGGTATCGGTCAAAGATACATCTTAGGCTTAATTGAGGCTGGGCACTGGATGTCGCGGACGAATTGGATTATAGCGTCCATCGTTCCTCCAAGCGGGTTTGAGAGCTTCGAGAAATGCCAGCACGCCATGCTCAAGCGGGTCATACCAGGAAATATCCAGGTGGGGACCTGGACGTGTGATCTGGTGATCGCTCGACATTAGTGCGGTGAGGCTTGTTGTCGTGGCGGGGTGGTAGGTGGCTCGACTTTAATGCTAGACTTGAGTGAGTAAGTGAAGATGTTCACGCATCGACCAAGATCGTTCATGTGATGCAGGGACGCCGTTGGACTATAGTCAAGTCGAGCCGCCGTCCCAGGTCACTGAACATCAGCCGTCCACAGAAGAGGGCACCAAGACGCCAAACTAGCGAAACCAAACATCTGTTCCGATAGTTTGAAGTCATCCAGGAAAGACTAAGAAGGCTCTCGCCGCAACGCGGTACGCTACTCCGAGTGACCCTACCGCTCGCTCCTGAACAGTGCGCATCAGGTGCAGCAGGCGGATGCAGCTAACGAAGACATCGCTGCTTTTGCAGTGGAGGTCCTCCGCATCCTGTCACGATGAGTTCCCATTTGAGCTGTGTGCAGGTACACACACGCCATCATCGCAGCGCCCGTATGGCGACTGCCGACCTAACAACAGAATCATCCAGGGGGTCCGGAACGTCGTGCCTGAGGTGAGCAGTGCCTCTGACGCAAGCGTCCGTTTTGCCTATTGCGCTCCGCTTCCATGCCGGCTGAAGTCGAGTGGTTCGACAGGAACTTTTCTTCCTCTAAGACATACAAAGCCTATCGGGGGCTGACGCCGGCTCGTATTACCCTCAAGAGCCGAAAGGGATCGCTGAGTAAGATGAGATGCAAGAGATTGGGTTTTGGGGGGGTTGTCAGGTCGGCCTTGTGTGAGCTCTTAGCGGTTGGGCTGTCGGCAGGCGTGGTGTTGTGAGGAGGGAGGTTCGGCATGTGGGATTGGACTAGAGCGAGTCAGCAGTGGCTCGCCCTTTTTGGAACGGAGAAGAATGTTTGTTGGAACAGAACATGAAAATGTCATATCACGTGTACACGTGGGCAGATTCCGTTCGAGCTGCATGAATCCAAAAATTGTATCAATAGCTTCACATGCCAACAAGGCCATTGCCAATTGGGGACGGCGAACGTGTGACGATCCTGGGCACTTACAATCATACTAGAAGACAATTGTGAGGACTAAGAGCAGACATCCATCACCATGGTTCCTGTGGCCTCCAGACAGCAAGATACCGAGGCCGACGAAATACTTCAGCCTCACATTGCCCAAGGTGGTGCAGCCGCCCAGCAGCAAACAGTGAAGGCAAGTCGGACAGAACGCTTCCGCATTACTAGATTAGATAAGTCTCTCCACGGCTCCCTGTGCATTTGCAGCTAGCCCCCAGCGGCCCACCAGCAAAAGCACCTCCAGCCGAGCGCGTCCAAGCGACGTCGTTTTGGCTCTGACATGCCCTCTTCCTTTCTGGCCGAAGAATTCGTGAGAGCGCCACCATGGCGTCTCTAGTGCCCGAGCATGTCTCTCACTGATGATGCAGGGGCCTTGCAGGCCGCGGCCACGGACGCCTGGATGACGACGCCTCGGAGGCGTTCCAATTGCGAACGCGAGGCAGATGGTGAAATGGCGGGCTGGCACGCGCCGCTGACCGCACCGACGACGAACGAGTCGTGGCTGTCGGCGTTTCTGGGGCTGCAGAGCTGCGCACAAAGAGGTCGAGGTATCCAGGGGCCAGGTGTGACAGCGGGCAACGGCGAGAGGTGGAACTTCTCAGGCCCGCTAGCCTGTGTCGAGGGCCATCCGGTCGCGGGAGATCCCATTGTCATCTCCCAACGGCGCGTGGACGGTCCGGTCTGGGGGAAATTGCGCGTTGGAAAAGCTCCGCAGCCTTGACTCTTGAGCAGACTCTGCCATGGGTCAAGACTCAAGGTCGGCGAATACTGCCAGCGCATGGTCAAGTCGACCTGTTCGCGACTCGAGGACGGAAACTACGTCTTTCCGGGTTGCCGATTCCTTGCATGAGAAGAAAGTTGCCGTGAAGGTGAGAGCAACTTCCGGGAGGTGATTTCAGATAGTCGCACCGATGCCTCGACCGATCCATCGTGTCGGCAACGCCGTTTCTAATAAGCAGAACACGGCGCACGACGTGGCAGTACAGTTGCACAGACAGACATGTCGAAGTTTCAGAGCTCCTCATGCCGTGTCTCGAGCAGAAACCTGGCGTGCGGGCGCGGGCACTAACACAACATGAGCTGCGGCTGCTGCGAAGTACTTTGGTACCGCGACGCAAAGGGCCGCGGCCGCTGTGTTACCGCTGTCGGAGATGTTGCTGAATAAGGCGCCTTCACGACGCGTTCGAGCCCAAATGTCTTCTGGAAGCAATCTAGGGGACCCCATTCGATAAGACGTGGTTGGGCTGGAGAAAGGAGCATCACATGACCCCGGACTTAAGCGGACCAGAGGCTTTTCACATGGATGGCTCGTTGGCGGGCAACATGCACGCCGTCATCGTGCATAGACGTTCAACTTCTCGCCGCTCGGCACACATTCTCCATGATCATGGCGGGGTGGGAAATGGGCAGCGCATTCGATGGGTTGACATTGTGCGGTCATGTTGTCCAGGACAGCTGAACAAGGCGGCAGAGAGGGCTTTGCTGTTTGTGCTTGGTACGACTCCTGGGACCTAATGGGTGCGACGGGGCACAGGGCCAAGCACATTGAAATTCGATGCTGAAAGGAGCCGTGGCAACAGAGCAAGGCCTACATACATATTACATGGGAGACTGGAGTGTTTGGATAGCGCTGTCATCAACTGTGCTCGAAGCGCTGTGAAGACTTCACAGTCATGGCTCGTCGTGTTTACCATGTATCAGCAGCTACTCCGTACCAACCAAGGCAAAGCGCCTCATAGGCTCCACAAGCAATCTGAACGGGACTCGTCAGAGCCACGTCAATGCACGGCACGGGGGCGGAGTGCTGTGACCATTGTTACTTGCTTGTGCGATGACTGCGTCGAAGTTGGTTTTGGTGAGGAGCGTCCCACACGCCATCCGAGGCCCGAGACTGGTGTTGGTTCTTACCCCTCACAGCGCCCACGGTTCCCACAGCGAGCGTGAGTGACTGTGTGGACGAGAACAAGTGCAGGTGAATGCTAGCACCAAGGCAAACCAATAGCGCTCGCGCGAACGGACAACTGTTGGGGGATATGTAGCAGCGTTGCTTGGATCCCCAGGCCGGCCACTTAGGGCCTCGATGCGGCCTAGCTGATTTTACTCGCTTGCCTCACAACATCACCCACGATTTTTCTCCCTTCTCCTGCCACCCATCGTTGAATTTATCAACACCACCACACAGCAGCGGGCTCAGTGATAATCACGCGAGCCGCTTGCCATTTCACAGACCCGTCTGTTGAAATCTCCCCGGAGCACCTGTCTCGACTCATTTCACTCTCGCAGTGAAAGCGCTCGGACAGCCTCCCGTCGCCCGTCGCCCGTCGCCCGTCGCCCCATCTCCCAGGAGCCGACGCTGTCCCTTCATTTTCTGGCCCCTTCGCCTTCGGTTCTGCTCCGAGTCGCGCTTCCAGCCGCCGACTCCTAATACGCAGTCTCCCGCACCCCGACACGCGCCGATTCGGGATCAGCGACGTCACCAGTGCACCTCGCACCTCGCACCTCGCACCTCGCACTCCGCCCGACCGCGCAACCCACCGCGCCTCGTGACACGCCTCCCCACCTCACGCCAACCCCGCCACCTCGCTTTCTAATGAGTGCATCCATCTCGAACACGCAAACCCCCACCATCGCCGCTTCCTCGACCGCTGCCGCCGCGAACAGCTCCTCTGCAGGATCGTCCGCCAACGTGGCCGCTGGATCGGCTCAGCCCACTGCCCGCAGCTCTTACGCCAACGCGACTCAGAAGACGTCTTCTCCGACAATCGCGTCCAGCGCAGCGCCGCCCGTGGCAGTGGGAGGCCCGCAGCATGGGAAGAGCTCCTCCGTCTCCCCCGTGAACGGGAGCAACCCCATCAAGCCCGCCATTCCTGCCATGCCCGCCATCGTGAGCGGCGGGCCCAACGGCAATGGCGACCATAGCCGCAAGTCCTCTGTGCACATCAAGCAGACCCCGCCCACCACGGGCCCGCCCTCGGGCATCAAGTTTGGCTCGCTTGCCGGTTCGCCCGCCCCCGCGCACGCTTCGCCCGTGGTTCAGGCCAACTTGAACATCCAGCCGCAGAACCCGCGTGTTGCCTCGCCTGCCCATTCGCCCTCGCCTATACCTACGCCCATCTCCGGTGGTCCCAAGCCCGACGGTCTGCCTACGCGACCAAATCTGGTCTTCGGCGGCCAGGGTAGTGAAAGCAACGATGCTAGTGTGAGCAGTCCTTGAACCGTTACAAACTCCCCACACCGACTTCTCTAACTCCCTCACAGTCTCGCAACATGAACATCCCTCCACAGCCCAATTCTCTCCCGCAAGCTCAACACCTGCGTCGTGAATCTTCACAGTCCGCACACAGCGACATGAGCAACGCCAACATGAATCGTGGCTATCCACCCAATGGCGGCCGAGGCCGCGGCTTCCAGCCCCAGTATCACAACCCTAACATGGCCGGCCAGTCGCCCCAGCCCTACCGCTCGATCCCACATCAGCACATGGGCCGCGGCATGCCTCCTGCGTTCCAGCCACAAGGTCCCATGCAGCAGAACTCCCCATACCGCCAGAATCGCAGCCCTGCGATCACGCCAGCCACGATGCATCAGCAAGCGCACCTCGCGAACCCACAGGGCATGCCTTACTACCCAGGCCAGCCCTACCAACAGCCGGTTTGTATACCCTCCGTTTCGTCCACCCGTTCTTCAGCGCCCGAGTCCAGAAAATCGATTCACTCTGTTTCTGCGCATCGGTTCTCTCAGCGACATTCTCCGTCTTTGTATCATCCCCCGGCGAACCTCAAGGAACTCGAATCTCGGCGTTCATTGAGGCAACCGGATGTAGCACCCCAACCTCTCGACCTTGTTTTTTCTTCAACTACCAAATTTGAACAGTATCTGACGACTCTCTCACAGCAAAATATGTATGGGATGCCTCAACCGGGGCTCGATCCATTCCAACCCTTTTATGGTCAGGGATACGGTTTGAACCAGTCTATGTACTCAACCCATCAGGTGCCTGCGAGCCCTGGTCGTACTCACGGCTTCCCTCCACAAATGCAGGCTCCCTATGGCGGTCCTTTTGCCGGCCCACCGCAGCCTCAAAGCATGTCCCGTACCCCCTCGAACATGTCTGAGCGCCCATCATCTGCCGTGCCCCAGCCCTCGACTCCAGCAATGACCAACGTCAACCACATTACGCACACACATACGCCCAGTGTGACTGCTGCCAGTCCTGCCCCTAGCTCTACCTTCGAGCGCCCAAAGAAACAGAGCAAGGCAATCGTGATTAAGAATGGTATGTACGGTCCTTCTAGTTCTAATAGTGCCACTAACGTTCCCACAGCTGAGGGAGAAGTTGTCGACTTCAACAACAAGAAGGGGGCTTCCCCTGCTCCTGGTGCCGCACTGGCGCCACCCGCACAGCCTCGCTCGCCCGCGATTGCTACCACTCCCACGCCACCTCCCCCATCTTCTAGCTCTGCTGATCGTCCCCGCACGGAAGAGTCAGCCTCCAAGACAGCTGAGGAGAAGAAAGCAGACTTTGTCAAGCAATTCCAGGAAAAGATCCGTAGGCAAGAAGAAGCAGAGAAGCAAGCCAAAGAGTCTTCGGATGCCAGCGTCAAAGCTGAAGTCGAGGCCAAGCAGAAGGCTGAGGAGGAAGCCCAGGCAAAGGCAGAACAAGAGGCGAAGCAAAAGGAAGAAGCCGAGGCTGCTGACAAGGCCAAGTCTGATGCCGACGAGAAGAAGCGTAAAGAGGACGAAGAGATGGAGCGCATGATTGCTGAGATGGAAGAAGAGGAACGTAAGCGCGACGAAGATGAGAAGCGTTACGCTGAAGAGAAAAAGAAGAAGGCCGAAGAGGAGAAGGCCAAGGCTGCTGAAAGCGTCCAGGAGGAAGAGGAGCGTCTCCGTAAGCTTGAACGCGAAGCTGAGGAAGCTGAGAAGGCCCGTGAATCAGAGACCCCTGAGCAGAAGGCCGAGCGTGAAGCCAAGAACCAGGCTCTCTTCGCTGGCCTCAAGAAGAACACGCAATTTGGTCCTGGTGCCAACGGAGCCGAGACTGCCAGTGGCGACTCCACCCCAGCAGAGCCCGCGCCACCTGTTCCTCAGGTCAAGCCCGCAACTGCGATGAAGCCTAAGCCTGCTGCTCTGAACCTCAAGACAAACACGCCTGTTGAACCTCCCCAGCCTACAGCTGGTATGCAATCGCTCAAGTCTGCACGCTTCCTACAAGTTCGAAGCGAATTGGTAGCTTACCCCGAAGGCATCCAGTCTCCCAACCCGGCACTCAACGCTGGCAGTAGGAACAAGGGTCGTCAATATGACAAGGACTTCTTGCTCCAGTTCCAGGAAGTCTTCAAAGAAAAGCCTTCCACCGATTGGGATGTGAAGTTGAAGGAGACTGTCGGCGACGGAACCGACTCTGCTCGCCCCCAATCAGCTCGCCCAGGCTCAATGATGGGTGGCAGACAACCGTCTCGGGGAGGTGCCACAGGCAATGTTATGGGCAACTTTGGCCAAGGCTCCTTTTCCACAACTCGCACACTCCCACCTGGTACTACTTCCCAGCAGCGCTTCGAGCAAGCTTCTTCGGGCCGTGGTCCCATGACCAACCCGCTTGCTCATGTAGTCTTGGGTGGTGGCCGTGGTCAATTCCCCATGGGCGCACCCGCAATGGCTCGCCAAGGTTCCTATACCAACATGGGCGGTGGCCCCAACTCTCCTCGCGTTGGCAGCTCGCGCGGTAAGGGTGGTGGTAGTAGCCGACGTGGTCCCAACAAGAACGAACATCAAGAGGCCAAGCAGATGCCCCTTACGGCCGGACAGGCCGTCAAGGATCTTGAGCGCTCACAGACCGGCTGGAAGCCAACCAGTCTGACGTCTACGCAGCCACAACAGTCATCTGGTCATATGGCTCCCGACCTGGTGCAGCGCAAGGTCAAGGCTGCTCTCAACAAGATGACACCAGAGAAGTTCGACAAGATCTCAGACCAAATCCTCGAGATCGCCGCGCAATCGAAGGACGAGACCGATGGTCGCACACTACGCCAAGTCATTCAACTCACATTTGAGAAGGCCTGTGATGAGAGTCATTGGTCGTCAATGTACGCCAAATTCTGCAGCCGCATGTTGGCTACCATGAGCACCGACATCAAGGACGAAAACGTCCGCGACAAGCACGGTAGCCCTGTTGTGGGTGGCGCTCTCTTCCGCAAGTACCTCCTCAACCGATGTCAAGAAGAGTTTGAGAGGGGTTGGGAAATCAATCTTCCCGAGGCGCCAGAAGAGGGCAAGGAGATTACCATGCTTACTGACGAGTACTACATTGCTGCTGCCGCTAAGCGTAAGGGTCTCGGTCTCATTCAGTTCATTGGTGAGCTTTACAAGCTTGGCATGCTCACGCTCCGCATCATGCACGAGTGTGTCCTGAAGCTTCTTGACTTTGAGGGTCTTCCGGATGAGTCTGCCATTGAGAGTTTGGTGAAGCTACTTAGGACCGTTGGTTCAACCATGGAGTCGGCTGAGGCTGGACCCAAGATGATCAACATGTACTTCGAGCGCATTGAGAAGGTCATGAATATGGAAGGCCTGCCTTCTCGTCTCCGCTTCATGTTGCTCGACACAATCGACATCCGCAGGTCTGGCTGGAAGTCCAAGGACATCCTCAAGGGTCCCAAGACCATTGCTGAGATCCATCAAGAGGCACAAGTTGCTCAGCAAGCTGCCGAGATGGAGCGTAATCGTTCCAACCAACGTGGTGGCGGTGGTGGACGCTTGCCCATGGGTCGTGGAGATGCCCGCTCTTTCTCTGGCGGTGGTATGATGCCTCCTCCAGACACCAACAGCCGTGTACAGATGGACGATCTTCGCAAGCTGTCCAAGGGCGCGTCCGGTCGCAATTTGAACGCCGGAGCTAGTCTTGGTCCTTCCATGCTTGGAAGCCGCAGCGGTAGTGGCCGTCGTGGCCTCGGTCCCGGCATGATGAGTGCTCGTGATGATTCGGGTAACTCGTCTCGTACCGGCACTCCCCCAGTCCAGAAGGAGAAGGAGTCAACCGCACATGCGAATGCTTTCAGGTGAGCATTACTAAATGTATCTGATGCGCTTCATCACTAACATAATCTAGTGCATTAGCTGCCCTTGAAGACGCAGGCGACGTTAGCTCTCCTCCCCCGGCTGCAGAAGAACCTGCGGCCACCGCAGAGGTCAAGGCTTCTGAATGATTACGGTTCTCACTTCGTTCGAGCGCGTGGCGGTCATACCCATAGACAATACCCCACGCGGTAATCTAATCGCTTGTTTCGTTGCATAGACGGGGGCAGCATCAGCGCGCATTGCATTGCATTTCGCAGGGTTTCTTTAGTGCAACTTTTCAGAAGGTTTCAAAAGTTCTTTGCCGTCGAGCCAGGAGCATGATTAGAGGGATGGGCTAGTTGTATTGCCATCATTTTAGTCATGCGCTCCTGTTTCGACGATTGCTTGGGCTCATGACGGCGTTCCGGATCTTACAGAGGACACTCGGTATTACCAATCGCTTCCCACGAGGCGTCACTGGTGCCACTGGCTGAACTGCCCGATTTATCAACTCAACGTTCTCTGTTCTACGGTACGACCGAGATGACAGGGTCTACCGCTTTTCCTACTCTCATGGCGTTCATGTCCATGCCATCGCTTCATGCTTATTCCTCTTCTTGAGTCCAGCCATTTCGAAGGGTGGTTTGTTGGTGGGAGAAATCATGCAAGGACCAGTGCGAAGACGGCTTTGCTTTGGCATGTGCTGTTCGTTCGCACCTGCAAGATAGGGCATCTAGTCGAGGAACGTATGGTGTAAACACTTTGTGTGCATATCTCGATCTCATAGAATACACCAGTTACTTACATCGTCGTGTTGTTGACTTACAATCTGGGTTTCACAAGCATGTCACCGCATGCAATTTGCAACCAGCCGCAGCCCGTGCCGTCCAGTCATGTTGAGCTACCTTGCCAATGATATGATTCCAACATCGATTGACGCGGCATCTCGCATGCCAGGCTGCAGCAGCGTTTGCGTGTCTCACAGGTGACGGGTGAGGGGTGGGCGACAGGGATGATACACGCGAGAATACGTCATACTCTTTTGTTGTTGTATATTGCCGACTTGCTCCTTCTTGCACTCTACACACTTCACATCATCCCCAGAAACACCTTTGATCAATCGAATCCATCAGGAACATCTCCTCCCTTCAAAAATGACAGACCACAACCAGCAACAGCAAAAGGGTACGTCGATCATGTGATCTCTCCAACATTTGTTGAATAGCTTACATACTCACCTCTTAACAGGCTTCTTCGGCACCGCAGCTAGTGGCATCGGTAAACATCCTCCCTCTATCCCTCATATTCTTTCAATCTTCTCCCGGTTACGCTGATAACCCTGCCCCTCCTAGGCAACACCCTCGGCGCAGCAGGTAACACCCTCGGCAAAGGCGTGTCGGGCATCACAGACACAACGGGCAACGTCGTAGCTGGCGCAGGCAAAGGGTTGGGCGATGCAGTGACGGGTATCACGCAGGGAGTGGGGGATACGACCAAAGGTATGTATTTTGGTTGTGTGGACGTGCGGCTGATGGCTGATGTGGGTTGTAGCGGCAGGGAATGCGGTGGGCGATACGACGAAGAAGGGGAGTGAGAGTTTGGGAGGAGGGAATCAGACTAAGTAGTAGAGCATGGGGGTGGATGGGGGTTGAGGGATGGGGATGGTATGCGGAATGTGACGAATTGATGGGTTTGTCGAATCAGTATCTCGAAGCAGATGTGTTGCGTGTCTTGGCTGATGGCTACAGGTATGAGTTGATTGTTTATCATCTAATTTCCATGCTGACTACAATAGTTGCAGTTGAGTCAAGACCAAATTACCATGCCTGCTTCCTGCATTGCAACATGTCAGGCTCCGAACTCCGAATCAGACATGCCAACTCGGATAGTATCCCATTACAAACTATTCAACCAGACAGTGGCGTTCAACTTCACTCCAACCTTTTCTCCAACTTCTTACGCTGCTCAGCCTCAATTGCATCCATAAACTCGCCCGGAAGGTTGGATAAATTCGTGCGAGTCAAATTTTTCTCGAAACACTGACAGCTGGTTGTTTCATACGACTTGCGAAAGACATCCCAGAGGAACGCATCTTTTTTCATAATAGGGTAAGGCTTAGGAAAGTAGGGATCGTTTCGGAAGAAAGAATGTAGGAGCTGGGCCTTTACCTCGTCGCTGTTGCCAGACAAATTCTTGCAGCGGTTAAAGTCTAACATCCAGATAGTTGTCATCCGCTTCTTGAAGTCATTGATGTGTGCATCCCAGGTCGAGGTGTTTGGAGCCAGATTTGTGATGTACTTTGTGGTCACTGGCTTGGGCTGGATCAAGTGCGGCTGGGGATGAATCTCTGGGGATGAACCCAACACGAACTCAACGTCATTGGCATCCAGGTGGCATGCCCAGTGCATTATAGCTAATGCTTGGCCAATCGCAGTAGCAAATTCTTTGGCGTTGAGACTCAGTTCTTCCATTTGATCGAGATGCAGATTGAAGTTCCTCAATTGGAAAAATTGGTTGTTGCATCTCTCTCTTCTCTTTCCAAGGTAGATGCGGACAAGGCAGTCTTTATTCGATGCATCAGCTTTGAAGCTTTGGACGTCAGCAGCTTTTGGCGCGTACAAGTCAATCAACGATTCTCGAATCGGTTTCGCAAGCGGCAGGATTCTTTCCGCACAGAGCAAGTTCGAAGGCTCGGTCAGGAATTGTTTCGGGAAGCGATCCAGGTTCTCACTCCACCAGATTTGATCTTTGGCCCCAACAAAATACTTCAGCCTTGGAACTCGCACTTCCAGATTGTTGCGGCCCCATGCCTCGAATTCTTCAGATGTCTTGACGTGCATGCAATAATCATTCCAAAGTTGGTCGGTCTCTTGGCCGGGATAATTAGCTGCTTTGAATATGCCAGTGGTTCCAGGGACTTCATAAACTCGGCCACATGTTCCAGCACCCAGAGAGCGGAATTGTGACCGTGTACCGACTGCGGCTTGCTGTCGCTCTGCGAACGATGAGGATGTCGAGATTACAGAGCGAACTGACAAGAAGCGTTTTAATGTTAACGTGGGGTTGAGCTTCTCTTCCAGTTGTATCGCCTCCATCATCTTCTCACGCAGCGAAGAATTCCGGCTCGCTTGGGAATCTTCGCTAGTATCCTCACCGCGCTTCCGAGACCTTGGAGTTGGTTGAGACATCTCGCTGCGGTACTTTTTTTCGAGCGGTTGTACCTGTGCAGCGAAGGATATGACTTTTAGAATTCCGGGCGGGCTGTAGTTTTATGTGTGAAAGAGAATGTGGACAGAGGAAAAATTTAAATGCATAAATACTTGGACATTGGTGAGTATGGCTCGAAATTCAGTACCATGGTACGCATGGGTTGCAAACCATTACTACAAACATTCCCGTCTACTTAATTTTCCAAAATCAACGACCGATGGGAGGTATGTTCGGGCCTTCCAGCCCAAAACTGAATCCCAAAATTCCATGTCGCAGTCTTGTTTTTCCTCCTGCATAATCTACGCTCTTTCTCATCTCAGATATAGACATCGACAACTCTATGGCGTAGGGCTTCTTTTCAGCAGTATAAACCCAGCTCTTTACTCTACAATATACAGCACACAACGTTATATAAAGCTTTTCCACAAGAAATCGCTAGGAACAGACTCGATCAGCATCGCACAGGTTTTGGTGAGGCACGAGGACGATTGGTTGTGCATATCCGGTCCGACAACGATGGACCATCACTATTCAAATACTTGGACCCTAACAAAGCCGCAATAAACACGCCAGTATCACGGGAACTTCCAGCTAGACTACAACCCACATATGTCCATTGCATCACGCTACACCATCCTTGGCAAAATCTACTCACAATATCTAAGACACGTGACGATTTATTACGACAAAGCCATGATAACTTCGACGAAGAAGAGCTGTGCCAGCATAATCGTGTAGCGCACCCTTTGGGGTCCAAAATATTTGTAAAGTGAACAGAAACATGTATCCAGTCGTGTATCCAGGACAAAACCCAGTGACGCGCACAACGATGTGAAAGACAAGCCACTTTTTTCCTTTTGCCCTTTCCAAAAAGCTCCCGTCTGTGGCTCCTTTTTCTACGAGGAAAAAGAATTACGCAAACAAAACAGTTTCGAACCGCCGTCCCCGTCTCCGTCAACATCCAAAAAGAAAACCCATCCCGAACACCGCTGGGCGAGGAGTGCGCAAACGTGACTAACGCAGGACATGCTCGATCCAGCGGCACGAACGGTCAGGGTTTTCTATGAGGAGTACGACAATTCATCGAAATGGATACACATACCAGACTATCAAATCACACAGAGTGTGAATTTCGCTTTGCGGCGATGCAATGCAATAAACGCACATAGCCGCCAAGGTTGCGCGAGAACACAAACCGAGCGAAGGGAAATCCGTGCCAAAAGAGCGTAATTCCATCTTCGCAGTAACGCAACGCAAACAAGTCCCCACAGCCGCCAAGCCACAAACAATCAGACAAGCAGAGTAAACCAGGCGTGCAATACCCAAATCAACCCGAATTTCCAAACACCCCAACCACCCCATCCCATCCCTACCCACTACCTACCAACTCCCCCCCCATGTACACCAAGACACACCAATCACACGCTTCGAACACCATCGCTTTCCCCAGCGCCTGCCCTTCCCCCGTAGCCGACCCCTCCATTCCGTGCCCTGCTTTAGTCGTCTCTACCCCACAGGCTCCCATTAATGTCCCTCCCTTTGAACCCGCGCAATCTCCACCTTGAGATCCTGTCGTACTCTGGTTCGTTCGATACAGCATAACTCTGCTCCAACCAATTGAAATATGGGGTTTTTTTTTGGGGGGGGGGGGCAAAAACGTAACTTTCAAACTCGAGAGCTGCGGTATTTGTATGTATGGTTTTCTGTTTTTTTGTTACGCTTTGGCGTAGTAGGATAGTGAGCTGTGATACATGTATAACTACGAGTCTTGCATTCTCGGTTCAAAATGTTTGTTGGGGGGGGGGATCAGATGTACAAGGGTGGGTGGGGTTTTTTTTGGGTTAGGGGATTGGATGTCATGGGGAAAATAGTGTATGTTGTTGGATGGACAGGGTGAGAAGGACAAAGAAAGGGGGTAATGTTCATGTTGTAGACTACTTCCATAGGTGGTATTCGCGTTGTCATGAATTCATGCACCGAAACACTACTACTAGAAGATTTGCTGGATGACCTAGCCAGACTTGCAATTAAACAGCCATGAAAATGCTTTGCGTCCACCTCATCCCTCATACCCCAAAGTCGAAAAACGCCATGGAATGCCTATGCAAGTATGACAAACGAAAAGTTTTCTGCAACTGTACCAGACAGTCTGTGTCCATTACCACATCCTTCAACCAATACTCTTCCCCCTCTTTCCCTTGCCACACTCGCGCTTACTAAGGGGCTCATCAGGAAAGACCCATCCGCGCACGCGCTTCGCCTCGCGTTTCTCGCCGAGCTGGGGCTTAGGAATCCAGGTATCCTTGTCCAAATGATTCTGTCGGGTGAGTGCCGCGGGACCGCCCACGTCCATGCGCCAGGTACCCATGCCTTCAAACGGGTTCTCCTTGGCGAGCATGTGGAGATACCACAGCGCGAGCGAGGCAGTGAGTTGCACGTCACCGGTGGTGGGATGGGGGCCTTGAGTGGCGAGACTGATTGGCGCAGAAGTCTCGAGGTATCCGAAAATTGGGACACCGGTTTGTGCGTTGACGGTGGTGGGGTCGAGGGTAGCGGAGTCTGATGGGCCGCCGCAGCGGACGCATAGGAGTTCGATCTCGGTCATGATGAAGCCGTAGCGGCAGCCGTGTTCGCGCATGACGCGGTGAAGGTGCGCGAGGCCCTGGAGGTAGAGGACTTGTTTGGGTGGGGACTCGGAGCGCATGCCCGTGTTCCAGTTGTCGTAGCACTTGACGAGGCCGACGACGCGGCCGCGCGAGTCGCCGAAGATGGTCTTCTCGTAGTCGGAGGGGTAGCTGGAAACAAACTCGGGCTGAGTGCGCATGCCGGGGATGGGCTTGACGGCGCGCATGACCATATGAGTATTACCCTGGGCGACCTTGAGGGCGGCGTTGACCTTGTTGGCATAGTAGTTTGTGCAGATGTCTTGGAGCGCCGACTCATTCTCGGGTTGCATGTTGGAGCGGCATGGCTGGGGGAGGTACGAAGGAGAAAGAGGAACCTCGAGGAGGGGAAGGACTGAAGGAATAGACTTGATGGTGGAGATGTTGAAGTCTTCCCAACTGCGGAGGTTGCGAATGTCCCACCAGAAGTGATTGTTGATACCGCGTGGCGCGCTGGTGACGCGACGAACCAGAGCAGGAGTTGGGTTGGTGGCTGACAGGTACTCGAGAAGAGACGAGGTCGGCGCAGCAACAGGTTGGAAGCTGTCAAAGCTGAGGTCTGGAAAAGGGGGGTACTGAACAGCCGGCGCAGGCTCGAACTCTGGGACAACAAAGTCTTGAGTGCAAGTAGCGGTATAACTGGGCATCTCCTGAACCGTGGAGAAGGTGGAAGGAAGGGAAGTGACGAGGCTCAGGTTCGACGAGGGCGCGCCAGAAGCAGTCACATAGTTGGGAAGGTTGCGGTAGGTAGGGAAGCCAAAGCGGCTAATGACAGTCTCATCAACGCTGTTAGCCGAGCCCGCGCGCGCATGACGCGACCTGTTTGCTGAAGCAGAGCGAGAGTGCGATGCCATGTACGATGAAGCCCGGCGGCCTTCCTGAGGCGTGAAGACAATGGGCGAATTCAATGTGGACAGGTTGCAGTCGTATGAGGAAGCCGAGGCAGGCGAGGTAAGCGTGCTGTGCGCGCTGTGGATTTGATTAAAAGGACTTGAGCCACGGCGGACCATGGAGGTGGGCCGTGAGTATGGGCTGTAGCCATAGCCGACACTGGAGGTAGACGTCGTCCGGCGATGTCTGATGGGACCCTGGATGGGCTCGGCTACCTGGTCCTGAGTGCGGACCTTTGGGAGAAGAAGGGGGCCATGTTGCCTGATGGGTGAGCGCGGAGGCGTGGGCCCGTTGTGAACATCAGGGGATGAGCGCTGAGAGTAGTAGGTACCATCGGACCCAACACTGCCCGGGACGTAGTGGAAGGAGTTGGTGGGAGGGGTGGTTTGACGGCTGTACATGGTGGAGAGCATGAAGCTACCAGACTGTGTTGTGTGTGAGCAGCCGTTGCAGGACGACAACGAGGCTGCCAAGGCTTACGCTGTGGTGGAGAGCGAGTATCAAGCCGAGAAGATTATTGTATAGCGATTAAAGGGAGATCCAGCTCCAATGTCTCAGACAAAGATGCAAGTCAAACCAGGACAAAAGGAAAGAGAGGAACGTCGTCTCGGCCGGAGAGGCAGATGGCTCGCTGAAATGCTTGGGCGCTGATGGGGGGAGAGGGAGCGGGGTGGTGCGGCACAGTGCGCATTCTTATCCTCGTGTGGATGCGCGGGACGAAGTGACGTCCAGTGCCCATGGCGCGCTAGAACAGCTGAAACACGCGGCATCGGCTCTCGTCGACGTCGACGGGCGGCAGTTTGGGGCTGCTAAGAGCCTTGACTTGAGAAGGGGTGTGTTTCCGTCGACATGTCTGTCGCGAATGGGTTGTCGTGGTGGAGCATGTTTAGCGCCAGCCGTCGGGCCCGTGCACCAGTGGAGAAGCGGCCGGGATGCGGGGCGGGGCGAGGAGTCATCGCTGCGGTGGCCGGCGCTGATTGGCCGGCGCCGCTCGGGCGTTTCGTTTCGGCGGCGCACGCAGACGTGACTCACCACCGGCGAGCAGAAGTGCAGTCACGACCATAACACGACGCGTCGAGCGCGTTTACTGTGTACGAACGCCTTGGAGCTGTCCGGGTCTCAGCCCCCGCCCGCCTGTTCGCAGCTCGTCCCCATCAGCAGCAGCACCTCCGTTGTTCTCGTCCACCGTCAATGATCAAATCAAACCATGTCTCTCCCATCATTGGCTGCCCGTCCAAGCGCCAGACGTTGCACCCGCAAACGCCGCCGTGGGGAGCGCTGGGCCCCACGCCCGCCAGGTGCCGCTTCCCGACCTGGGCTGTTACGCGCCCGCTCCTCCCTGACAGGAAGTATTAGGTTTCATTGCGCTTTGCATGCTGCACCAAATATAGCCCAAACGAGGCACAGCACCTCAAACCGGCAACACAAAGGCCGTTAATGGCACGACGGTGGAGTCTGGACCTACGCGCCCATATCATCCCGCCAGACTCCAGTGCACCACCTGCCACCTGGTCCGCCTGCAGCAGAGCCTCATGCTGTACGCGCCCACATCCGTCCAGCTGTTCCTTACACCAGGCCCACCGCGGCCATATCCTGCTCGGACCGTACGCGCCCGGCGACGCTGATCAGCATCGCAACTCTCCCTCGACCTTGTCGCTCCACCACTTCCTCCACTCTACCACTCTCCTCTCCGTCCGCGCCTCCTCTGCCGCAAACACCACGGCATGGCTCCTAAATGCCTCATCGAGGTCGCATCCTAGAAATTCGCCCTGTGCCTGTGCTGCTGGCATAGCCTCATGATGGACCGCATGCACCGCCTTGAGGAACTGTCTCACCAGACCTTCGTCTCCGCCGCCGTGCCCGCCGCCTGCTTGATGCGGCCTGTAAGTCTCCGTTTGGCCCGTCGAGAACTTGTAGACACGTATGGTGTGGCTGTCGTATTCGATTTCTCCTTTGGACCCGTAGATTCGGCCACGGCGATCACATTGCTTTTCGGTGAAGGCCACCATGTGGAACTGCGCCGTCTTTGCGCCTCGATTCTTCAACTCGGGTCTTCCGTCCTCGTCTTGTGAGAGCGGATCGTCCTCCCACGTGATCGTGACACATTGGTCGTCGCACACATCATTGTCCGACTCCCACACACAGCGGCCGAACCATGGTCGTGCTTCCACATCCACCGCCGGCGTAGAGTCATCGTAGTCTTCACCAAGACGCTTGAGCACTCGTTCCGCTGCTGCATCCTTGCCCCTCGTCTTGAAGACATCTTCAATCTCCGAATCCACGACGTTTACCGGCCATCCCGCTTCTCCCCGAGCAACATGTTTGTCAATGTAAATCTTCTTCGCACTGTAATCGCAATCTGGCTCGTGTGCGCATGAGAGACAGTTTGTCGCCTCTCCTGCTTCTTTGGGCTTTCTTTCACGGCGGAAGAATTTCCTGGAGCCAGTGGACGTGATATACGACGGTAGGTGCGGTGGTGCATCCGCTGTTTTGGACGGCTGAGAACAGAGCATCCACATGATGAAGTCAATATCGTGGCATGACTTGGTCAGCAGTGAGGGTGCGGTTGTCGACTCCTTCCGCCAGTTGCCCCTGCCTATAGTCAGCGAACTGTAGTCCGAGATACGCTACGTGATGTCATGTCCTTGAGCATACAAAGTGAGAAACGGGGACGACGTACCGAACATACGAGTGGCTGAAGTGCCACCATCCAACAGGTTCAACGTGCTCAATACTCAACACATGCCCAATCACCTCCTCATCCAGCACCAAATGTCTCAACATGATATTATGCGGCGAATACCGCAACACATGACAAATCCCAAAAACCGTCTCTTTCCGCTGCTTCCCCCCCTCCCCTCCTCCATCCTCGCCACCACCCTTCAAAGCATTATACATGCCCACACACCCCCGCAGGCCCACCCCCAACGGCTTCTCCACGCACACACTCACCCCCAACCCCGCCACCCCCCGCACAACATCCTCATGCTCCCCATCCAACACACACACAAACACGGCATCAACAACTACCTCCCTGAACCCCCCTACGCCCGTCAACCCCGTACCCGTGCGCCGACTCTCCCGCCGCCCCTCTTCATATTCCACCCATGCCCGCCAATCGCTGAAACACTCCCCGTACGCCGGCACCCCCGTCGCCCTCCAGATGAAGCGGCGCCCGACCGCGAGCCGCTTCGATTCAACCGGGTCCGCGACGCTGACGATTCGTGCGTTGCATACGCGTTGCATGGCTGAGGCGTAGGCGGTGCCGCGGGAGCCGGCGCCGACGAGGAGGATGCGTGGGGGAGTGGGGAAGGTGGTGTATGGGGCAGGGGTGTTATCTGTAGATGATGCAGGAGGGTCCATGTCGTTGACTACAGTGTATGTTGATTATGAAGTCGGGTTGGCGGACTCTGTACTCGGTAGCGATGCGCGCACCTATCCTGTGTCGCATCTACTCTTTTCTCCAAAGCAGGCCTGTGTCACTAGGGTGAGAGGATCTGGGTCCTGGGGTTTCCTACGAGCTGGTTTCCTGGCGAGGATCATGAGCCGTCTTCTCTCCTTGTCCTTTCTCAAGGCGCCACTCGGTTCACTCCTTTTGGATGATGAGGAGTCGTTGTCTGGCGCCTCAGTCGTCTAGGTGCGGGGAAACTTGATATCACGAATGTTAAATGGCAGGTGAAGTAGCATTGACCCGTTCCCTAGATTACTTGCGATTGGGTAGTCACTACCCAACTAGTCAATCACGATGTGGGGTGCAGGAGCTCGAGCCAATGAGATCATTGATGATGAATCGCCCATGTGGAATGCACGACGACGTGTGTTGCGGGACATTTCCATCCCCTAAATATCGCAGGCCATCAACCATGGGTTGGGACAAGACATTCTCCAGAAATCACAGAGTCAGCGTTGTAGATCTGGGTTGATCGTGTTAGTGTAACATTTATTTGTGGCAATGTCTACCATCTACGATCTATCTAGCTCGTAAAAGAGAAGATATACCTCCTTCTGTTTGCCGAGGACATCGCTCGTCTTGATTTCCTTAACCTTGTCATCGCTGATACCCCACCATCTGTTGCTCGCCTTTTTAGACTTGCGTTTGAGTGGGTTGACTTCGGCAAGTGATGCGGCCTTCTCTGCTGCCTTATCCTTGAGCGATCTCAGACTCTTGCTCCGAGACAAGCCTTCTGTATCAGATGATGAAGGAGGCAGTCGTAGCGAATTAGTATCCGGCTCCCGCGGTGCAGATGTTGGTGCGGGGCCTTTCCACGTGGCTATTGAGTCTTGCGAGGGAAACGACTCCAGGGATGGCGAGTCGAGCGTCGACGTTGATGGTACTGGCGATGAACGTCCGTTGGCGCTAGGCAGATTGATGCTGGAGATCCGAGGACTCTGCGCCGCAGATGGGCGCGCAGAAGGGTATGGACTGGCCTGGCGACTGTATACGCCATCTTGCCCGAACGATACAGGCGTGGAGAAAGGGAGCGGCTGTACTTGTCGTCGAAACGATTCGTAGTGACCGCTGTTGTGGCTGCCCTTGTGCGTAACTACCCCTAGTAATTTGTAATTCTTCCGGTGCAGCAAGCCGCCCAAGGGAAGAGACTCGGGAAAGGCGACCTTGGCAAGGTTCTTTGTGGATGCACTGCCGATGGCGTAGACCGATCGTGAAAGATGTATCGCGAGCACCTTTGGGAATTGCGAGATGTACATGTGTCGTGCTATCCGACGTTTGGGCGCCTGTTTTGTGTCGGGAAGTTCAACACCTTCTGGCGGGTCCTCAGGATTCTCCTCCATGGCTGTTCGTATCTTGCTGATGGCTGCTCGCAGCCGGTCCTTTACTTCATTGTCAGTCGCCTGTGAGAGCTCGTGGTCCTTGCTCCGCAAAGCATGTTCTAACCGACATCGATCGCACTTGAAGTCGTCAATGTGCTCCGCCTTTAGCATGCCGTCGAAGCATGCATTGAGTGATGTCGACGATACTTGTGGAACATTCAAAGTGAGTGTGACAAAAGTGGACACTGATGGCTTAGGCTTGAAATGACAAGTCTCGCACTCAATCTGCGACTCAATCTTGCCTTCGAAAGGGAAGCCTTCTTCGTCTGTAGGTGCGTCGTCTTCATCGTCCTCCTCCCCATGGGTGTTATCAGTTGCCCCCACGGGAGGTGCCGCACCAAACTGCTCGATGATCTCCCTACGCTCCGATGCGCTATCTCCATTTGCAATGGTTATGCCCCGCCTCAATGCCTGCCGTCTGGCTTTTGTGCCCGCATGGTATTCGTCGCATAGTCGTTCAGTGACGATCTGCAGAAATTCTTGCGCATCCTGCTGCTGCCGGCTGATGCGGGTGCCGAATGCACGCTCGAGAGCTCGTATGAATGGCTGTGGGGATATCGTCTTCTTGTATATGGGCCGCTCGTTCAGAGAATCCAGGATGTCCTTTAGGCCGTAGGTGAGCACGCCCCTCTGGAGGCCCTCTAACCTGCCAGGCCTGACAGACGTGCTCTCCGTATTGAGTCTTTCAGGGTCCACGTCATAGACCTCGGGTCCATCGAGCTTCCGCCGATGTGTCTCTCTGATGAGATATATGCGCAGATCAGGCAGCCCGGCCAGCGCCTGCAGTACCGAGTTGATGAAGCAGTCATTAGCCGCATTGCTGAGCCCGACTACGCTCTTTTTCCTGGTATTCGAGACGTCATCGTCGATGAAGAAGGTCGGCCCAAAGACGTAGACCAGTGTGATGGCGGCGAGAGAGGCCCCGGCGGCGTATGTTGCGATGGTGAGGGGCTTCTCAGGCATTTTGCGGCACAGGCTCTTCCGCTACGACGGGATTGGACGGGCGGGCTGGGGTTGTGCGAGGCGTTGGGGCCGTTGTGGCAGGGCGGAACGGCGGGCCTGGGCCTGGGGGGGTTCAGATGCAGATGCAGATGCTGGTGCAGATGCTGATGCGGATACAGTAGGAGGGCACGGTGGCGAAAGTGCTTCAGGTTCCATTGTCAGACAGCCGGCCAGCTTCGAGCATCCCGCTGGCAGTCATCTGTTTGCTGGCTGTGAGGCGGCAGCGGGCGCAGGATACGCCGAGCCAGACGGACTCTGACGGAGCGCACCGGCCATCCGCGCCGCCGGCTTGTAGCAACTTTCTCCATCACTTTGGTCGCCAAGACGACGTGCCTCATTTTCGCCAGGTGACACTGACGCCTGCCCACCACCACCCATGGCGTCGCTCAGCCGGTCGACGCTGCTCCCCCAGTGCACATCATGCACACGCCGAATTGCGCGGCAAAGCCTGGACGCGTGGGGGCCGCAGCAGACACGCAGCCTTTCCAAGAGAGCAAAGGAGGCCGAGCAGAACATCATAGTCAAGCTGCTGAAGGACGTGCCACGATACGGACGCGCAGGTGTGTGGCGTGCAGTCGACCCCACTGGCTTTGCTGATGCTCCGCAGGCTCGCATGTGCCTCTGAAGCCGTCCATGATGCGCAATCGATGGTTCCCAGCCCGCATCGCCGACTACGTGCCTGCCGCACAAGTCAAACGGCTGAAAGCACAGGAGCTGGATTTCGCGCGGGACTTTTCCTATGGAGTGCGGGCCAACCTCGAGGAGGCAGAAGAGGACGAAGAGGTGCTCGCGCACCAGCGCCGTGTGCGACCAATCGAGATCGACGTCTTGAGCCCTGCGCGATCTATGGAACTGCTCGACGCTTTCGTCCCACCCACCATCGACTTCTTCCGCCAGCGCATCGAGCAGGAGAGGGACTCGAAACCACGATTCGGCGCATCCGGCGCGGCTGATGTGTTGACGGCAGCCGCTATGGCCGGCAAAGCGAAGGCACACACCGACGCCATCTACGGCTCGGTATCTACAACAGATGTCGTTCAGACTATACGCGGAGCGCTGGCGCACAATGACGAGGCAGCTCGTGTCATCTTGAACGAGGCAGACGTATCATTCGTGTCAGGATACGAGGAGGGAGACCCATCGCGTGTGAAGCAGCTCGGCGTGTTCAAGATCGAGATACGGTTCCCAAACACAGAAGAGTCTCTTGTGAGGAATATTCGGATTAGAGAAAAGGCGCCCGAGTCATAGCCTGGCATAATGAGGCTGCCATGGCAGTCAGAAGTTCCCGTAAAGAGTCCAGAACCTCGAAAACATGTCCGCAGCTGTTATATATTCCTTGTACCAGGCGGTATAGCGCCACGCATGAGGCATAGCATCGGGGGAAAGGCGTTCGAGCCCGCAAATTCCGAGTGCAACTTCCTTGCAGCCATACATCGTGATGTTCTGATTTGTGGGGCCCTGACAGACACGAAACGCAAAGGCAACTCGGTAAACAGAGGCACGAGCTCACACGATCTGCGGCGAGACTAGGACAACGCCCAGACGAAGGAGAGAAAGTTCGACGAGCTCCCCTGACTCGATTGGCGTATCCCGCGGTGACTTCAGAGCGCGGCCGTGAAGCTCCCGTGGCTTTGCATCACCCCGCTCACCTCGCTCACCTCGCCTCCCACGCACTGCGCAGAATAACAAAATAGACCCAATTGATAGCGCAAGGTACGTGAGATTCTGGTCTTACTTTTCGCACGAGATGGCGCCGAGATTGTCTCTTGCGACCACTGACCGCGGTGGTGGCGGGTGGAGTGCCGCTGCGTCACAGCCAGTGGGGTGACCCCGCTAATATAGCTTTGACATTGCGTTACTTCTACCGTCTCAAGCAAACTCATCAACCTCAACATCACAATCTGATCATTTCCCCTCAGAACCTATCCACAGACACATACACAGAAACAGCAATCATGGGTGCCAAGGACGGTGAGCATGTCCACCTACGAATTGCTTGGAAGCATAAGCTGACTTTGTTTGCCAGTTCTCTCCCGCAAGACCGGTGTCATCGTCGGCGAAGATGTGCGCCGCCTTTTTGAGCACGCGCAGAAGGAGGGTAAGAGAGCATTGAGTGTGCGTTCTAGCGACAAAGCTGATCTGGTATCTTCACCATTCCAGGCTATGCCATCCCAGCTGTGAACGTACGTATCCGTTTCCCGCTCAACTGAAGCCGAAACTGACAGAACATTCCAGGTCACCTCCTCCTCCACCGTTGTTGCGAGTAAGAATCCCGCAGACGCGCCTAGATCGACTAGTCTGACAGAATGCCAGCTCTTGAGGCCGCCCGCGACGCAAACTCGCCCATGTGAGTTTCCCGAATACAATTCGACCGGCATATCCTGATAGGTGGACAGCATTCTCCAGACTTCTCAGGGAGGCGTATGTTACATCAGTGGTAATCGGCAGGCATCGCTGACATGCGGGAATTAGGCCGCCTTCTTCGCTGGAAAGGGTATCGACAGTGAGTCCGAACACTTTTGGAGCTGATTTGAGGAGGTTCCTAACATTGGCAAAGACAAGAACCAGGAAGCTTCCATTGCTGGCTCCGTCGCAGCCGCCCACTTCATCCGCAGTGTAGCGCCTCTCTACAACGGCAAGTTCTTCGACCCTGGCTCCATGCCACAAAGGCTTACAATTCCCAGTGCCCGTTGTTCTCCACACCGATCACTGTGCCAAGTGAACTCAGCTCGCTCCAAAGAATCAGAACCTGCGCTGACTTATATAGGAAATTGCTGCCATGGTTGGACGGTATGATGGATGCCGACGAGGCCTACTTCAAGGAGCATGGCGAGCCCCTTTTCGTGAGTCTAGAGCGATTCGCGAGCAAGTTTCGCTTTGCCTGTAGTCACTAATAGCTTGGTAACAGTCCTCGCACATGATCGATCTCAGTGAGGAGGAGAAGGATGCTAGTAAGCTAAGAACCTGGTATTACTATGCATATGCTGATGAATCATCAAGACATTGCTACCACCAAGAAGTACCTCGAGCGCGCGGCTCCCATGAGTTCGTATTTCCTAGCGACTCTGAAACGACTCCACATGCTAACAAACAACTAGAGCAATGGCTCGAGATGGAAATTGGTATCACTGGCGGCGAGGAGGACGGTGTCAACAACGAGGATGGTATCCAATCACTCTTTTCCTGCGGCGGAGGAGAATATGGACTAATTGCGATCAGTTGACAACAACTCCCTCTACACCCAGCCCGAGGACATCTACGATATCTACAAGGAGCTCTCCTCCGTATCGCCATACTTCAGCATCGCTGCCGGATTTGGTAACGTTCACGGCGTTTACGTAAGTAAAACCATTTCTCGACAAGCATAGGACTGGATGTGGATGACTGACTCTCGACTCACAGAAGCCCGGAAACGTCAAGCTTCTCCCCGAGCTTCTCCAGAAGCACCAAGAGTTCGTTGCCGAGAAGATTGGCGTAGACAAGAACTCCAAGCCCGTGTACTTCGTCTTTCATGGTGGTTCTGGATCCTCAGTTGACGACTTCCGTCAAGCCATCAGCTATGGTGTCGTAAAGGTCAACCTGGACACCGACATGCAGTGGGCCTACCTCAGCGGTGTCCGCGACTTCGTCCAGTCAAAGAAGGACTACCTCCAGACCCAGGTTGGCAACCCCGATGGCGAGGACAAGCCAAACAAGAAGTACTACGACCCTCGTGTCTGGGTACGTGAGGGAGAGAAGACCATGACCAAGCGTGTCACGACCGGTCTTAATGACTTCTACGCCTCAGGTAAGGCTTAAGCGCGTGACGAGAAACTCAAAAGTGTGTGGTGTTGGGTGAGGTACTTTAGAGTGGAGGACGGGCGCATCAGCCCAAACACGCAGCGGTTCGAAGGAGCCGGCCTGTGGTCAAGTCATGAGATTGTATGCTTACAAAAAAATGACAATCTTTGAAAAGCACCATGGTATCTTCAACCAAGTGACAAAGCTGATCATATTGTAAAAAACCGATGTTTGTGTGCAATGATGCGCCAGGGTTCGAATATAGATATGACATGATCGCTGCAGCCTAATTTTCTCAGCCCTAGCTCAGCCTTACATAGCATCCCTGTTTTCGTGGGTCAATGATGACGTCGTCACGATGGCCAATACAACTTCAATCAACAAAAACGTGCAATTGCCGTCAGCGCCACGTGAGCATTACCTATGACTTGTGACCTCCTTGCCAACTTACAATAAATAATACTGCTTTCCCCTCAACACCGAATCTCTCAAAGCTTCTACAAGCTCCCCTACCAACGGCATCTAACACTAGTCTTCTCTTCTCGAGCCTCAACTTATTATTTTACAACAAAATGGGTGGCCTTGGAGAATCAATAAGAAAGGGCGTCGGCATGGTAGGACCACATTTCCCAACTTTGCGCAGGATCACATTAAATGACCATTACAGGTACATGGCACCGGCGAAGCCATCCGCGGAAACTTTAACGCAGCTATCGACCAAGCCGCCGGAGACAAGAGCTCTGCGACCAAGAACCAAGAAATCGCACAAAAGGGTGTCGATGAGTGGGATCGCGGATACCGCGGCCATGGTATGCAACACCTCCCACATGTTGGCTACGTACGTGGCTAACCTCCATCTCCCCTTTAGCATTGGGCTCGGAACCTGCACACGGTGTAGGCCACCACGCTCCAGGCACAGCAACATCCTCTACAAACGCCGGCCCGCATTCAACCAACATGGCCAACAAAGCCGACCCACGCATCGATTCTGACATGGATCACCGCGCGAACCCTACATCAGGCATGGGCCCTAGTAGTGCGGCTACTGGCTCGAGTAATGCTGGGCACCATCAGTCGAACTTTGCGAATAAGTTGGACCCGAGGGTTGATTCAGATATGGATCATCGTGCCGATCCGATGAGTAGGGTGGGTATCCAGGGTGCGGGCGCTGGTGGGGTGGGAGGTGTGGGGAGTACGAATGCTGGACCTCATGCGAGTAATCTTGGAAATAAGGTGGATCCGAGGGTTGATTCGGATTTGGATGGGAGGAGGAATGCTGGGAATACTGGGGCTGGTTTTTAGGGTTGTAGAATGGTGAGACATTTGGTAGGGATGAGATTGTAGTGCGATGGGAGTGATCGTTATAATACTATAAATGTATTCATATCCCTTTGTGCTTTTATGTATGTTTACACTACTTCTGGACATGGTGTCTATTCCAATAAGGGATCTAACACCCCAACCTGTACCGCTCCGTCTAGGGTATCCCAGCATTGAAACTTAAAGTGTGCTCTTGCGAGTCTCCTTCTAAACCTCACCCGACCCCTCGAACCTCCCTGTCCGATGTACCAACCTCCCTTTAACCCACACCGCAACCGTATTCCTATCATCCCCGCTATACACCCACTTCTCCACCATCTCGCTCCAACTCTCCCACCCAAAAACATCTACTGGCCCGCTTTCAAACACATCTTCCGCCTCATCTACCTCACACAACTTCACCATCTGCGCATCCCACTCCATCCCCACCTCAAACCCCCCCACCTTGCCCTCCAAACCCACAACCTTTGCTCCACCGCGTGTTGCCAGGTATAACGCTTCTTCAGTCGAAAGTTTATCCGCTTCTTTCCCTGTTTGTAGAGACAAATGGCGCGAAACCCAGATTGCCTGCCGCATGTTTTCGAGAATAGATGGGCTGAACCCCCCCGAGACATCTGTGCCCAGGCCAATCGTGTGTCCTTCATCAAGCAAGCTGCGGACCGGACAACACCCAGACGTGATTGCCGTGTTGGAAGCAGGACAATGACTTATTTTCGCCTTCCTTTCCAAGATAGTCGCGCGCTCCCTCGCCGTCAAGTGCACCGCGTGCGCGAGGATAGTTTTCTCGCCGAGGATACCATGGGAATCATAAACATGTGCATAATCCCTACACAGCGGGAACAAAGTCTTGACGAGTTCAATCTCGCTTTTATTCTCGCTGATGTGCGTTTGCACAAAGACTTGGTGGCGCTTGGCTACGGCCCCAATCTTACGCAAACACTCGCTCGTGCAACTCGGTGCAAACCGCGGCGTGATAATGGGCCGCACTATCGCCCCGGCTGGGTCGATGGTCCGGATGTATTCTATCGACGCGAGCGAGTCGGAAACACTGCTTGACACGCTCGCGTCGCGGTAGTACTCGGGACTCAACTCGCTGTCCATGCACACCCGCCCCACCAGCGCGCGTTGCCCGCGTTCCAAGCAGATGTCGGCCAGGAGATTCGTCGCGGGCACGTGTATGGTGGCGTAGTATGCGCATGTGGTTGTTCCGTGGCTCAGTGTCCTGCCCACAAAGTTGTGATAAATGCGCTTCGCCCGCGCGAGGTCGGAGAAACTTGCTTCCATGGGAAATGTATACGTTTGCAACCAGTCCAGCAGTGTTGTTTTGCCGAAAAGGCCCGTGTTGGGGTGTTGGGGCGCGTGATTGTGCGTGTCGATGAAGCCTGGGAAAAAGAAGCCGTGGCCGTGGAGGGTGATGATGCGGGCGTGAGCCCATGTTGTTTGATTTTGATGGGTTTGGACAAATTGGACGTCGGATATGGTGGACACGTTCTCTTTCTCAATGAAGGCTATGATGCCGGAAGAATCAACGCCGACGGCAGCGTTGGGGCAGATTTCGAGGGTGGTGAGGGATGTCGAGTGCACGATGGCGCCGAGGTAAATTGTTGGAGGTATGGGTGTTGATGCAGCCATTTTAATAACGTGACTTCCTTTCCCTCTCTCTAGTTTCAATGTTTCCGAGTATACTGCTGTACGGTACGTGATCGTATCCGAGGTACCTCGCGGCTGGTCGGACAAGGACTGGTATGTAAGGCAGAAAATTGTCAAGTCGTTATTGGCAAATAACGACGATGTACAGCTTTGCTACGCCCAAACAAGGATTCCGGAAGCAAAGAGAGTCAAGACAAGCCTCGTCCATGTCGCGGGGGCACAGATCGAGCTTTATCAATGCTCCAAGCTACATAGCCAACTAAGCTGGCTAGCGGCGTCGCTAAAAGTAGAAATGCAGCGGACCAGGCCCCTGTCGGCGTCCTCCGACAATTCATCCTCTGCAAAAGAAATACGACCAGCATAGTTGGTCAAGACAAGGAAGGAGCACTGAATCTCCTGTGTGCAATTCGCCGCTATCCTAACTGCTGAGAAGACCATGCAAAGCCCTGTCATCTCAAATCCACTTTCTTTTCCATCTCCATGTGCGCCAGCTTGGCAAAGGGATATCCTGCAAAGTAAAAACTCCATACCTAGGCATAAAAACGACTCTCCCAAGCTATAGACTCAGCAGAGACGTACCTTTCCATCTTCCAATGTAAATTACAGACTATAATCGTGAATGCCCTGAGGGCCCTGGTCATTATAGTCAGGACGGGTCATATAGCCCTTGCTCTGTCCCTGGTCGACCACGAAGATAACCTTGGCTGCAACTTGCGCGCCGAGAAAAGCCGACTCGTCAAAACCAACATCTTTCCATTCAGGGAAGTACTCGGGTGGCTTGACTGTCTTGATGTTTGTAGGGGTCTGGCCGTGTGCCGAGTGCGTGTTGTGCGACATGCCGAGCATCAGAGGGTTGACGCCATGTGGAGTGAGATGCTGAGTTTGCCCTGCGGTAGCTGCGAACAGTAGAGGGTTGACTTGCGAGCCACCATGCGGGCCTAATTGAGGCTGCGGTGTATTGGCTCCTGTGCCTGTTGGGGTCGAAATATTGGACGGAATTTCGGACGTGAACATCGTAGCTGAAGAGGGCGAGATGAGATATTTCGACATCAAGGTCTGGAGCAGTGCCTCTTTGAAGCCTGGGCCAATGTTAATCTAGTCGGGACACGCGATGGTCAGATACTGACCTCTTAGTCTTGAACCATTACCACAGATGATGAGGTTGTCCCACAAATCACTGCGCTTTTGCACTTCATCCACTGAGGAGATGGCCCTGTGAACGGCTCCTGCTATTTTTGCCAATGTACCATCACTGTCGGCCTGAAATCGCTCGGTGCCAACCTCGATCTCCCGTCTGATTCTTGATCCGCTGTCGCTTGTGCCATTTGCTTCTACTGCCGACTTTGGCTCACCATTCTCACCGTGCTCCTGCGCTTGTCTGCCCGTTACTTCATTGAGAGCTGATTTGGCATCTGCTAGTCCCTGCGTGCCCAGATCCATGTTCTTCAGCGTGTCGAGAAGCGCATGATCTTCGTACAAGAATGTCGCTTTCTCTCGCTTGGCGTTGGGTAACCGAATCTGCCTGTTCGCAGCTTCTGGCACAGGGGCACCTTTCTTCTTCGCCAAAGCCTTCTCTTGCTTTTCTTTCTCCTTCTTGGCGAGATATTCGGTCATTTTGCCACCTGCAACAATGCTAGCAACATCGAGCACGCCCTCATTCTCATCATTAGCCGTATCCTCGCCAACTTCGGTGTCGGCACCTGGTCCCCGGGGTCCATTTCCGATAGTTACAGCTCCAGCAGGTCCCGAGCTGATTGCACCTGTCGAAGCAGCAGCTGCGGGGTTCGAGATGATGTCCCTTTCTTGGGCTGCCCCCGTGCCTGGTAAAGGCGTGCCGGGTGGCAGAATTTCGCAAATCGGTGATCTCTTTAGCTGCTCACACATGTCCCTGTTGAAGCCTTTGCTTTTTAGCTGAGCATGGAGGCTGGTTGTGAACGCCTCCCCGCCGCAGCCTGACAGAGAAACGACCCTGCCTTGTGTCTGTGGGATAAACTCGCTGACGGGAGTAACATCGGCCTTGTTCTTGCCCACGTCTACGACGGTCGCAGTGTGTACCCCGTATGCCCACGTCGTTGCCAAAGCTGCGTCCATGAGGCCAAACGCCGGCGTCTTGAACTTCTCAAAAAAGAATTGGGCGAGCTTCTCGTGCTCGCGAGGAGTCCACGCCGGCTGCGTTATGAGAAGGATTGCGGTGTGGAAGGGCGGATTGAGCGTGTTGTAGACGTGCGTGATGAGTGCAAAGAAGCAGGGCCAGTCTACGATCCGTCCTTCTTGTATGGGCCACGTCGCGCCCTCCTCTGAAATTCGATCCTCTTCCCAGATGACTTGGTCTTCCTCTGCGTCCGTGACGGGCTTCTGCTCTTCTGTGGTGCCATCCTGCGCTTCTGCTTGGGGCGCTGTTTCGTTCCTCCGGCGAATCTTGTAGGGTTCATATTCACCTTCTTTTTCGGCAGGAAACATGCGCGACCTGAAGCGCAGCTTGGCGGGGGTGAACGACTCGGGCAGGCCGAGCTGTGCAACCGTGGTTTCTGAACCAGGCGCGATAATCTATACGAAGCTTTAGTGCTCGCAATGTGCGATTGATTGCACACGTGATTGCGTACCATAATCTGGTCATCCTTGAAAGGCGGCATCGCGGCGCAATGGTACAAGAGCTCCGGCGCGTCGTCGATGGAGCGCTGCAACACGCGAAACTCGGTCGCGCCAAGAGCTCATACGGCTTAGTCAGTCGGGCCCACCACCAGAACCGGCTGGGCGAAGTTGTGTATCACATGCCGGTCAACCACCCACCCAGTACGTTTGCAGACTGCCCCATCGTGCTCGAGAACGCAACACCATGGACGCTGTTCACGGTCAGATTCTCCGAGCGTAGATTGATGGATCCGCGAAGACTCCCACGTGATTGCTGAACATTGGGGCACACCTCTCCACTACCAAGTACGCTGTCAATCATGGCGGCACCAAGCTCCGTCTCGCTCGTTGAGAGTTCTGTCGCAGCCCTCTCAAATGCGCCCAAAGCTGTTCAGACTCCTCTCGCAGCTATCAAGGCCGCAGAGAGCGCACCGTCGTCGACATTTGGTGTTTTGGGTCGTGTGGTTCTCTCTGTTCTGAGCGTGCTACCTACAATTCTCTTCTGGGTCTCATACACGCTACCAACCTGGCTTTTCACGCTCTTTTCAATGAGTCTGACTTTCACAATGAATTTCACAACTTTGTAAGAGCTTCCTGCACTCGTACGAAAATCTACTGACCAGGGTAGGATGCTCGTTGTCGTGTTCGTTGTGTCCACAATCAGCTACTTTGTGCGGTATCGTTACCTCACCATGTATGCAAGACTGCCACCAGAGCCACAGCGTGAAGATCCACAAGTCGAAGTGTTTCCAGAGAGTCAAGAGGGCGATTCCAAGCGAGGCCTGTCTAATTACTTGGACGAGTTCCTCAGTGCCATCAAGGTGTTTGGCTATCTGGAACGTCCAGTATTCCACGAACTTACCCGAACGATGCAGACTAGGCGTCTTGCAGCAGGAGAGACAATTCTTCTTGAGGAAGAGAAGGGTTTCTGCTTGGTAGTGGATGGTCTAGTTCAAATCTTTGTCAAGTCGAATCGAGAGGGCACTGACTCTGATGAAGATGATGGCGACGTCGATGGCACTTCGGGTACCTCGGCAGGCCAGGCTCATCGTCAGGGCTATCAGCTCCTGACAGAAGTCAAGAACGGTGCGCCTATGTCTTCGCTATTTTCCATCCTCTCGTTGTTCACTGAGGATGTGAAACTCCGTCATGATGAACCTGAAGATCCAGGCTCGAGTGCACCAGGAACGCCACCAAGCGGTAGCGCGCGACAATCTATGACTAGGAACAGCAGTTTCGCTATGTATGAGTCGCGTCCACATACTCCAAATGAGATAAATGAAGCCACATTGCGACACCGCAGAACATCAGCCATGGCGAGCCCTACGGCAGGAGGGCGTCTTTCAACGGTACCGCCTCTATCGCTTGATACAGAAGGTTTTCATGAGCACATGAAACATTCGAAGCGAAGACAGTCGCCATCACGTAGCACCAAACCCAAGTCCGCTCATCCAGACATTGTGGCACGGGCCACTGTTGATACAACGATTGCCATCATCCCGGCAACAGCCTTCCGTCGACTAACGCGGATCTACCCCAAAGCGACAGCACACATTGTTCAAGTCATTCTCACACGCTTGCAAAGGGTTACTCTAGCGACTAGTCATGCATATCTCAGTCTGACGAACGAGGTACTACGCACCGAAAAGCTCATGAACAAATACACCACCTACGACCTCCCTGGTTTTCTACGGGACGCGCCTCTCGAAAGGCTTAAGGAAAAGTTTACAAAGGAGACAGAGCGTCTTGGCGGCTCAGATGAAGGCATGAAAGGCACCGCTCTACATAATCCTGGAGCAGGACGTCGCAGAAAGTCCAGCGTATCACTCAGACGGAGTACAGCTGCCCAGGCTCGTCTTGCAGCGGCACGTGGTACATCTATGGATGCCAGTACCGAGGTCTTGAACAGAATGACCTCGCCAGAGCCCGCAATACGCAATGATCGCGTGAGTGCGGGCGATTTGTTGACCAATTCGCAAAGTATGCGTAGTGGCGGCAGACCAGGCCGCAGTAGCTTCTCTCAACCATATCAGCATGACCTTCGTCGAGATGCCCGTACCCCGCTCGATGTCAATGGTTTCAATCCTTTTGCCTCATCCTCCATGCGCCCAAATCTACATCGGCAAGAATCAATAGACGAGGCAACTGTCTTCCGAGAGTCTGTACTCGGCTGCATGTTCAAAGCAATCGGATTGACGAACCCTGAAAATCCCGTCGCTCGTCCAGCAGTCTCGGTTGAACAGTCGCCGAGATTGGTTTCTTTTGATGCCAGGCGGCAGAAAGCCGTTTTCACAAACGCATTTGGCTTCCTCGACCCGTATGAAGGATCACGAGATGCAGACACAGAATCGATGGTCTCAGCGTCGAATCTGTCCACCTTGAGTACGGTCGGTCACGGTAACCTGCTGGAGGAGGTAGTCAATGACGTGGAGATTGTATACTTTCCAAAAGATGCCGTGTTGGTTGAGCAAGGGGAGCGAAATCCCGGACTGTATTACGTGATCGACGGATTTCTCGATGTCAGCGTAGCTGTTGAAGAAGACAGTACCAAGCACAACGTTCTCGGTACTCTCCCTACAGGACCTGCCATTACCGAAGATGATTTGTTCGGCCCGCCTCTCGGACGGACGGCAACCAATACGTCTGCGCGCAATGCAGGTGAAAGCAAGAAGAAGCGAACCCGTAAAAGCCTCTTCATGACGAGACCTGGCGGTCTTGCCGGCTATCTGGGCACAGTCTCGTCGAACCGTTCCTTCGTAGATGTTACAGCCAAGACTGATGTCTACGTGGGATTCTTGCCACGCGCATCAATCGAACGGATCGTGGAGCGTTATCCGGTTGTTCTTTTGACAATGGCAAAACGTCTCACCACGCTTCTCCCTCGTCTTATCCAGCACATTGACTTTGCTCTGGAATGGGTGCAGGTCAACGCTGGACAGGTAATCTACAATCAGGGCGAGGACAGCGATGCGATCTACATCGTTTTAAATGGCCGTCTACGTGCTATCAAAGATGGAGAGAACAGCAAGGTCAAGGTCATAGGAGAGTACGGTCAGGGAGATAGTGTTGGTGAGCTGGAGGTCTTGACAGAGTCTGCACGTCCAGGGTCATTGCACGCTATTCGCGATACAGAGTTGGCCAAATTCCCCAAGACACTGTTCAACAGCCTTGCTCTCGAGCACCCTGGCATCACAATCAAGATTTCGAAAATCATCGCCTCCCGTATGCGAGCGCTGATCGATGATCCCCTACACGAACAAAGTAAAGAGAGGAGCAACAAGGCCACGCGGACGAACGTATCATCTACGGTCAATCTTCGCACCGTGACCATTCTACCAGTGACCGCAGGCATTCCGGTCGTAGACTTTGCGAGTCGGCTGATGAATGCGCTCACGCAGATTGGTATGCCTCAAGGCGTGGTATCACTGAACCAAGCTGCCATTCTCAATCACCTTGGCCGACATGCCTTCAACCGGATGGGGAAGCTGAAGTTGTCGCAGTACCTCGCTGACTTGGAAGAAAAGTATGGTATGGTTTTGTATGTTGCGGACACGCCAGTAAAATCTCCGTGGACACAGACTTGCATCAGTCAAGCTGATTGTATATTACTTGTTGGGCTTGCTGAGTCTTCGCCCAACATTGGCGAGTATGAACGCTTCCTCCTGACGACTAAGACGACTGCGCGCAAGGAGCTTGTACTGCTCCACTCAGAGCGATACTGTCCTTCTGGATTGACACGAAAGTGGCTACGCAATCGCCCATGGATCAATGGCAGCCATCACCATATTCAAATGTCTTTCCGTACCACCGTTGAGCCGGTCCACCATGCGGGGCGTCGCTTTGGGAGTGCCATCAAACAAAGAGTCCAGGTCATCCAAGCTGAGATCCAAAAGTACACTTCTAAGCGGTTGCGGCAAACGCCATTGTACTCGGCAGACACTCCGTTCAAGGGCGACTTCCATCGGCTTGCGCGGCGACTATGTGGAAAGTCGGTTGGTCTGGTGCTGGGAGGTGGAGGCGCTCGAGGCATTTCGCAAATCGGCATTATCCGGGCACTGGAGGAGGCTGGAATTCCGATTGACATTGTGGGTGGAACCTCGATCGGCAGCTTTATTGGAGCGCTCTATGCATGGGATGCAGATGTGGTGCCAATGTACGGTCGAGCCAAGAAGTTTGCTGGTCGAATGGGCAGCATGTGGAGGTTTGCCCTGGACCTCACATACCCTTCGTAAGTTGCTTTGTATGTCGCGTTGATGTGAGCTAACTAAAGCAGGGCTTCATACACAACCGGCCATGAGTTCAACAGGGGCATCTTCAAGACATTTGGTAATTCCCAAATGGAAGATTTCTGGCTCGAGTTCTACTGCAACACTACCAACATCAGTAAGAGCACGTCGGAGATCCACACAAGTGGTTATGTCTGGCGATACGTGAGAGCGTCCATGTCTTTGGCTGGTCTCTTGCCTCCGCTTTGCGACAACGGCAGCATGCTCCTCGACGGCGGCTACATTGACAATCTGACGGTAGCGCACATGAAGAGCCTGGGTGCCGATGTCATATTTGCCATTGACGTGGGCAGTCTCGATGAAGACACGCCACAGGCATTTGGTGACTCGCTGTCTGGATTCTGGGCAACGTTCAATCGATGGAACCCCTTCTCGGCGTACCCCAATCCGCCCACGCTGTCCGAGATCCAGTCGCGCCTCGCGTACGTGTCGAGCATCGACGCGCTAGAGCGTGCGAAGAACACGCCCGGGTGCAGGTACATGCGCCCGCCCATTGATCCGTACGGGACGCTCGACTTTGCCAAGTTCGAGGAAATCTACCAAGTCGGGTACCAGTACGGCAGGGAGTACTTGGCGCAGCTGCGGGAGCAGGGCGTGCTGCCCGTGGCCGAGGAGACGGAGAAGGAAAAGAATCTCCGACGGACAATGGCTCCGCGACGGGCTAGCATTTGAGCGAAGGCCGTTGGAGAGTGGACAGAGATCGCTAGCGGCGTGCTGCCATTGGCTCGCTTGAGGTGTGCAGGGGTGTTACCCGTTCTCTGACGTTGAAGACTTTCACGCTACCGTTGCCGAGCTAATCACAAGTTTACGTTCAACCCTGACCGGATCCACATTTGATGTTTCAGCCCGTATGATTGGATCAAATGCCGAAATCTAGCCGTCTCTGGCTCTAGTCTACTACGGTAGTAGCTAGCACTAGTGGCCGGTTATCTTGACCGTGAGCTTCAATCGCCCACTGCGCCTCCTCTTGCATTGCAGTCTTCGTTTCCTTTGCGTGGTGGAGTGAAAGCTCGCAGTCAATCAATCGAGCCTCCTCGACCGCCAGAATGCGCACGGCTTGCCTCCAAGCAGCCTCTGCCGCGGGCAGGCTGGCCCGCACCAATTGCGCGGCCCAGCTCTCGCGCCCACAGCGAGCAAGCAGCGCACCGCGCGCACTTGCCCACGCCAGCCAGAAGTCCCTCCAGAGGCGAACGTTCCACCAACATGCGCCAACTGCGCAACAGGCAGCGGCAGCTGGCCAAGCAGCAGCAGACGTTCTCGACACTCCACCTCAACAATCCGACAAGGTAGCCACAGTTAGCCCCCTCGATACGTTCCCGCGTCGGCATATCGGACCCTCTGCTGCTTCCACCGAAGCAATGCTGAGAGCTCTCGATCCACCGGCCCAGAACTTGGACGAGTTTGTCAGACAAGTTATCCCTGCCGACATCCTCAACTCACGCGAGCTTCAAATTGGGCGACTGAGTGAACGCCATAGCGCAGAATGGCAGAAGTATGGGACGTCCGAGTCCGTGTTTCTTACTGCGGCGAAGGCGATCATGAGCCAAAATAAGCCAGGCAGCACCTTGATCGGACAAGGATATTATGGCACAAAAGTCCCAGAAGTCATCAAGAGAAACGTTCTCGAGAACCCAGCTTGGTACACTAGCTACACCCCCTACCAGCCTGAAATCAGCCAGGGACGCCTAGAGAGCTTGCTCAACTTCCAGACCATGGTTACTGATCTCACAGGTCTCAGCATTGCAAATGCGTCGCTACTCGACGAGGCGACCGCCGCGGCTGAGGCAATGACCCTGAGCATGGGAATGATGCCCACAAGCAGGCAGAAGCGCCTGAACAAGACGTTCCTTGTGTCGGAAAGATGTCACCCACAAACTATTGCCGTCCTGCATTCCAGAGCGGAGGGCTTTGGCATACACATTGAGGTTGCAGACGTGCTAAAGGACGACAGCAAGAGGGTGGAGGAGCTCGGTCAGGATCTCGTCGGTGTTCTGGCTCAGTACCCCGACACGGATGGCGGGGTCCATGACTATAGGAACCTAGCAGACAAGGTGCACCAGAATGGCGCCTTGTTCAGCGTAGCAACAGATTTGTTGGCCCTGACGCTTCTCACGCCACCTGGAGAATTTGGCGCAGATATTGCCTTTGGAAATGCGCAGCGCTTCGGTGTACCGCTAGGATTTGGCGGTCCCCATGCCGCTTTCTTTGCATGCGATGACAAGTACAAGCGCAAGATTCCTGGCCGCTTGATTGGCCTCTCCAAAGACAGGTTGGGCAACCCGGCGGCACGACTAGCATTACAAACACGAGAGCAACACATTCGTCGTGAGAAGGCTACCAGCAATGTCTGTACAGCGCAAGCGCTTTTGGCGAATATGAGCGCCATGTACGCTGTCTATCATGGGCCGAAAGGACTCACCCAAATCGCCAAACAAGTCGTAGCTAAGGCTCGTTTCTTGCAGAGCGTGATCATCGAAACCGGTTTTAGAACCGGTCAGCGTGGCAAGCTCGACAATGCTACCGTGCTTTTCGACACCTTCATCGTAGAGACCGGTGACAAAACGGACCTCATCATAGAGGAACTGTCCAAAAGAACCGTCCATGTACGCAGAGTGGACGATCGCCACATTGGCATTTCGGTCGATGAAACCACAAACGGTGTTGTGATCAAACTCACTGTTTCGGCCTTCAGATCATGTGGCAAAAGAAACAAATCTTGGGCGTTCTCCAAGTTGGTCGAAACTGACATTCCGGACCCTTTCAAGAGAACAAGCAACTTCTTAACTCATCCGGTCTTCAATTCTCACCACTCTGAAACGGAGCTCCTGCGATATATCAACCACCTCTCGTCCAAAGATCTGTCACTCATTCACTCAATGATCCCTCTCGGATCATGCACCATGAAACTCAATTCAACCGTACAAATGGCGCCGGTATCGTTCGACACTGTATCGAATCTCCATCCCTTCCTGCCTCTTCACCGAGCTCAGGGTTATGTCGAAATGATTAAGCAGCTGGAAGATGACTTGGCCAACATCACAGGTTTCCACTCTGTTTCGTTGCAGCCTAACTCGGGCGCCCAAGGAGAATTTGCTGGTCTACGTGTCATTCGCAAATATCAAGAACAACAGCCCGGCAAGAAGCGAGATATCTGCCTGATCCCGGTTTCAGCACACGGTACCAACCCAGCCAGTGCTGCGATGGCTGGTATGCGAGTTGTTACTGTCAAGTGCGACACAGCTACTGGAAACCTGGATATTGCCGACCTCAAGGATAAGTGTGAGAAGCACAGTGAAGAGCTTGCGGCTATCATGATCACATACCCAAGCACTTTTGGTGTCTTTGAGCCCAAGGTCAAGGAAGCTTGCGATCTCATTCACCAGCACGGCGGCCAAGTGTACATGGACGGTGCCAACATGAATGCGCAAATTGGACTGTGCTCACCTGGTGAAATTGGCGCAGATGTGTGCCATCTCAACCTTCACAAGACATTTTGTATTCCCCACGGCGGTGGTGGACCTGGTGTTGGCCCCATCGGTGTGAAGGAACATCTCACTCCATTCCTGCCGGGTCATTTGCGAGGTGAGACCGGTGGCGCACAGGCTATTCATCCAGTATCCGGTGCACCCTGGGGCTCTGCCAGCATTCTGCCTATTTCCTGGGGTTACATCAAGATGATGGGCTCCGCTGGTCTAACACATGCGACCAAGATTACTTTACTGAACGCCAACTACATTCTTTCGCGATTGAAGCCATATTTTCCTATCCTATATACCAACGACCAGGGCCGATGCGCTCACGAATTTATCCTTGACGTCCGCGGCTTCAAGGAGACTGCCGGTATCGAAGCGATCGATATTGCGAAGCGTCTGCAGGATTACGGATTCCACGCACCAACCATGTCTTGGCCTGTCGCTAACACACTCATGATCGAGCCCACTGAGTCCGAATCTAAGACCGAACTTGATCGCTTCTGCGATGCCCTGATCAGTATCAGGAAAGAAATTCAGGAAGTTGAAGACGGAAAGCAACCAAGAGATAACAACGTGCTCAAGATGTCTCCACACAGTCAAATGGATCTGATCACCAGCGAATGGGACAGGCCATATACACGGGAAACTGCCGCCTATCCATTGAGCTATCTCAAGGAGAAGAAGTTCTGGCCTTCCGTGACGCGCTTGGATGATGGCAAGTCCAACACCTCAATTCATAGGAAATATTCGATATCGTGCTAACAAGAATTCAGCGTACGGCGACACCAACCTCTTCTGCACGTGCGCGCCTGTAGAAGATACAGACATTACGGGTATGGAGGCACCGAGCCCGACTTAGGAGATTTGTAGAGGATTTGTAAGACCTTTTAGGATCTATACGATTTCTTTTACATGCATTCAACACCGGCGATGGAGTTCTGGCGCTGGCTTCTGATGGGCGGCTTTCAACACTACTGCCATTTTTTAAGGTAGATTGGAATCTTGGGTTAGATATGCAGCATACTAGGCGCAGTTCGAGCACTTTACACATGCAATGCACCAGACATCTGCTGGTAAAGCATCAAATTGTTGTTCTGCTTATAATTGTGGCTGACCCAGCCGTTGCACTTGTGATGACTGTTTGCCTACTTGATATTTCGTTTCTGATACCCGATGACGTCACGAGACCTCCACCCTCATTCCTCATTCCTCGGCGCAGGCGCAACAAAACTTCCCTGACACGCGAGCAATGAGACTGCCACCGGCAGGGCTATCACGCTGATTGGTCATCCAAGCACAGTCGACAACAAAGTCTCGCCACCTGCGAGGCTCTGCGGCTGACGACCCGAACCCCAGGCTTCAGCTGATAAGCGACCAGACCTGCGCATCTAGCGGCGTGATGCGCAGCACCAGTGGCGTACCAAACAAGGCATGAAAACACGTGAATGATCAGCAAGCCATATACTGTCCTTGACCGACCCCCATCGGTCCTGCACACGTGCGTGGTCCCTAGCATCCATACACACCACACACTCCGATGCTCGCGTCGACCTTACGCCACGCCTTGCTGGCCCTCACCGCCACCCTAGCACACCCATCGCCAAGCACCGAACTCGGCCAATTCTCAAACGTCACATGGGACGACAACAACTGGACTCTCTCCACACACGAGCTCGACCAACGCCATTACCAATCCCGCTTGTCCCTTGCCAACGGCTACTTTGGCATCAGTCTCGCGTCGCTGGGCCCGTTTTTCGAAATCGACAGCCAGGATGAGCGCGGGAGCGGCGTGAGCGGGTGGCCGTTGTTCACGCGGCGACAGGCGTTTTCCACGGTTGCGGGGCTGTATAATAGCCAGGCGAGGAAGGGGGGCCAAGGCACGAATTATCCGTGGCTGGAGCAGTATGGTTGGGATAGTGTGGTTGTCGGGATTCCGCATTGGAGTTCCTTGCTGGTCGAGGTTGGTGGGGAGATTCTTGATGCCTATGTTGATCCGAGACATGTTGCGGGGTTTGAGAGTAGTTTGGATGTCAGTGCGGGGATTGCGAGGTGGGTGTTTACTTGGACCCCGGGGGGTGAGGGCGTCCAGATTGATGTCGATTATCAGCTTTTTATACATAAGTTGCTGGTTAATCAAGCTGCGGTTAGACTGAGGCTCACGGCGCCGAGGGATGTCAATGTCACGGTGTACGATGTCTTGGATGGAGAGGGCGCGGTGAGGAGCGAGTTTGTGGATAAGATGTTTGAAGAACAGACGCCGACGATTTGGTCGGCGGTTCGGCCGGGTGGTGTCAGGAATGTCGAGGCATATGTGTATTCGACGCTCGCGGCGGATGAATGGGCGGATATGCAGACGAGGAAGAGTGTTGAAGAGGGTAGATTTGGAGGAAATGAGTCGACAATTGCGCAGAAGATTACTCTGCACTTGAAAGCGTCGAGGCCGCACGAAGTCAAGAAATTTGTCGGCGTGGCGTCGAGCGATGCTTTTGATGATCCACAGGAGGCTGCGAGGGACGCTTCGGTTTCGGCTGTTGAAGTTGGGTATTATGCACTTTTGGAATCGCATATCAAAGAGTGGGCATCGATTTTAACGCCGGACTCCGTGGATAGCTATCGTTTGCCAAATGAGAGCCTTCCACAAGATCCGAGTATCCAGCAGCTTCATATTTTGGCGCATACGAATCCGTTCTATTTGCTCTCGCATATGGTGGGCCCCAATGCCATTGCTGCAGCTGGAAATAATACGAGGTTGGATATAGAGAGCATACCAGTCTGTGGCTTTGGATCCGATTGCTATGGCGGCCAAATCTTCTGGGATGCTGATGTCTGGATGGCGCCGGGTGTGCAGGTTTCGCACCCGCAACATGCGCAGAGAGTCATCAAGTACCGGGTCGAGCACTTTAAGCAGGCACAGAAAAATGTCGAGACGGCGTATACGTCGAGCAAAAACCAGACTGACAGGTTCACACCGGGCGGCGCGGTATTCCCATGGACGAGCGGTCGATGGGGGAACTGCACTGGGACCGGAGCTTGTTTCGACTACGAGTATCATCTCAATGGTGATATAAGTCTAGCCTTCAACAATCACCTGATCATCACTGGAGATGGCGCGTATTTCAACGACACGTTACTTCCTATCTCGAATGCTGTGGCGCACTTCTTCGGACAAGTACTCAGCTTCAATGAGTCTTCGGGCGCGTATGAACTGTGGAATGCGACAGATCCCGACGAGTACGCGAATCAAGTCAATAATGCTGGATACACGACTGCGCTGATCCAACGACATCTCATCGAGACGAACGAGTTCAATGCATGGTTTGGACAAGCACAAAATGCCAGCTGGTCAGACAAAGCAGCGAAGATGAAGTTGCCGGTCAATGAAGAAGCTAATATCATTGTCGAATACACGGGCATGAATGGATCGGTGGAAGTCAAGCAAGCTGATGTCGTGCTTGTTGACGACCTGCTGCATTATCCAAACCCGTATAGTCTGAGCAACTTGGACTACTATGCTGCTAAGCAATCGCTCGATGGACCGGCTATGACTTATTCGAGCTTCGCAGTCGTTGCAAACGAGATGTCTCCATCTGGATGTTCGGCGTTGACGTACAATCTCTACTCGTCATCACCGTACGCAAGGGCACCATGGTATCAGTACTCTGAGCAACTTCTCGATGATCCAAGCGAAAACGGCGGCACACATCCTGCGTTCCCATTCCTGACGGGCATGGGAGGAACGAATCGCGTCGCTATCTTCGGATACCTGGGTCTTGGATTGTACTACGAAAGCCTTGACATCGATCCATCGCTCCCACCTCAGATCGAATACTTGAATTACCGCACATTCTACTGGATGGGCCACGGGATCAACGCTACATCAAACACTACACACACGACTTTAGCTCGTCTACCTCGAGATGCATATTCCCTGCCATCAGCCAACACTACATACTTCACCCACCCCATCCCCGTCACCATCGGCACACGAAGCAACCGTAACAGAGGCACTTATAAATTACACTACGACTTCCCACTCACGATTCCAAACCGCCAAGTCGGCCAAACCCTCACCGTCGCCGGCAACATCCTACAATGTGGCTCTCTCCTCCCTCCTCCTCAAGACAATCTCCCAGGCCAATTCCCCCTCGCCGCAATCGACGGCGCTGCATCAACAAAATGGCAACCCGTCTCCTCACAACCTACATCCTGGCTGACCGTCGATCTCGGGCTCCACACCTCCCTGCCCATCACATCCATAATGATGGACTGGGCATCTCAACCCCCGTCCTCGTATTCCATCTTATTCACCAACACATCCCTCCCACCGTTCCACTTTCCGCAGGATTGGGAAAACGTGAGGGTCGTTACTGGTGGTGACGTGGTGCTAAGTGCGCCGTGGGAGGAGGTGGGTAGGTATGAGATTAGAACGTATGTGGGCAATCAGACGAATGTTACGCTTGATGAGGTGGTGTGGAGTGGGAGGTATGTGCATTTGGGGATTAGGGGCAATCAGGTGTTTGAGGGAGCGGAGGTGGGTGCGACAGTGGCGGAGTGGAATGTCATTGCTGAGGGGGGTTTGCAGGTTGTTGGAGGAGAAGAAGGAGAAAGGGATAGATATGGGAATGGAGTGGAAGAACGGAGTGAATTATAATCTGGGGCAGATATATTTTGGAGCGAGATGAGACGATATGGTGAATGTGGGATGGGCATGTAGGATATTTACTGTACTAAGATCGACGCGGATTTCTTAACTAACTAGAAAGGGTAAAGTTCTGAAGTTGATTGTTAACTGGATGAATTCACGCGGTCTTATTCCGAGCATTACACATTGTAGGCGTTGGGTGAATCTTTGTGCCCAGGCAACGGCCCACGAGAATCAAGGGCTATCACTAGTATATAATATACTATTTACTCACATATAGCATTAACGACTGCTTTTCGACAGCCTCAACTCTTCTAGCATTCTCTATCAACTGCCCTGTACCGATTCTTCGATCGTTCTTGTCATCCGGCATGGAGTCCGATACTCCCCCATCAAGCCCTCGACGGCACCACGTTTCGAGTACAGACTTACCACAAAGCACTCTACGTCGAAAAGCTGCAGAAATCTTGGACAATTCCATGTTCTCGTCGTCCAATCCGTTCGAAGCGGATACGTTTGAATTTGCAGATCGTCGAGTCCCTACGGGTGGGCCGAGGATTGGTGGGAACAGTGCGGTGTCAGCGGACACAGGGTCTCTAGATCCAATCGTGGAATCGAAGGAAGAGAATGTCGGAGGGGGCGAAGAGAAGGGAAAGAAGTATGAAGAGGGTAGCGTTATGGGTCTACAGGCCTCGTGCAGTACCACAAGTCCATTCAGACACGCTATCTTGCCAAAGTCAACTGCTGCTTCGCCACATATAAGTACACTCCGGCGAAGAACAAAGGAGATGTTCTCTGGCACTGGATTCTCGTCGAATCTGTTTGAGCCGGATGAGGATGAGTTTGAGCAGCCATCTCCAGACCGCGCAGTGCGTCCGAGCACATTGAGACGAAAGACCGACGAGCTGTTTTCTGGCAGTGGATTTTCGTCGAACCCATTCGATGCAGATGAGGATGAACTTGAGCAGTCAACTCCGATCCGCATTGCACGCGACGTCTTGAGCTATTCGCTCCATGTGACGCCAGCAAAGAGTGCTGAGCCCACCATCAGTATCTCGCGGGTATCTGTCGAAGCCGGGATCGCAGAACCAACGGATGAGAAACACATTGCAGTAAGTCTGTTGGCGAAGCAGTATGTCGAAGCTCGAAAAGATGGTAAGACTACAACACCTCGCCTGAGCACACCGAAGCGCGAATCTTCTGAGCTTTTGGCGCAGCAGGGCCAGTTGCCAATAGATGTGGTGGATGCAGATGACGATGAGTTTGTTCAGAAGCTTGAGAATATGCGACTGAACCCGACCCGGCGGATCCGGGGTAACATACTCAAGTCATTGCGCGATTCGACATCATCATCGAAGGACACTTCTCCGTTGCGACATACCGCGGAAGATAACGAGAAAATCACCGCGTCACAGCAGGAATTTTCATTCGGAAGAGTACGCCAGGCCCCATTTGCGTCGACGGGGAACTTGCCGTCACGATCGAAGCGTGCCCTGCCCCTGAGATCCATCTTCGACTCGCCGAAAGACAACCCAGTATTGAGCATCTGGGATGCTGAAGATGAAGAATTCGACAGGTGGCCAGACAAGCAAGACCTCGTGAACGCCATCAAGTCCTTCACCGCCCAACGCGGTACATTCAACAGCGCATTGCGCTCCAAGCGCGGTATCATCTCATCCAAGCCACGACCACGTCTTCACACCTCATCGACCGATGACGAAGAACCTCTCAACACCATATCACCCATCCGAGGCGCCAGTCTCACCGAGCAAGAGCACTCCGACTTGATGCACGAACTTCTCGACAAGAACTGTGGTAACCCGCACGGCCTCGACGCCCACGACGAAGTACTCCAGCAATTCTACCAGCGCAGCCGCACTACGCTACCCCACTCCTATCCAGCAGGCTACATGCATCTCCTCGACCAGAAAGCATACCTCGCGGACCAAGACACCATCGTGCAAATGGCGCTCCCACGCCTCGCAGACGCCGTAGCCACAGTCCTACATCTCACGTCACCCGCGTGCCTAGCCTCCTTCCTCAACCCAGAAGTGCGTGTCTTCGAATGGCGGCGCGACGGAAACTGCCTTATGATCCGCCGCGAAGGCACCCACGTTGTCGTAGGCACGTACCACAATTTCGGCACATGCTATATCTGGACGTATTTCGTGAAATCTACCATCTCCAGCGCTGGGGTGTGGACAGAAGTATATGCTGGCGCTTCGCAGATTAGTACGCCGATTTCTGCGCGGGGCGTGGAGTTTGAGAGGATGGTGGAAGGAGAGGGAATGCAGGGTGTGGATCCGACGGACGAGAAGTATGCGTTGCATATGGGAAGACTGCTAGGGCGGTTTTTGTTGGAGTGGTCGGTGTGGGATTTTCGGGCTTGGAGGAGGTGGGTTGTTGAGTGGGAGGTGGATGGGGTGGTGGTTAATGCTAGGGAGTGGGCGTATGAGGAGATGAGGATGGCGAGGGATGATGAAAATTAAGCGGGACGCCGAGCGGTTCGGTTCATTCATGGTTGTATGAATCATATTTGAGGTCATTTGGTTCGGATGTCATGGCATTAGGACATGTGCGTGAGTGCAGCACACTCATTGCAAAGCATTGACGTCAACATGTCCTTGCGCCATAGTTTGACTGCTGAACAATCCGAAGAGCTTTGCGCTTCTTAACAAGGAAGGTGGACCTAGAAGCGTACTTCCTGCTTCTACGCAACGTGATCATACAGATGTGTCCCTAGCATTTGGTGCAAGTATTCTCCGGCGAAAGGTTTGGGAGGTAAGGGGAAATGATTCAAATGAAAGGTGCTTCTTAACGGCGCTCAAAGCTGAGCCTAAGGAGGACGGTATTGTTGTGATATCCGAGACAAATTGCAAGTGGGCATGTCCTACCAGCGTAGGCTTAGCAGTTTAAATCTAATACAGGCTCCAAGTTACGATAAGTGGCCAAATATTTGGTTGCTTGAGATGTATTTGTGAAAAGTCATCGCACAACCCGCGGCTAGTAGCTACTTCCACCATGCACATAGCGAGCCGGTAATCAGCCTAATATCATCTGCTGCCGCGGTCTATACCTATGTGCCTATGTGCAAACAACCTCTTCATGTTGTCTGTTTGGATGTTTACACACTACCATTGACGACAGTCGACAGTCGCACCCACATCATGGATCATAACAGGACGGATTGACAGTATGGCATCCAAGTACTAAGAATGTTATTGTCTCTTTTAATTCATTAAGCACCTCTCGGCACGAAGTGCTGTCTTGAGTCGACAACGTACAGTGTTGCTCAACTGCAAGGTTAGGGTTGTATGATTGGGCCTTGGTTTGTTGGCAACATCGCACAACAGCTTTACATGAGTGGTGAGACTTACTTGACGATGATTCGTTCTGACGTGGCGTATATGTAACGTACCCATTGATTGAAAAGTATAGACCACAATGCGCCCTCAATCCGCTACGATTCGAGTGCTGCCCAAGGATGTGTCCTGAGTCTTACTTGGGTGAATCGTGCCTTGATGAGTCTTCTTCGTCATGAAAACATATCTATTCGTTTTTATATGCTCGCTATCACTACTGCGTACATTGCCTGGCCCAGTACTTACAAAACAGAGCTCATTTCCAAAGCTGTTCATCCATCGGCAACATGTCAGAGTCCATACGACCTCTCAGGTACGAGTACGAAAGTCATAATCTCTTCCCCAAAAGTGCCGAAAGAGGTATTCCACACATTCTTCGAGAGTGTCAAGAAAGTGGCCCAGCGCTGGCTGCAACACCGTATGTTGAACACGAATTATGCGACTATGTTGCCACCCTCCTTCATCGGTTGTCATCGCAGGGGAAGTATCCAAACGCCCTCGAACAGTTCTTTGATACTACTCTACCCATGTTTAAATTCTGGCGAAGGTCGGAGGCTGGTGAAAACTGGATAATTTGGCGTCAAGGCACTGAAGTAATAGTAAGCATCGGTCATTTCTATCGTCGTCGTGACTCTCACATTTCACTCAGTGCGGGATATATACACTAGGCAAAGGCGATGATGTCCACTGGCGGCTTGTGTCTTTCTCGAAGCTATCAAAAGTTGCACGCGATTGTTTTTGGACATGCTATCAGGCGCACAAGTCTGCGAAGTCGAATGTGTTGCTTCATGAAGTTCAGCGTACCGATATAAAGTCCTCCGATCCGCCAACAGTTGTCCTCGCTATTTTGAAAGATGCCAAAGAGGTAGCGACCGCGTTTGGTACTGGTCTTCTGCAACATAGAATCTGGTTGGAGGAGGGCAAGGACGAGTGTTTTGTACAGTTACAAGGACCTATTGGAATTGCTTATTGAGCATGCAACAGTGGTGGGGTTGATGCTATCATCACGTAGTGAATATTTTGTGCCAATTACCTTTAGTCTTTCTTGAAGCTTCTGATGATTTGGTACCGATTTCAATACCGCTGACCACAGCTTTGTTGATCTTAGCTTGTATTTTGCGGAAGGTGAAGGCGAAAATTAGCACAGCCACACCGGTCGATCAGCCTTCTCACACAACACCACTGGTGACTTCAGTCCCATCGAGATCGACAATATAGCAGACCAAGGCTATCTGGATCACCCACTCTTCCCCACCGACGCTCCGCAGGGTCAGGTACATATCCTGAAGCTTTGCCTGGGCATGAGCGATGAGGACGAAAAAGTTTCGGAGCCGACCTCGAGGAACTATCAGCTCTGCAACTTCATTACCACTCCATTCTACCATCTCAAGTAGTGCCCCTACATCCTCCAAGACTTTTTCGATCCTACGATCCATTCATTCCAGTTTAACCGACACTATGTTGGACAATTCGTAGGACTCCTTCCATCGACTTCTATCTCTCGTAAATGACTCTATGTGATGGTGCGTTGGGAAAACAAAGCGACCAACCTACAGCGACACGGCACTGACACTCGTACAAAGGCCCGTTCCTACAAGTTGGAGGAGGATTCCAAGGTCACTTTCAAGAACTTCGCGATATCCAAGCTCTCCGAGATTGCATGCGATGCTAGCTGGACAACGAATTATGTTGACCGGAAATCGTTTGGAAGACATTGGGTCGACCCTCTCGATGGACCCGGTTCCAAGTTCATCAACCACCCTTCCAGTCCCTACAGCCCGAGAACCCTCAGACCCCAAAGAGCTCGTTGAAGTCCCTTTGTGTTTCGGTCGACAATTACACATGGAGATACTGGGAGGCTGATACAACTTTGAGTGCCTCTAGCGCATCCAGAAGTACATGACTTGGCAGGTACTACATCTGCAGCAAAGTTGTTGCCTGGGGCCTTTAAGACTGGACCTGATAAGAAATGATTTGGCCAAAGGGGAAGAAATAGGGTCCGGGAGAAGGAGAGCGAAGGCTGTAGTAGCCTGAAGTCCAGTAAAATGGGCAAGAAATGCTCAAACGTGAGAGAATTGCCCCTGTTATGCTCTGGTGACGACAAAGCTCGTGCAAGCTCCAGCACCAATGAATTCAACTTTTCCCGGTAATTCGATATCGTTCCAAAGCCCGCTAACCATGTCCATCTTGATCTTGTCTTTGAGATTCGCAAGGTTCCCACAATTGCCATGCTTGCCCCAGCCCCAAGATATGAGTTTGCCATCCTGTGTGACCGCAAGAATGTGTTCAGACCCAACAGCTATCTTATCGATAAGTGGTAATGCCGGTGGGATGAGCTCCCATATTTGATTTCTGCCCCAGGCGATGAGCTTGCCGTTGTCAAAGAGTACAAAGATGGCTTGCCAGGTCGCACCAATGTCTTTCCAGCCATGGATGTTGTGTGGCATAGATGAAATGATGTTATTCTTGTCTCTTCCGAGGATAATGTGCTCGCCAGTGGATGGGTGTCCTACTAGGTACGTGAAGTCTAAACCGCAAACGACTCGCTGAGGCTTGAATGTTGTTTTTTCGAGTTTTGTAGGCTGCCCAACCTTACCGGAGAGTTGTTTGCCTAGCTGTCCTACACGCCCTTTGCCCCACCCATATACTGAGCCATCGTCGAGGATGGCAACATAATGCCAGACACCAGCTGCAAAGTCGATTACTCGGCCGGGTAAAGTGATTTGAAGAGCAGGATACACATCACCATCTGTACCTAAACTTGTGATGTCCTCTCCGTATCCTAGTTCACCCCAGAGACCTTGGCCTTGCGTGCGAACCGTGCTCTGTGTAGAGGACTCATGAGTCGTAACATAAGCTGAAGACTCACAAGCTGCAGCAGTGAAAGAAAGGCCGCTTCTGAGGAGCTTGAATGTGTCTAAGCGCAATGCTTTCCCAGCTCCGGGAATTAGCTGTGTTTTACGATTGTCGCCAATCCCGTAGACTTCTCCACGTATAGTAAAAAGTAAAGTGTGATTGTCGCCTCCATGGACGCTGCGCAACGTCCCTAGTGAGTCGGTAGTGGAAACCAGTGTTGGGTTGTCAACTATGTCTGCAGCGGGTATGCCAAGTTGGCCTTCGCCATTGCTGCCAAAGACAAAGAGGTGGTGAGCCATGGGTGGTTGAGGTCGAATCCTGTCCTCACACACTGCAGACTTGGGCATAGAATAAACTCATCTTCGTGATCAATTTATGATTCCGTGGAGTCGTCCGTCGCGCATATTCCAGCACGTCTAGCAAGATGTGAATTTGATGCGTCCCTGAAGACCCTTCATGGTGGTGATGATCCAGGCTAGCTGACATAATGACCAAAAAGGCACTAGGTTCTGCGCTAGCAGCTGGTCTGTGCTGCGCACACAATTTCGCACCGCCTAGCGAGCGAGCAACCTCACGAAGACGACGACAACCGCTAAATCACGCCCACCCCTCCCACGCACGCATATCCACAGTCGCCCAACATGGCTTCCCAGAGCGTGCAATGCTTCGGCAAGAAGAAGACCGCGACTGGTACGACTACCACCTTGTCCATTCGCCTGCGGACAAAAAGCTAACATCACCATCAGCTGTCGCCCACTGCAAGGTACACCACGACTGCCACGATCGAAAGCGCATCCGAACGATATACTCACACTGATTGCAGGCCGGAAAGGGTCTCATCAAGGTCAACGGAAAGCCTCTTTCCCTTGTCCAGCCCGAGATCTTGCGATTCAAGGTCTACGAGCCCGTCCTGATCCTCGGCGTTGACAAGTTCGGTACGCACACAGACATGCCACCACTATACAAGTAGGCAGACGAGGAATGAGGATCTGACTTTGTCCCAGCTGATGTCGACATCCGCGTCCGCGTCTCCGGTGGTGGACACATCTCGCAGGTCTACGCCATCCGCCAAGCCATTGCCAAATCCATCGTCGCCTACTACCAAAAGTACGTCGACGAGCACTCGAAGAACCAGCTCAAGCAAGCCCTCGTCCAGTACGACCGTACACTGCTCGTTGCCGACAACAGGCGGTGCGAACCCAAAAAGTTCGGTGGTCCCGGTGCGCGCGCGAGGTACCAGAAGTCGTACCGTTAAGCGGGTCAGAATCGGTGGTGTATCGGAAGCATGGAGCGGTGTTCTATCCTGGGCTTTTTCATGGGTCTCTACTACTACTCTCCTGCTATTCGAGGTTACGTGACAATGGTGCTCTGCGGGTTATTGCCGGCAGCCTGAATGGATCGGATCTCGGAGCCTGTGACGATAAAAATGAATACATTGGTTGCAAGAGACATGAACGACGGACACCTGAAAGACGCGCTACGGAATCTTGAGTCAATCGAGACGCCAGTTCCTACGTTGAGACTTTACTGATGTGTGTCACTACAAGCAAAGTATCGAGGACGTCTCATATGCCGCACAGCGCCATGCCCCGAATACATTCTTCGAATTTGACTGGATTGGAAGCAGCATCGAATAATCATACGAGCTGAATTTAAGATGGATGCCCCAACAGTTCCATCGCTCGCTACTATGCATTACGAAGGTAATATCAACTGTGTGAGGAGAGTTCAATCACCCAGTATTCATAACTCATTACAAGAAACTTGACGATTTCTAACCATCGCTCCCACTGCTCCTAAACGCCGCGCACAGCGCGGCATACTGATGTGTTAAATCGAGGACATGCTGCGGTAAACTAGTTCCTTGGATGATGCTGCGGATCTTGACGGCGCCTTCTTCTTCAATGAGTTTGCGGATCGTGTACAAGAGGGAAGGCGAGAACTATTTCCTTTTGTTAGTATTTCATACATACGGAAACGATACAGGAAGAGATGGTGCAACGAACCTCTGAATACCACCGATACTGCCACGTCACCAACCTAATCAGCGCGGCACAAACATCGCGCGTCTTGCCTCTGTCTTCGCCTACGAAGCCGTACTTGAGAACGCCGCGCATGGCTTTTGGGCTAAAGCGTATTTGTAAACAGCCTTCGTATGCTTCGAGGGCTTCTTCTTCGTGGTGTAAGCGCTCTGCTAATTCACCCAGGATTTCCCATTCTTCTGCGGACTTTTTGTACAGGAGTTGTTGCTGTCTGTACTGTGCCATTTCGGTGCGCCAGATGGTATATACGCGGAGGTCTTCGTAAAGGACCATGAAGAGGTTGTCGAGCCAGCGTTCGCATAGGCGCTTGTTCTGGAAGTGCGTGTAGTTTGGCTGCGAGAGGTCGGCGTTATTGGGATTGGAGGAATTGGAATGCGGGTCTTCGGAGCCGGCCTTGACGACTTCCGCAGCGACAGTGTGGGTCGGCTTCTCTATTGAGTCTTCGGTTGCGACTGCTGTTGAGGTTGAGGTTGAAGACTCGCCGTTGGTCGAGGTCAGCTCGGTGGAGGGGCGCTCTTCGACTTCACCATGAGCATTGCCATTGAGCCGAGCGCTCGCGCCAGGAGAGGGAGAGCGAAGTGCAGTGGTGCTAGCACTACGGGAATGTGGTTGTTGGCCAGTCTTCTCGTGTCGGTATTCTTCCTCCATGACGAAGACCTGAGAGCGAATTTTCAGCAGCTGGTCCCAGCCGATCTTTTTCGTGATTTCTGTGAGTAGAACGTATGCTTTCAGGAAAGTGCCCTTGAAACCCGCAGCATGTAGCTTTCTCAAAGTCGGGTGTACGAGTTCCATGTCATCTAAGTTGCTGTCTTCAATCTCGTCACACAACGCCTCTGGCATGATGGGTAAGAAGACCTTTTGTGGCTCAGGCATCCGCGGCGCATCCTTGTCCTGGTATGTGAACATTGGACATGAGTTGAGTGTTAATAAGGCAAGATCCCACTGCTCCAAGCTGACGTAGATTTCCGCAAGACGTGCCCAAGTACCGAACTCGCTTGGTGCAGACACAACACTCCTCTTGGCTATTTCGAGAGCCAGGTCGCCACGGCCTTTCTTGTTGCAAAACTCGGCTTGGCAGTCGAGCAAGGAGTAGTCCATGGGTAGCTCTTGGATTGCCTCGTGAAGCAGCTGGACTGCTTGGACCTCCTCGTCGGCTTCGATGTAGACGCGGGCGAGCAGGGAGGAGATTTCAGGGTCTCGAGTCCGCAGCTTCTCGAAGAGGTTTATGCCCGAAGCGTATCTGCCCGTTGTCTGGATGTAGCTGAGCAAGCCGGTGGTCAAGTGGTTGGATACGAGGTTTGGCACTTGGATTTCGGGATCAGAGCCTAATTGCCAGCCTGCTGCGTGTTAGCGAAGTACTGCTTCGTGTTGTACAGCACCACGGACCACTGAAGAACAGACGCTCGGCAGCGTCGAGAAACTTGTGCTCGCTCTCGGTGCTAGTGATGGGGTTGAACCTCCGCACGCCCACAATCTTCTTGATCGTGTCGCCCGAGCCGTCGTCGGCATACGAGTATGCGCGCAGGACACTGCACAAATACGTCTCCAGCCACAATTCGTCGGTCGCAACCCGCTTGTCACCGCGCTCGTCTATGCAGTAGCTCTCGACGGTGCCGGGAATGTAGACCTGCACGCGCATGTCCAGGCGCGAAAAGGCATTGTAGCAACTGATCCGTCAGCATTGCTCCGTGTCCCGTGTTGGCGTCTCGTACCAGTAGAGGCCAGACACGACCTTGTGTTGTTTGTCGTGCGGGGAATAGGTGAGGGTGTTGATGTAGGCGGCCAGGCTGGCCGAAGACGAGGCGTCTATGCCGGAGACATGATGGTACACGCCGATTTGCTTGGTCGTGGACTTGATGGGCTGTTTGATGAGGTGCACCAGATCTGGGGGGCCGAGTTCGCGGAGCGTCTGGAGGGATTCTGAGCGGGCCTCGACGGCCGAATGTACTTCATCCTCGTAGATTCTGGGGAGTTATTAGTGTGGTGGAGGGATGGCTGCTTGGGAGACGGAGCATACTCGGGAACCGCAGGCGCCGTGACCATGGCTCGATTGACGCCGCGCGGGGCAGGACGAGGGGGGTGATGGCGGGGGTGAATGGGTGCGGAGGGGCCGAGATGCGCGCGGAGGTGTCCTCTGGTGCCTTGAAGCCTTGGGTAACGGTAGCCAACCAAGACCGCGTCGCGCTCCGAGCTTCAGCCGCTCCATTCACTCGGCGACGCGCCCACGTCACCGCGCGCCCACACTGCACATTCTATCGGGACCACACCGAGTACGCGGCTGCCTGTTCGTCGACACGCTGCCGCGAAACATGCACGGCACCGGAACAACTCGATTGCCGACCGCACATATACTCTGCAAAGGCCCTCGCGCACCGCGTGATCCGCCAACATGCCGCAGCCGAAGGCGTCCTCATGGCGGCCCTTGAACGTCGAATACGAACAAGAGGCCGAAGACGACGTCGACGACACCCAGGAAATCCAGATCGAAGAAGCTCTCAAGCTATACCAGATTGCGCTCAAGCACCACTCAGAAGGGCCCCCGTCCTTCGAGAAGACGGCTGCCGCCTACCGCAATCTCTTCGCCTCGGAAATATTCCAGTACACCGAGTCGCTCTCCGAATTCAAGCGCCACGAAGAATTCGGCGAGAGTCTAGTGTTCGACTCCATCCTCGAAGAAGACTTTGAGACCGGGCCGGCGCAGGTTGCCGGCGCCGCTGACTCCGCCCCCAACACGCTTCCGCAGATACTGCACCTGTCGTACAAGAACCATGGCCAGTTCCTGCTCGAGTCGATGCAATACTGGATCAGCCAGCATGGCGCAACACCACAGCTCGAGGCCTGGAACAACATCCGCGGATCTTTGAACTACTTCGCCGAGGCCCTAGACAAGGAAGACACGGATCTGGACCTATGGCTACGTGCGGCTTCTGTTTCTGCCATGCTGGGCAGCAAGCGTCTTACGCGATATTGCCTGGAGGCGGTGCTCGACGGCAATGATGAGCTATGGGAGAATCTTCTGCGTCTGCCGGGGCTCGAGGAGGGCTTTGCGGGCCACCAGCTACGGGCACTCGTGGAGCGTCTGGAAGATAACGTGTCGCTGATGCAGACGCCGCTTTCCTCTATGAAGCGCAAGAAGCTATCCGAAACCATGAAAAAGCGTCTGAATCCGTACCCGTTCGCGCCGCTCCCAGCTGATGTCGCCAACGCCCATGTCCGACCTGTGACGAGTCGATCACCCGAGCGCATAATGCTGACCCCGTCGAAATGGGACTGGGCAAGCGTAGGCGAGTCCATACTGCAGCAGCATCTAGCAGAGTCTCAGGGCCTCAGTGTTGCCCCTGGATCCAGTATCAACTTCAATATACCGCCGGACAGCGTGACTCCGCCACGTCCAGAATTGGAGGCAGCGTCTGCACATGTCATACCTCTACCAGCCGAAGCGCACTCCGCACCAGAGCAGGCCAAAAAGCCCGCAAGTTTCGGAAACGAAGCCGCAGTGACGCCCAACATGGAGGTCGAAGAGGGAATCGCCGAGGACAAAGATGAGGCGACAGCATCCACAAATTCGCAGGATGTCGCACCAGTGCCGTCTCGTAAACGCTCTACAGACTCCGCTGGACTGCCAGAAACCGCCGATGGCGCTCGTTCCCGAAGCAAACGTATCCGAGCTCGCGATTTCATCACCGAACCAAGTGCTGGAGGTGATGGTGTTGCGACGGAAGGAACCAAACAGCTGGACGAGCAGCTCGAGCGATACACGTATGCAGATCAGTGCCTCTATGAGATTGTTAAGGACATCTACGCCCGACTGGGTGTTGAAGGCATCCAGGAACCGAGTCAATTACGTAATTACCTCGCTACGTTGCCGCCCGCTTCCTCTGCCAACGCCTTCGACAAGGCAGCACGTGACATGTACACGGCCCTCCAGGGTGGGAACGGAAAAGTGGCTCAGGTTTTGCTCAGCAACGAGTCTTTCGATCTTGTTGGAGTCACCCGTGAAGCCGGCCTCAACGCATTTCTCGGCTACGCAAAACCAGGCATAGGTCACCCCTGCACCAAGCCAGCGCTTGCGAGCCAAAAGCTAGGCTCGTTTGCCCACACCATCAATCGCGACTGGCTTTCGACCAAAGAAGTTGCGTTTGCATGGATGGAATTTCTGCTCTCGAAAAGCCGGTTCCACACGCAGGATGGCGGGGAAGCTGAATCCAGCTACATGCAATTCAAATGGGCGGATGACTTGAAGCGGAACTTGGTTCAAATCATTGTCAACCTGGACGAGCACATATACGAACGCATGCTGGAGCGAATCGCCAATTTAGACGCCCGTATACTTTCAGCACAGAGCCAGTCCCGCGCTTACGCGTTTTCTGACTTCGATCAATCGCAGGCCGACATTGTGCAGACTTTATTTGAGTTGCATCTTGACATATACTCCCTGATCAAGCACCCTCACAGCCAGGTGGATGTCACGACCCAAACTCTACAAAGCGATCGGTTGGAGCGCTGGTCGGCACTCGCCCGGGACATTATGCAATTCCGCTCACAATGCACCACCGACCTCGACATTGACACTCTGAGTCTCCGCCATATTTGGGCTACTGTGTTTCAGATGAGTGTCGATGACGATGTACCACCCGAGCATGTCGTATCAGCTTTCGGAGAGCTCAAGGGCATTCTTGAGGGGCAAGGCGATCGCGTAGTTCAAGTCCAGAACAACGCTATTATGCCAGAATTGTGTGTCGCCGCCGTGGACCGTGAGCTTGTGCGCATCAGCATGAAAGACTTCTTCCTGAAAGTTTTCGATCACGATGAAAAAGACCCAGTAACCGTCATTGAAAGTCTGGAGCCCATCTTGGAAAACTATGAAGATTCAAAGCCTCCGTTGGATCTTCCAACACCGCTTTCTGGCGATATCGACGGCGATGCTGCGAGCTCATCGACTCTGAGCAACGACGCGAGCGAACAGTCTGGGACACAAATTGACAGCCCCTCCCCTATTGTCGAGATGCGGAAGTTTCTTGATACGGCTAATGTGAATGTGCGCGTCTCTTTGTGGCACCGGCTTCGCGAAGCATACGAGGCCATAGACTACCCGCCAAAGGTCCTGTCTTGCTATCTTAGGATCATCGAGACATTCGTCGCAGACTTCACATCGACCAGGTTCCAAGAACTACCGATCGTTGAGCGTCAAGTCAAGCTACTTACACGTTTCCGCGTCATTGACGATTTGGTCACCAAGACGCTCCAGATCACCAAGGACGAGAAGCTGGCGTTTGACTGCCTTTCATTTGAACATGTACAATCATCAATGTCCGCCATTGCCAATTTGTTGCATATCATGTCGGCTGCGGACATGTTCCGTGACTTGATACGCATTGGACGTGTTCCAATGCCCAGGGTGGAGGCGCTTCCGACCCAGGCCTTCGTTAATATGTCGACGAAACTGGACGACATGCACATCCGCCTTTGGATGGTACAGTACCACATGCTGAGAGAGGCTCTTTCACAGGACGCTGAAAACTTCCCTACGCCTTCGGAAGACTTGTTCGAATTCATCAGGCACGTCCACCATGCTACTGGTGTACGCCACTTCTGCCACATGTCCGGTCGACAACTTTTGCGCCTCGAGAAGGACGAGATTTTGCGCTTTGACGAGATTATCGACTCTAAGTGTCGCGATACAGAGCTTTGCCAAGTGTTACATGATCTCTATGGCTTGAAGCTGTTCATCGAGCTTCCTGACTGTCAAGATTTTCTCTCAACCCCAGACGTTCTTGATAAGAAGACCGCCTTGAATATTCTCCCTTTCGTCATGTCGCAGGCTGGCAAAGTCGACCTCAAAGACCTGCCAAAGACTGAACTCAGAACTGCCATCGACAAGGTTCATGCGGGGCTCGGTAGACCCAAGCAACACAAAGACCTTTCTTTCAACCACAAGCTTATCACAGCTTGGATAAAATCAGCAATCCACCCAGCCTCGTTATTCAGCTGCTTGAAGGGTGTTGGAGCACTTTCCACCAAGCATGTTCATGCTGAGGAAGCTGTAGCTGCTTCGCTGGGTTGGTATTACCTTATGGGAAATATCAGTCTTAACAAATTCCGCTCACAAAAGCGCATGACACAGGGGCCAACAGAGGACCTCAGTTATGCGCAAGCATTTTTCCTACAAGACCTGGAGTTTTCCGTGGATCGCTGGGAGACGTGGTACTGTCTTGCGCAAGTCAACGACCTGCAACTCGAAGAGGCCGTCTCCTGGAACGCAGACAAGCTCAACGCTAGCAGCGGCGATTTAATCAACTATCAGCGAGGTGCCATTAATTGCTATACAATGGCAGTAGCAGCCGCTATCTGTAAATCTGATGCTCAGGCTGTCAGTAAGGTTGCACAGATGTATACCGAATTCGGGAATCGGATGTATGCCTCGTCCAGAGAGCCATTCAGTATGAATGCATTTCAATTCCGTGACAGTGAGATGAAATTCTACAACCCACCATACCAGACTGGTGTCTTTAAGGAAGAGACATTCAAGCCTCTGTATGTGTACACTGCATGGAAATTCGCCAATGCACTTTTCAAGCGAGCTGCACAGGGCAACTCCAACAATTGGTGGAACTACTACATGCTAGGTAAATGTAGCTGGAAGATGTGGGAGGCGAACGAGTACGAAAAGCACTATGGGTCGCTGACGGTTGCGGCCGCGCCCCTCGCTCGCACCCAGCCGTCTTGGACACAAGTTACGAACGCCATCATCAACGCCATCGATACTTTGCCGGGCAAAAAAGGTCGGAGCAGCGAACCAGTCCTGGAACCACATTACAAGCTGGTGTCAATCACCCACAAGCTCTTCCTGGCCAAGTCTATTAGCCAAGCCGAGGGCGTCAACTTACTCTCCCATACATCTTACTCGCAGAACGTTCCTAAACCGGAGAGTGCCGGAGATTGGAACCGATATATTTTGGGAGTTCTGAAATCCTTGCGATCAGCCGATAAATCCAGCTGGCATCACCGCATTATAGCGCGATCAGCACACATCATCTTTGGCGCAGGCAATGACGTGGTGATGGCACATGGCGCAAAGAACGAGTTGACACAGCAAATGTTCACAAAGACCATGGCAGTCCAAGTATGGAAACCTGAAAACGAGCGACCCGGACGACATTTTGTGTATACAACTCGCTACACCAGATTTTTCATGGATCTCCTAACCCTCACCGGAGACAAGGTAAGTTTCGAGGCACTGGTGAAGCGCGTGCGAAGGAAGACAGCGGACTTCTTCGAATACCCCAAATTGTGGCAAGATCTGTGTGTGCGATACCTTGGCATGTTGCGCGATTTGGGCAGAGTACCTGAACATCAAGAAGACTCTACCTTCAAGTCCTTGAACCACGAAGAATTCAAAATCATCGCTCCACGACTAGAGGCTTGGTGCCAGAGCCCAGTTACGCAACACCCCACGTTAGACATTCTGCGCGACGCAATTGAGCTCAAGCGACTGAACAACGGCCTACTGAAACCGCTGCACATCGATGATCTTATTGGCGACACTTACGCATTGCTCTACACAACTATCGGTCCCACTTTGCCGCCTTTACCAACGGAACAACAGCAACGTCAAGAGACGATTGATCTAGTCCAGCCCGCTTCTGCGCATCCTCACAGCACTCTCTCAATCTCATCGTTGATGCAAGTACAGGTCGATGGGACTGGAGAAACGACGAACAGAGGTCCATTCGCAGTCTACCATCCAGACCAGCTTCCGCCCCAGCAGCCACTGCAACAGCTCCCTCAACCTGAACCCGCCGCCAAGCCAAGGGCAAAAGCAGTTGGCCGCCGGGAAATCGGACGCAGAGCCGAAGCATGCATACAGAAGCCCGTCGGGACCGCTGCAGCTCAGATGACAGCCATGCCAATTCGCTCGCCGCCCGCCATGAACGCGAACCTAACCAGCTTCTCACCCCGCGTACCCTCGCCCGAAAAGCCCGCGCAGCCAGTCTCCAGCATTACCGAACCTCCTACTCACACGAATTCAACCAACAATAGCAGTACTGGAACCGCAACCGCAAGTGTCACAAACGACGAAGTAGATCCCGAGCCTGAACACGAACATGAACCTGAACCTAGCGCCCCAACCTCTGTGCACGACGACGCAGACGACGAAAGCGAGCTTAGCGAACTCGACGAGGAAGAAGTCCAGGAAATCGAACAGGAAGTCATTCGTCGCTCAACAAGCATCGCCGCGCCGAAAACGCTTTTTCCGAATCTGAAGAGCGTGGAGAAAGATGTTGGGCAAGGTGCTGGCGCGAGCGAAGACACGATTCATGTAATGGTTCCGTCGCAGACGCCGAGGCTTGGGGTGGTGGAGCAGGGAGATGGAATGATTGTTGATGGCGAGGAGAAGTAAGATTACGTGGAGGATGTGTCGTGGCTGTTCTAGGTATACGGTCGTCATATTTGTTCACTATTCATTTGTACTACCATAGCCTTCATCCTCCGGCGTCATGGCATGGTATGGGAATAGAGACATGTATTCATATCTTGTAAACATTGTTTCCTTGATTGTAATGAGTTTTCAGAGGTGCGAGTAGACGTGCGCTATGGTGTGATGGCAGTGGAGCAGTGGAACAAAGGATTGACAGATTCTAGCGAGCTCGCTTTCATGGTTGTCTTGTGTCAGGTCTTCTATCCTCGTTTTCTGGGCAGCGCGGGCAGATCTTGCAAGACCAGTTGCGGACATTAGTTCCTTTGATCGCCAATTGCACATTCTCCCTGTTGTTCTTCAACGCTCCAATCCCATCTGTCTATATTGTCTGCACCAGCTTCTTACCTTTCTCGTCTCCTTTGACTACCCAAGAATTTTGCGTGCCTCGCTCTTTTAGTCGCACTTGGCGACATATTTGCATCGTACCGGTACGGCCTTGCTTGCTGGAATCGCTGTCGCCTTGTTGTCAAGCTAAGTGCTCTCGCGATTGCTGCTTGGTCGAATCACATCCAACAAGCAAGCCCTAATCCAGCAATCCATCACCAAGTCCCTACTTTACCTACGATTTCTGCTCAAACTCGTTTGCTTCAATCAACTTGATCTCTCCTAGAGTTTACCTACGTAAGCTGCTTGCTTTCTCAGCTCCAAGTCCGCCTGACTAATCGTCACTTTCGCTCTTCAAACTTAAGCAAACGGACCTTCCCGCACATCTGACCCTGTCAGTAAGCTTGCGGGTAGCTCGTTTGTTTCGAGCGCGCTTTCCGGCTAATATACTTATCGCGGGTGCAAGGGCTCTAAGAGAGATTTTTCTACAGCAGTGTATCAACTCAACGTGACGGCTCAACTCGAGACACCTGAGTATGTACAGCACTCGCCCACGATCTCCCCTTTCTACGGCTTCTGTTTTTTTCGGTATTTACATTGCTACTTGCGCGGCCTTTGGAAACGCGGCTTCTTACTCCTTTAGGCGACTTACTCATTCCCTCAACATGTCATCGCCAATACGCTGAGCAATTTCTTAAGACACCTTTTACCATACTCTTGAGATGGCAGCAAGAACTTTTATCTGGCAGCTTCCTGGGATCTCTAGACCTATATTCGAATATCTGCTTCTTTCTGGCGTTGAGAGTGGTGTGTCCTGGACCGGAACTGGAATGGAACATTAGACCACTGGAGCACGGCGAGACAAATGCTTAGCCTTTCGACAGCAAATCTCGAAGAAAGTCACTTCAACTAATATTATGACTGGAAACCTTGGACATTGCGGATACGGCAGACAAATTGAGCAATACCTCAACCCTGAATATTAGACCGTTGCGAAACCTATCTCTTGGTTTGAAGCAGTGTTTGGAACAGGTCCCGCTTATCGTCTATCTTGACCGTTCGCTTGATCATAGGCGCCGGTTGATTCCTTATGGCACACACATCCTGCGTTGGTCCGCAGATACTCTTACTTCTTACTTTTTTGGGGGTTAAGCAATCGCCATGAAGTATCCTAGTTACAGATCCAGATATCGATTTGGAAAAGAGGACCTTTAGTTGTCGAAGCCCGTCTCGACCGACTAACGCAAGATGAAGCCAGCAATGTTAGTAGAGGTCATCAAAGTTTCACTTAAATCGCCAATTCGAAGCTACTTTGCGACTAGACAGACCTCTTCGTCACCATAGTATGGAAGCTTCCTTCACTTCTCGAGGTATCTTTTCCCTAGCTCATTGGTCAAAAGAGCAGCTGGAGCAGGGGAAATTCAACTCGACGTGAAGGGAGAATTGAGAGCTAGAGCGATACCCCTCCTGTATATATATCAGCTAATCCTGCGGCCAAAGGAAGGTTTTATACACACAACGACACAGCAGCTCAACCTCTGCTTTGGAAGAAGCCAATTGAATCAAGGAGCTAGCGACCTAGCGTTTCGACCACGACTGAGCTTACCTTCTCACCTCCAACTCCAAATCTGGTATATACGGAAAGATTAGCAAATCTATAGTCACTACTTATCATGTATAGAGTTTCTTCATGATTATCAAGGTCATGTCCTCCGACACTGCATCCGACAGCCGCAAGCCTCCCACCCCGTGCAAGGGTAACGACAAGGATACTGGCCACCGGACATCATCATCATCATCATCTGATCCCCCCGCAAGACGTACGTTGTCGACGGCCTGGGGTCAACCTCTCCGCGTGTTTCGAGACAGCCAAGTGGGAAGGACCTGCAAGATGATGGAATTGAAGGTGCGCCTGCAGGGGTATAGCGACAAGGTGTGCTAGCACGATAAAGGCAAACGCGTCAAGGTTTTGATCAAGGTCGACCATCCAAATGCCCTCGCCACGGTGGTGCAATTGCTGAAGATTCATTTCGCTGGCCAGTATGTCCTGTACACCCGTGCGAACGGTGGGCTGTTTGACCAAGGAGTCACAAGCGATGCCAACGTGGACGAAGTCATGGGTGGCGCGGACGACGACGAGGATGACGACGACGACCACAAAAGCCGTCGAAGGTTTCGCCACCGACGACATGCCCTGGATCGTGGTCGCCACGCGAAAAAGTGCCAGAGAGTCGGTGAACCTACAGCGAACGAGCGTCGTGATCTTTATGGAGCCGCCATGCCACTATTCCGCGCTAAAGCAGGCGTACAGCCGTGCGTGGCGCAAGGGTCAGCTAGAGCCTGTGATTACTGCACTTGTTCTCTACAACAAGGCGTCTTTGATTAAGGCTCGCTGGATAAAGGTGTGTAGTAGTGAACAAGCATCAATAGAGGGCGCTACGAATGCCAGATTGGACGGTACAGCCGAGAATCCGCAGTGTCTTGTAGATGCTGCCTAGTTGGAGATGTTTGGTTTGTAGGCTGGTTAACAAGAGGACAACGTTGCTATTAGAAAGCTAGTTGAAACCTTTATGGTTAGGGTAGCGTAGGTAAGTAATATTATAAACGCTTATAGCATATTGCTTTAGGTGCTGTGTATTCTTGTTTTGTAAATTTGATATAGTAACAAGGGTTATAGAGTAGCATTTGTTTACCTCGCTAGTTAGCTAGGCCTAATATCTTTCTAACTGCAGATTTCCCTAATCTTAAAACTAGAAACTTAAACACTTTATGTGTCTCTAGTTTTAGAAGTAGAAGTTGAAACCCTTCTTTAGCTTGTCTTTAAAGCGTCGCGCGCCTTTTATTAAGTATATAACTAGAGGCAGCTTTTGTTCTGGTTACAACAGGCTACATAGTAACAATGTCTATAGTTGCCTCCCAACACGTTCCTTGTACTCTTGAACTTCTGTCGCTAACTATATATATATCCCTCGCTAGCCTTATTATTTATTACATTAACATTTACTTAGAGCTAGAACTAGATTTACTACTGGCTTTATGTTTGTGTGCTGGTTAAAAGATACCTTTAACATTCTTATGTTCGTGTGCGATAAAGCAGGCCTCTTTTCTACCTAGCATGTTCCTAGGCGTTGCTATCAAGACTAGCACCACTCTACTGTATGTCTTTAACCAGTCTCGAAACAACTACAAATTCAGATAATGTTGCCTGCGCAATTGATTAAAGCACCTCCTCCACATAGAAAAGTTTGGAACAGAGTTTTACTACCTTGTTAGCACTCTAGGCTCGCTAAGACGCGCATATGATACGTTTGTTCAAAGAGCTTAGACGTCAGAAACTTTCCAAGAGGTCGTTATATTCGCTACGCCTAAGCCAAACTCTGCACAGAAGGCAAGCCTGCTAGCCGCTGTCACTCCTCTAAACTCTGCTCTAAAGCAAACTAAACCTATGCATCCTCCTTATCCTCCTCAGAAGCCTAGAAAGGCTTGTTACCCAATATCACCAAGACTGCAACCACAACCTAACCAAGAATAGCTCGATAAGAATCTCTAGCCAACTGCCCTAAGTCTAGGACCACAAAACAACCTTATTAAGACCATCTTCCCTACCTCTCTCCTAATAACCGCAACATAGGACTTGTTGGGCGACAACCTGCGCCGGAGTAATCGTCGGGGCCTACGAGCTTGCCAACGCTGGTCTGCGCAAATGTCGTTGATAGCGATATCTGCCCTGAATTAGCTGTAGCCTCGTGGCAACGCTGCAATAGCACGTACTGACTCGATCACGCCCCGATATCGCCGCACGACACTCGTAGAGGCCAGCTCGTTTGCGCAGATCTATCGTGTCCTGAGCGGCGAGACTTACCAGGACGTTCAGCAGTTGCGCGCTGGCGCGATCCACCTGTGAGGGTCGGCTACATGCTGCTTCGTACAAGCGAGCGCCACTTCCTACCGAACAGGAGCTTGGCGACATCGCTGAGCCTAATGCTTTTGGTCAAGAGGAGCTGACAGCTCACACAGTCTAGCTCAGACGGCAGTCAGTTACCTGCTACTTTATGCAAGCGAGCGCTATTTCCTAATCAACAGGAGCATGGCGACATCGCTGAGCCTAACAGTGTTGGTCCTTCAACTGATAAGACCTCTCTCAAAGGCCAGAAAGATCCCAAATTAGTTTGAATGCTAGATGTTGTGCGTCACGACGCTACAACTCCAGACAACTCGCAGGCGCAACCAGCAGATGGTGGACATCGCTGCAGCTGAGAACGTTACCCAAATTCACCGTCAGTGCTAGATTCCTTCATGATCTACTCAGCTAATAAACACCTAGACGGAACAAGCATATATCTGAAGACGAACCAAGGGATTCTTCACTATTCTGCACATGCGTGAACCTAGAGTAAATAGATGCTGGAAGACGGGTAGCCAGGCCTGGCCATATCGTACCCCTCAATGGACTCTGCCCTATAGTTACAACTACCATAAGTTTTCAACAATAGCTTAGCACAGTCTTCAATTCTGCATGTAACTCTCTCTTCAGACTGATCCGGTCTTTCCATAACACAGTGATGTTTTCCAAGAACCATGTCTTCATCGACGTCCACCAAAGGCCAATGTTGTGGGTAGCACTAGCATCGCACGAAAGCAATTGTCACATCAATGATTAAACGACCGAGACAGAGGTTAGTTTTGGAGCAGGCCGAGTACGTTAGTTTGTCCTTCAAAAGAAGTAGAAATATCAAAGGCGAATAGAACTTGAGCAACATAACGCTGTAGGACGCCAGCAATTCCCTTGAATGGAGATGAGAAACTTTTGGCAAAAGCGTATGATCCATTGCGCCTCAGGCGCTAGGTAGAGAACGTAGAGTAAAGAATGGTTAATGTACAAGAATAGACTCTCAGAGTACCGCCGTTTTGACAGATTATGTCCAATGCATGTATCCGTTAACTTTTCCCACCGGTGTAAGTCGGTCGCCAGGACAGTCGTTCCCAAGCTCGGGGCGAGGTACTAGATAATCTAGCAAGACTTGAGAGCGGAAGCAGTGTAGATGCAGTTCTTGGAGGGGCCCTTGGAAACAGACTTGGGCTCGCTGCCGGGCTTGGTGCCCTGGAATTCCTCGCAGATGGTCTTGACGCTGGACGCGCAGGTTCCGGAGATGGTAGCAGTTCCTGGAGGGAGGTGTTAGATGACAGATGTACATTTCAGAAGGACAGGGTGAGAAACTTACCACCAAAGTTGGGGTTGATACCGGCCAAGACCTTTCCGTTGTACGCCTTGACGTTCTTGATGACGACGCTGCGGGAAACCGAGTTCTTGCAGTTTCCGCACGCGCGGTAGAGCTTTCCAAAGTCCACGGCAGTGAAGCCGTCAATCGTGACGGTGCCCTTGCCGTTTTGCTGGATGATTTTGTCGGACGCAGCCTGAGCACCGCCGCCCTTGATCAGGGCATTGCCGTCGCCCTTGAGGGACAGAGCGTCCTCGCAGACGTCGACCCACCAGACGTTCTCGATGGTGCAGGAGCCCTTGCAGTGCACGCCCTCAATCTGGTCTTTGCCAATGATGGCGTTCTTGAGCGTGCCACCGTTCTCAATCAAGAAGACGGCGTCGGCATCACCACCCTCGGCTTGTCCCGTGCATGACTTGCCACGGCCGTAGGTCTTCATGCCACCGTCGAAGGTGCCGGAGACGGCCTGGGCCTTCTTAAGGGTGACTGAACCCTTGGACGCGGGGATGGGGAGCGAGGCGCGCTTGGTGAGGCTGGAGAAGCCAGCGGGGGATGAAGCAGCAGGGCCAGCGGCGATGGGAGCAATGAGGCCAGCGAAAGCGGCGATGGCGGTGATGGTGAACTTCATTTTGTCGGTTGGTAGTTGGTTGGAACTTTCAAAGTTGAGAGAATGATTCTTGGTTGAAAAGGTATATATAAAGAATGGAAGCTGGCTCTGCAAGATTTGAGTAGCGAAAAAGGCAGCGAAAGATGGTTGCTATAAAAGCTGGTGAATGTAGAGCCTGAATGAATGTGGATGATTTTGATGCCTTGGGCGTCCACCACTATACTTATAACATCTGCATTGCTACTCCACCTTGCTCGAAGCCTTGGATATCCAGGGTTCATCGACTAGGGCGCAATCTGCTTGCTGCACCGGCACGCTTTGATGTGAACAGCATCGATCGGTGTGAAACCACTTCAATATCCACATCGCGACTTGGCAACGCTTGGCCTACCCATGCAGGCCGGAACAGGCTTCAATTCTTATCTGTCACGATCAGATTCTTCAGAGCGAGGGTCTGGGGAGCGAGTGGAATCCCGGTCTCCTGAGTCCTTGTCATTTCTGGAAGGGTAGTTCCTATGGACCTATGCTCTCTCGTACCGGCCCAAACCCGATACATGATGCGCTAAACCTGTCTCGTGGTAGCACGACCTCTCGTTCGAGATGTTCCTCCAATTGCGGAGTAACGCAACGTGCAATTAAGCTAAAACGAGCTAAATCAAAGGCCCGTCAGTGTACATGTCGTTTGTATTTTCGAACCCAAGTCCCATCCGCTGGACGCAATCTCATGCACCATGCCACACGGACCACGGTCTACTAGTCCCATGCTGCATGCACCCCGCGAAATCTAGGCTCTTCTCTTCCGGCGAGAGATTGCATTTGTTTATTCCGTGCCGCGTGGAGCAAGGTACGCGCATTGGAAGGATCAAGTTGTGTCTACTCCTGCAGGCATTAGCTACCACTTGCAGTCCATCAACCGGAGAAATTTGATGCCTGTCGCTCTCGAGGCGGATTGTTGAAACACCAACACGTCAATGATCGGTCTATGGTTTCGTACCTTGCAGCAGCACAACCCAGCGCGGTACCCACCAGGAACATGTTTGATCCGATGTTAATTTCTCCGGGCACTAACAGCCCGCCCGCCCGCATGGCTTTGGCATTCAGTTCGAAACTAAGCCGACGCTCGCACCATCTTGGCTGCCTACACGATGGCGTGGTGGAGAACGTGGTCGAGCATCATGACACGTCGGGGACATGAGTTTTGCTCCGATGTCGCGGGCATTGATCCGACCCGCCAGGGCAATTTCTGATTTGCCTTCCCAAAAAAAAGGAGGTGTCTCTTTTACAACTCATCAACCAAAAGTCGGTAGTTCGAAGCCGGACACGCCCAAGCCAAGGAGAAGTCTAGTGGAGTGGTGGAGCGACTTGGACAGTCCAAAATGGCGGAGCCACTCTTCCGCCAGCACATCAAATTTTTGGCGTTTGTCATGCTTCGACCACAACATGAATCGAACATTGACAGGCTCCTCCCGTGTCGATGCCTGTCGCCGTTGTTATGCCATGCTAGTGTGCCTCAGGAGACCTCAAGTTGCCCTGCCTGTTGGACTCCGCTGCGAATCACGATGGTTGCACGATTCAACGCGAAGATCGCCAGGAACAGCCAAAACAGCCCTTGACGTTCTGGACTCATCGCTTGAACTTGCCCAGATATCGACGAAGGACATGTCCATGACTTGTTCCCACCAGAAGAAGTCAGGGCACCGGTCTCGAAGGGGTTGCTGTGGACCTCGCCGCTGCTCTGCACGAATTGCTCCAGTGTAAACGTACCTGGCCCACGACCGAGCCGTCCCCAAGTGTCGGTGAAGAGTTATCATCGGTGTGCAGTCATTTTCGCCGCGCGCCAGACCTTACATGATGCCCTGCACTTAGCACCCAGCGCCCATGACAAATTGCTTTTCTCTCTTTATCAAGAGAAAAGGTACTACCGCAGTCGGAAAAGCATATCCGACATCATCAGGCTCTTTTTACCATGGCACCAAAGTCATCATCCCATTTTTCGAGGATAGCAAACTTCCGCTGGTCGCAGCAGGCCAACATTCTCTCAACCTGACGCTTTTCGCAAGGCGGGAGACCTTCAAAGCTGTCCTTGAGAGGCGAGGTTGCCGAGCTGTTCTTCTTCCATGAGATAATTAGCTCGGCGTATATGACCTCGTCGTGTGTGATGGTCTGGAAGAAGGAAGCCCTCGAGGCTTTGCCGTCTCTATCAAATCACCACCAGTGCCAGGAGGCTCCATGCTGACACGTCGTTCGCTTTGTCCAAGAGGCTTCAAGCAAAGGAAGAACACCACATAGCTTGTTCCTTGGGTCAGTGCTTATACAGCCTCAAGTCCGATGTGCTGCAACAATTATGAAATGGCATGAATTCATTTTGATATCATCGTAATGCGTGTACAAGCAATATCCGCCTCGTGCAGCTCACCAAGTGTCTCGTAGTGTTGCGATAGCGGCGATCACCACGTGGGCCAAGAAGATGCATGAAGCACAATCACTCTTTGCTGGAAGCCGCTATGCTACCTAACCAAGGGATGATACATAAATGCTCAGCTCCATCAGTGTGACAGCTAACAAGCAAGTCAAGCTTCACTCAAGCCTCCATCGATGAGGACGCTTGCCACCCATCCCAGCGAATAAGGCGGATCGCCCACCTTGGCAAGCCCCCTCTGGAGGTGGTATGGTCGCTATGCTGTTCGCGGTCTCGAGCGGCGAATCGACCTTCCTATCGTGTCCCAGCGGCACCGCACAATTGCTGATCAAGGGAACAAGACGCGCGAGCAAATGGCCTCTTCAACATCATCATACTGCTCAGCCACTCAGCGCTAGCGGCGCTCCAGGCATCAAGTCCTCCTAACGGCTGCTGCATGAGGCAGGTGGTATGTCAAAAGCCCGAGTCCACCGTTTATACTTGATCGGGTGCAAGCCGCTTGCTTCCGCCGCCCTCTTTCTTTGACCGTGGCTCTTTCGCTCATCACATTCCTCTCGACGTCGTCGCACTGACTCTCTCCACGACCACCCTCAAAGCTTGCACACACATACCTCTACCCGTCATGTTCTCCGCTGGTTTCGTATACTTTGCGCTCCTGCAAGTCGCATACGGCTTGGCCATCGCCCAGCCGCGCGATGATGCCGCCTCTTCCCACGGCCTCGCCGCACGCTCTCCACACGTGCAAAAGCGCATGGAAACCGGCGTCAAAGTCGCGCTCGGCATTTGCATTCCCGGCGCAGTTTTGGTCGTCGGGCTAGGCCTTGTTGTTCTATTGATGTACCCGGCACAGCTCAAGAAGTTGCGGAGACAGAACCCGGGCGCCGAGATTGGTCTCAACGAACTCATGACGGGAAAAGTCACACAGCGACCGGCTCCGCCACCGTATTCGCCGAATCATCGTGATTCGGCCGCGGATGATTCCAGTTTGGATGCTCCTGCTTATGAGCCGCCGAAACCGGTGCAGGCTGCTACGACGACAACAGTGACTCCGGCTGCAACTGTGCCGGCGGAGGCAAGGCATGCTGCATAACTATCTTGAGGACTTTGGTCGACATTTCTCGGCGCGAAGGGACATTGGAAGCAAATCAAAGCATGAGGGTAGATCTGGAACCAACATTTTCCGACCCGTCCTTGTACATGCCCCAAGGCATCTGCGCCGTATCTTTATCAGCAAAATCGAAATCCCACAGTGCATCCAGATTCATTTCAGACTTGTATTACATTATCCATTTCAAGAGTCGTATCCGCATGTCTTCTCCCCACTTCCCCAAACCATATCCACTCTTCTCCCCACCCACCCCAACACAGTCCAACCCTCCTACTTCTTCTACTCCACAATCAGCACACAATCAAAATCACCCAGGGAAGCACAAAACATTACCTTGCGCGCCGGAATATCCACCAACTTGACCATGCCCGGCGTAACTCGCGTAATCGTCATCTCCTTTGCACAACGACACTGCACCACCTCGTCGAGCAGGCGGTCTTCAAATACCTGGAGCGGACTGCGCACGGCGCCGAAGAGCGAATCGCCACGCGGGGGGAACGAAGTGTATTCTTGAATAACGTCCAATTCAGCGTCGCCGGCTTCGTGGTCGCGCGACGTCTCTGCGATGCGGGGAAGGGGCGCGCGCGTCTTACCTTTGCCCTTGCGGTCGCGAGTAGTGGTGGTGGAAGAGGAGGAGGAGGAGGAGGAGGAGGAGGAGGAGAGGTCATGCCCGATGCTATGCACGTAGTTAGTTTCTAGTGTAGCATTCGTCGCGCGATCGCGAGCATATGAGTCGAGATTGGCTTGGGAGTAGCGGGAGAGAGGCGGAGGGGGCGAGGAGTGGACGAGGTCGGAGAGGGCGACGGACATTTTTTGGGCCGTCTTCTTCCAGAAGCGGTTGTTGGACGTGGGCGCGGCGTTTTCGTCTTCTTCGCTGGTCGAGAGACACTCGTCGCTGACGCCGTCGAGGACGCTGGTGTCGGGGTGCGCGGTGCGAGGACGGTCTTCGGCTTCGGGAGTATCGACGCCTAGGAGTCGTGCAGCTTTGGTAGGCGTGTCGGGAGGGAAGGGCGTCTGGTCCAGGCTCTGCTTAGATGAGCTGCTAAACGGGTTACGCAGCGCGAGGGTATGTTTCTTTTTGCTGCTCTCAGCGACCAAGCTCGTTGCGCTCTCAGCTGTTGGTGCAGGCGAGGCGTTGTCGCCAACTTGACGCCGGTCATGGATGATAGGGCCCTCAGTCGGAACACCCATCGGCGGACCTACGCCAGTCAGTATTACAGGCAGTTGCGCGTACTTGGAAGCACACGTACGGAGATTCATCATCGACTGCGAGGCCTCGAGAGGGACCGCAGCTGCCTCAGCATGCGTGCTGGTCGCGCCTTCCTGCGCTCCCGTATGGATACCAGAACCCGTACCACCACAGGCACCACCACTACTACCACCAGAAGCAGTCCCACGATTCAGTACAGGCAGCGTGTTCGAGCGCGGAACGCGCGGAGGACGCGACAAACGGCGACGCTGGCCAGCGACTCGAGCCGCGGGCTGGCGCGAGGGGACGACGAAGCCGCTATTATTACTCGTCATCTTGAGCGCGCGGATCAAGAGTTGGAGAGAGAGAGCGTGATTTGACTGGATGAGAATGGAAACGCCAATGGTTGCGATGGGTGGCGCCAGAAATCGAGTTTGTTGTTGGATTCGTCGAGTCGCCAGCAAACGCAAACGCGCCGACAATCCACGGTGAAATTCGGAACGGAACGGTATCAACATGACGTTGCCAGGCGAACCCGACGTGAAGACGATAGAAGAAGATGGATTAGTGGCGTCATGGCAAACGCTTTCACTGTGTCGAGGTGAACGCGGAAGGAGCGACCATAAATGCTGAACAGAGGAAACGGGAATGTAGGATTCGACGGATTGCGAGAAATTGGTGTGTGAGCCATTACCATGGAGTATACAACGACCAACGAGCGACCATGCCTCAACCTGTGTTACAAGTGGAACTATGCTCAGGTCCATGCCGACCGCAAGGAACGCACAGGCCCTTAGCAGAAAACTCTCAAAGTACTCCACGATCAGCTAATAGATTGACGCTTCGGTGCTTGCCTTCTCCTCCTCCATCTCCACGCGAAACACCAAGTATCAGCCTAAGATACCTCATCGTCCTTTCCAGTTGTTGCACTCTCTACACTCGGCCTAGCCATCTGTTCCCTGAGCCCACTCTCACTTCTCGACTTCTTCGCTAGAGGTGAACTCGGCGCGCTCTTATCCAAAGAGTTATTCAATCCCAGTCCAACTTCACTGATCTTGATGGTAGGCGTCACAGGTGGGCTGGCAATTTGTCTGCCCTCGGAGAGAATTCTGGGAGACCCACCGAGTGAATGCAGCGAGTCCGGCTCGTGAGACGGGGACAATTTGCTCGACTTCTGTGACTTGCTGCTTGGGCTCGCGCCTAGCCCACGATGGACTTCAATCGGAATGGGAGCTGGGTGATGACGTAGAAAATCGGTCATCTCTGCGTCGCTGGTGCCCTGCGGTGACTTGGGCTGATTCGGGAGCTTCGGGGTGTTGAGCTGTAGGAACTTCTGTATCGCGGTCCGATCATCATTCTCATCTTCCTCGTCAGAAGTGCCATCGAAGTAGGCATCCCAGTCGCCAGAGCCAATGCTCTTGGTACTATCCATCGTGTTCACCCGCTTCGGGGTCCTGTGGAGAGACTTGAGCGGCGCCAGCTCATCCGGTACTTCTCGCAGCTCGCTGTCAGTACGCTCTATGGGCGGCTGCGAGCTCTGTTGCCCTTTGACGTGCTCGCCATCTGCTTGCACGGGGTTCAAGACACCTTGAGCACGGTCAAGCGCAGGTTCATCCTCATCGCGAGTCTGGGCTGAGTATGTGTCGGCAAAGTGCGTATCGCAGAGATGCTTTACCACCGGCCAGCCATATGCGTTGGCGAACATACGACGAACTATCATATTGTTGTGCGCATCGGGTTCCAGGCGAACAAGGACTTTCCGCCAAGAGAGGTCCCTGTGATAGGCGCGCGCAATTTTCTCCTCTACACGCATCTGACCTTCGTCTGCATTAGCCGTTGAGCCTTGTGATCCGTTGCTACCGACGGACATCGAGCGTGCGGCGGCGGGACGTTTCTTCGACGGCGGAGGTGGAATATCTTCTGGGTGGTAAACACGATCGTGGAAAATTGTGCGTGCTCGAGTTGACGGATCAATTATCCATGACTGGGGAGGGACAGGCGGGTTGATCAGATCCCCAGCAGATTCAAAGATTGTGGTCTTGGGCGGCGCGCGTGAGCTCTTTGGATTGGCAACGATAGAGTCGCCACGGGTTGCTTGCGGTCTCTTTCTCTGGTCGCTGGCATGAGATGATGACTTTGTCGACGCAGACGTCTCCTCTTCGTTGTCCTTATGAACTGTTTGGCTTCGGTTAAACATCTTCTTGTCTTGCGTAGTGTGCTTCCCAGTCGGTCGGATGTAACTCCACCACTGCATCAGTGTATTTTGTGGCTGGAAGTATTGGTCATCTTCAGCATCACCCTCATCATTCTTCTTCAGTCCTTCAGCATATTGATGATCTGCAGGCCGAGTGATTGTTTGCGCTTCGTCGTCCTGGTTCGTGGTATCCACGCCAGGAAGTGGCACCGCGGTGTCGTCCCCATGGCGAGATGGCGAGGCGGCGCCTTCACTCTCATCGTCTGAGAAATTGACCCTTGATGGACTTGGCGAAGCATTCTGTCCCGTCAATTGACCGAATCCCCATACAGCGACGGTGCCGATGAGTCCGTTTTCTCTTCGCGCTTTGTCAACTCGATCGAGACCCCGCCAGTCGAGGAACAGCAAGCAGCTTGTCCGAAGAGGCACGATGCCATCGTTGACAACATTTGAGTACAGCGTGCGGTTCCGGAACATGCGTAACACGATGTGAGCTGGTCCAGTGGGGAGGATACGCAGGAGCGGCTTAGCACCCGGATCTTCTTGGTCGTGTTGATTCGGCGACTGGTTTCCAAAGACACTGCTCATCGCTGTCCAACCGCTTTTCGCTATCGTGGGTGTCCTCCACGTGAGCCCAAGATCTTGTCCAGTTCTGCCCACCAAACCAAAGTCCAATGCGAATTTTACGTACATGGGGTTCTCATTGCTGAGGCCCAGCATTGGAGACGCCATGGCGATGAAGTTGATAGGCTTGATCTTCTCAAAGAATTGGGGGGAGTGCTTGTGAATATATGCAATGGCGTAGGTTTGTACGAGTCCTCCTAATGAATGTCCGATGAAGCTGATGCTCGTAAACTTGTACGCTCGTTTGTCTTTCGAAGGTGGCGGGCGCTGAACGGTGCTCCCGTCGTGCGCCGGTATGCCTTCGTCAGGTTTGTCTTTGACAGGCGAAAACGTGTTTGATATCTTCTGGCCGACAGACTTCTTGATGGGCAGGAACGGCTGGTCGGGATATGTGAGCTGGAGGACGTACTTGGCGAGGCGCTTCCCGAGGTACTGGATGCCTCGTTCGGTCTTAATCACGTTGCCGTTGAAGCCGCGGACAACGACTTCTTCTTCGTCACTGTCATCCCCATCGCGTTGGTCTGGCATCTCGTCTTGGCCGCCAGACAGGGGCGCTGTTGAAGTGTTCTTTGCATCTTCCGACTTGTTGCCAGCCCCTCTCTGTTCTCGTCGCCTCCGCCTCCTGTCTTCCCGAGCCTGCCTTGCCGTGGCATCGATGCTCTCCTTGAGATACAACATGTCTGCGCCGAGATTGCTGTGGAGTCCGTGCGTCACAAGCACAAGATGAATGTGTTTCTGCTTGACTCGGTCCGCCGGCTCGCTGCTGTCTTGGTCCTGCACTTCAGGCAGCTCGGGCTTGTTCCACAGGCTGGTGGTGTCATCGACCACCAGCTGAACAGCCTTGGAGTAGACGCCCTTGGGCTGCGCCGGGTGGTTCGAGACATGCTTTTGCTTGCCCTGCTGGTGGTCCTGGACCTTGCCGGGTGTTCCATGGCTGTTGCCCGTGACTGCCGTGAAGCCCAGATCCAAGGACCGCTCGTCGCGGGCGACCAGCACTTCGTAGTTGACCGACGCCGAGTTGGAGAAGATGATCTGCGAGGCCACCTCGATTATCCACGTCGCGCTCCTGGGCGATCCATGCCCGTTCCTGCTCTCGTCGCCTTGCCGCAGGTGCTCCGGGACCGTCAGCTTGGCGCTCCAGGACCCGCCGGCCTTGACGTTGGGCTCGAACTCGGGATAGCCGTAGGTTTTGGAGTCGTCATGCTTGCTGTTGGGGTTGAAGGTGGAGGGATAGGCCGAGACGTGGATGGTGTAGGGGCCGTGGAGGTATGCGGCGCGCAGCGGGATGGCCGACGTGTTCCGGATTCGGACGTGCAGGCAGGCAGGCGCAGGCAGTATGCGGTCTTCGGCGGGCGTGTATGTGACCGTGTATCTGCGTGGCTCGTCTTAGCATCCCGCGGCGCGGCCAGCCCGCACAACGTACCGGACCACCTCGCCGACTTTGACGCTGCCCGTCTGGTGCAGCAGCAGCATCCTGATGGCGCGCCTCCTGTCTGATTCCAGCTGCGTGCGCGACTGTGTTCCGCACAGGAAATACGCAGGCTCGGGTTGTGTGCTGCCGTCGTCGGGCGTTTGCGCAAGCTGATATGTGCGCGGCGTGAGCAGCATATGGCGGACCTGCTCTACTCAGCTCGTCCGAGACTGGGTGTGGACAAGTTGTACAATATGAACAACAAGCAGAGCCTCGAACCGTCACTTGTTGTACATATGAGCGTTTATGCATGGTCACGCTGCGCGCCTATTCTTGCTCGCGTGGCTCCTTTTCGCCTCACATGTCTTTCTGCACCCCGATTCCCGAGACACGTGACCTACCGTGACTACATTACATAATCACGCATGCTTATCTAACTACATTAGCGCTCAAATCTTATCTAAAGGCAATCTTAGATACGCTCCATCGAACATAACAGGAATCATGCAACCCCCTTCTCAAGATCAAAGCGACCAATCTCCGGCTTGCCGGTTGAATCAAATGGTTATGAGAAAGCTGCAAAAAGCCTTACAAGCGGATCCAGAAGTTGATCTTGTGTCACAAATCCCTTCGTTGTATTTAGGTCGGCTTGCTGATTGAAAGGCAAACAGTTGGTCGCATTGCATCCAAGTATTCTAGCGTTGAATATACATCTAACACTTCGTAGGTGACCACGACAATGGCCAACGTTTGAAGCGTCCAGAACCAGAGACCTCGCAGTTTCCTGACGACGTCCGACATTTCCTTGAAGGAAATGAATCAGCGACAGTCCTGTTCCCGCTCTCTGTATCTGTCCAAAGTCTTATTGAAAGCAGCGGTGACGAATCGTCCCTTGCCTACAGCGTCTGCAGACTGGTAGTGCAGAGCGAAATTATCTGGAAGCCTGAGTTTGGTAGACACAAAATCGTCCTTAAGTGCAGTCCTAGTATTGCTCTGAAGATTATAATTGACATAAGGCGATGCAACATAACTGGCATCATTGACTGGCAACATAGCGGCTTTTATCCAGAGTACTACAAATCCACAAAGGTGATGAATAGACTGTCCACGAATGAGGATAGCGACTGGTACCTGTTCATTCCTGAATGTATTTCACCACTTCAAAACGCACAGAAATGGCTCCTCGACGCCCTCTGGTGGAAACATGTAGAGTAGCAAGTGTCAGGTATCATCGACCAGGACCAAAATAGTCTGAGATGAGTGGTCAAGCGCGGGAATAGTTCCTTATCCAAACGAACTCAAGCGATATATCAATAAAATACACTGGCCATGCAACTAGGACCATGCAAGAACTTGCCATTTATGTCTGGACACTGCTTGCCTCAATACTCTCCGCGCATGTTCCGAATCATAACCAACGTGCAACCGCTTAAGCCCGCCCCACTCTTCCGCCACTAGCTCCACTCGGACGACGATGACTTACCCGCCCCACGAGCCGAGCGGAGTAGTTGAGAAACCACAAATATGTGTTAGGAAAAGCGTTACTAACCAACTCCTATTCATTCTTTTCGATAATCTAAACCATAGTCAAGTCACTCAACATTGCCTCGGTCACTCTTGGTTCGATCATGTCGTCTTCGAAAGCAAAACCCCAGCGCACCATCTCACCTGTCGTCATCCCACCCGTACACGACCATAAGACGACCATGATCATTCTGCATGGTCGCGGCTCCACTGCCGAGAAGTTTGCTGAGCCGCTACTCACCCATATGGTTTCTTCTGGCGACACTGTACCAGTAATGTCGACAGAGTCGCCCTTGAACGATTCGGCCTCACCTGCGAAATCTTTCCAAGAGCACTTTCCAAAAACAAAATTTGTTTTCCCAACTGCTCCTCTACGACGAGCAGTTCTCTTCAAGCGAAGCCTCACGCATCAATGGTTCGACAATTGGTCTCTGACTGAGCCAGAACTTAAGCAACACTTGCAAGCCCAGGGTCTGCGAGAGACGAGCGCCTACCTACACGACTTGCTCAAAGATGAGATTAAAATCGTTGGGGCAAGTAACGTTATACTCATGGGTCTCAGTCAAGGTTGCGCTGCTAGTATTATTGCTATGCTTCTGTGGAGAGGCGAGCGAATTGGAGCTTTGGTTGGCATGTGTGGCTATGTGCCATTCCGAAAAGGGATGTATGAATCTGTGGAAGATGCAGAAAGCGGCGATATTGATCAATTATCAGGGTCTGGTGACGACCAAGAAGACATGTTTGAGCGGGATAGAGAAGAAGCTCAAGGTGGCTCGAATTTTGAAAAGGCCACTGACTGGTTACGTGAGGAGCTTGGAATAACTCCAGACGATGGAGACCTTAATCAGCAGTCTTCTCGGTTGCAATCTATGCCAGTCTTTATGGGGCATGGAAGAGATGATGAAAAGGTACCCTGCCAGATTGGCAAACTAGGCGCAGATTTTTTAAGGAGCATGGATGCAAATGTCACATGGCAAGATTACGAGGGGCTTGGTCACTGGTATTCTCCAGATATGTTACGAGATGTAGTTTCTTTTATCAATAGCCTGAAGTGATGGTCGATTGCTTTATTATTTAACTGTAACCTGCCATACTGAGTGTTCCATTACACGAGTGTAAGCTCTCTGCATTTCTGTTACACCTCTTTTCCCATCATGTGGTAAATCCAAATCGTAGTTCATGTTACCAAATATGCACGATAATACAGTATATCGTCCTAATTTGGGCAGTTTGGAGATGTTAACGTGCTTGGACCGCGAGACGCTGCGGCATGGGTATCGTCTTGGCGGAACTGGCATGGCGACTATGATCAAGGACGAGCTCGAGTCACTATGACACGAAGTTAATTTTGAGGCTCGACATGTTTGCTGCCTCAGTTTCAGGCTAAAGTTGGTAGCTCGCCACCTCGCCTTACAGCTCGCTGGACACCAAGTGTGTGACTGGATGATAAGAGCTAGCCGACTTCCGTGATTCAAGGTGTTATTGCGAAATTAGCACTCAACCTTGGCAGCACATCAAGAACGTCTATATTGGACAAAATTGTCCTAGCAATGACCCCATATATAGCGCGCGCGTAGCTATATGCGACTAGCATAATTATCTAAGAATACTTCCTGATTGATGTACTCCGAGCGCGTAACATTGCGGCACAGGTCTCAAAGTTTATTGTTTTCGCCCTGTGTTGATATCAGCATGTACTCGCACTGTATAAGAGACCAGCACGCTTCAGAGGATTCCAATTAGCACAGAACCTATCTCTAGAACTCATTCGACACCATCCTGAGTTCTTCTTCATCAAACAATCCGTGCAAACATCGCTTCAATTCAACGCTTATTTTTCCTGTATTCTTTCTTAGGAGACGTTGCCTTTCGAAATTATTCGACTTGATTATGTCTCAAACATTTACGTTGCATTCGGGCAACGGTGCGACATTGAATCTCTCCACTGGTTTCTTCTTGTTTCTCCTAGCGGTTCGTATCGCTGACGGAGATTTTGCACCGAGAAATAGCTTGGTCCGGAATAGCGATGTTGTTGCTACCCTGTACTCGGAGGTGGCTAGCTACTATCCCAAGTACTGGGAATATATAAAGGTATTCTTTAGACCTGCTTGGGAAGGTGGGCGGATGAAGGAAAAGGCTGTGGACAGGATGCTATAGCCATATCTGATGGAGATGGCTGTTTTCTTGCATGTGCATCGAGTGGGATCTTGGTTAGAGGCAGTGAGAACACTGGCACAGAGCATTTTCCTTAGGGACATAACGAAATCCTGTTCATAGCAACTATCTCGATATCTCAATGTCCCGCAGCTTCCCAGCATACATCTCTCCAACGACCGGCGCCTCAACCTCTTACGCAGAAAGGTACCATGTTTGACTATACGATAACACTTCCCAAAATATTCCTGTCTGCTTCTGCTGCTGCGCCTTGGGCCTGCATTCTCCAACCTGTACGGAGTAGCTATCAACTAATGTACAAGGACTGGAGGTATCAAAGCCAGTATGCTGCAGGGATGAAGTCTTCGCGCCCCAGTTGTGATGTTTCCTTACCTTGACAGAGCGTATTATTCCTATAACATGCCTAACTGATTAGGCAAAGCAAGATCATCACCATGTGGACATCGTTCAACTATATATATGATCAACACAGTGGGTGTTGACGAGAACTATTATTTTGCTAATTTTAACAAACGTTAGGAGAGTGCAGCACGCGGAATCTCGCCTGGATATTTAAACATGAGATTTCTCAAATCTGACTACATGCCAAGTATCCCAGCGCTCGATTTGCTGTCGAAAGTGATGAGTATTGATACTGTTGTGTTCGATGTTCCAAGATTGGGTGGGGCACTTTCGAATATGAGACATAGCACGCGCCGGGTTTCTTCTCTTCCCCGCCAAGCTAGTGCACGGCCCCGAGTCGGCCCCGAAGGATCGAGCCAGTCAGAACATCTGCATCAATACACTACTCGCGCTCAACAGCGACGTCGTTATTGCAAGCAACAAGCCTCCTCACAAATCAATTATCCTCTGGCCTCTATTGTTGTTTATCGTCAAAATGGCTACGGATGAAATAATCGACCACTATATTCTTTCGCCCGAACGATCTCCCGTTCTTGAAGACTGGGATATTCTTAACAACAATGGACATGCTCATTCATTCCCTTCACCTGTAGAAGTTCGAGCAAATCTACTACTTCGGAATTCATCTGGCTCCTACACTACGAAATTTAAAACACTCAACATTGCTGTGAAATATGGGAAGTACATCACTGCATCCGAAGCACACTGCCTTCGGGCTCTGAAACGACTCTTACCACATGAGGTACCCGTTCCTGAGGTCTACGGATGGTGTGAAGATGGGGGTGAAATCTTCATCTATATGGAGCTTATTACAGGGGTAACCTTAGAGAGCCAGTGGGAGTCACTCTCCGATATGGCGAAGAAAAAAGTTTCCAGACAATTGCGCACTGCTGTGAGTGGTTTACGCAAGTTGCAGCAAGACTCAAGCGATCAGTTTCTTGGTAAGCTTCTCAGTCTATTGAAAAGTGGCGATGAGGCTGATTCACTCGAGGTCGGATTGATCGAAAGCCCCTCCTTGACGTTGTCTTCACGGATGAAACCAAGCCCCCCGCTGGACCATTTCGCACGGTTAAAGATTTTCATGATTGGCTTTCCGTGCTGATGAAGAGGGGCAAGGAGATCCATTTCGCCGATCCGTCACAAGTCCCGGACCCTTTTCGCGAGTTTCTTCCCGACAACTCAAGGATTGTCTTTACTCATGCTGATCTCCACCCAAGCAACATAATGATGTCCGCTGACGCATCTGGTCACATACTTGCTGTTATTGATTGGCATCAGTCGGGATGGTATCCGGAGTACTGGGAATTCTGTAAAGCTCTATTCACTTCTGATTTTGTCGGAGATTGGGCTACAGAATGCATCCCACAATTTGTCGATGTTGCTGAGTGTTATGACGCTTGGGCTTGGTATCCACGAAGTCTAGGGTATTGAGTATATTGTAACGTATCCTCTAGTAGAGCTGCGTAGTAGTAAGATAGGAGAGTTGCTTAAAAAGTGCTACTAGTTTAATAGTTTAGAGATATAGGTAGATTAAATACTCCGTATATGTTTAAACTGTTAGAATTCAAGTACAAAGTATATGTAGTAGGTAAGTAGGTTAAATAACTATATTACTATACAAAGAATAAAGTATTTTATAAGAAGTGCTTGCTAAAATTACACAAAAGTCTCTTAGACAGTAGAAACCTTTAGCGCTTACTTATACTCGGGTCCACCGGCGACGTCGTCGTTATTGCAAGCAACAAGCCCGTGTGAATTGCTTGCAATAACGACGACGTCGCCGGTGGGCCCGACTCTTAGGTTTCATGAGAAGTGCAAAGTAAGCTCGGGCGGATCGCGCAACGTACGGAGCACACAGACCAAAACAACGCTTATTTGTCTGTTTCTTGCGCACTTTTAACAATTTTTAAAGCTCCTGTGTCTAGCAGACGTGCCCATTTGACCCTATAAACGTTTGCAGCAGCGTATTCATAAGAGCTTGCACCTTATTTAGGTGGGATGGGCCTGAGCTTATTTTGCACTTCTCGTGAAACCTGAGAGCCCGAGTAATGTAATTAGGCAGAAAGTTAGCAGTAGGGACGCTAGCACAGTGTGAGCAGAAGCTACGCTCTAAAGGGGCTAGCAAAGGTCTATGCCGTCTGAGCCTGCTGAGATAAGAGGTCTTGTGCGACCTCGAAACTACCATCTATTAGATCAGGATCAAATTTTGTATCGCAAAAAAAGCTTGCGTGATCTGAGAGAAGCGTGGTGAGCTTTCAAATGCTACTATGACACTCGAGTATTTGAGTGCACCGCAACAGTGATTCGAATTTCGAGCGTACAACAACCTCAGATCATGAGTAAGAACAATTAAAACACATCAATCGGTCACGCCGCGACTTGCGTAAGCGACCGGACGGCGTCGGGCAGCGTCGGGCAGCATAGTGCGCGCACTCGAGACCAACGCCTTGCGCGGCGGCGCTTTGGATACTCAGCCACGACACCAATGGGGATCATCACCACAGAGCATTACTGTCTTCAGAACGCACAAAAGCCCTCGAAATCGATAAATGGGTTTTCATTACTACTTGATAGGGGGACGCTGAGGCAACGTCCTTCCGTCGCTGGTTGCCGTGCTGTGCCATGCGCCGTCGCTATGTTGTGCCGCATGAAACTATTTTCGACCATCATCGCAGACGACACTTAAGAAGACACTACCACCCGGATATTGACGTCGACCTCAGGGTCGCATTCCCCGGCCCACAGTTACCGAAGGCGCTCTGGTATCCTTCACCGCAGAACTTATCAGTGTCGCCACAGTAGTTGTACTGTGAGCAGCAGCTACCGAACATCGACTATGCGCAAGTGAGGCTGTGGAGGCGTTAGCAGGTCATTCAGAAGAGAGGTCAAAGCAGTATGGGAAGCTTACCCAGAAGAGCCACCACAAACTCCGTTTGATGAGACCTTGGCCTTGTCTCACGAACACGCACCAAATTCCGGCTGGCATCCCGCACCGCGGTACGGCTCCCCGTTGCCGCAGTATCCATATGTGGAGCAGGATTGTCCAAAGCGACTGCCCTTGCAGGTATAGCTCGTGCCCGTACCGCAGAAACCGTTGGGAGACGCGACTAGGACGGGCTTTGGCTTCGGTGCCGCATTGTCGTGGGTCTGATGGCCTGGACCCTGGGTGCACATCTCGATAATCAAGTCATAGTCCATAGAGCAGCGTAAAGTTGGCTCACCTAGCCAGGAGCCGTGCTTCTGGTAGGTGTTGTGACAAGTTCCATTCGCGCACCAAGCTGGTGGGCATGCGTTCTCGATTGCTTGGCCAGGAACATGCATCTTGATGCCACCCTCAATCACAGGGCAGTGTCGAGGATTCTCGGGTCCTGCACCTGGTAGGCAGTCAATGGTACTGAAGTCGTACCAAAAGGATTTTGTGGAGGGCTCCAAATGGTATTCCACTTGGAGGATGCCGACTCGTCCGACCTGGTAGCGTGGGAGATCCCGGATTTTGAGGACAAGGCCTCCGCTTAAAGCCTCGGTGTTGATCATGCTATGGATGACAGAGCCACCACTTCCTGGGACCATGATGTGTTCATGGTCATTGCCAGATCTACATTGAAGACAAAGTTAGTCACGTTCAAGGGAAACCGAAAGGGAATCATTTTGAGCACACTCACATGTTCGAGCCAGCAGGACCCACAGCCCAGAACCAAGTGTTGTATGGACAATTGTTGACGAACTTGACCGTGCTGGCAGCTGTCACAATTGTCGCAAATGCAACTGCGAGCAAAATGATGTTGAAAGCGGCCTTCATCGTGGCAATAAGATGGTATTGCAAGTGGAAATGAGAGGAAGTGGTGAAGAAGTTGGAGTGGGTTGGATCGTTGTCTGTGAGAAGGTAGCTTGAGTGAGGTAAGCAAACAGAAGCTTAAATAGGCTTCGAGAGAAAGAAGTCTCAAGGAGCTCTTGGCAAACAAGCCCAAGTAAGGCCGTGGCAGAAGGAGGAACAGAAGTAAGGCCGAGGCAGAAGGAGGAACAGGATCAGAAGAAAGAGCCTTGACGAAACTGAGATGAGATGCTGAGTAGGAACGAGGGCACGACTGCCTTATATCCTCTAGGGGAAACCGCACCTTCCCAATTACGGTGAAGGAAGGCACAGTCCATCGGAAACTTCATCGTCGTCACGATGTTTAGCTAGGTGCATCAAGTCAACCACTTGCTGCACTGCTGACTACTGTACAATATGCATACATCACGTAATTACTGCTGGTATGCGATCGGAAGAAGTCTCAATTAGGGACAAGCATCCCCGACAGCCGTAGACGGTGAATGCTAGTGGCGCCAAGGTCAGTCTTAGGTGTCGGAGGTCGATTCCTCGATGGGCATGATACCGAATGGGAGTTATCCAGCACTAACGCTCTGGTTCTGAATCCGCTTGTCTCCTCCCGGAAGCCGTAACTTCCGTAACATATGTTAGCTGGTGCTAGAAGTGTGTCTCCAAAAGACAGAGCAGGAACTGTCAGACAAGGGGCTTTGAATCTTGTGCCCTCTGTCCTCATTGACACCTGTCTATCCTCAAGAATCGAGCCTCGCGAATATCCGCATATTCCTCGAGACTCGCCCCCTTCACGAAAACGCAGTGCCCACACGCAGATCCCCACGAAAACAACTGGAACCGATACCCACCGGCTCCTTCTCTCAACATGCTACCACCAGCCATAAACCCATCATCACACAATCCCGAAACCCACAAACATCACGTGCAGCACCAGCATATCCCGACCCACGAATCCCCACCCCCAACCCAGTCCAGGAACCTTTTATCCAAACGACCCAACAAACCCAACCCCATCCAGTCCCAGTAAACCCAAACCCACACACAAACCGGAAAATTAATTCCCCTCATCCCAATCCCGAAAAAAAAAACAAATAGTGCCCAACGCAACTCCCAACTCCGGCAAAGAAAATGAGGTACCGCCACCGGGTACCGGTACCATCCAACTCCCCATACCGGTAACGATTTGGATGGTACCGGAGCGTTAGAATCCCCCCCCCCCCATTGCCGGCGCTAAGAACCGTAAGCTTTCCCGACGTCCAGCGATATGGGTAGCAAATGCAGCAGCGGCCGCGGGGATGGAGTTTTTGGGGTTCCGAAGGGAAGGAAGAGTTGTTGAGGTTACGAGGGAAGAGAGAGAGGAGGTAGCTGGTCGGCCTGTGTTGATTTTTGTCCATAGGGACGTAATTGGTGTACGCGTGATGCGTCTGGATCATATCTTTAGGAAAGATGACGATGACTGCAGGAAGGAGAGTTTCGCAATTCGTGCGGAGGTTTTTGACGGGATAAAGTTGACGTAGAAAATAGCCTGCCTGTGAGTGGTATTGAGCACGCCCAGGATGGCAAGCATATGATGCGTCAAGACAAATTTTCCCCAAACGCCTTCATATTCCAGATTCTATATTT